>CM056207.1:24392690-25592690 GCA_029692085.1 Gymnothorax javanicus | reverse complement strand
CCCAGATGTCCTCACAACCTATGTGGTCTCTCAAGAGTTGGTTCCCACAAGTATAGCTGTACACACACATACACAAACTCCTTCACTCATGCGCAGACACACCTGGCCTCATGCTGCATGTGCGCTTTACTTGGTTTGGACACTTGTCAGAAGCCCTGCCCCTGAGCTCCTTTCTTGACCAATGCAAGAGCAGATGTGGTATAAGCCACACCTCTCAGCCTTCTTTGTAAATGCTGTGGTGGCGCCATGTCTGAAATGTGCACTGCTTTCTTTATCTCTGTATTTCATTTCTGCATTCTGTCCGAAATTGAACTTTTGCATGTGCATTTGTATTTGTGACCTTTTATTTGTGATGTTGTGCGTATAACCCTCGCAATGTTGGTCTCAAGTAATGTTAGACCATTTATTTTTAAGAAATCAGGTTCTGTGTGGGAGTAGGCGTGTGCCTGAGGGTGTTACTTTGTGTGTGTGTGTGTGTGTGTGTGTGTGTGTGTGTGTGAGCGAGAGAGCGTGCGTGCTCGCGCTTTTGTCTGTTTGTGTGCGTGTGAGAGTGAGAGAGTGTATGCTCACTTGCATGCTTGTGTGTGCAAGAGACTTGTGGTAGGGAATTAAGGTAAATTTAAAAAAATGGCCCCTGATGGGGCTTTGTGTTATTGAATTGCTGTAATTATTTAAGCCTGATCTTAAGATGGGGCACATATATGAGTTTGTGACTCTTCCATTTTTTGAACCATCTATTTTCATACCTGAAGTGGTCAGAAACAAACAGCAACCAAACATCAGAGGCCATGTGGAATGCATTGGGGGGGTAAAAAAAAAAAACTTTCCTGATATCGGTATGTATCAGGAGATGTGTCAGGGGTGGCAGAATTGTCAACCAACTGCTACTCTTGCCCTCTTTCCATTTACTTTACTTGCTTTACAGTCAAACAGTTGATTCGCTCAATCACTAAGACGGTGATATACTGGCCAATTTATATTGAAAGGGCATCCCTGTTTTTGGATTGTGAACTTGCAATGCTCATGCAACACTGCGGGTTTGAATAATTGTTGCCCCAGGAGGAAGTCTGGCGGCTACTATGGATTCGCGCATGTGGTCTCTGCCGCCATGTCCGTGTTTGCAGACACTTCCTTGTGACCGCTCTACAGGCTGTCATTTTTCACAGATTACTTTCATATTTGGTATGGATATGTTATACTTCACTTACGACATCTATTGATTTTGGTTGCCATGGCGACAGTATTGGCCGAATAATGCGCAAAAAAGGGGAGAAGCAGGCAAATGTGTCTATGGTCTGTATCTTGCGTTCAATGATGGTTCGATACACAACATATTTTCCATGATGAATGTCTGTTTATAAATGCTTTAAACTGAATCAAGTGCCATTTTGAACTAAATCTTAATTTTTGAATAATATTTCATAATCTCTGCTGAAAAAATGCTGAAACTGTAAGTGTAGACAGTTTACTTTTCTTTCTGATCAGATTATTGCACATTCTTGCATAGTTTCCTGTTTTTTTTTTCTATCTGCTTCTCACTATCAATTCTTTATCATTATTGGCTGCATATTGGTTTTGATTAGCTGGGAAATGAATAGTTTGATAGTGAAACAGGAACGGGTTTAGAGTCATGTTGCTTTTGATGGTCATTGAAACTGTGCGCCATTGCTGGCAATTAGCTGATTTCACAAGTTTTTTTCCATTGAAGCATTTTGCAGGGCTTTGACATTTCATTGCTGTCTGCTTAAGACCACCTCAGGTATTGCGGTACGGTTCAAAAAAGGCGTAAGATTGCCTATAAGCTTATTTCGTTTTATAGTGCTGAAAAAAACATGATCAATATTGCACAGCCCTAGCTCCTGAAATCACAAGGCAGGGAGGGAAAAAAGTGTTTTATTTTTTTCTTTTTTTTTTTTTTTTCATTATTTTGTAAATCATCCCGAAGGTGGGTTTTTTTTGTCACAGAAATGCTGTCCTGAGCAGTGATTACCGGCCCTGTTGCTGGAGTTATACCATCCTACAGGTTTTCATTACAACCTTAATCTGGTGCACATGCAGCTGAACATCATCTCTAGCTTTTGTGTGAGGTGCGCTTTGCTACGTGTGGTGTGAAAACATACAGGACAGTAGATCTCCGGGAGAAGGGCTGGTGTCCACTGTCGCAGAAAATTTCTATGGGGGGTGCAACGCTCATGCTTCGAGAACACTCACGGCAAGAAGGTCGTGGGTTCGATTCTGGCCTGGGACCTCTCTGTGTGGAGTTCTCCCTGTGTTCATGCGGATTTTCTTAAGCACTCATGGGTAATTCCATATCATATCACCTAGGCCTGACACCCACCATTTCTGATGTTGTTGGACTGAATGCAATAATAGTTGCATTATGTGGGAGAAAATGTATGGACTGGAACTTTTTGAATGAATTTTTGTACATTTGATTAATTTTTCTCATTGAAAATTGACAATTTCAGCTCCTTATGGCTTGTCCCACATGATGCAGTGGTATTGTGTACAGTCCAATTATGTCTTCTTATTGTGGGGTTCAGAGGCTTAATGAGGAATTTATGGGGTAGTTGTGGATTCCTTGACCCTTATTCGGAAAAAATCTGCCAAAGCTGTTCCAGATTGGAGACATTATCATAAAATTACTAGGAGTTTAAAGATTAAAAAAAAAAACTGCTGTCAACTGATGCATGACTTGCCCATATAATTTAGCTTTTATTTATGAAACCGATGAAAATTTGTGCAAAGAATACTTCTGTCATCAGTGTACACCATCTGATGACGTTTTAGCTGCATTGGAGATGGTGGGTCTCAAAATCTTGTTTCTTTAGGTGACTTTGATACGGAATATGCCACGTGCCAGGTCACTTGGACACTCTAAATTGCCCATAGGCATGAGTGTGTGACAGGACAGTGTGTGATCCCTACATTGCTTTAATAAGAGTGACAGGACTGACAGAATATAATAACCTACTTTGAAAATGCTGGAAAACCATAATTGGCCCACATTCCATTTCAAAAGCTGCAGATTAGGGCAAATATGTAAATTTCATACCCTGGTCTGAATGTTGTGTCTATGTGCCTGCGTGTGTGCGTGTTTTTGCGTGCGTGCGTGTTTTTGCGTGCGTGCTTGTGTGTGTGTGTGTGTGTGTGTGTTTTGTGTGTGCGTGTGTGAATGTGTTTGCATGCGTGTGTGCGTGTGAGAGAGGCCGTTCTTCAGCTGCAGCACTTACAACATGAGCTTCCTCTTTCTCCTTGCGGTGCGCGTGGCCTCAGAGTGTTGAAATCCTATCGGTATGTACAGCCAATCAGGGACCTGCGTCTGTCCTCCTGTCATTCTTCATGTTCAGCCGCTTCCTGTTTTTATTTTCCGTTTCTTTTGTATGTATTTTGTTGTTAATGCTCATTTTGCCATCTCCATTTGCATGTTAACCTCTGACGTGTTGATGTCAACGACATGAAACTTTCAAAATTACGTCATCAGTGGCCCACCTGAGTCAGCTACACAGGAGAGGGGTTGACCCCCACTGCCCCAACCCCCCCTCTGGGGCTACACACCTGATCCAGATGCCCTACGACCTTTCCAATGCCCTAATCTGGCATCCTTGAAGGCGTACAGCCTGGTGTAGTTTGTGCAGAATATTTTGATGGCAGTGGACCGATGGTGATGTCATCATTCTCTCCATTCTGATGGGTTGCTGAAGTGAAATTCTATGGGCATCTTTCTCAATTGTGTACACAAGCACGTGAAGCACGGTCTGCTGTACTTGGTACGGGCAGTCCCAGTGATGTCAACAGAGAGTTATTCCATCTTTTGATGCCCTGTCAGATGCCTGTTTGTAATGCCATGTCGGGGGGGGCCTTGCAAACATCTGTCTCTTTGTGACAGAGATGTGTAAGGGCTGGGGACAGCTTCTGCTCTCCAGTTCTGTAAATTCCTGGGGGAGTTGGTCAGTTGCACTACATGCCAAAGACTGCTGGCTGTCCTGTTTGACTTAATGGGCTTCTGGGGATCAGAGCGTGCGCACTGAGAACCAAAATGAGATGGGATGAATAGAAATTATCTTGGGTCATCTATGTGGCCAAAATGGAATTGTCCATCCATGGAGCGTTGTTGGTTCAAAAAAAAAAAAAAAAAGATTTGGGATTTGGGACAAAAACATGCATCATAGCAACGCTCCAACCAGTACCCCTGACCAAGGAACTGGCTTTAGAACTGGAGTTGGTCCCCGGGCGCTGCACTGTGGCTGCCCACTGCTCCTAACTATAGGATGGGTCAAATGCAGAGGACAGATTACCCCACGGGGTTCAATTAAGTGTGTATCTATCTCTTATATCATTCCCCTAAATGATAAAAATTTTCTGGGGTAGAGCCCTCAGTCTAAATGGACAATGGGGAATTCTGATTTTTGGCTCCTGAGGCCTAATAGACTAATCTCTGTGGTTACCACTGGAGTTTGCTTATAGGCAGGAATGCCAGTCCTTGCCCCTCTGGTCAAAAGCCTGCTCAGGACAATCCTGCTTGTGCCCGTGTATGGTGTCCTCTGGTTGATGAGGCAGAAGATGGGGTTCCTGACTCATTGGGTGACCATGAACCGCCCCCCGCCCCCTTACCTCCACCACATTACCTTTAGTACAGGCCTTCTCTGTAAATCCAGCCTATTCTGTCCATGGCATCACCTATAAAATTGATCCCCAGAAACGCCCACCCCCCTTCCACTTCCCACCCCCCATACACATCCTGTCTCTAATTGGTTCAGCTGCCCCAGCTCCACCCACCCAGCCACTCCCACTCTGCATGTGTCTGTTTCTCCCTCTGTCTGTGTGGATGCCTGCACTAATTCTGCTCACTTTGCTGGGGTTTCGTAAGCAATCTTTTCCTCTCTCTCTCTACCTCCCCCTCTATCTCCCTCTCCCTCTTTTTGCATCATTCACCCCCCATCTCAGTGAGGAAGAGAGGTTATCATCCTCTGAAGACTCGTCGGTGAAGTATGTCGTGCCAGAAGGCACCGAGGCAGAGAGAAACCCCGCCCCCACAGTGACTCCGCCCACTGCAGGCTGCCAGAAGCAGAGGTGAGGCTCCACCCTTCTCTGTAGTCCGCCTTGTTACCCTATGCTTTCCTTTATTCATTTTTAATGATGAAACGTAGGCCTAGATATCTCTGTCCAAGCCACCTTTGGGGCTGTGTAACTCTTAACCAGACCAGCGGTTCCCAAACTCTTGTGCTGTGGACCCAGGTGTATGCTGGATTTTTTTCGTTCCAACCAAAATTGCAATCCCTGAATTTTATCAATTCGTTCGTAACTCAACTGGTCGTTGACTAGCTGTGATATTCCAGTGATTCCTTTTGCTATCACGATGCCCAATCCTGTAACAAGCCTTAAAAATAGAAAATTATTATGTTTGGCCCAAATCACTCCAAGTATATGCCCTGTAAATGCTTGTAAATCCTTGAAAGACGAGAACAAAATCTGCACTAATTTACCGGAGGCATGCAGTATTTAAGGTCATGACCTGATCTTTATAGATTGCATACGGCTCCTTCTACGTCAGTTCTGAAGAAATTCCTGAAATTCTCTTTACATGTTCAAAGAAGAACCCCGCAGGTTTTAGCCCTCAATTCCTTACGGTTTCAGAAATGGCTTGTTTAGGAAACAATACTCGTATTCAGATAGAAAAAAGTGTATCTGAGGCGGTTCAGAGCAGTCTTGAATTGCTCCGGAAACCCCTTTCAGACAGCGAAAAATAGGCGTAGCAGCTGCGCCTTTTCGCCGTCTTAAACCATTCACACAGCGACAAGAAAGGCGGAGTCGTTGCCATAGCGGCGGATATGGACTTGTCGTACTGTTACTTTTGCGGTGCGAAATGACCCATTTATTAATATATACTTAATATAGTGAATGCATGCTGTGCATGCCCTAAATAGCAAAGACGGTGGGATGTCGTTTTTCGTAACCAAGCGAGGACAGAAACCAGTTGAAAATGAGTATTAATGACTGTACAGCGTTGTGACATGCACAGTGACTGGTTCATAGAACACTACCCCGTAACCATAACCCCGACCCTTAAATGTTCCAATTGTTTTTCAACTGGTTTATAATCTAGCTTGGTTACGAAAAAAATTTTGCAGGAGTGTCATCAGTATCACAGCTGCCGCCGTTATATGCTATTACCACGTACAGCACTGATTAAACTCTAAAATTTCTTGACTGGATGTAAGCTTGACGTTTTTTCGCACCCGAATGGTTCGGTACCGAAACATTAGGGTAAGCCAGGAAGGTTCTGATTTTATTCAATATTGATGGAGGCTAAATATGGTACTATTTCCAACACTGTTGCTCCGAAATAAACACCACAATCGGCGAGAATAACGCATTATTTACATTAGCACGAAATCTGTTTACACACGAAAACTGAACAGTTAACCATAAAAAAGGTTGCAAAATTAATTAAATGTTACATACCAAGAAGCCACTGCACCTGCACAATTAGCGTGAACTACATTTTCAGCACGAAGTCAGTGAACTCTGACCTATTGTGTATGAATCACTGCGCTATGAGTAGTAGCGGCGGCTTAACCCATTCAGACAGGGTGACGCGTATCAGCTACTCTTTTTCGCCGGTGCTGAAACACATCAGGAGGTGTTTTAGGGCCGGCTCACTTTAATACCCCTTTTCGAGGCCTTGCACTATTCAGACAGAAAGTGGAGGGGTTGCAGAGGTGTTTCAGAGCTGGTGTAGTCGCTCTGTCTGAATAGGGCTAATGTCACACCAATTTTGGACACTTGCAAGCGGTGTTGGAAGTGTTTTTGGAGGCTTATATCTTTTGAAATACTATGTCAGAACACTGAAACTTAGTACACTAGATAATTCTAGCCCTGACTTTCAGACTCTGGCATCAGTGTTTGAATCTCTGTATCCATAAATTTAGTCGCCTAGAATATTTGCCCTCATGATGAACTTGTTCCATGAAGTTGGGACTTCTTCCATTTCACAAACCTGCATAAGGAAGTTTGTGACCCCATAATTTTTGTTGTAATGTCACTAGAAATTCATGACGACTTGTGATTGTGCCAATATAGATCACGGATGAAATATGGGGCTCCTGGGCTTAGTAGTTCAGATCCAGCAGGGCCACAAAATCATGATCCATTTTTTTGTCGCACATCAAAATGGAGAATTGAGATGCTTATAATTCCAGAGCCTGTCTCTCTCCCCCTCTCCCCTCTCTCTCCCTCCCCTCTGCAGTGGGAAGCATGTGGAGGAGAAGGCTCGATCTCCCTCTGAAGTAGTGAACGGCCCCCTGGAGCTCCCCGGGACAGAAGAAGCCAAGTGAGCTTTACGGCGGCGACCTGTGCCTCACCTGCATCACATACCTCCTCTGCAGCACTCTTTGCCTCTGTCTCCCTCTCTCTCTCACTCACTCTCTCTCCGTCTCTCCAGAACAGACCAGAGAGTGCCGCTGCCCGAGGCTGCAGTCAATGGGCCGGCGTGATGGCCCGCCCCCCCAGTCCCCGTCCCTTCCCACCCCCAGGGCAGCTCTGGCCCCGCCCACGGCGCACAGCTGTGCTCCCGGAGCCTCCAGTAGGGGGCAGTGCAGGCTCATACTGAGCCTCGGCTGCACAAACTTCGGATCAGGACCAGCAATATTCTCTCTCACTCAGTTTTACGGACGGATGTACAGGATGTTCCACGTGTATGAAGAGAACCCCAGGAACGAGACAAAAAGAAAAAAAAAAAAGAACCCCGCGCTCTATCGGATACAGAGGACTTTTCCATTTTGTTTATATACTATTGTTCTAATGAGGTGACCTGTCCGCTCCTGCCACTTAAAGTAATAGTAATGTTGCTATAGTTACAATGATTGTATGAATAAAGTATTTTATAAAAAAAAAAGATGTATACAGAAAGTGGAAAATATATAACGGAAATATACCAATTGGAACACGCAGTGTGACCAAAAAGAATTAAGCTGTTTTTGATAGGGTTACCTCTCGCACAAAATCGGATATTTAATTTCCTTCAAAGTGAAAGCAACATCTATGAAATGTTAATCTGCAAGTTTAGGTTGGTCTTTTTTTTTTTTTTTTTTCCTTTGCCGTACGTTAAGCTGATTATTAGGGAAACGTATAATTTTAAACTTTCAACCGAAGGGTTTGTTTTTTTTTTTTTTTTTTGCTACAGGTATTATTTGTAAATGTTACTTGTATCCTTGAAAACATGAGCAAAAATTTGACAACTTTTGGTATAGTTTTTAACTTTATTTATTATTGCAAAGTAGTTGATAATGTTACGTTACTAAAAGAGCCATACGCTTGTTCTCCGGCTTGATATTAAACTGTAAAACCCCCCCGAGCTTAACATTTCAAACGAGTGGTGTCCGGCCTCAGTGCCCGCTGGGTAACGTGTCCCATTAATTTTGACTTTGAGTCTCGGTCAGAACGTCATTCCCTCAGCAGTGGTAGTTTTACTGTCCATACATCAGCATACACAAGCACGCACACACACGCCACACACACACACACACACACACACACACACACATGCTCCCACGCACGGCCTTGTGCGGAAACACTGCATGTGTGCTAGCATATATGATACTTGGGTGCACCCACGTGCGGATGTATCGCACGCGTACTTGTACGCGTCTCTGTGTGTGGGCTTTCATCGACTTGGGGTACATATTTCAGTCTGAATTTTCAGTTGAAGTGATGATCCTTGCTTGCAGTTTATACAAAAACCCACCTCTGCATCTCCACCATCAGTGATGAATTTTTTCCCCCCAACCTTAGCCTCTGGTAGGCAATTTTGTGTACATTTGTTTAATTTTTTTGACTGATTGATTTGATGAACAAATATAATGAGAAGTTGTGACACTGCTAGAGGAATACATGTTTGTTGTGTTTTAATTAACCCCCCCCCCCCTTCCCAGAAGAAAAGGTTGCCAAAAATAAACCCTGACATGCACTGAGTCTAGCCTGCCCAACACTGTTCCTGAAGATCTACTGTCCTGTGGGTGTTTACTTTAACCCTCATCCATTCAACTGCTTGATATTTTGCTCAGGTGGCACTTGGCAGAATCTGACTTGCAAACTTATTAGAAATGACCTACAGGACAGCAGGTCCTATTGGAATAGGTTTTGGCAGCTCACAGCTTGGCACATGTATTTCACAGTATAGCTATGCTCTATGCTCCAATTGCCTAAAAGCCAACTAAACATTCCCATACTGCTGCGTTGATGTTGTGGTGATGGAACAGTTGACTGGGAGGGGTGGGCAGAAGACCCAATTTTTTTGGGGGGGTATTTTCTTCAAAATGTTGGACCTATAGTATGCTAATAGCCTGCAAACATTGTAAATTAGCTGGCTATGTGCGTGCTGAATTTTTGTTAAACTTGCATTTCACTGTAAACCGTTAAGGCACTTTTGTGTCAATGACGCTATCTGAGAAATGAGTGTCTTGCACATTTATAGTTCATCCACAAGAGGGGGCAGTCGGGCTTCGTGTGCTGGGTAGGAGGCGGCAATCAACGAATTTTCACTTGGTAATTCCGTATTGGCAGTAATTTTATCAACTGAGATGGGCTTGTTTGGAACAAGTACGTTTTAATTTAAATGCGGGCTACTGAAGACGCTGAAAGAAATCGAGATGGAGAGTTTTTGGGACTGAACTCTGTAGGTGCAGGCAGTAGTGCATTCATCTCTTAAAAGCTTCGTGCAAGCAACTTATCTCGCTTTGTTTTCAGTTTAATTCTGCCTCCATAACATCGCTGTGCACGCTGTTCCACACAAAGACCAATCTCTGTTGTGTTCTTTCATGTTGCAGGCCAATTAGCACTATACAAGACTGGTCTTTTGTCTTTCACTTTGATTTGAACACATCTCTTTACACAAAGAGGTTCACCTTGTACGATCAGAGTTGGGGGCCAGGGCTCGTTTCACAGAGCTGGATTATTGAGTTAGCTGGGTAAGTGCACTGAGTGAAACCCAAAAGAGGTCTTTATGCCTCTGTCCATGTTTGTGATGTGGGATGGTTCTGGGGTTTCCTTGGTGCAGCAATCCTGCTGGTTCAATGATCCTACTTTGTGAGACAGTCCAATGAACACAATATCAGTCAGTCTGACAGGTTAAAAGTCTTTTGATTTGGTCTTGGATTCATAATGCCTGCATATGCTCATTGAAAGCTCCCATCACAAAGTGTTAGTCATATTTACAACATGCCAAGAATTCAAGTGCTTTGGGTTGGAAATCTGCTCTGGGTCAGAAGTTAACAAGAAAATTGGATGACCTGTTGAAGCGAATTATTTTTTTCTGACTGGAAAGTTCGTAAGTATGTTTGAAAATGTATGAGCACAAATGTGCTTAAGTGCCATCTCACGTGTTAAATGGTGATGATGAAAACTGCTGCCATAAAATATTCATCTGTGAGTAATATTTAAAAGTACTGAGCCTTTGAGCTTTCCAGACACATCTGAAATGCCACACAACTTGAGAACTGAAGTACCATGAAAAAGGTAATTTCTGTTCAGTAATAACAGCCTTCTCGGGTCATTCGTGTGCACTCTGCTCATCAATACAAGATTTTGTACAGCGCATGAAGGCAACATTTGTATCCCTTTATTTGCCGAGGGCCTGATTTCCCATCAGGAGTGCTGCTATCAGTGGAGGGTGTCTGGGCTTTACACCTTCATTTTCCTGTAATGCAATTCTGTCCTCTGCACTTTTTCCAGGCTACATATTTAAGTATCTTTAAAATGCTCAAATTCCACTACAGACAACTCGAAACGACCCTCCCTCCTGTTTCACAACCAGTTCTACACTTTCTTTTGTTCCTCCATCACCACCTTCTGAGGTGTGACTGCTGCTATTGTCTAACCTGCATGGCTGAAAAAAGATTATCCTCAAGAAGTATGACGCATTGTGGCCACCTGCCTCATATGACAAACCAGCGCTGACCTGCGGAGGCATGGACTCAACAAAACCTCTGAAGATGTCCTGTAGTATCTGTCACTGAGACCTTTGCAGCAGACCCTTTTAGATGAAGCCGAATGATTAGACCTGTTGTTCCAGCACAGATGCTTGTTTGAATTGAGATCTGAGGAATTTGGTGGCCAGGGCAGCGCATGAACTCTCGTTTGGTCTAAACGATTCCATGACAATTTGTGCAGTATGGCAGAGAACATTGTCCTGTGGGAAATGGCCACTGCCATCAAGGTATACCATTGTTATGAAGGGGTGCGCCTGATCTGCAATAATGCGTAGATTGGTGGTATGTGGTAGACTGACATCCACACAAATGCCTGGACCCTGGATTTCTCAGTGAAACCTTGGCCTGAGCATCACACTCCTTCCACTGGCTTATTCCCTTCATGCACCCTGATGCCATTTCTTCCCCAGGTAAACACCTCTCATGCACTTCGCTGTCCACATGACGTAACAGAACATCAGACTTTGGATCAGGCAACCTTCTGTTACTCCCAAGTTGAGTTCCAACACTAGCATGCTCATTAGTGCTGATTTGGACAGTGGGCGGAGGCTACACGGCCCCACACGTTTTTATGTAACTTGTGCCACTGTAGAACTTTCCTTGATTCGGACAAGACGAGATGGCCTTCATTGCCCTCCTACATCGAGTAACTCCGGGTGCCAAACACCCAATTTCCGTTTCTTGGTTTTTCCCTTCTTGGACCACTGGCTGGGGCACCCGACAAGCCTCACTGATTTGGGGATGCTCAAAACCAGTCATCTGGCTATAACTATATGGCCCTTGTCGAAGTCACTTAGGTCTGAACAGTGCTGTGAAAAAGCACTTGCCCCTTTCTCGATTTCTTCCATTTGTGCTTATTTGTCATATTTAAATGTTTCAGATTGTCCAACTAATTTTAATGCAAGAAAGACAATGTGAGTAAATACAAAATGCAGGTTTTGAATGATCATTTCATTTATTGAAGGTAAAGAGTTATTGAAAATCTGTATCACACATGAGAAAAAATAATTGTCTCGTGACAAATTGTGCCACCCTTGGCAGCAACAACAATCGAATGTTTGCGATGACTTTTATTGAGTTTTTTTCATCACTGTGATGGAACTTTGGCTCACTCTTGTTTGCAAAATTGATTTAATTCAGCCACACTGGATTGTTTTTGATCATGAACTCCCTGTTAGCGGTCATGCCACAGCATTTCAATGGGATTCAAATCAGGACTGACTAGGCCACTAAAAAACGTTCATTTTGTTTCTTTTGAACCAATCAGCGGCGGACTTGTTTCTGTGCTTCAAATCGTTGTCCTGCTGCATAACCGAATTACACTTGAGCTTTAGGTCACAAACTGATGGTCAGACATTCTCCTTCAGGATTTTCTGGTAGATAGCAGAATTAATGGTTCCATCAATTATGGTTAGTCGCCCCGGTCCTGAGGCTACAAAGCAACCTCAGACCATCACACTACCACCACTGTGTTTGACTGTTAACATGATGTTCTTATTGTGCATAGCTGTTTTAGCTTTATACCTGATGTAACGGGACCTGTTTCTTCCACAAAGTTCCACTTTTACTCATCAATCCACTGAATATTGTTCCACAAGTCTTGAGGGTCATCAAGATGTTTTTTTTGCAAATGTGAGATCAGCCCTTGTGTTCTTTTTGATCAGCAGTGGTTTTTGCCTTGCAGGTCTCCCGTAGGTGCCATTTTTTCCCAGTCTCTTTGTTATTGTGGAATCATGAACACTGACCTTATCTGAGGAATATGAGGCCTGCAGTTCTTTAGATTTTAATCTGGATTCCTTGGTGACCACTGGATGCATCCTCTCTGTGTTTTGGGAGGAATTTAGATTGGCCAGGCACTCCTAGGAAGGTTTGTAGATAATGACTCTCACCTTAGTTTGCTGGAGTCCCAGGGCTTTAGAGCAGAAACGCTGTTTACCCAAGTATGCAACTGCAGATGCTTCTAGCGATGCAAAATCAATTTCAGACATCATTGCATTCTGTTTGTGTCATCTGAAAATATAAGTACAAACCAAGTGTGAGCTGCAGTCTTAGCCTTGCAGTTATAGGCATGTAGGCATAGGAAAAACAAGAAAAACTGACCCTGTTGATTTGCTTCATGTCGGTGTTTTCTAATGTGGTCATGGAAATGTTCTGATTGGCTCTATATCACCCCTCTTAAGACTGATGTTTGTTACCTCCATTGGAGTGTAGAAGTGCATGTTGAGTATGTTCACTGTGGACTTGTGTTTGTTCTTCGCTTGCCTAGACGCTGTCATTTACTTCTGCGTATTTGTGTGAACCATGTTTCCGCCCTTAGAAATGGCTCTGTAACCCTTTCACCCTGATAGATTTTAATAACTTTGTTTTTCATCTGTTCTTGAATTTCTTTCAATCACAGCACCATGCGCTTCTTTTTGCCTTCTTCATGTTTCCAGGCACGTTCTATGTAAATGATGTTTAGATTCACCAGGGCTGGCAGTAGTCATGGCCTTGGGTGTGTCTAGTGAAATTGAACCCAAATATCAATGAAATTGTTTTAAAATGATTGTTTTAATAATTAAGGGGACACTTACTTTTTCACACAGGGCCAGGGTAGAGTTGGACAGCTTTTTCCCTCAATAAATGCATCATTTAAAAAGTGAATTTTGCGTTTACTCTGGTTATCTTACCTAACTAAAATTAGTTCGAAATGAAATGTTTGAGTGAGACAAATATGCAAAAATAGACAAAATCGGGAGGAAGGCAAAAACTTTTTCACAGCACTGTAGCTATGCCTGCCCATTTCCCCTGCATCAAACATGCACACTAAGAAAGCCAACTGTTCACTTACTGCTAATGTAAGCCAAACCTTCACGTGTCGTCCTTATGAGATAATCTGTGTCAATTTGCTTTGGCTGAAGTCATAATGTTCACCGGTGTATATCTAGGCTCAAAATCTTGTTTCAGTATTTTTCTGCTAAATAAGTTGAATGTTGCCAATGAGGCAGGATAAACCTGTCTAATGTCAGGATGTCCCAATGCCTTAAGAAAATATCACTTGTCAAGGAAGTGGTAGCTAATGTTCACTGCTTGTGAAACAAAAAAAACTGCTAATATGTCCTTTTACAAGACCAAACCATCTAAGTCAGACTATTTTGCAGTGTACTCCACCTATCTGAATAAGCAAAAGGACAGCGTCTGCTCTGCTTTACAGATAAAATTTTTATTTGAGATTGTGGATCGTTTATTCTCAACAGACGCGGCTGTTTTCAACTTAATGAAGCCTTGAAAGGGTGAATCATCCTGCAGCCATTAAGTGTTCAATAATGAACAGTTTGCAGGCTCATTACAGCTCAGGAGTAATGATTGTGACTAAGACCCATAACAGCGTACAGACAGCAGCACGACAACCACACCTGAGAAACCCAAGTGCTTGATTGGCAGGTGTTGAAGTGGTATGAGCTGTGATGTCACTCTGTCTTGATTTTTTTTTTTTTTTTTTTTTTTGAGTGTGTTTCTGCTGCATATTGTGCACTGATTTGGGAATGGCTGCTTCCAGTTTGGCTGCTTAGGGATCAGCTGTTCAGATGTTACAAACAGCAGAGGAGGCCTATTGGACAAGAGGGAGAGATGGGCTTTGAGGCGATGATGTTCCTTCTGCCCACATCAGTGAGCAATAATGCTAACAATATTACACAACAATTTTTATGATGTTTTTATAAAACCCGAAGACACTCACAGTTGATGTGACATAGCAGGTGCCAACTCCCTCTGGAGCAATGCGTGGTTAAAGGCCTTGATCGCTGCTCAACAGCTGCAATGATGGCTGCTCTCTTAGTCCAAGTCAAGCACCCTCACCCCTATAGGCTGCCCACTCCCCTCAGACAGAACCATAGATTAGATTGAGCTGATCTGCATTGTCACTGATACCCAAAAAGCTGGATTTGGGTTCGTGCTGAACGCATCTGGAGTAGACAGCCCTCCTGGGCAGCCAGAGCAAGCCCATTTCTATAGTTTGGTTTGCCATGCGGATATTGATGGATGGTGTGAGAAATTAAATGGATGCCATTTTGAATTTGTAATATTCATTGCAGATCGATGCAGATGAGACAGCCAGAGCAGCGATTGGTGAACACTGTGCAATTAATCGTTTAAAAACTGTCCAGGAGGGGGCGCCCCGGTGGCTCATCGGTCTAAGTGCGTGTACCATAAAGGCTGTGTCCTTCCCACAGCGACCTGGGTTTGAATCCGGCTTGGGTCATTTGCTGCATGTCTTCCCCCATGCTTCTCCCCAACTTTCCTGTCTCTCTACACTGTATAACTATCGAATAAAGGAAAAATTCCCAAAAAAAAAAAGAAAAAACTGTCCAGGACTGTTGGGTCAGGCACAATATTTACTCAAATGAAACAGTGGATGCTTTTTACCCCCCAGGAAAAACTGCCCTGCATGTGTGTCCACCTGGACAAGTGATGGGGGACAGGTATTGTTTGTAAGCTAGTAAGTGGAAAGTTGTTATTGGACAAGTGGCCCAGCCCGAATAACGCGTGATCGGAGAGATACCCTGAAACTCCTTGATTGGACAAGTACCCCGTCCAGTCCTGTGATTGGACAGCTATCCTGAGTAGTGCTGTGAGCGCGCAAGTACTCCAAAAGTCATGTTATTGGACAGGTACCCTGAAAACACCGAATTTGGACAGCTACCTCCAGGTTCCCCAAAAAGCCCAGTTATTGGACAGTTATGCTCAAAAGCCCTGTGATTGGACGGGTACCTCCAAAAGATATTGTGATTGGACAAGTACCTCTTGTTCTCCATACTGGTGTGCACTAATTCAGCTCGTTCGGTTTCATGCGTATTTTGGGGAGGCCATGTACTTTTTTTCATTAGCTTCGGTCTGACCTCGAGACATAATTTTAAATATCACGTTTTTTAGGGCGTAACAGAACGCGTAAACTGTTCCTAATCTCACAATCTATTTATCGCAAATAATCTAAATATTCAGCGAGATAAACTCAGAGATTCGTTTCCCTCAGCTCTGCCTTCTCTCTGCCTGGCTTTAGAGAAGCTCATAGATTCGTTCTTTGCTTCCTTCGGCTTTGTAGTTGTTAAACAGTATTTACGGTACGGGATTACAACTGAAGAGCCTCAGAGGACTCGAGACGACGGGGCGCTTTGATGTTGGGTGATTACGGTCAGACGCTTCCAGCACAAAAGCTGGGTGTCATTGATGCCGGCCGGGTCACCAAGAATGGGCGCGCGCCACCAAATCCTTTTCCTTTCATGTTTTGGCTATTTGGCTAGTCTCTGGTAATGACACCGCTATGTTTCCAGTGCTTGTAAACGTGAGAAGCATCTAAGTATGGTCTGTTCTATTCAATGTTTGATGTAATTCAGTGAATATGTACTTATGATGGATTTGGAGCCAATTGGTTAATACGCATAGCCTATAGCGTGCATTTTATTAGTTGCGCGCCTTTTTTTCCCCTTAACTGGTTAATTTGAGCAAACATCTCCTCGTTGGGCCGGAGGGTTGGTTGCAATCTTTCCACATTATAGCTATAGTTCCATGTATCACGCCGGTGATGATTTTTGGAGATGATCCAAAAGTCTTTTCAGGATTCAGTGATTACGCAGAGCATATTGTACTTTCTTTGCACAGCCCGAAGGTGAAAACGCAGCGCTTTCACAAATTTAATATTGAAGTCTTAGAAATGCAGTAAAAAGACGCCTATTATCCCTATCTTTTTAAATTACCCATAATTGCAGTGTCACACTATAATGTTCTGAAATTGCTAATACTGTGTACCAACTTAAATTGCCGTGTCCATTATAATGTATTCTGAAGTGACTAATCAAATGTAATTTGCGCGTGCTAATAGCATTGACTTGATATTTTATGTTGTAATCCCTCTAAAGTTGTGGAGTGTTGGCCAGCCAAGCTCTAATTAATTCTGAAACAAGACTCTAATTATCAAGGGTATTTATGTTGTTTCAGTGACTTCACATCTTCACTTCACAGGCAGGGTTAAAATTGCCGCTCAGTGGCTTGAACTTTCGGCTTGCAATAATATGTTTGCGGGCTTTGGATGTTCTGAATGAACTTCCCACATGGGAAGAGAAGTCACCAGTACATGCATATTTGTTCCTCACTTTGCATTTGAATAAGAAACATGCTGTTTATGATGTATGTGCATGTAGACACTATGTGTCTGCTGAACAAGCTATTTCAGGGGTGTTACGGACCTGAGAGTCACTACCAGTGTGGTCATTACCCGCAAGATTTGGGTTGTTTCTTCCTTTCTGATTCCACTATAGTTTTGAAAACTGTCAACGAAATGTTTTGCTCTTTGATAGTTTACATACACTGTTTGCCGCAATCAGTGAACGTCTTCGGTACCGGAAGGTTATATTTTTATGTATAAAAAACATATTGCATGACTCATCCTTAACGTTGAAGCGGGAGTACCTCCATACCCACTTCCTGTGGCAACCAAAGCTGAGCAAGTTGATGTATCATCCGGCTCTAAATATAGGGTAGAGCGGGGTAAGATGTCCCCCTTAAGAAGGAATTTTCATAACTGAAGGTAAACAACATGAATTCAATTTTTTTTTTTTTTTTGAATGGATAGTATGTAAAGTTGGCTACCACATCTCGAAAGATTTTTGACATAGTCTCTATAGAAATATTTTTAAATGTTTAATTAATTAATTAATTTTTTAAAAAAGGATGCCCTTTTGAATGGGGCATCTGCTGTATGTTTTCTAGAATAACTTGTAAAGCCTAATACATACTGGTTTTACTGCATTTCACATGAGTAATTATCATATTATAGCTGTCTTAATTGTCAGGTACACATCATACAAAAGATAAACATCTTTTCATAAATTTCCTTGCTAAAGAAATGGGGAAAGAAAGAGGTACATTCTCCTAAACTTAACTTTTTATTAACTGACTAAACAGTAAGGCACAAGTGATCATGGCAAGATACTGTTGGCATTGCATGCATCAAGGAATAGATGGTCATATCTTGTGGACTACTAAAAAATATGAGGCACCACATTAGATAAACATGTAGCGGTATGAAACGTATATTAGTATCCATGAAAAGTCTTTAAAATTAAAAGTGACCATAATGCATTTCACCAAATTTATTTCTTTTTAGGCCCTTATGGGTATTGATGCATATATGATTCATTATTGTGTAACTCCATATGGCCCTACTTTTAACATGTATGGATACACTTAACTTTCCATTCCCAAGTGCTTTATAAACATCATCATGTCTGACTTATATTTCCTATAAATGGAACATAATTTTTAGAAAAAACTCATAAAATCAGAATGAATACGGCTCAAAATGGGGTAAGATGCCTTCCTTATCTAGGGGCATCTTACCCCAAACCAAAAAGAGCATCTTACCCCCAGCACTACCATATTGGTTTTGGCTCATTAACCCCAATTTCTCCTATTATCACCACACAGGACCCCCTTTTATACATAGAGAAGGCATCAGAGAGTTACACTGACATGTCCTGCAGACTCCTGGAGCATTCAAATACTTGTGGCAAAATGATTCATTTGGCCATTTTTTATAAGAAAGACAGTAAAAACACAAATACTTTGAGTTCTCACATGTCACTTGCTCTGTTGACTCATCTGTTGCTCAGGATTTCCCTCCAGGTGGCAGTGCATTTGTCCAAGTCAAGAGCCACACACTGGGCACAGCTGAAATTGAATTATAAGCAAAGGGCATCTTACCTTCAGGGGCGTCTTACCCCACTCTACCCTAGCCTTTACAGGTGCATCAAATTGGTAAATTATTCAATACCAGCAGAATTGTTGTGGCTTTAACAAATATGGTCAGTAAGCGGTTTAACTGTTGCTTTCGGCAAGCCTGAGGACTTGTTTTGTTCTTGTGCTGGTATAATAATAATAATAATAATAATAATTTTTTGCTGCCATGTGTTCATTTTCTTGAGGAGAACAATAACATTGCAAATTATCCGCATCTGACATTGTGAATTATTGGCTGTCCGAAGTGTATTCCTCTCGCCCATTGCATGCTGGGATATGATTACAACTCTGACGAGCAGGTTGAATGGAGGGATGGTTGGGTATTATGAATTATGGAGACAAAGCCTCGTGCTTAAGTAATGTTATGATTGTTTTTATGATCTTAAAGTGACAATGTTTGACTCATCCAGGTTTGGCACCATTTTGATTAAGGTTATGGAGAAAGTCTTCATAAAATGAGACTTGGTGGTTACGAGAATGAAGCCTCGCACTTTTAAAAAGGACTGACAAAGTGGACTACACAAGAGTGAGTTCTGTTTGAAGAGCAAAAGATTTGCTAACTTCCATTTTCAGTACACAGATGCATTGTATATATTATTAGAACCTCTTTTTCAAACAGGGAGTGGGCACCATGTTTAACTGTTTCATGGTGCATGTTGCACAGGTAGAAACTCTGGGTGTTTTCAAAACCTTGGTTAATACTGTGCGAGATGCTGTCTTGTTCCTCAGTATCCTATGTGCTTGGTTCACTTCAGAGGTAGAAAATGGTGGGCTTTGTTGGTCTAAATGACCTGCTCTCCTGTCTCTAGTATGTTTTGTTAATAATGTTGGCATGGTAGATGCACCTTGCCCTTTAGCTTGTCGCATTCATTTTAGGAAGTGAGAGGAAATCCTTTTTAATAGCATTTTCTCCTCCCGGTGATTTTGAGTCTCTACACTGATACGAAGCAGAGAACATGTAAAAGCAATTTTTACTCAATTATCCATGGCCAAAACCTAATTAAGGTCTTATTAAATAAAACCTCAGCGCAGAAGTGTAGTTCGATCAGCACAAAGCTACATTAGTTTACATCTTGCGTCAATGTATGACAGAATGAGTATTTTATTTCATAATGGCCTCCAACCATAATTTCTGCTGAGATGAGCTTCAGCACCTCTGTGATCTTGACCAGGAGTATTTTGGAAAATGGATGGATGGACGATGACGAATAAATCATGTTCAAAAAGACCAGTTTTTCAGCTCAGATTCCCAAAATTTTGTCCAAAATTCCCTTTCTGACATGCAAAATTGGTGATTTTGTTTTGTTGGAAGAGTCCCTAAATTTTTATCCCTCTGTTTCAACTGTGTAATTTATTTTGTTGCCTTTTTGTCTGGAATGGAATGTGTTTATCAGTGACCTGATGGTAACATTTTGACATTTGAGTGTTGTTTGTACTCCAAATCCCAGTCTATGTCCAATGCAAAAGATCTTGTAAAAAATTTGTGACCGATTGCATCTACACTTACACATACATGCTGACCACATGTACTCAAAACGTAGCATCAAAACACACTATTCTAATGATGTTTCTGGGGCAAGCACAAAAGTACATATTGCTTCATGTAGATATGCATGCTGTAGATGTGATTGAACAAATGTGGACAATTTAGTCACATTAGCAACACAGGAAAATCGTGCTGCAGTCAAAATCCTGTCATGTGACCACACTGGCCTTATTACAGGACTGTAGGAGACCTGTGGTGCTCCATTCTGTAAACTACATTAATGCCGCTCATTCATGAGTCCATTGTCAATAAGGATTTGATTGGCCTCCAGCTTTTCTCTACTTTGAATCTCTCATCATGACCTCTAATAGCTGCTTCTCTCTGTCATTGGTTTGGCTGTATTTGTTTCTGATAAGGGTTCTCTGTGATTGACATGACTGGTTTGCTATAGGTGATTAGCCAGTATTGGATGCGTGGAAAGTCGGGTTGACTAGTGACCCACTGCTGAAGGGGTACATTGGTGTAAGCAGTGGGCAATTTGATGGGGGTTGAGGGGGGTATGTCATACTCTTTGTCAGCAAAATGACCAAAATCCACCCCCCATACTAACTTGTGATCCCTCCCTCCTTCCCCAATTATCAGAGAGTGTGTAGTGGCAGTGGGGTCGTTTTGTTATTATAAGTCTAGTCATCTGGACCATGTTACTTAAAATGGCTCTGCTTGTAGTGAATTGTGGGGAACATGAGAAACTCCTGCTTGAATAAACTTAGTCTGCTGCATAAAATTTAAAGGTCTATTCACTCTTTACTTTAATAGGCAGTTACAAAGTTGTAAAAGGGAAAGGAGGAAGATGACTGGACACAATTGATTTCTGGATTTAGAAATGCCAGAGTTATGGTTAAGGTATGTGTATTGGCTGGTGGTGTAGGTGTGGGGGTGCGCTCACATCGGGCCCACCCCGTATTAAAAAAATGGTCAAATAACCTGCAGTGTATGAGCATCCATGAATGGTTCTTGTTCCCATTTATTTTAATGTGAGAACCACATTGCTGGGGGCTCAGTTCCCCTTCTTTGTTTCCCTATCATCATTCTGTCACCCTCTCTTTCTGCTTCCGTTTTGATTATGTGAGCTGTTCTAAGCAAAAGAACAGGTCGTGTCTTTGATGTGCTCACCAAAGCGGTTTAATTTGAGACATTCTGAAACCGTAAGAAGAGTGTAGGCCCACTGCTTTGATTTTGATCATCTACTGGCTTCTTGCATTTTTTGGCGGAAGACGAGACAAGGTGAGGGCACTCCGGAGGTGCGCAAACTCACAAACGAACTTGGGCCTACTTTGTTTCAATGGGGGAGAATTCTTGAATGGTTGCCTCGCCACATGAGCCTGAGGATATGGCTGCAAAGTTCTGGTATGGAACCGCGGAGCTGTTTCGTCACTTCCAATTCCTACCGGTATTAAATGAAGATGTGAGGATAAGCCGATGTTGTTGCTTTACAATATACATTGTCCTTCGGGCCTGCTCTCTGTCGATGAGAAAGGCGCGATCCCGCTTGTCCTTAATTTAGAGTGCAGACCCCATAAATCCCGTACTCAGTGCCGCAACTTCGCTCGTTCCGCTGAGGTCGACAGTGGTCTTAGCTGTTTATATGCTAATCAGGCGTGTATTATTGGCTTTGCCGAAATTACACATCAATCTGATACAGCGGGAGTTTAGAGAGAGTCAGAGAAAATAGACTAGGTTGAATGATTACAGCGCATACACCCTACTGTTCGCTTGTATCTCACAAGCAATATTATTCATATCCGCCTATTTGGAGAGTCCTTTTTCCCTAACGTTCACAATGGCACAGTGCGTCCACACTGTTCCTTTTATTAAACGTCATCCTCTCCTTATTTCAAAGCCTAATCATTGATATTTTGTTATCTTGCCGTGTTCTCTTTGATGGCTGCTGTGGCCGTAAAGACTTCTATAAAAGCGCCAGGTAACGCGCCCACCCGAGCTGTCCATCCTTAACGCGTGAATGGCCGCAAATAAGGGAGGTTCCCTACCTGAGCTATTGTACCTGTGCTAACATGACCTTGGAGCATCGGAGGATCTAAGCCTCACACAGCGCCAGCGCCAAGCTCTGCTGGTACGCAGCTCAGTCGCTTAGAAAGCTCGTACAGTTTAGACAGCTGGTTTCCACTTGTGCGCTCATTTGTCAGAAATGATTTATATCACGATGACGGCTAATGGTTCTGTTGCTCTTATAACTGATAAACAAGAACAGTCCGTGCAAAATACGCGGCATTGCTAAGGAGACAATCACACAAAACCTTTGCTATATCCTGCTGTTTAAAGAACGCACAGGATCCTGTATGAATAACAGTTGTATACATCAAGCTATGTAATTTTTGCTTTTTTGGTTCAATGGTCCAAATGCCTGCTTTCTCAGAATTCTGTGATTGCCATTTTTGCTGTAAGGTGTGCCATGCTAAAAGCAGGTGCTCCAGGACTCTACAAACATTTTGGAGGTAGGGGAAGTGGAGGTAATATGGACCCCCTCAGGTTGCCATGAGCTGTAGCCTAGACAAATGGCTCACCACAGCCCATAAGTAGTTGATCTATTAAGCTCCTAAGCTTGCTACATATCTGCATAATATGAGAAACACGTCTCTGCAGATGGCTCCACCACGGATGGAATCATGAAATCCCTCACTGTGTCCATATTCCTCATAATGTCTCCAATATGGACCTTAACATTGGGGCAATATGGACATGGGGTCCATATTGCTCCGAAAGGTTTCCGACATCAAACAATATTAATACCAAAGCAAGTACACTGAGGAATAGGGTAAAACTTTATTTTGACACAAAAATTCTTGAGTAAATGTTTAAATATAAATCCTTATTTAATTTTAAAAAAATGGATGGACACTCTGAAGAATATAGGCCCTTTTAAACCTGCACTTCACTTTAGATAATGTTCTTAGCGACACTCATCACAGACAAATGTCCCAAATCCTTCATAATCTGTTTCGTTCTCATGAGCCCACTGCTTACATTGATTACACCGAATCCAAGGAAATTCTGGAAGGTCAACATACTGTTCTTGGCAGTATATGCAGTAAAAATTGGCACATGGATTTGCTGGTCCTTGGAGAGGTTTTTGAGCAGGTTTCTTTGATTTACTTTTACCAGTTGAGCTCTTTGCTGTTTGTTGTTGGGGTTTATTGCTCAATTTTTCCCTGCAGCCTTTTTCCTTCTACTGTTTTTGCTCCGTCATCAGACGTCTTTTGTATATGTTCTAACCATCTGCAAGAACAAAATAAAATAATTTCAAATGTTTTCATTGCAGCATTTATGTTCTGGAAAATTGTCATAAGTACATTCCAGACCTAGATCTTCAGATCCGAAAAAAAAGGCAAGCTTATTGATCTAGATGTTTATGAATTCAATTTCCATATGGGCAAAGTTACAAATGTCTGGGGTATGCATTGATGGGTCCAGCTTAAATATTTTGTTGATTTTCCACTCGACATATTGTGTGGGGAATATGGACAGTCATTGTGGTAAATATGGACCTGGGTCCATATTAAATGAGAGCGATGGGTCCATTTTCCCCGAGCCGTACTGTTCCATCATAACGGGTCAATGCTCGAACACGGTGTGCTTCAGTGGGGCAATCTCACACGTGTTCTGTAGAGGACAGATCTTTGTGCAGAATCTTACCAGCACCTGATTCAGAAAACAACTTAATAGAAACGTCTGCATCATATAACACTTCACTACATTGTAAATGTCTAGACTGGAAACACAGGTGTGTTCATATTTCCTTGAATTGCACGCTTTCGCCTTCATCTGTTGTCCGTCACAATGGCAACTGTGTGTGTTTGTGGTGTCGCATCCAGAGTCCCGAAAGCACATTGCGTCATGGGTAATGGGAGAGTGTCCATATTCCCCAAGGGTCCATATTACCCCAACTTACCCTATTAAAATGGACTGGTCTACTTTTGCATGTAACTGATGCTCGAGCAACAGTGAGACATGTTGTATTTAAGAGATGAGACTCCGACCTGTCTGGCTATGTGTCAGATTCCTTAGAACAACCAGATCAGCTCTGTATTTTAAAATTGGCTCCCAAATGCCGACACATTGTGCCTCACTGTGTCCTCTGAAATAAATACGCGGAATCAACTACAACTTCTGTTGGGAGGACATTTACTGTGAGGCAGTGTAGCCTAATAGGGTAGTAGCCCCCAGGGGCTGAGTTTCCATTGAGTTTAACTGTGGTTGTGTATTTGTTATCGATAACGAGAGTCCCTCATTTGGGCTCGAAGTTTGGTTGATTCAAAGTTACCGGGGAGAAAAACTTCAGTATTCCATTTCTTTGTTGATTTTATTCTTTGACTGCACTCGTTTTTTTTTTTTGTTTTATTCATTATCTTCAGTTACAACAACTGAATAAAATATAGATGTAAGAACTTTTTCTGTGGGAGTGACTTCACTCCATGAGTGTCCCTGAATAGAAAGTACCATGAAAATTTCAACACACGCAAAAAATTTTTAAAACCAGACTCAACTTCTAAATGTAAGACAACCAGCTGCAAAGCATTTTTGAGCTGACTCAACTTCAAATTCCAAATTATTCAAAATGCGTATGTGCAATCACTGGGACTTGAAGTAGCGCAAACTCAAAAATGCTTTGCAGCTGGTTGCCTTACTTCTTTTAGCTCGGTCAACCTTTTACCCGAGGCCAAAATATGGTCATCGGGTATTGCGAAGACCTTGCATTCATCTGTCCGTCTGTCTGTCTGTCTGTCTGTGTAGACAATAACTCCTTTCCTATTAATGTTAGGGTCATGAAATTCACAGGGACTGTTCTTGGGACATATAGCTTGGAAAGTTCGAAGATGGGTAACCTTGACCTACTCTAAGGGGTCAAAAGGTCACATTCTTTGTAAACACTTTTTCCCTGATTACATCCACTATTTTTGTTGTAGCCATGTAAAATTTACAGCGTGTATGTTCTGGATAATCAGCTTGCAGAACATTAAAGGTGGATGACCTTCACCTGGTTAATGGGGTCAAAAGGTCACATTGTTTCTGAACAGTGTTACTTTCATTACGCCTTTGCACTACCATGACATTTTTTGGTGTACCTATGTCAAATTCATAAGGTGTACTCACTGGATAATCAAGTTGGAGGACATGGAAGCTACATGGCCTTCACCTACTTTAAATGCCTTCTAATAACAATTTGATGTAGCAACATTATCAACTCAACTGTTCAGTCATCTTCAACATAACATTGAATTTTGATGACTTCATATTCTGAATGCCAAACGATGTAAAGTCCCAGCTGTCCTGTTCCACACTTTCCACATAACCTGCCAGGTCCTAGATGAAATTGGACAATTACCACTGTCTTCCTTTTCACTCTTGAAACTTCTCTCAAGCCCGAAAGTATTAAACACATTGTGTTGCATAGGCATACATTAAAAAACCCTTTATATGTTGTAATTCCTTGTCTTATGCCCATACGGCTGAGGGTACTTTAGCATTGCGTTCTGTTATTTTTTTATAATGCACCTTGCAGCTGGAATTATTATGCATCCATATTGTTTTATTAACCTATATTTTCCTTAATATTTTCCATAGAATTCAACTTAAGATGGACACTATAACTTTTTTGAACATTTGGTTTCTGGAGTAACAGCATTGAGCAGTAAACTGGTATCTCATTTTATTTCATATAGGCTGCTTGCTGATTGGTGCAGTAATTTTGAGAATATGCTATGGGAAAGAATTAGGAGCAACTTTAAGATTTATTGTGGGTCTATTTTGCAATTTTGTTAGTGTTCAAGTCACTGCTTACCATATAAAAATATAGGTATCAAAATACTAGCCCACCCAACATCTCTTCCATTGCTGACCTTCAACTGTAGAACAGAGTTTTTAAGGAACATTTGCAGATTGTGAGCAGATATTTACATAATTTTGCCTGAATATGTTTCCAGCCATAAACCCATCATAAATGTGTTTATCTTGGAGTAGTGAACTTACACATGGCATGTATGACCTTGCGCTGGTCTTTAAAAGTGTTTGCATCATACAGTAAAGGGTGCTTGAAATATTTGCTGAGCTTAAGTGCATGATGAGTGGTGACTGCATGGAAGAGCCTTTCACATTAATTAGCTTTATGGTGCCAACGTATGGATATGTGGGGTCTTGGGCGTATATAATTGCTTTTATGCTTTCCATGCTTTCTGGTGCCAAAGTACTGATGCTCTCTTTGACCTGGAGTGGCTAAGATGGTTCCAGGTCCTTTACGCCCGAGGACATCCAGTGTTGAATATTCAGCCGTATGGACCTTAATATCAACTGATTTCCTTTTCGCCTGTTTTTTCCCCCCTCCACTTGCTGTTGGACAAGTGATCTGCAACCCTGGTCCAGACCAGGAGAGTCGCACACTGCTAGAATTTGTTTTCGTCTTGAAGTCAGATTCAAAGCATCTGCAAACGAGGCTATAGCACTATACCAGAACAAATTTATTTCATAGCTTACCAAACTACTTTTTATTTATTTATTTATTTTTTATTACGAGCTCTGCTTACACCGGATTTTCCTTCCGCAATTCTAAATTGTGGCTGGATTGAGTTCACACGATTCTAGTCAAAAGAACCGATCCACTACGGCTTTACTTTTTGGGCAAACGGCTGGGCCTACCAATACGTACTAATGTGTTGTCATTCACAATAGTGGTTCATATTTTTCCGACTGCCTTGCTGTTGAGAGATGCTATACTGAGGATAGCAGTCGTTCAGTCCAGTTGTGCATCTATTTAAAATTATTTTATTGTGCTAAATTTATAACTCTATTTCTACAATGTGTTCACTGCCCATTAAGAGATTTGATGACATCAATCTATTATATGCTCTTAAAGGGTATACGATTGTCTTGCACGTTCGTTCGCGGCGGATATTTTATTCTAATAAAAGCCTTGACAGTTTCACTGACCAAGGAGTTCAGATTTAATCATGTTTTGCTTGGATGGGTGAGGTCAGAATAACGTCAGCCTTCATCGGTTTGTGGCCAGGCGGGCAAATTGTAATCCGATAAACAGACTCATAATTGTTCGATTATTATATCCCCAATGTCTTACAAGAGCGCTAGGGCGCATTATAGCATTGTCCAACTTCTTAATGTAGGCTTCTGACATCGAGCGAGCGGGGCGGGGTAAGGTTAGGTGACGTCAAAGACAGGTGGGCTTTTCTCCCCATTCTGTATAAGTAGGTAACCGTCCTCTCTTTATGCTATTGCTCAACGAGAACAGGGGAGTAAAGGATGGATAAGTTCTCCACGGAACATATTTTGTGATAGTTTTATTATTCGTACTCTGAATAAGTATTTTTACTGAAACGGGTTTCTTCTCAAAATTTTCAGACTCCGCGTTGTCACTCATTTGCCTTAGAAGACCCACGTGAAATATCAAGGTAAGTTCGAAATTTGGACTTTATAAGCTTGACATGTGCTTGAATTGTTTTCCCTTGAGTGTGGAACTTTAAAGCCAGCGTAATTCAGTGCACCTTAAAGGTAGTGAAGTTTTGCCTTTCAGTTTGCTTGGGATACTTTTGTACTTTAAGGAAAATTATGCCGAATAAATTGTGTCCAAATATGCCATTATTTGCATGCGGCAAATTTCCTTTACTAATGATGCATCGTTTGCCTCCTGTAGATGCAGAAGTGTATCGGTGTTGTTTGCGCATTCCTCATCTCGTGCGCAGCGCTAACGGAGACAGTCGGTTTGGTGATTGCGGTATGCAAAAGTTCTTTCGTATGTATACGTCTGCTGTGACGTGAATTTCACCTTAGGGCCTTCAAATGATCGGAGCCAAGCCTGAGTGATGCTTGGTTTTGCTTTTATTGAAAGTCTTGAAGGACTTGTTGGGAAAGCATTTTGAAGTGCTTTTCAGAAGCATTTGGTAACTGTCACATTAGCTGGTATTAGAGCCCCGGAGCAAATAATAATAATAACAATAATAATAAAATTATTATTTTGGAAACTACATTTTGTTAAAGCATGTTAAAGTTGGTCACTGGCATTTTATTGTTATTAACGCGAGGGCCGTGACCAGCTCATTTGCAATTCGGCTTTATGTTACCCAACGGTTTGTTTTTCTCTTAACAACACAGCCTGATAACGAAGACGTGAACTATTCGTTAGTCAGATCATTATTTAGGCGCGGCACTAATTAGTGTATTTTATCTTAGAACTGCAGTACTCTTAAAAAAAAAAGAGTGCTTTTGCGAATTATAACGCTCTCTTTCTACCCTACTGATCGCAGGCAAAAGAGAAGCGCGGCTGGACCCTGAACAGCGCTGGGTATCTCCTGGGGCCGCGTGAGTTCTCCTTGCGCACACATATTTAGGATTCACCACAATTTTTTTAAACGTTTTTCTTAAATTCGTATTGGAATATTAGTTTTATACTTTCGCATATTTTCTGTCTCGAAATGTTTTGCTTGGTATCAAAAATCTACATTTTATTATGTTCTTAAGTTTTTTAGTTCCGATTTTCATTATTTATTCTACTTCTTATTTTTTCAGCCTAAGGTTTAACTACTTGTCAGCATATAGCCTCGCCTACACTGACCAAGCAATGTTTTACCTGGTGTTTTAAGTGTGCCTAGTCTTCACTCTTAAAAGGTTATCACGCTCCTGTCTGGAGGAAGCAAATCTGAGCTGAGGAACATTGAACAGTTTTGCTGTAGTTATCGGTGGTGCCGATGGCGCCAAATTAACTAGTCAGTATTAGTGTACTTGACATTTTAATGTGGCGTAACGCGAATTTAGTTTTTTTTTTTTTTTTTTGAGAAACTCTTTGATGGGAGAGAATAATCCGATTGTTAATTCAGGATTTAACCGGTTATTCGAAAAATTATGAGTGCTACTTAACATGGCTTAAAGCTCTGCAAAACGTTTGAGCTGAGATCGTGCATACAATTTTGCTGGCAGTACGCATTGGCGACTTCCGTGCACAATGGCTGTCTATAGAACTCACGCAAGTAAGGCCAGTTTTCGGTGTTTTTGTCATTTATCATTATCAGTCAGCTTCTTTTATCATGAATGATTGGGTATAAATATAGGTGGCTCTCCGTTTCGTTTTTCTCTATGGTGTCGAGCTTTTGGAGAGCCACTGGCTTGCCGGTGCTTTGTCATTTTCCGGCAGAAGCCGCCTCAGTAGCCGGTGTTTTAAGATCAGGTAAAATGCCATCATCCATGTGTTTCAGGTCGTATTGAGCACCTAATACAGATAAAGGACAGTCCAAGTGCAAGGGGGCGAGAGGACCTGCTTAACGAATGTAAGATAGCACCTGCAGGTTATTTGCGTCAACAGAATGCGCCGCTGTCTGTGTCCATCCTATTCGATGTATGTTGGGCAGAACTGAACGTCGTGAAGGGCGAGGCCCTGATTTTGAGTCTGGGCTTAAAACAGAGCAGTAACACGTTTAAACACATAGTCCTTTGTTATGCGATCCATTCATATTCATTAAAGAGCATTTAATTGCTGAAGTTTTGTTATTTAGGTTTTCTAGCCTGCTGGAATCTAGGCCGATGAGAACTTTGTTTAACTAGCATATGGTACTATATTAATAGGCTATTAGCGGGCTTAGCTTATATGATCAAGCAACCAGATCTTCTTAAATATTCATCAGTTTCTATCCATTGCAACTTACAGTTGATTAGACAAAGCAGGGGCCATCACCCTGTAGCAATGCGCTGACAAGGCCCTTGCTCAGGAGCTCAATGGCTGCTCTGATCTTACAGTGAATACGCGGGGTCTTGAACCAAAAGGTTTTCAGGTCTCAGTGGCACCAGTTGAGTTATCACATTTCATTTATGATGCATTATAGTGTTCACCACATAAATACACTTTCAATTATTTCTACTCTGGCTTGAAGATGATGCTGAGTCGGTTTCATTGATGGGATTTCAATGATCCGTTTACCCCACCTTTTAAGATGGGTGAAAAACAATCATGTATTTTACTGTGGTCACAATCTTTTGGGTTCCTTTGAAACCTGGCCATGCAGCCCTGATGAAAACTTGCATGTCCATCAGTGCTGTATAACACTGATGGACCTGCACAGCTGCAATCTTGCCCTTCGGTTCTTCCAACTCTCATGTCTTTGTTCCATGTTGGGAATCCTGTCATCTCTCTGTCACCCTCATCTGTTTGTTGGGGGTAATTCTCCAATATGTATGTCTTTGTTCTTCATGTTCTTCACATGTCCAGCCTTCTTGTTTTGGTCTGTTGGAGCATTTTGCGTTCCCACTTTTGTTCAGTTTGAAGTATGTTCAAATTTAGCCATAGCATTTCTGTAACTCAAAGTGAAACCTGTGGGTCGTTTCTTTTGTTTTTGGTTTCATTTTGATTCCAAGAGCCCATTTTTAAAGACATTCCTCAGCAATTATCCACAGACAGTGTTAGGTAGACCATTTCCTGCTTGCGTAGACCAACTGCTGTTTGCAGAGGACTTGCATCTCTGACTAAGACAGCAGGAAGTATCGTTTAGCATGGCTGACCTGCATGTTTCGTGTTTGATGGACAGATGCCCTTGACAGTCACAGACTGCTCAGCAACAAACATGGACTCGCTGGGAAGAGAGACCTGCCCATTGAGGATGAGACCAAATCAAGTAAGAGCTTATGACCCAAACCAAAACTGGAGAAACAGCCCTATGCTCCTTTGCCACGGCTAAGCACTTGCTTTGCCAGATGAAATGTGTCACCTTTCTCCTTGCCATCCAGTCTGAACAGTAGCATTTACTTTAAAATGAGGCCTGGCCAAACTGACTGCTGGAGAAATACAAGCCTATTTCCAATCATCTGTATATTTCATTCAAAATATCCCAAAGACATCAAATTTTGAAACTGAGAATTAAAAAAAAAAAAAAAAAAAAAAAAAAAATATATATATATATAGGTTAATTTTAAATTTGATGCCAGAAGAATCCCTCAAAAAAGTTGGGACAGGGGCATGTTCACCACTATGTTGCATTACTTTCTTTCAACAACACTCTGCAAGCATTTTTGAAGAGACCAACTGCTGGAGATCTGAAAGCAAAATATTTTTTTCATTCTTGCTTGCTGCAGGATTTCAGCTGCACAACAGTTTTAGGCCTCCTTTGTCCTATTTTTCATTTCATAATGTGCCAGATATTTTCAGTGGGTGACAAGTCTGGACTGCAGGCAGGCCAGTTTAGTGCCCAAACTTTTTTTTTAATACAAAGCCATACTGTTGTAATATGTGCAGAATATGATTTGGCATTGTCTTGCTGAAATAAGCAAAGCCTTCTCTGAAAAATACATTGTCTGGATGGCAGTATATGTTGCTCCAAAATCTTCATATCATTCAGCATTAATGTTGTCCTTACAGTTTTGCAAGTTATCCATGCAACGTGCACTGAGCGCTGATAACGAGGCAGAGGGTCTCACCTGTCTTAAGCCGAGAGGACGTGGTGTCCATGATTTCAATAAAATAGTTGCTCATTTTGACTGGTGAGAACACAGGACAGTTTTCCACTTTGTCTCAGTCGATCTGACAAGAGCTTGGGCCCAGAGAAGCCGGTAGCATTTCTGGATCTTGTTTATGTATGGGTGTAGCTTTACATGGTAGATTTCTAACTTGCATTTATGGATGCAGTGACGAACACTGTTCACTGACAGTGGATTTCAGAAGTGTTCTTAATCCAATGCAGTGATTTCCATGACAAAATCCTGTCTGTTTTAAATGCAGTGCCACCAAAGGGCCTGAAGATAACGGCCATTCAGTTTTGTTTTTTGGCCTTGTCCCGGGCACACAGAGATTTCTCTGGATTCTCTGAATCTTTCAATGATATTATGTACTGTAAATGATGAAATCCCCAAATAATTTTCCAATTTTTTATATTCCCATGCAGTCTCTCACAGAGTGCAGAATGGTAAAGCCCTCACCATCTTTATTTCTGAAACACTCAACCTTTCTGGGATGCTCTTTCTATGCTCAATCCTGTTGCCAACTAAGCCCACTTTGACTGAAGGACGTTGGAAACCTTATATGAATTCCATTGTGTGAAAGATGCAATGCGTGTGCTCGCTTGTGTTCTTGTGTGGATTAGACACATGCTGCCCATCTCTCTTAACGCACACATCCTGTCCGTTTGAACAGCTGGCCTGAGAACAGCGGACGAGACTGTAATACACACCATTGTCGACTTCCTGTCTTACCTGAAGCTGAAAGGTAAGGCACTCCCAAGATAATTATGAATGAATCTCAGTTAAGTGAACATGGATCTAATTGTCCACCTGTAGCCAGCCCCTACTAGCATTGGCTGAGTCTAGATACCCTACCAATAGACCCTGCTACATACTAGAATAGTGCCTTACCAGATGTCAGACTGTGGAGCAAATCCACCCACTGGTACAGAGCCTTAACGATTAGCAGAACATGGGGCCCATCCACACATTGGTACACTGCCTTAACAGATACCACAGGATGGGGCCCATCCTCACTCTAGAACAGTGCCTTAACAGATACTTGACTGTGTAGCCCATCTGCAACCTGGAACACAGCATTAACAGATACCAGACAATGTGGCTTATCCACACTCTGGAACATGCCCCCTTAACAGATTCTTTACTATCTGGCCCATCTGCACAATGGAACTTAGCTGTAGTTACTGGACCATGGGGCCTATCCACACATTGGTACAGAGCCTTACCAGATACCAGATCACAGGGCTAATCCACACATTGGTACAGATCACAGGGCTAATCCACACATTGGTACAGATCACAGGGCTAATCCACACATTGGTACAGATCACAGGGCTAATCCACACATTGGTACAGATCACAGGGCTAATCCACACATTGGTACAGATCACAGGGCTAATCCACACATTGGTACGGAGCGTTAACAGATACCAAACCAAGCGGCCCATCCACACAGCAGCACAGAGCTTCAATAGATACCAGATCATGGGACCCATTCACATGCTGGAACAGAGCATTAAGGGATACCAGACTGTGGGACAATCCATACATTGCCACAGTGTCTTAGCACATACCCGACCATGGGGCCTATCCAAACACTGATACAGCGCCTGAGCAGAAAGCAGATGATGAGGCCCATCCATACCACAGAACAAAGCCTCAACAGGATGAGTCACCCAGCAGCCATATTTTCGTTCTTATTCTTGTGCTCTTGACCTTTTTTTTCAGAAATGGGAGCCCTTGATAACATCTCCCCTTCGCTCACATCAGAGGAGCTGGGCCAGCCTTAGCAGGGGGTTGGCCTCACACATACTGTTTTGGTACCCCCTAACCTCTCACGCACTTTCCAAATGGATCCTGAGACAGACTGCTGCAGCCCTGTCGCCATGCAAGCTACTGGAGCCTTCTCCCCAGCTGAACTCATACAAACACACAGGAGTGAGTTCTGTTTGGTTTTGTTGTTTAATTTATTTATTTCTGGTTGGTTGTTTTTTTTTCTTTTTGGGAAACTGTCCCATGAATAAAACGAGTTAAGTGCATTGATTCATTAAATCTTTCATTCAGATCTTTGTACAACTCAATCTTATCAGCAAGTTCCGAAACAGTTATGCGGTATTAAAGTGTTAATGGTCCTCTTGAGACGCAATTTCAGCAATGAGCTGCACTACAGTACAGCATAATGCTCAGATGTAGAGGAACATTTATAGACACAAACCGAGGCTTCACCATGGCATGGTTTCCCCCAAGTAGTTCCTGAATTGTCCGTGGTCCTTTTCGGGCAGCCCAGCGATAACCGACAGCACAGCTGAGGCGCCCTGCTCCACACTCAGTTCTCCCTGCAGCAGCAAAGAAATGGGACCAGTGGCCCAGTAGACCACCAGCTAGCATTCAAAACCAGTCTGGGCAAAACCTTGAGAATCTCACCCTGTCGCAGCTTAGTGGGCAGCAACTAGACGGCATAGTTGCATCACTTTTCGCCATAATTTAAGTAGGGCATATTTACTAAATCAGGAAGTTTTAATTGTAAAACATTGTTGAAAACCCAAAAGTGAAAATTTTTTTGAGCTGCAAAAAACTTTGAGACATGGTCCCAAGGAAGCTCCATACAAAATATGAAGTGAATTTGGCCAGGGGTTTCAGAGGAGAAGATAATGAGAGATTTTGCTAATGAAACACAACCACAACTACAATGATGGCCCCCGGACGCCGCCTAATCCCAATATCTCAGGCTGCCTATTGGCTAAAAACAAACAAATTAGGGAGGCTGTCGCAAAACAGCTCGCAAAAAAATATCAACTCATAGCACTGAATGAATATCCAATGGAGTTGTGGGTGATTTCGCTTATTACATTTGTAAAAAGAACTGTCACTAAACTTATTTCAAACCCACAAACGTATTCACTTAATGTGCATTTTCATTTCATAAAGTGAATTTACTAAATTGACTGAAAATTGAATTAAGAGCAACCATGATATCCAGGGTCACAAATTATTCCACTGTCTTAAATGTTTTGTGTATATGAATTATCTGATACATCAGGTGCATTCAGGTCCTCAGCAGTACCGTCACTGTCCTTACATTTTAAAATGCATAAAGCTGCATTTATAGAAGTGTTGATCTGAGCGGAGGCGGCATGGCCGAGCAAAAGATGACATCAGTTGATTGAAGAACATGAAGAATCTCCAAGCTAGAATAATTGGTTAGAACACGCCGAAGGGGAACCATGAATGAACTATTCTTAACATATAGCTGTTCATCACAAGATCATGACCTCTGTTAAAATTCTGTTGGGAGATTAACAGCCCACCAGGTAGAATTCACCTAGCTGGTCCTCCAGGCACTTTATAAATGCTGGTATTGTTTCATGAATGAAGATTCATAATGTGCATGGGCCCATAATTTAACACTCTTCCTTTGGTCTGGAGTTTGACAACTCCATTTAGTCACCTATTTTTACCTCTTTACTGCCTCCTTTCAGGGGATGCTTTCTTCTCTCGACTGGTAGGACACAAGGAACAATAGCGAGGGAGAAATTTTAGGACATAGAAATCGACAATGTTTATAACGATGATGGACCGCATTAGTCCAGCATCAATCTGAGGCCATGTCTATTACAGTCATGGCTAATGTGATGGTGGATCCGTAGGTCAATCATTTATGTATTGCAGGTTCTGAAAAAAATACAATGCGCTTGTATTTACTTGCTCAAGTATTCTATGGAAGCTTTCAACTCCTCACTTCTGCCTCCTGAAATATTTTTAAAGATGGTGGACAATTTCCTGGTCAGCTAAGAGCTGAGGAGAGAGTCATCAATAGGTGACCACCAAAGACTGGATGGAAGTTCTGTGCAGTATCAGGACACACAGATTAGACTAATTGGTAAGGGGCAATCATAATTTCTCTATCTGACGTTTTCAGTAATCACATTTTTATTGTTCAAGGTTATTCACAGACTAATACAATTTCCCACTCTAATGAAACACAAAATCGTTTATTTGGAGGTTTTCAGCAAACTGATTTGATTGAATGTCCTCAGGAGGTTGTCCAATGATGATTTAATGAGGGCACAGAGATAAGACTGTGAAGCGTGGAATGAGCTTCAGGAAAACTGGGCCATGTGGTCTGTGTTTTTAATGGAGAGCCCCAAACACCCAGATGCCCAACCATGCCCCAACCCCACCCCAAACACTCCCAATGAACCCATCCATAACCCCGAGCCCACCCCAAACAATCACCATGGGCCCCCTCATGACCCCCCAACCCCACCCACAACACTCACCGCGGGCCCCACCATATCCGTTCGTACCAGTCCCGGATGGAGAGCCATGCACAGGATCCTGTCTGACTGCAGATCCACAGCCAGGCACCTTGTCACCATGTTGAGCGCCACCTGTGGACAGGTGGAGGAAATGTTGTGGTTTTCATTCAGACATATTTTCTTATCATGAGGTTCCCTCATCCTCAAGCAATTGGAGAGAGACAGATTCTTCAGAAAATTAGGCTTTATTGAGGCATATTGATAAATATAAAGCCGAGTTCTTTTTGCACAAGAAGAACTGATATTTGCTTTTCACACCCAGTTTTTATACCTCCATCACAGGAAATATCTTCCAAATATGGTTTTTCCGCTTCTCGTTCTCACTCAATAATGGTTCAATAAGGTAATGTCTGCTTCTTACTTGTTTTTCTCTTTTTATCATTAGTTGGCATCCTTTGCAAAATAACAACTTCAAAGGCTACTTGTTTCACAGGACTTTTAATTGGGTCACAGGTTTTCCCACAGACAGACAAACCAAAACACTGCCAACTTGCCTTGAAAACTGCAACCAAAAGACAACAACCCTCTTCCAGTGTAATACTAGAGCATGCATAACACTGAAAAAAGGAGAGTAAATTACAGTCAAGAGAGGAAAAATACAGTCAATGGAATAGGATACAAGTAGATACAAAAATGATTCAACTGATTATGTTTTCAGATCAACTAAACAGAAGCCCGCTTACCAAAGCTACAGAAGCTCACTGCTTATGCGTGTGTGAGCTGATCATGCATGTGTGAATTGAATTGCTTGTATGTGTGTGTGTGTGTGTGTGTGAACTGCTTGTGTGTGTGTGCTTGCATGTGTACATGTGCTGCTTGTGCCTGTGCGCGTGTATGTGTGTGTGCATGTGTCTGTGTGTACTGCTCATGCGTGAACTGCTTGTATGTGTGTGTGTATGTGTGCGCGTGTGTTTGTGCGTGCATGTGTACGTGTGCGTATGCCTGTGCGTGTGTATGTGTGTGTTACTGCTGCTTACATAATATGGTTACTGATTATAATTATTGATTATGGTTATTAATTATGGTTATTGATTTACTGATGAATATGGGGGCTACGGAGAGAGAGCACGATTACCCATGACAAGCCCATGCAACAGAACAGATGCTCATAACGAGATAGCAGCTAAAGCTCATTTGCGACTGCTGTCCCTATCACCTTAAAAATCAGACCCCGGAAAACAAGAAGAGGTAACGGCTGAATGAACAGCTTTAATAAATCTATTAAGGGCTTAAGCAATAATGAAATGAAAATCCATAGACCCTGCAGCAATCCAGGGTTATGGTTGCAGACCAGAGAACAAACAAGGATTATGACTGAACTTGTTTGCATATTAGAAATGGGCTAAATAACTGTTCTCATCACTTTCACCTTATTGATGACAGTGAAATTACAGAACAGTTCCGATTTATTTAAAATAACCATCTATTCTCACTGATAATCAAAGCGTAGTTCTTCTGTACTGCTAGCGACAGCGACAGCAATCGGGAATGTGCCTTCAGAAGCATTTGGTCACTGTAACCATGTTATGTTAAGGGTTTAAGAAATATGCGTATTTCTTGGCGGGATGGTGTGAGCATGTGCGCATGGGTTTGTGCGCGGGCGTACGTGTGTCCTCTGTTATGGATGTGAATGTGCGCATATGCTCACGTGTACGTGTGTGTGTGTGTGTGTGTGTGTGTGTGTGTGTGCAAACTGAGCAGCAGGTGAGTTGTAAACAGAGTTTATGGTGACTGGGTCCTATGGATTATGAGGGGGAAGACATAAATACAGGCTGACCTTTCATGTACACTAAACAAAAATATAAACGCACGAACCAAAAATGCTGAGTTAAATTGACCGATAATGAAATATGCCCACAAATAGTGATTAGTGGTGTACTGAATGATTTGTTTTGCTCAATTCTGGTGACCCACTTCTCATTGACCACTCTCTGTGAGATTACTCACTCATTGACTTATTCCGCCCCTGAGCTGCATAGAGCATAGCACTGAGTTGGTCAGTCAGCGTGACCACAGGCACTCCTTGCACCAGGGTCAATAAAAGGCCACTGCAAAATGTGCACTTTTGTCACAAGTCACAATGCCACAGATGTCACAAGTCATGAGGGAGCGGTCCATTGGCATGCTGAATGCTGGGATATCTGTGACAGCAGCGTCAACACACTTGAATGTGTGTCATTCCACCATCAGCCGGTTGAGAAGTCGATTCAGAGAGACTGGCAGCACTGTGAATCGTCCACATGCCCCACGACCACGTGTGACCACGCCCACACAGGATCGGCACATGCGGCTCCAGCACCTCCGTGATCGGCTCCGACCAGCCACCAGGACAGCTGGCCGAGACCGTTGGACTGCACAACAGGCGGATATCAGCTCAGACTGTCCGAAACCGCCTGAGGGAGGCAGACCTCCGAGCCCACCGACCGCACCGAGGTCTCGACCTGACCGCCGTGCGTCATCGGTACAGACTCGACTGGGCCAACCGTAACCTTCGCTGGATGCTTGCACGGTGGAGGACGGTGTTATTCAGCGATGAATCGTGATTTCAACTGTACCGCGCTGATGGCAGACAACGCGTATGGCGACGTGTGGGCGAGCGTTACGCTGATGCCAGCTCTGAGTTGCACTGCAGGAGGTATGGGACAACATTCCACAGGCCACTATTGACAACCTCGTGAACTCCATGCGCCAGAGGTGTACCGCTTTACGTGATGCCGATGGCGGACACACTCGTTACAGAGTGCTGTGAACTCTGCCCGCTGACCCCTGTTGGGTTCAGGCTGTGATAACTCATGAATTGAGTACAGTAAATTGTCAGTTATGTTTCTGTTGCTTGAATATCAAGGCAAGAATAAAATAATAATTGTTTTGTTGAAATATTTCCCGATTGATAAAAAAAAATTCGAAAAAAATCACTTTGTGCGTTTATATTTTTGTTCAGTGTATTTACACAGAAATGACAAACTCATGCATTTACCTTGGTGACCTTGAGAGGGGCCACAGTATTGGTCCCAAAGTGCTTCATCATGCTGCTGGCGTCCACGGTCCCTAGTTCAGAGCATGTGTAGATTCCAGCATTCTTGATCAAGCAGTTCAACCCCAATGAGGATGGAGGAGCTGAAAGCTGCCAAATGAGAAATCCTTTGTACCATTAATGTGATTAAGAAATCACATTTAAAGGTGTATCCGCCTGGGATACACCTGTTTCCTCGCTTTAAGCTCTTCCAGAAGCCTCCTTTCTCCTCGCTCTGTGTCTCCTCAAGGTGCATTTAAGGGATCGATAGATCCTCCATGAAGGTTAAGGCGGATTTCTGGGTCACAGAAGAGGAGAGGACGTGAGAAAGCATTAGTTATCAAGAGAGAGGAGAGTGCGAGAGGAAGCATTAGTTATCATGAATGAGGAGGACGCGAGGAAGCATTAGTTAACATGAGAGAGGGGGACGTGAGGAAGCATTAGTTATCATGAGAAAGGAGGACATGATGAAGCATTCGTTATCATGAGAGAGGAGGACACAAGGAAGCATTAGTTATGAGAGAGGAGGACGCGAGGAAGCATTCGTTATCACGACAGAGGACGCAAGGAAGCATTAGTAATCCTGAGAAACGAGGATGCAAGAAAGCATTAGTTATGAGAGAGGAGGACGCTAGGAAGCATTAGTTATCATGAGAGAGGAGGACGTGAGGAAGCATAAGTTATCACGAGAGAAGAGGGTGTGAGGAAGCATTAGTCATCATGAGAGAGGAGGATGTGAGGAAGCATTAGTTATCATGAAAGATATGCTCCCATCTAGATGGTATTTTTTCCAGAAATGTCCCGGCATTTTCCAGCCAAACAATATCAAACCACATTCTGCATGGATTACAAGTGCATTGGCTACATACGCTGTGAATGTGGGCGCTAGATCCGCTCATCTGATATATCTCTGACGATGCATCGCTCTTTATAAAGGGAAATATATAGCAAAAAAAGGCCCCATACAATTGCACACTTGAACATTCCATTTGCTAGATTTGACCAAGTGGTGTCTTCAGTGCCCAATCATTTAATTAGTGTGAATAAAAGACATGGTGATGTTACATCGTGGTTACAGGCGACTGTGTCAACTTTTTGGCTGAACTGTGGCAAAGTGGGAATCAGCGAGTGACTGAGTTACAATGTTATACCATTGTTTAGCTGAATGTTGGGAGTTCCCCTATTGGCCATTACCATTTTAAAATGAATGGCCACAAACACGATTTAGTTATTTATATTAATTTGATGCAATAATCGCATTGTATAATTTCGATAGACAATTCAATTCAGAACATCAAAAAAATGTGCTGCTTCGTTGTTTTAAGTATTGTGGAGAGTGAATGGACTTTTTGATTTTATTTGCATTCTCCATGATATGCCAACTTTTTCAGAATTGGGTTCATACATGCTGTGCTTTATTATTTGAAGAATTTACGACAAATTAAACTAACAATCAGAGCCGGCCATGTTTTATGATATAGACGGGTTTCTTGTGTTCAAACAATACTAGGTGCGCGCGCAACCAGGGGGCAAAAGGCTGCTTCGGAGTGAACTGATATCATTGTAGGTGCCGTATTGTTTGTAAGTTCTCGCTGATTCAATTGCAATAAAATGTCATTTCATAGAAAAATCTGATTGTTTTTCATTGCATCACAAATCAGAAAAACACTTGCTGAAATGTCCATGAATTTCACTCAACTTACCAGGTTGTGATGGTTGGTTTGGATGTCTACAATATCAGCATGGTGGTTACGTTAGTGAACGCTAACAAACTCAAAGTAAAAATGTTTACGACGAGGCTACTTTACAGCCTGCCAACATTTAGAAGAAAAAAAAATAACCGCCATTGTCACTGTAAATATGTTACACTACACGTCTGATTGCTCGTTAGCCAAGTCTGAAACAGAGATGGCTCAGGCCAATTATATCAACAGCCTAAGCAGCTCAGACTACACCGATTACCTCAAGAAACTGGTCCTCAGTAATGATGAGACATTACCAGACCCTTATAATATTCCCAGTGACGAATGGATTTCAGATATGTCCAAATGGCCAGCTATCATATGGCCCGACATATACAGTTATCTCAAAGAGAAGCCCAGTGTGTACACAAAGGACAATTTGCGTGCATATAAATCTTTAGACACGTACTATTACGTAATTAGTGCTCAAGTGCAAAACTTAAAAGTTTTCTGACACGGGTTCAGGGTTTTGCGCTTTGAGGGCAGGTGTTGCCCAGCCAGAGACAGGGACTAAAGACAAAACCTTATGATGCCTGGGTGTACGTGCACAGGGATCTTGGGCACATCCTAACCGCTAACTGCTAAGTCTCACAGCAGATATTGTGAGCTCATGATTTCCCTTACTTTTGCTAATAGATCTATGCATCGCACCAGTCTCGCTTCTTGTTGCAGTCATGCTGCAGCCATCATGTGCCAAGTTGAGCTGTAAAGGCGCAGACGCACCGAGGAGGAGGTCGCCTGCACGTCCCAACCAAATCGTTGGAAGAACATGTCCCGAAAAAAGGTTGAGCCACAAAAGCTGAAAAACATCAACTTCAGCCGGCCAAAGCGACACCTGACAGAGTTGCCTCAAGTCCATCACACACCAACACCCCAAAATATACCAAATATATGCGATGACGTTGCACAGAAACCCATCTATGTTCAGGGTAAATGTGCTTTCTGGCGACGTGGACAAACAGGGAAAACCCTATAAGTCGCTTGTTCCACGTGCTGCCAGTATTGTCGCACAAAACATCAAAAAATAAAAAATTCTGACTTCTCAAAAACATTGCGAGAGTCTGTCACAGGGATGTTGCTGAATCAACTTAGTGAATAAAATCATTCGCCCGTCAAGTGTCATGGACATGTCCATATCTTAATGCGTCGGAAACTTCCAGCTTCATCTGGTGCACCCCCCCCATGAAAGTGTTTTTCCTGCACACAGAATTCCACCTGCATTATTATAAGAATATCCTCCGAAACGTCTCTGCACATGAACCCGTCACATTCAGAACATTGTTTAACTGTGCACGACTACGGGAATTATCGAAAGGAACGTTAATGTTCATATACTGCCACCCACGGGCCCTGTCAGGAATTGACTCTCAAAGTGCAGCAAATGTTATTCCTATATGCAAGCAGAACAGTTTGGTATTTGGGAACATTTTCAGCTGAGGGGAGGTCAGTGCTCAATTTATCTCCCATGAAGGTGAAAAAAGGAGAAAAGTGAAATTAAAGTCCACAATCACCAATAAAATTGAATTAAAAGTGCTGTGTTTTTTCAGTACGTGCCGCTTGTTACTGCGGTGCTCAGGGTTCCCCTGTACACATAACCAACACCACTCGCCACTCAGGCACTAGTACCAATAAACAATTCTTCAATTAAAAATTATTACTTAATAATTGGCAAGATCACAACATTGGTAAAATGCCAATTTTAGCATCCAAAATCAATACTATTGGTGAGAAAGTAGAAGGACGTACAGTACCAAACAAGTTATTGTTGTTGCTCACTAATCAAAACGGCACCCATATTTGTGCCCAGTTTTGCTCTGTTTATGCAGAAGGAACCTTTTGTAGTGTAATCAAGCCAATAAAAATAGCAATTTATTTGGTGATGCACTCAAATCTTGTGCTTAATAGATTGGCAACTTGCCTAAAAATGGAGTTAGTGGTTTGAAGTGCCTGCATGAAATGTTCTTCCTTGCATCAGACATATTATTGCTCCAGTTGTGGAAATGATTTACTGATCCATCTGAAACTTCTAAGCTTAAATAATTACCATTTTCTTAGAGTTTGATCTTATAATGTGTCTTGTCCATCAAAAAATAAGAAACAATCTGTGTTTTACACACAATTATAGGAACAACCAACCCATTCATGTTTTAAAAAAATTTACCGTTGCTAAATAGAAAGAAAATAGTCCATGAGACATATCAGCTCATCATCAATATGATCATCCTACAACGCACAAAGGTAGATAAAGGGGTAAGTCTTGGTAAACAATCGATTTGTCTTTTGACGAACAGCTAAATTAATAAAGCTAAACAATATTCGGAATGGTTGACAGCATTATTCCGAGGGGCTGCCGTCACTGCCTTTGTATTTCTAAAAGATGTGTTACTCAATACCGACCTCATGTGTTGCTTACTTTTCCTGCTTCAAGTCAATTTTCCTTGGTTTATACCGGTAATAATCAGGTTATTATGAAAAATCGTGCAGTCTCTTTATCAAAACCTGTTTGCTACTATATTAATCCTCGTTATTTTTGTCAGAAAACTCGCTCCTTTGTGAAAATTGAGGTGTTACGAGGGATACGTCAGCCAACACAGTTAAAAGATATTAAAGGATAATAATATCTTGTTTCGCAGGTTTTTTTTAATGATTGCAATCTTTTGCTCATTTTGGCCAAATCATTCTACCCCAAACAGATACATTAGACTCATTGTGGATGGATGAAAGAGAAGTGAACTAAAACGGCTCAGAAAATGGGTCTAGAATGCCTTGGCCTAATAATTGCAGATTATAGGTCATATTGAACCACACTAAATGAAAATTATTACCAGACTATCAGCCCTAAATATCTATTGTCAACAGAAGAGGAAAGAGGAAAAATATGGCATGTTGTTTGGTCCTTCAGAAAAAGTCCTGTGAGGCAATGGTGCTCTTTTGACATTGGAGAATTAGATGGATGTCAATAGTAATTTCGGTGAAAAATAACCACCATGATCATTGCTATTGACAGCCCGAGTGTCAAAGAAGTTGATGCCAATTGTTGGGGCCCACAGCGAGAGAGAGTCCACAAAAATTGGTGGGTCTAGAGCCAGAGTGGGCAACGAGGGCTGTATCTGCCCCTGGTTTTCACATCAACCTCCAGCCTTCAATTACTAAAACATCAATGAAATCTGAAATTTTTGCTGAATTTCTTTAAATTCTGGTGAATGACTGCCAAAAGCTATTCTAGTTTACCGATATGAAAAATTTTTCTTTGACCTAATGAATGAGCAAATCCATGTGACCTCCAAGGTGAAACGCATCAGTACCGGGGCCCCCCAGGGGTGTGTATTGTCACCTCTTTTATTTTCATTGTATACAAATGATTGCGTTTCCCACTCTGACCTCGTTAAAATGTATAAATTTGCCGATGACACCGCACTAGTGGGGTTGATTTCGGAAGACGATGACACTGCATACAGAAAGGAGGTCCTCAGCCTGACTGAATGGTGCTCCTCACACAACCTTGAGCTAAATGTCTGTAAGACCAAAGAGCTAGTAGTGGATTTCCGCAGGAAGAGGAGGGTGTCCCAGCTTCTGTCCATCAAGGGGGTGGAGGTGGAGCGTGTAGACAGTTTTAAGTTTTTAGGCACCACAATCTCATCCTCACTGAAATGGGGAGACAATATTAACTGTATTGTTAAAAAGGCCCATCAGGGGCTATTTTTTCTACGGCAGTTGAGGAAATTTGGGGTTGCCTGTAAGGCGATGCTTCAGTTCTATCGGGCCACAATTGAGAGTGTTCTCACGTTCTCTATAACTGTCTGGTTTGGCAACTGTACTGCCCTGCAGAGGTCACAATTAGACAGAGTAGTACTCACTGCTGAGAAAATCATTGAACATAATCTCACTCCTATCTCAGACATCTATAAGGCCCGTATCCAAAGAAAGGGCCTGAAAATACTATTAGATAATACCAACCCTGCCAACTCCCTTCTAAATTTACTTCCATCAGGCAGAAGACTGAGGAATATCCCAACTAAAACCTCCCGGTTCCTCAATAGTACCTACTGCAGTGTCATCAGATCCCTAAACAGCTCCTCATCCCTGCCCCAGTATCCAATGAAATTAAGAGAGCTGGTTCAGTAATGGAATGTATAGGAAATGAGAGGGGGAGGTATACTGGATGAGGGGAGGCATATTGGTTGCTTCGGTTGTCTGCCTAATTTGTTGTTGGACTGCGCCATGATCCAGGATGACGAAATCTCATATTTAGCCCCTTAATGATCCTGCATAATTTGCCCTGTTTTTATTGACGTTTTATGATTTTACTACTGTTTCTATACTCATGAAGTTTTATATTGTGTCACATCTATTACATTGCTGCACAACTAGCACTAATCAACTGCACTGTACTTTGCAAGGACTTGCACCCTGCACAGCCACTTGGCCCCCTTGGATGGGTACTATTTATTTATTCTTCCAAGCAAGGGGATCCTGTGTAGGTGCAGGCCATTTCTGTATTTGTTTTTATATGTCCTTGTTCTTCGTCTTGTGTGGTTTTAGTTTATGTAGCCGTCTTGTTGAATAGAGCATTACTAAAGCAAATTCCTAACAACTGAAGTTGTATGGCAATAAAGTGTTGAAACTTGATGTTTGTATATACAACTAATTGGCTCAATTAATCAGGGTAATTGGTGACAATAAAAACCTGCATACACACCCGCCCTCCTGGACTTGCATTGCCCACCCCCTGGTTGAGAGAAATATAGTTGTAGGGGCCCAGAATTTCCTCCCGAGTTCCGTTCCTGCTCAGCACAAAGCTCTTTTACAAAGTTGAGGTGAAACTCTACTGTTATCCCATCAGGCGAAAGCCCAGAAGGGGGACTATATCGTGGCAGAGTTTGTCTGTCCATCCATCCATCTGTCCATATCAGGGCTTTGAACCAGAATTTTTTCCCAATTGGTTCGTTCTGAACAGAAACAGTATTTTAACGTTTCCGGTTTTGGGTTCCACCCCTAAATTTACGTTCTCGAACTGGTTAGAACCAAAAAATTTCGTTCCTGGACCGGTTAATATCATTCCATTTCAGCCATAGGACTTTAAATTGATAACATTAGCACTTTCAAATCGGCTATTATTTCCTTTATCCTGTAACAAACATTACAAATTGCTAGGCCTATGCTTTATACAAGCTGCATCACTAAGTAATTATATGGCCACATTTGTTACATTATTATAGATGAATTATGACAAGAATAACTTCTGCTACGTCATTTATGGCCAAACAACCGAACAGATCCCATTTCGCTTCTCACATTGCTCAATATATGCAAATGACAGAAACAAGACAGGTTACAGCTGCCATTGAGATCATTTAACAAATGGCCAGACCTTGTCAGGACTCAATCAGTGCACTTCTGGTCATTCGGTACATTTTCGCGCAGTCAAATATTGAATTAGGGCAATTGAGCCCAAACACTGCCATGACCAAAGCTCAAGAGATGCAGAAGCCACGGGAAACAGATCCAGTCTTGTTCCTTGTTTAAGCAAAGTAAAATCACTGAAAAACAGGCAAACACAATGGTTTTGGTTCCCTTTATATAATCGATTTAGCATTGTAAGGATGGCAAACTGGCAATATTAATGCAAAAAAAACCAAAAAAACAATACTTTCCATGATGCGCAGCAATCATTTTCGCGATTCTCACAATTGCCACTCTGCTGTACATCGTGCCTAACAACGCTTTTTAGCTGTGACTACATTCAGAATATAAAACGGACTCTCCTGGCTTATTGCTTAATGAGCCTTGCAAAATAATTAATGCAAATGTTTGGCGTTTTAAGAGCTACATGTCCGCTCTTGATATTCTAAGTCTTCATTTATGCATGGATGAAAACGCCTCAATTTTGTGGTGCAATGTATAACAGTGCAATCGAGAAAAAATTTGACGTCTCCCATTGACTTCGATCAATTAGTCTGAGCAGCTGTTACTAATCGAGTAAAGTAAACTGCGAGAGGTTTATGTTATTAAGAATTGAAAGGTGAGGTTTCAGTGGGCCTTTGTGACTGCCGACTGACCGCTACTGTGTAACGCTTTTGTACCCCTGGATTGTGCTAATGGTCGAGAACTATTGCGTTTTAGTGAAGAAAATTGACAGGCTAGGCATAGCATTCGGCTTAATTAGGCTGAATTCTCTCTACTCTGCCTGGGTATGCCAGGGAAGGACGCACAGGAAGTGAACGTATGTTGGTCATTGTAGCCCAAACACAAAACATTTCAAGAACGAAAAAAATAATGGTATTAACCGGTTACCATTATATTTTATAAACAATTCTGCTCCGGAACATTAAAAATTCTGAAGTTTCTGGTTTTGTTTTTGTTCCTAGCAAATAGCAAAAGTTTCGTTTTCGTTCCGCGAACCGGTTCAAAGCCCTGGTCCATATCAAAAGGTACTTGGCTGGTGAAATCAACTCCTCCTACAGTTTTCACAGGACATCCCTCAAACTTTGCACATATGCTGCACATAGACTGATGATATGCATATCCAGTGGCGGTGCCAGAACTGGAAACAGGGGGGGCACAGAACATTCCTAGTTTTCAATCATTTCCTTTCTTGACATGTTTTCCAATTATAGCAATAATCCATTGGCAATTGAAGACACGGCTTCTCTCCCCATGCAATCTAACAGCGATCAAATAATGGGCTAAATTCAGTACAGAAAAATAATTTACTAATAAATAGGCCTTTGTTTTACAAAAGACAAACAACTCTGAAATTTCTGCGCTACCTTTTCGGCATGTCAGGCGATCTAACTTGCGCTTCATGATCGTTAAATTGTTAAAATGTAATAAAGACCATTTGAAACGCCTTCATGCAATTTCGAATAACGCTGATTTAAATGCACCACAGTGCGCATCCAAATGAATGATCGCCATGTTACTTTAACGCAGAGAACTAGCAAGGCCTGATACGTGGAGTTTTTTTGGAGTGAATGTATTGTTCATTTAGAAAATGACTGAGAACCAGTCAGGACTAATAATTGTTTTAAAGGAATGTTCTGTGCCCCCCGATTTCCAGTTCTGGCTCCGCCACTGTATATCGCAGTCAAGACTCTGGTGGGGGATGTTGAGCTCTTAGAGCAGTCTTGTTTTGGAAGCATTGCTTATAGCTATATTACTAAAATTCTATTAATCCAAAAGGCCATATCTGGCTATTGTTCATTATTCAATGGTCAAATTGCACGCGATAGCTAGTGATTATGGGTCATTCCGCACCTGTTTTCAGCAGTTCTTCCTCATTATAGGCCAATTAAGTAAATTTAACTAATTAAAATGGACAGCAAAGTAATAATTATTTGCGGATCTTTCTTTTAATTGCAGCCTTTAATCTTTTTACATCGGCAGTATCTTTTACTTTTCTCTCCAAACCGAAGCAGTAGTTATGTTTCCATTTTATAAAAAAATTTTGAATTACCTGCGTTTCCATCAACTGGCTTGGAGTGAATTAACTCCTATAAACTAAGCCAATTTTGCCACAAGATGGTGGTAGAGAACACTCGTAAGACGTATAGAACAGCAGAAGCAGAAAAGGTTGCAAAATGGAAGAGAAACTCAAGTCAAACCACTGGGGGAGAAACAAGACACTAAAAATGGAGAGAGGTCTACAAGAGTTGCATGCAACTCAGCAAATTGTCATAGAGCTTTTCTCTCAGTTAATGATTGCAATGTTTGACGCTGTCCAGAGAGGAAGACATAGTCGAATGCTAATGCATGCAGTGGCAGCAAGGCCACTTCGTTACAACTTAGTCGGCTAAGGCCGCTAAACTGTTCCCATCCCACATTTTGCGCATTAACTCTTAGGGCGCTAAATTCGTAGACCAGGCGCAGGCGCGGCGAATGGGGGGAGCGCCGCGCCAACAGGGTGTATCCAGGCGTATTTTGCAATTTCGTGCCCGGTGCAGCCCGGCGCAAGTACTCCTCTGTCCCGCCTCTGTCCCTCCTGCCGGCGCAAGTGGCAAAGAGAGAGGAGAGCAGGCCTGAGTGGGTTTAACACAGCCGAGTCAAATCTTCACCAATCAAATGAGCTCCTCTCCTCACCTTTAAAATTGGAATAAAGAAGCCTCTGTCCTATGTCTGCATGATGCGTGAATGTTGCATTTTACTTTGCCGCTTCAGGTATGTTTTCTGCTCCGCTTACGTCTATATTAAGCATTACGAATATGAGTTAGCTGGCTAGCTAGGGCATTTGCGAATTATTACCATTAGCGAACTTGAATGGAATTTCGAAACGAAACTATGTCAGATCATTCAAACTTATGAAGTTGGAATGAAACACGACAGTTGCTCATTTATTTCTTCTGCCTGCATCATTGGGAAGAGAAACGATGGATAGCGTGTTCCTATTATTACACCCTGTTGCTGCTTAAAATTTTGGGATTAACATGCATGGACAACAATGCAAGATACGTTACGCATTTATTTTCAATATGTGATCTTAACTCAGTACGAGATCATAGCAATCAGGCTGTATTCCTTTCCCCCACTAAAAACTATAAAACCTAAGTGACAATAATAGTATTAAGCCGCTTGCACACTGGATGCAAAACGAATTTTTCGCACGACAGATTACATTCAAAGTCAATACAAAGGCGCGAATACACGCGTGTATTCGCGCCTTTGTATTGACTTTGAATGTAATCTGTCGTGCGAAAAATTTGTTTCGCGTCCGGTGTGAAAGCAGCTGAAGGACACATACCCACATAGCCTACACATGCACTCACGCGCCCACATGCACACATCTCTTTCTCTCGCTCTGATCTGACATCAGGACAATCGATATAGATACTATAATTTATGTGCTGATTCAGATAGTTACAAAAAAATAGCGGTTGCTGTAATTATTTATTGCATTGAAATGTGCCTGACATTCTGGAAACCTGCCTGTGAGGTTTCGGTGACGTGTGCGCACTGTGCGCCGGTCAGCCAAATTACCACTGCACAGAAAGTAAACCAGGTTGTGCTGGCAAGCTTTCTGCGCACTTCGGCGGATCCTTTATCCACAAAATTGTCACTGTGTCATGATGAATATGTGACACCTCCCCCTACTCCGCCGCCACACCCATCTCAGCGCACGTCCGTCTACCAAATTGCCAAAGTGGCTGCGCACGGTGTTGCACTGCACAAAATTACCACTGCGCGGGCTGCACCGGACGAAATTACCACTGCGTGGGCTATGCCACGCTGCACCACCCTGCGCTGCGCCAAGAAATTAGAGCCCTTAATTGCATGAGGCAAAAAGCACCTCAAGCAAGTATATAAACTTTTATGCAGCTTAGAAGAAGTTAATTTGCATTTTGCCATTTCCATCTGCTTTTCCAGGTGCAAATTTTCAAAATGCGCATAAAAATAGTGAGACGGAAACTTGACTAATGGGTGGACTGAATTGGCCCATATGAACAGGTGAGCAGGACCTCATGCACAGGATGGTCCCATAGCTGTATGCATCATACCACACGTCGAGGTAGAACTATTGGTCAACATGGTGGGCAGGTATACCCTGCAGTCATGGAACCAAATGAAGAAGCTGATAGTTAATATCCATTTCATTATTGCAATCAAATTGTGAGGAAATAATTCATGAACAGTTGAAAACAAAAAAATTGTGGATATCCATGGCACCCCTTGTACCAGACAGGAAGCCCCTAGAATTGGTAAATTAGTACAAAAACAAAGGGAGCTGTTCTTTCTAGAGGAAAGTCCATGCTGATTAGACATGGGAAAACCAATGAATGACCTACAAAGGGTTTTGAAGGGAAATGATAAAAATAGAAGGGGGTAGTTGAGGAAGAAAGGTCGAAGGATGGTAGGGGCGGTGAGGAATGCTGCCAATCCACCACAGGGCAAAAACGCCGTTCATTTCAGAAACTGTTGAATTTTTACGTGCCTATAAACTGCAGAAAGGTGCACAGACAAGGAGGGAACCAGCAAATTCCACAGAGAGCCTGGGTCCTTTATGGTGTGAGGTAACAGCAGCAGTGTGGCACACTACTGTGCAACGCTATTTCTGAAAACATCATTTCAGGGGAGGAACCACAGTTGAAACAGGCAATTTCAGCAGGATATGCCATTCCTGAGATATATTTAGCTAGAGATGACAATTTCAACACGCAGATTCGAACAGTTTCGAACACGTTCGAAACTTCCGGGTTTGACACGGGTTTACGACTCTGATTCAAAATGTTGGTCACATGACTAGTGACGTTTTTCCTGCTCCTCCCCGGCAATGATCCATATGTTTTGTTTCACCTGGAAACATTTTAATAGCTGCAGTAAAAGTTTTCGCCACTAGGCTGTGCACTACTGAAATAAATCTGGATTCGAAACAGTTCGGAACATTTTGAAACAGTGGTTGTTTCAGAGGTTTCAAAACTGTTTCAAAGGTTTGAAATTGCCATCTCTATATTTAGCTACTATAACCCTCATGATTTCATGTGTTGTGCATCCCATTCAGAAATGTTTACGTTTTTCGAGGTCCCCCCATCTTCGAACAATTGGAGTGAGACACTCTTCAGAAAATCAGACTTTATTCAGGTATATGAACCAGTACAAAGCCGAGCTCTTGTTGCGCAAGAAGAACAGACATCCTACTTTTCACACTCAACCTTTATACCAACATCACAAGATTTTTCCTCCAAATATGGTTTTTCCATCCTCTCATGCGACAGAGGTTCAATAACGTACAGTAATGTCTGCTTTTTACATGTTATTTCAATGGTTCAATAACGTAATGTCTGCTTCTTACTCATTTTTCTTTTTTTCTCATTGGTTGGCATCATTTCCAACATAACCACTTCAAGGCTACTTCATTGTTTAAGAGACTTCCAAATGGGTCATGCGTTGTCCTAAAGGCAGGCAAACCAAAACACTGCCTGAAAACTGCAGTCCTGAAAACGGCAACCAAAAGATTACACCCCACTTACAGTCTAATATTGGTTATACACATTTCTAATTCATATAACGCATATAGCTGTGCTACTATAATCAGCACTACTAATATGAAGCAAGCATGCATAACTATATGATTACTGATGAATAATGGTGAATAATGCTGATTGACTGAATTAACTAAACAGATGTTTATCAAAGCTTACTTTACTTTTAACGTCTGTGGTACTCCTATGGTGTGTCAGACGGTGCACGGTAAGTTCGAAGCACTCGCTTCCAGAGCTCTCTGTCCAGGGCGTCCCCCGTACGGAATCCCCAGGCTCGCAAGTCGCCCGCCACCAACTCATCCCACGACTTCCTGGGCCGACCCCTCTTTCTTGTGCCCACGACCTGATGGTATTGGATAGTGTTGATGGCCTGTGGACTGCGTTTAACATGACCAAACCATCTCAAACGCCTATACCTCAATTCAGTGTTTAGGTCAGTAAGACCCAAACTCAGGCGAAGGGCATCTGTGCTGATGTTCACCCCAGGCTTGACGTGGCACATCCATCTGAGCATTGATCTTTCATTTCGCTCCAGACGTTTCATGTCTTCTTTTTCACTAGCCAGCATTCACTCGCATACAGCATGGCACTTCTAACGTACGAACTGTACACCTGCTACAGAAATCAACTGAAAAAATATTGATTAAATTAACTGAACAAATATTAATTGAATCAACTGAACAGATATTCATCAAAGCTACAGAAATCAACTGCTTAAGTGAGTGTGAACTGCTTGTGTGTGTTTGTTACTGCTGCTTACACAACAGGATTACTGATCATCATTATTGATTTGCTGCTGAATATGATGAGTAACACTGAAATATGATCCTCAATACATGTAACATATGAATCCCAAATCAATTCACCATGGTATCAAGAACCATGAACCTTTTTCTTACATCACATATTTCCTGCACCAAAAAAAAAAAATAAATAAAAAAATAAAATAAAACTATCTCCAACTAATAAGTAATGATACCAAATTTATTGAAGTGTGTCTTAACCAAGATAGCTGGTAATTAGAAGCTTTTAATGATATGCTGTCACTTTTTTTTTTTTTTTTTTTTTACTTATCTTGTGAAGAAAAAAAAAAGTAAAATTACCAACTTTTCTCCAAGAACAAAAGTATACAAAAGTCTAAGGCACCAACAATTTCTTTTAAATTGAATTTGATCCTGGACGTTCATTTATTTTTGTTTTGAGAATTAGTGGAGACATAGAACAGTTGCATGCAGAAACCTTGAGGGGAGAATTTCTGCTAAAGATTAGCCAGATTTTTAAAGGAAGTATTGAGGCAACTGGAGGGTAGAGACAGCGTACTGGAACTTCGAGAATGTGAAAGAATTTATTTATGACCCTGGTTGAAGGAAATGACTTCAGCAGGCTTCACATGCCACGCGCCTCAGTGTCCTCAAATGGCCCACCCGCTCCTGCAGACTCTATAATGGCGTCACTTTTCAGCGGCTGCAGCCTGCAGTCTAGCTCGGACTTCGCGCAGGCTGGAACTCAAGTTAATTCCTAACGGCAGACAGCACTCGATAATTTAACGAGCTAATATTACTAGCAGAATTATGTTACCCGATAGTAACCAAAATTATGAAACACAGATTTTGTCAAAGCACATGAATAACGGAATTAATGAATAGACAATAAAAATAATTACTGGCCAGCCTTATACTAAAGCCTACGGTGTTTGGTTATATTTTCGGAGAGCAATTCGGGTGGGGACGATAGCTTTTGCTAGGACATACAGTACCGCTACTCTAGAATTCTTACGAGAAAAATGATAGCCCTATCTGTTTCCCGTTTTCGCATCATTTTGAAGCTGCCTTAAGATCGATTCGCGGTCAGGTACACGTAGACGACTCACTGAAATACCAATGTTCATTCTCTTATCGCTGCCCTCGAAGCGAACCAGTGCCAAAATGCGGGATTAAAATGCAGTCCGTCTGTCGCGGGATTACCTCTGAGCTCAGATATAGCCGTACGTATGTATGGCTGCGTAGTCAAAATAGGCGAGCTGGTCTGACCGTCTGAATAGAAACTTGCTCTTTCCAGATCACCTGGAGACACAACTGCAGTGTCTGGTTTCCATGTTCAACCCAGCGCGCCCTAATACCGCATGATTTGGCATTATTTCACATAGCAATTACGGTAGCTATATTGCTTTTTTTTTTTTTTTTGTCAAGCTGGCATTAATAACACCAAGCGCTACAAGTTCAATGCCGCATTTATTTGTGATACAGAACTTAATTTAGTACGCAGAATGAAAATGACCTGATGACAAAGTTAAAATCCAAAGAGCGACAGTAGTTTAACACAGAAAAAAGGCGAACAATGGGCTATTTCAGTACGGAATTAAGCAACTTACGGAAGGAAAAGCAGTCCAACATGAAGAGAAAATATTTAATGTCTATAAGTGATTTTGCAGGTCAGAATGACGCTTATGAACATCTGACATTTTGTCTGTCCACCGGCGAGGAAATGCAAAGTAGACACCTGCTAGGTCGAATGCGATCAATTATGAGCACAAAAATTAACTACCAATGTCTACTTCAGAACGTCACGTTACCTCTACACACGCGTGATGACCGACTAAAGCCATATCTCCAAATGTGGGGATCCAGTGGGCATAACTAGGGTTCGCGTCTATTTTGTCTGAAGGTGCGGCTTTTGTGAAGCCCGACCAATTAAAACGCTGGAGGCAATTTTAGCCATTGTAGATTGGAGTATACAGCGTCACGAGTTTATGATGACCTTAGATTACATTCGGCGAAGTATCACTATGTTGCGCTCGTAGTTTTTGAAGGGCACACGCACTCGAACACTGGCATTGCACGCGCCTTCTTCAGTCACCGAGTGGGTCTTAAAAGCTAAATAAGGCCAAAGACGGAATTATGTCGGGCTTTAATCGTTCCTTCAATTTGCTGAGAACCACACTGAGAACCACTATCACTCCTAAAGCCAACATTACGGCTAAGCCCGCCAAGCATGTACTTACTTTCGGGGTAAGTATGGCTTTGCCCTGGCGTTCTTCGGGAAGCACTGCGATACATGGCGCATTTCTCAGCTCACCGAAGTGAGGGCGTTGGAGAGTTATTGCGCAGTGCTATTAGAAGTATTTTGGGGCCACGTGAATTTAAATAACGGGTTCATTTAGTCGAAAATGCACTAACATGGCATCACTTAATTATTATTTAACCTTAATTTGCTGAATTTAACTGATTAAATTTAATTTCATATTATGCATTCAGATATGTAACCGAACGTCGCGAGGACTGTAAATTTTGCGATTTGTTTATTTAAAATGTGTGATACTGACGCCATACTAAATCCAGCCATCGCCATTGATCTTTCAACGTCGCTCACGTACAAAGGAGGAAATTCGAAGTGGTGTGTCAAATAAACAATTCATCTGGCGCCTTTTTACTATCAAGGCAGTATCTAGTGATCTGATCTGTCAAAATTTGTGGCTTAATTTTAAACGAATTGAGTTCCAACTAAAATAGCCTACCAAAATACTAGGTTGACCTCATTTGCCTTTTGCACATACGATTCCCCTTTTATATTATGACATGCATTACCTTATAGCGCAAGTTAAACATCGAATGCACGATTGGCGGCACGTTTATATCTATGTTTTAATAATTGTGTTTTCAGTCTGCGTTCACAATGGGCGAGTGGAATGAACGTGTTTGTATTGGAAAGTTGGAAGGTGGTGTTACTCAGAGCAATAAGGGTCATCGTAGTTCTCATGGGTGCAGATTTTGAGAATGTTAGGCAGGCTTGTGTAAATGAGTAATTTTGTAGAGCAGGTACTTTTTTGCGATCAGTTTCATTGCATTGTTCCAAAATGGCGAGGGCATTTTTAATACAAAATGGTTGCCTATCAAATAAACTCACTCGATATTTTGCTGTAGCCCAGAGGCTTCCGGGAGGTTAATTTGGCTTTAAGGCAACAGCTCCCAACTGGTGTGCCAGGACACATGGTATACTATAAAACTAGATCAGGTGTGAACAGTGAAGGGTGGGAAAATTTATTGGAATTTCACATTTAAAGAATTGAACAAATTTCATCAGCAAAATTCATAACAATTGTCCCTAGAATATGCACTGCCCAGTTTGAAACTAAAACATTTTGAACTACTGTTGACACAGCACTTGAATCCCTATGAATGCACTGCTTGCTTTTGAGCGCGGTGCACCAAGAGATCTGTAAATTTGAAAAGTGTGCTGGGATATTCTGAGCATGACATGTACATGGTGATTGTACTACCCACGCTATAGGTAGGTTCTGTCTGCAGTAATTTGCCTATGCCTTATGGGCTAGTGGTCCCCAGTCAAATACATGCCAGCTAAATTTGAAAAGTCTTCCTCTGGTCTGGTCCGGTCTGTGTGAGCTTGGCTTTGGACAGTCTGGGATATCTGCGCTCTCTGAATGAGATGTGGGGTTTGCCATTTTAAATACTGTTGGGGTTTCAGGCAAGTGGACATTGCCAGTTTGGGTTTGACATTGAATGGGCCCTGCCCCATGCTGTAAGCCAAATTTGAGGGGGGAACAAAATTCTGTATCCCTTCCAACTTGGACCCAGGAATCGTACTGCTGACGTATCCAAACAATAGGAATATCAGTCAACTTTAGTGTTTCCATTTGGAAATAAAAAGACAAGTTACAAAAAACAGGTAAAACGTGGGTAAAATTAAACAAACGGGCCAGGTCACGCGGTAACGGAGTTACAAAATTGGTGTAAAACGGCAAAAAACTGGTCGGTAACAGAGTTAGAACCGTTACTGATCAGTTTTTTGCCGTTTTCACCCAAAATAAATCAAAAGAACAAAATTGGCCATTTTGTTTTTTGAAGTACTAGGGAAGACCTACACAAAGCCATTTAAATTGTAACTCTCTCTTATTTAGTTTTGGAGCTCTGATACAAAATACACCAATTTTGTAACTCCGTTACCGTGTGACCTGGCCCAAGTGGATTAAAAAAAATGGACAAAGGGGAAAAAAATAAAGAGACAGAAAGGTAGTATTCAAACGATGGCGGTTTTCTTCCTTTCCTTGTTATTTGCTGTTATTGTTATCTATTTTTGGAGCAAGTTTTTGATTTGTCCTAATTTATTGGTTGGTATCTGTTTGAGAGTGATGACATGTTTTGAGAGATCATTTTGGGGATCAGTCAACTTCAGGGTACTGCAGTGCTTAACAAATGGCTTGTATAGTTGCTGTCAGGGTTTGTTGCCCAAGACAAGAAAATGCAAGTAAACACCTCCAAAAATAGCTTACACATTTAGAAAGGCATCTTAAAACTTAACAAAGAGGTGTGTTTTTGCTTTGCTTGTATTTATGGTAAATATCTCCATAATTACGTCAAATACACAGTGATGAACACTACTCAATTTCAAGTTTTTTGGCAAACAAGGTTTTTTTCAGATCTCAGAGCTCTGAATAGCTGGTAATAGCTGGCAAATAAGACTAGAAATTTAAGGTTGAAAATGTTTCTAAGCAGCATAATTGGTAAATAGGAGTTAATTAATTGTTGTATTTGCCTGACAGGAACAGGCTATTGGGATGGTCACCATGTTCGCCATCATTCTGGTGCCGTCTGGATGGGTCCTTTCCCACCTGGAGGATTACAAGAAACGCTGAAGCGGCGCAGAGGAATGTAGATCCTTCAACAACCTAAGACTTTGTCCTGCCCCTCACAATCAAAGCCACATAAACCTTTGTAAACAGCAGACTGTACTCTGAGAATGAATGCTTCCCTGAAGCTCTACAACCTTGTCAATAAATGTCAACCTTAAACAATTTGCTTGGCATTTCTGGAATTATTGAGTGGTACGAACCCAGGGTTTTCATCTTGGCCCAGAGAGCTGTGGCATTTGCTGGATTTAATGAAACTGCACTGAAAAAATTGAGACTTTGGATCAAAGTAAAAAAAAAATGCATCAACTTATTACAGCTAATTTTATTAGTTTTTCTCAATTGAAATAAATTTTACAAAGGTAATTTTTTTCAATTGAGAAAAACTAAAAAAAATTAGATGTAACAAGTTGACGCAATTTTTTTACTTTGATCCAAAGTCTCAATTTTTCCAGTGTGGAGCAGTTAATTGCACGTGTCTCATTACTCAAAGAATCAAAGGGTCTGAACTGCTTGCTCATTTTTAGGTGAAAACAATATCCTGCATGTCCTGTTGCTTTCTAGGATCACAGAGTCACAACTCTGCAAAAACCAAAATATAAGTCAATCCTAAATGCACAAGTTCATTTTTGATCCTTGCTCCTTCGATAATGGTCAGATGATTGTCGTCAGGGGTGGGACTAAGCTGGGGCCTGCACCCTTGGCTAAAGTAAAGCTTCAGGGCCGGTATTCAATTCAATACTTAGTCTAAGTAAAACTTAAACTTAGTTTTTTACTTGGCTAAGAAAAATGCTAAAGTCGAATTAAAGATGCGTCCAAGACATTTACTTAGTCAGACGCTATCGAAGTAAATTACTTAGCCAAAATTATGACTAATTGACTGAGCGCAGATTTTGCTTCAGCGATTTTTTTTGCGGTGATCGTCTATCCGGGATACGGACGCCTGGGAGTTGTGGGTGGTGTCTACATTTGTGCGCTGAGAGCATCCCGTGGCGTAGAAATGCAGCGCTGTGCACAGCCTATCCACAGGTGCGATTGGATGGTTGGTATTGCCCCTGGGGGCGATGTCGTCCTCCATCAACTGAGTTAGGCGCAGGATCCCTTCCCTGTTAAAACGATATCTTTTGTTAAGTTCTGTATCATTGAACGCGTCGATTGGATGTAAACGCTGGTTAGCCATATGCTGACGAAGTTCACCTTGATGGGTGAATTGAAGATGGAGGAGAGCAGCCATGATGATACATCTTGTCTCGACGAATGATTCTTTGAGAATGATGTTGTACTTAAGTGTCCAATCTGGACTAGACAAAATACTTAATTGTACGCACTTGAATACCAAAAATACTTAAGTACTTACATTTTTACTTAATATGAATGAGAATTTTACTTAGAATAAGTAAAATTCTCAGTCAAAAACTCAGCAAAATACTTAGCCAAAAGTTTGTTTGAATACCAACTTTGACCAATTTTTACTTAAGTACAGCACTTAAGTTTTGAATTGAATACCGGCCCTGATGCCAAAGCAGCAAGCTGGGACTGACTGAGCAGCCAATATTCAAAGCTGGGCCACAGGTAAGAGTTAACCTGTGTGTAGGTCATCCAGTTATCATTACCTTATCTCATTTGTTGTGTTTTGTATTGCTCTCTAGTCTACATTCATGATTGGCCGCAAACATTTATTCATCCATATTAGATTTGCATGTCCAGGACCATGCAGTGATGTACTGAAACCTTTGCAATAGGAAATTTAAAAAGAAAACAAGTTGGAAGACTTTCTAACCAATGGGCCTTTTATATGCTCAGGAGAACAGTCAGTATTCGTTAATTATTGAGTTGCTAGCATGAGGCCAAAATATTACATGGATTATTGGGGGTTTCTTTAAATTAGGATTATTTGATTTGTGGGACATCAAAAACATACATGTGGTAAGGTTAGGGAGGATTGTAAACACTTCCTCCAAAAACATCAGTTGCATTACTAAATTATTACATTACATTGGTTTGAGTAACCTATAATTTTGGAAATGAAGCAGCACCAAAATAAATAAATCCCCTAAAGCCAGTGCACCTTAACCTCAAATGGAGAGGGAAGACGTTAATTTTCGTGAAAACAGTAGTCTGGAATACATGAGTGAATAAAGTGTAGTTATCTAACAGGATGGGAATGAGGATACTAGGCATGATGATCAAACGGTGTCATCCCAACGATTTATCAGTAACCACTCTTCAAGAATCGCTTCAGGATCTACTGCATGTTTTTCCTTCAGCTGGCAGTGTTAGTCGTTACTCCAGTTTATCAACAGTTTTGGCTCAAGTCCTGAGCATGAAGGTTGAATTTACTGAGCAACTATGACTACTGCTCAGGCGAAATTAGAGGAGGTACAAAACATCTCCTAATCTAATGGTTTGTCTTCACCTGTTTTCAGTCATTTTCCTAGCTTAAAATGTTTTTGAATGATTGGAATAATCCATCAGCATTTAAACACACAGCTCCCCTCCTGATGCTGTTACGATGATTTAAATAGTAAATTAAACATATCTAAATTGAATGTACGCAGTACATCTTACAATAAAAATAAGCTACTGTTAACTTTCATGTTGTTTACAGCGCATTCTGCGTTGTATGCCATCTAACCTACGCAACATTATCAACGCATATCCACAATTTTAAATAATGTTGTTCGAGATACAAGCTTGTCTCCAGATTAAGCATTTTATTTCTTGTCGAAAAAAATACTGGGGGCGCCAGATAATGATGAGTGTTTCTGGGAGTTCACTCATTAATTTATAAAATAAAATAAATAAATAAAGATTGAAATCATTTCACAACAAATCAATAGTTTCTTATCCTTTTTCCACTATTTTCTGCTCAGCAGCCACCACTGCTGAGCAATGATCAGCCAGCTGAGCAGTGCATATGAGGTGAGACAATGGATGAGATGCTCTGAACTACAACTCCCAAAATCTAATTGGTGCGAAGGTCTGGACTCCATCAAAAACTCCAGCTCACCACTGGCGTCTTCAAGCCCATAGATTTTATACCACAGAAATAAAACCCATTATTGGCTCTTTTAAAATACAATGATCCATTGAGTGGGATGGATCACATTTTACAGTTACAGATTACAATTAAATGCATGCTTTTAGCTGGCCCAAACAGCTTTTATCTGCATGAAATATATTTTAGATATTTGTATGTTTCGGAGAACCTGCTGAACTCTAGTTACACCAGCACCTATCAGCAGTACTAGTGTACAAATTATGCAAATAATTATCCAAGTAGTATTCTAGCTGGTCCTGTTCTAATTCACATGTACTCGCAGCACCCAAAATAACTATAGAACCAACACAATATAGAAGTTAGTATTTATGTTTATGATTCTGACTATAAGAACAACTAACATAATTCTAACTGCATTAAACTCTCTGGACACATGACCTAGCTCCAGTTCCTGCCGATCAACGGATCCCATCATAAAAGCACACAGCGATAACTCTAATTACCATCAACAACTCGTGTCTGTGCTGGTCTTGTATGTTGCACACTTTACTCTTCGTTCCCCCTGGTGACAATGCTATGGTGACAACGCAGAGCAAATTACCTTGAGATGTACCAAGCAGCGCGGTAAGTGTTCATGGCGCATTCCATTTACCTTCCGGGGATTCTGGAAGGTTCTATCTGGAGTAGTCAAATGTGGAAATGCGCGAGTATGCGCGCGCAATTTATCGGAATAAAAACAACTATCAGTTAGCCCTCAGAATTTAGCGCCAAACCTGCATAACCTTTAACCCAGCACAGATAAATTTACTTTGCTACAGAACAGTCTATCTGGTTAATTATTTGTTAGTCTGTCGATACATTTTCAAGTTTTGTTCCATCCTTTTAGTACGGGTCTTCGTATTTATGACCCATTTGAATCCATAGGGGTCTTTTTTTTTTTTTTTTTCAAAAATACGGACAGCATGCTGTATGGGAAGCAGCTCAGAAATTCAGTTACTGGTGTGCAAATAGCTCCCTCTTGTGGATTATTTCCAGCCAGCGAAAGTGAAATCATCAGGGCTGAGAAGAAAAAAACCCAGGTTTTGGCCCTTTGCCATTCTCTGCTTTCTCCCCCGGTTGTAACGGTCACCATATCCCAGTCTCTGCACAATAAAGGTCAAGAGCGGGATTATTACCGCAGTCCATTTACAAACAATGAGCTGAGATACTGGGGCAGGAGTCTCAGAAGGTCTGCCCTCTTGAGGTCAGAACAGCTGCGACCCTGGTTGTCTAAAGACTTTCCGCTTCAGAACGTACCGCTCTCCCATCCCCTAAATTTTGGCAGCTGGTTCTTTCGTCATGGAGTGTTCTCCATGATCCTTAATTTGATTATGAATTTAGTTCTTCTGATAGGATTACTACACAATCCAAGTTCTGTGGCCACCACTGGCAATTGGACTGCCACCACTCTCTGGAGTATTTAACACTTTTGGTCTTTCTAAAATGCATTCTGTGTTGTGAGTCACTCCTGGTAAAAGGATCTGTTAAATGCCAGCAATAAAATGTCATGACAAGACCTGCCATGGGGTTGTGGCTCTATATCGCCACCGTGTTTCTGTAATTTAAGAGGAAGTGCAGGGACTGAGGTTTAGGGCCTAAGCCCCTCACAGGTGTAATTGAGGGTAAAGATTGCAAACACAAACCTTTTGAGAGCAGGCATTGGTGAAAAGCAAAGGTCTCGAAGATGATGTTACAAGTGAATGGGCTTCCTTTATTCAGTCTGAAAACATGTTGAGTTTCAATGAACTACTGAAGGTGGCGAAATATTGACTTTTGATATAAAAACATCCTAGGTATATTATGTTAATAAACAATGACATTTCAACCCCCCCCTTCCCCCCATGAATGCGAGTGGGTTGGGGTGGTGGAAGGGGGGTGGATCGGAAGGCTGCGAGAAATACATGGTCCAAAAATTTTTTAGAAGTTTTACTTATCAAAAAAAAGTCAAGCCCCAACATGGCACCCAACGCTATACAAAACTGAATACATAAGAGATAAGGGGCTTCTTATTTTTGTTGTCAGACCTGGGGTTGGGTGCTGGAGTTATGTACCTCTTACAGTCACAATGCAAACGCAGAGGGACCCTCCAGAGGTTGGGAGGGTGGGTGGGGCATTGGATCTTGGATCCGTGGGATCCTGGTCAGCATGGGACAAGCACCGCTCCCTGGGGTAAGGGGGTCGCAGATTTAAGTGAGGATGTCGTGGGCTTGCTGTTCAACCAGCATTGCCATGTTCTTCACATCTCCACACCAGAGGTCCAGCCGCTCCTTCATGCTCTTAATCTGAAACGCACACACACGGGAGTCAAAGGTCAGCAGCTGAAGGCAAATATTAAAGCAGAAATCAAACAATCAGCAAGCTAAAGGCGCAAGATGAGCAACATTGCCGGTTTGGTGAGAGGGAAACTTATCAAAATGGAATGGGCAAATACAGTAGAAACAGTTTTAAAATGGTAAATCTGCAGTTGGTAGTATTACTCTTCTGCTGCACATTCAAATGCATCAGAAAAAAGTGAAACTATTTCAAGCTCTGCATCCACGCTACACTGGCAAACATCCCACTGGCTGTGAATCGGGTCTTGAGGAAGAAGCAGCAGGAAACCCTTTGTTATGTTATGGTTCTCCACCAGAGGTGTTAAGTCCAGGGGTCAGAAACTTGAAATCCTGGGATGCATCCAAATTCTCAAAATTGGCGGCCTTTTTCACTTTCCTCTCCACTTTTACTTGACCTCACTAGAAAATATCATCTTGCTCACAGGAAAGTAGCAGGGAGTTTTAAAGGTGCCTTGGGACATGCTTGAGAAAAATCAGAAGTCCTTTCCTTCAAAACATCATGAGCTCAATGGCAAAGGTAGGCTTTGCAATTTATTGGAAAACTTTGGGAAAGAATGACTTTTGCAATCCCTACAGCTGCAAAAGATTGTGGTCCATATCCAATCTCCCCTTTCTTTCACGGTTGGGCCGTGTTTCCTGGCTGGGAGCAGGCAACTAAGGAGCTGCTAGCCACCTTAATGCAATGGACAATTTGATGCTCCTAATCATGGCTGCCAGCGAAACCATTTCCAGTTTATGTCCGTTTTCAAGGAAGATTCCTCGCTCTTTAGAGAATTCGGATGCTGCCTAGAAGTGCTGAATTCCATTTCATCCACCCAAGAAATCAGCCAGCGGATATTGCCCATTAACTCTTCTTCTGAGCTGAGCAACTGAGCTTACTGACAAACTGAGGGATCTGAACAAAATCATGGGGAGGAGTATGTTTTCTGAATCTGAATTTATACGCCACTGTTCTCCAGGAACCAGGGTCTTACCTGCTGCAGATCCAACACCCTGGGCTGGACCCAGGTCATCTGGACTCTCTGATCCACCTCATCAATGTTGCCTTTAATCAGCCCCACAGACAGAGCCTTCATCACCAAAAGCTCCACCTGAAGGATTGGAGGAGCAAGGAGACATGGTGAGGAAGAATTACACACAGTGCAAGAGAGGGGATTGGGAGATACACCCTAAATGCTGTTCGAGTTCCTAAGCAAAACAGCATGAAATTTAGAAATAATACATTACTTGAAAAAAATAGTAAAAACTTTCACAGAGCCTTTTTTCGTCAAAGTCACCCTCACCTCATCCACAGGAATTTTTGCACTCTGGGCGATTTCGTGGAAAGTTAGCTGCCTGTGATTGGCTGGGCGGGTGAACGTCATCTGGACGGAGGGAATCAAACAGACAGGTTGTAGCCCGTCAGCCATCTTCAGGTAAAAAAATGAAAATTACCCAAAAATGCAATGGAGCACTTAGAGAAGACTCTACTGACCTCCATCACACAAAGCAGCTGGATTTTCTGCATCAGTTTGGCCTCCTGTGCCGCCAAATCGGGCTAAACGAGAGAAAAACACAGGATTAACTGCACTCTCAATCTCCTCGTGCATGAGAATCAAATCCGTGACGGCGCATGAAAGACTCATGTTTAAAAACTCCCATTATCCTGTGCACTGCCTCAATCCCGTAATCCCCTCTGAGACTGAAATAATCCTCCTCAACCTCATCATTTACGATGGGATTGGGAGATGCTGCAAAGCCGGTGCTCTGACCATGACTGCGGACGTGCCTTTATAAACAGCTGCCACAAACTTGACAGGTAAAAGCCGCGCCTCTTCACCGGCTACCCCATAGCTGACTGGTAAGTTACACACCTCCTCATCAGCTAACCCCATAATGGACAGGCAAGCAACACGCCCCTCTCACCTGCTGGCCCCATGCAGATTTATAGGCCTGGAACTTCTCCACGTTGCCCCCATTAAATGAGTACAGGGTGTCAATCAGCCACTGTTTATCTGTGTTCCTCAGAGACTCCAGCACTGGGTGCATCAACTGTAGGAAAATATGAAGTGTCCACTGAATTCGATACCAAACTCTGCAGAGTGTTCACAAAACCACACAACTGTCTACGCAAAGTGCTCACTACATCTGAGGGGCTACTACCAAGCAAGATTAGTGGGTTAGCAGGGTATGTTCAGCCTTAAGCCAGGGTTTTGAATGGCAAGAAGTTGGCTCTCTTACAAGCTGGCCATTGTAACTTATGGTATATCTGACGGCAAGATAAGGTTTTGTCAAGCCAGCTCACACAAAGATAGCCTGGCTAAAATTGAACTTGCTTCATTCAGTTGCAATCAAAATTATTCAACCCCCGTTGCAAATTAGGTTTACTGGCAAAATTCTAAACTTTAAGCTGTTCGCAATGAACAAATGAAACAAGAACAATTTAAATAGCTCAACACAACAAATATTACAATGGCTTCTCCAAATTCAACACAAAATGCCACTTCTAATGACCTCTGCAGGCTCAAAATTATTCAACCCCTTCATGACAGGTATCTTTAATACTTAGTACAGCACCCTTTTGCCACTATGACCTGCTGGAAATGTGATGCATAAACAGGCGCCAGCTTTTGGCAGCATTCCCAAGGAATCTCAGCCCAGTCCTCATGGACAACGGCCTCCAGTTCACAAATATTCTAGGGCAGTGGTGTCCAATCTTATCCAGAAAGGGCCGGTGTGGGTGCAGGTTTTTGTGCTAGCCAGCAGTGCTACAGCACCTGATTCCACTAATTAACTAATCAGGGGTTTCAATCAGGACCTTGGTGGGTAGAATCAGGTGTGTTAGTGTTGGGCTCTAACAAAAACTAGCACCCACACCGGCCCTTTCTGGATAAGATTGGACAGCCCTGTTCTAGGGTTTGCATGCTGCAACTGTCTTCTGCAAATCCTACCAGAGATTTTTTATGAGGTTCAAGTGAGGCGACTGTGATGGGCATTCTAGAATCTTCCTTGACTTCTTCTGAAACCAGGCCTTGGTGGATGTTGAGGTATGCTTAGGATCATTGTCCTATTGGAAGGTCCAATGATGCCGAAGCGTCAGCTTCCCTGCAGACGGCATGATATTCTCTCCTTGGATATCCTGGTACTTGACTGAATCCATCTTGCCTTCCACACGTTGCAGGTTTCCAGTGCCAGAGGAAGCAAGGCAGCCGCAGAGCATCAAAAAACCCCCACAATTCTTCACTGTAGGCAGGGTGTACTTTTCAGCATAGGCTTCTTTATTCTGCCTGCAGACATACCACTGATTCATAAGCTCAAAATATTCCAGTTTTGTTTCATCACTCCACAGAACAGTATCCCAAAACCTCTGTGGCAAATTTATATGGTTTTCAGCATATTGGAGCCTGTGCTTTTGGATCAGTGGCGGTGCATGTCTTGGAGTTCGGGCATGGAAGCCAACGTTTAGTATGCACCCTACTGTGCAATCTGAAACCTCAGTGCCTCCTGCCTCCAAGTCTTGCTGTGGGTCTCCTGTAGTCACTCGAGGGTTTTTGACCACCTGTCTCATCAGGAATCTGGTGACAGCCATTCATAGCTTCCTCTTTCTACCACATCCTGGTAACTCTGAACTTGCAAAATATGCACCCAACTGTATCTCTACGAATATTCAGTGCCTGTGCTACCTTTCTGTATCCTTTTCCTTGTTTGTGTCAGGCAATGATCTCCTCTATTAGCTTTTTGGACAATTCTCTTGACAGCCATATTTCTAATATGCATTCAAAAGTCATGGTCAACAAACCCCTAGCAAGTGCAAGTATTTGATGTGTTCTATCTCAAGCAAACCTAATGCAACTAATTAAGCTCTTGATTAGCTGCATTAGGTGTGCTTGAGACAACACCTGATTTGCAAATATGCTCTTATGACGGTTTCTGTTCGGGGGGTTGAATAATGTTGAGACTGCAGTAGTCATTAAAAGTGGCATTTTGTATTAAATTTGGAGAAACCACTTGTAATATTAGTTGTGTTGAGCTATTTACAATGTTCTTGTTTAATCGGTTTATCACAAACAGCTGAAAATTTTGCCAGTAAACCCAATTTGCAATGGGGGTTGAATAATTTTTATTGCAACTGTAGTACATCCCCCTGATAACCATCTGCACAAAGTCATCTCTACATTTTAGATCTGCAAAGAGGGTCTAACAATTCTGCCACCTCCCTAGGAGAAGCACTAACTAAATGCAATACCAGTATATGCAAAATGTTCACTAAATCACGCTTGACTAACAACATAAAATAGATGTGCAGGTGAAATCTGGCTTGGGCAGGCAGAGCAATGTTGAGAAATTGAGCATTAAATTAGGTTGTTAGCAGTGAATATGTGTCTGGTGAAAACCAGCCTAGCTACAGTTAGCATCTTAGGAAATGGAAAAGCTTCCTTAACCTCGACTGCTGGGTGTCCGTACAGTGCATATTTTTACATGGTAGAGCCCCCTGTGAAATACTGTGGCCTAACAAAGAGCAGTAGAAGGGTGCCGTCAACATGAGTTAATATTTCTGTACCAGCTCTCCAAAATTGTAAACCCCCTCTCCCAGGAGTCCGGCCAGCCCCAAGGTGAAGGCTCTCTCTTGCTGCTCAGACTCTGAAATAGAAATAAAATGAAATATTCTTCATGTACCAACACAATACACTGGAAAAAGCACATAAAAAGCATCACTTGCAATGCAAAGGCATATCCTTATTAACTCAAAAAACCAATAACAGATCAAGTACAATTTCCTAAGTTATTTCCAGTTTAGTCGAGGAGGTAAGATTGTTGGTCGATCAGTTTTTCCAATTATATTTCTCAAGGAGGTAGGACAGTAGACAGATATCATATTTCTTCTTGGTTTCAAACATACATCTATCAGAGAGGATTTACAGAACTTGTCAGACTGGGTTAAGGCATGATCAGATTACATCAATAAGCTTTTTACATGAACACAAATAAAAACTGAGCCAACAGGGATGTTTTTGTATTGGCAGCAGACCATAACCAGAAATACCCTTCCTGTTGTTGGACCCAACAGTATCAGTGTGCAGGCTTTGCGACGTTGTTGCGCTTGTGTATACCTGGCAGGTCTTTTGCATCCACACAGCCCAGGTAATGCAGAGCGTCCTTGTAGTATGCCGCGTGGTTCCCGATGATGCGGTAGTATTTGCTGGAGAGGTCGTAGAACCGCCCATGGACAGAGGTGACGCCAGGCAAGTTATTTAACATCTCCTCCACCTCCTCAATAAGTTTCTGAATAGTTCAAGAACAAAGCCAAATTTAAGGGTAATTCTTTTTATGAGGATTACCGGCATGCAAAAAAAAAAATAATTAACTGGAATTATCAGTTCTGATTTCATTTTATTTCTGTGATACCTTTGTGGCAGGAAGGTCGTTGATTTCCAATTTGAGACTGCCGATAGAGGTCTTACACAGAATGACTGCTTCATCACTGCTTTTCACCTAATTTCAAAAACCACCAAATTAACAACGAGCACAAAGGCACTAATTTATACTGTTATCCAGCTTGTGACATTCTTTACGCAAAACACTTTGTAACTGGATTACTGAGGCTGAAATTATGAGGATAAATACCTTTTCTTTTGTTTTTTCAAGAAATGTTATGGCAACACTGGGATCTGTGGAGGGGAGAGAGAGGAATTCAGCTTAACAGATAAAATCCGGGAAGTACCTATTTTTAGTGATCTGTCAGGTTGTCAAACTGGTTATTGGGGGATCAAGACCGGAAAGCTTTATATAAAGATTTGAACCAGAGGCCTCAGTGTGGTCACCTTTCATCTGTCTGGCTACAAAGAGAATGATCTCCACCAGGGACAGTGGGTTGATTCTGTCAGAGAAAAGGAGAGGAAAAGTTTCAGTATTGATGTTAGCTTCGTAGTGTGGGAGAGGACAGAGCCAAAAATAAATAAAATGTCCTCAAATTCCCCTTTGAATTTTTTAAGTCCAGTTGTACCCCTTAATTATATTCCTCAGCAGCAAGCACAATTAGCTCAGGACAGAGCAAATACAATGGGCTTTGCATCCACAACGCCTCTCATGTCGACCAGCTATGGCTGTTACGATATTTCAGGCTCAATGCGGCCCTTCTGATACATTGTCTACAGTCTTGGGCTACACTCACGCAGCAAGCCAAAATGCTAACTCAAGATTTTCTGCTCAGATCAGGCATTTTTATCAGAACTATCACATGTTTATCTCTAATACAGCCAACATCTGACACTATTTTGAATGCATCACAATTCAAAACAGACCCAAATGTACAGACAACTCCAAACGCACCCTTTCAGACAGAAACATTCAGGGCGCATCTGTATACCCACGCACATTTACCATACAGTAGGCAAAGAGCTGTACGTGAAATTCATGGCATGTTCAAATTCTCTGTGTGAATCAAACTGTATGTGAAAGATGTCCATATGGTCTACTGCATTTGGCAGAATTCTGCTGTATGAAACTTATGGACTAGACGTGGGAGGAAGGGGTATGCTCTCTGTTGAAAACAATGCAAAACATTAAAAGGACAATGCATTAGCCTGCATTATTAAAATGTTTATAAATGCCACCAATTCTGATGTGAAGTTGTGTATTTAAGATTTTGCTGGGGGAAGGTTATGCTTCATCATGGGTCAGTAGATGGGTGAAATGGTGGCTGGATAGTATGTCTGATTCCATGCAGGCAATGCTGATGCATACACACTGTGCCTTCTACATTGATGGCCGAGTTGTTGGACTCAAACATAATTCTGTACGTATGGATGGAGTATGTGTATTCAAACGTATCCTCAATATGGATGGGATTATGGCAAGTAAGTCAATGCGGATATTGCAGTGCAGATTAGCCATGAATGCAAACTGTGAGTGACGTCAAAGTTTCATTCACTCCAACCTGACAGTTCGCACTGCAGTTACATTGACACAATCAGATATGTATTGGAATCTGGTACCACCTACAAAAGTGGCCTCAATCAGAACGGGCAATGTCAGATTCAATGAGCCTTTTATCATTCAAACAGTCACAAAAGAATCAGACCTGAGTCACATTTAAGAAAAAAATAGGATCTGGGCCACTTTTAACTAGCCGTCTAGCCTTAGAGACATTCCTACTGCAAAAAGCACTATGTGAATAAAATTGAATTTAACCACTGGTTTACATCAGTAAAGTACATGTACGAGAAAGCCCATTCATGAGCAGTCCTGGTAAAGTGAAATCCTTACATCACTCGCTAATATCATAAAAGAAAGTCTGAGACCATTAACGTTAAGCAGTCGACTCACCTGTGCTCAAAGTCACTCAGAAAGTTCTCATACAGCTGCAAGGGAAACAAAATTAGGCATCACCTACACCAGTGATCACCATGAATGCAAAGCGGCATAAAAAATATAAACCTACAGTTGCCAGCACTGACTGATGTAAATAAGATTATTACAGTATACGTGAACAAATAGCCAATTCTAGCACTGATGTAATACCTTCCTAATTGAGCTTGCACCCGGAAGGCTGCAGTTTCAATTATCAACATGCCCCCAACCCCCTCCACCAAGTAAGGTGTTAAACCTTCATTAAATTTCTGTCCATTTATAAGGATGCCACAGAAAACCTGAAAAAATTTATTCAATAGCAAGTCAAAGGTGACTGAAGACTTACTTGGATGAGGCCATCACCTGTGGCAAAACAAGGTTCTTGCACAAAGTCTGTCAGCTTCAGTGTCAGCTGATGCCACAACCTGGTCAGGAGAAAACGAAGCATCTGAATCGGTTATTACACAATTTAGTTAGCGGACATTACATTTTGGGTCATAGGAGTAAATCTACGCGGTATACTTGAGCCCCTTATCTGCAAAACATGTAAGCTTTCATGTGATCCATGATATTCAAATAATAACGGTATAGCTACGCGTTAAGCAAGCTAAAGGTAGTTTTAACTGGCTGTCCGGACAGGCGAAGGTCTAGAGACTGCATCACTGGGCTAAGTTCCAAATATTCTGCAGATGAGCAATGACAAACAAATACAAAAACGCCGCTTCAATAGCATCAAATGGGAAAGAATGCATGAATGATGAGGAATTGATAGCCGAGTTAGCTACTAGCTAGCTATTACTGTCACACAGTGCTCGCTAGCTAGCTGGGTAGTTAGCTATTAACAATGTGGACATATGCTTATACAGCAAGTCACCTAGCGATCTAATCGGATTTTAATACTGAATCATTTTCTGGGTATCTCGGTTGAGTAAAGTCGCAGCCAAGACACTGCCAGTACATATGAATTAGTCGAATGGACTACCCTGTTAGCCAGATGACTCAGCGCATGTCTCCATCTATGGGAATGCTAACGCTAACTAGCACTGCTACCCAATAAGCTACAATGATACTGGATACATTCTCTTACTTTCTGTTATAAAGATCCTCCAATGTGTGCCATTCTGTTGCCATCTCTGGCGTTGAGCTCTTGCTCTGTTGCTGTTTGAGGTACCCAGTGACATCTTTCATTGTGATCGCTGGTTTGTCTCCGTTTCTCCACTGTGAATTAGCTCGCTATGAAATGCAAAAAATTATCACTGAAGTCTTCCCAACATACACACTGCTTGCGCAAAGGCCGCCGGGATTGATGGCTCAGTCATTTCTACCGTAATAACTGCGCCGACGTTACTCTAGGAAATTCCTAAATGGAAACATTTACTATTCCCTCAAAATATAATAAGCAGTAGGGCGATGGCAGAGTATTTCACTTCTAAAACATTTCAGCCTTTTTATTTTAAAACCGCTATCACGGTCATCAAAGATGCGCATCTTACAGATGTGCATCATGAGTACTGTTTCTTGCAGAGAAAACAAACAAACAAACAAACAACCAGACAGGCAATCAAGACCAAATTGAGATTAACTGAGAACATAACCTAAATGTGTATGAGAAGATTAAAGCAGTGTCATGAAATCTAATAGTATTACGTGCTGCAAGATCCCTGTTTTTACCACCTGATCTGTAAGGTATGACAGTGTTTAAGAAAGGTATACCATACGTTACGGTAGAAGAGACGTCATCAATTCGGTCGTCAACATTATGCGTTTGCAGCAGGCGCGACCGGTCCGGTAGAGGTTGTCGTGCAGGTCTGCCTTGCCGTAGTGCGATTGCACGTCCTCTGCGCTGAACTTTTTTTTTCTGCGGTGTCTTTTTTTTTCTGGGGTCAAACTGTGGATATATGAAATAGTCTTGACAATGTCTCTCAGGACCCGTGCAATTTTGTCTGACTAGTATTTTTGCTTCTAGAGGGAGCTCTGAATTAAACAAGTACTGAAAAATTCGGCAAACGAAGCCATGAGATGCATTGCTTTGACTTCAGTCCGCCGCGTCAGGCAGCTGTTTCAGCTGTCAGTTGCGCAAAACATACTGTCGAAAGGAATAGTTTTATCATATTTAGAAGGTAATCGCTGACTGAAGATACTGTGTACATTTAAGTAGCTTCGGCGGCTTGTTCGTGGAAATGTTGATGTCGATGAACATAGCGTTTCAGTTTTTTTTTTTTGTTTTTTTCTTTAAACAAGCAATTTCTGGCCTTATTGATGAGCTATATAAATTGTCATTGAACTTGTCATACCTTAGATATGTGAGATGTGTTGAAGTACAACTTGCCTTGCTCTAAATGCTGAACAACGTTGGTATTTATCCTTGTGCTAATTTTCCCCCAAGTTTATGAACTGTTGGCTCTGTTCCAGTGGCCAGCTAATTATTTATTAACCTGAATGCCAACACATGATCCATCTGGCGCTTGAGAAACATGGAACCCTGGGTTTGAATAATTTTTCGATATTTAGAGTGATTTAGCTTCAGTGAAACAATGCAACCAATAGATGCAGAATACAGACATTTTAATACAAAATGAAAAAAATGACTTTTCTGACTTTGAACCCACTTAAGGAAAACTTAAGAAAAAAATTGGAATATATGGGGTAAAGCGTTTGATGTGCTTTCCAACATTTTTGTCTCTTTAGAATTGCAATACAGGGCATCATCATGTTTTGCCCATAAACAAACGGGTATCCGAAGACACACGTATAAACTCGCAGGGGGGTCTTTTGGAGATCTGTCTCCAAAAGTTGTCTCAAATAAGTGAGTATGGCTGGGCAATCGTGTTGTCTTCATTGTCTCATTGAAGTGAGTAATATGATCAGTAAAACCTGTAATTAGACCTGGACGTCATGCTTCCTTCAGATTTTATTCTCAATAAAGAAAAATTGAGATAATGAACTTTTGACATTCAGATTGCCTTGAGTAAAAAATGTATGTGTATTATGTAGCTTGACACTGGCTGGGGTGAAAGTTTATTTTAAATGCTTCATTTTAAATGCTTCAGATACCAGTGAAATGCCATTGAACTGATTCATCATTCAAAGTAAATCTTTAATAAAAGTCTCGTTTAAAACAAAATTCTCATTTAATATCACATGCCTGTCTTTTGTGACAGGTTTCACTGGAAATTCCTTAGGCTGAAGTAGATTTAAAGTTGACCTGTATCTAAAGAGCCAAAGACATTGTTTCATACACGTGTTTGACTCGGGCCTGTTTCATATTGTCAAAATCTTAGGGCATGGTCGGTCTGCTTCAGCGGCGCTCGGGGGCTGTTTGGTCGGGGCGTGGACGGGGACGGGTCGAAGCGGACTCTGGAGGGCTTGGCCCGTGGAATCAGGGAGGGGGAGTTCCGTAAGATCGTGGTGATGGTGGGGGCAGGGATCAGCACTTCCAGTGGCATTCCCGATTTCAGGTGAGGTGGCTGCCCCGGAAATATGGACAGAGGTGCAGAGAGTGTTAGGGTGCTGCTGACTGGACTTGAGTAGCTGTCCTGAAAAAGCAGACTGGGAGGTGTTTTACTAGCAGGATCATCAAGTTAGCTGGATAACTGTGTTGAGTGGTAATATGCTGAACACCTCTCTTTAATTTGGTCCACATTGGCTCATTTATTTGGCTCATTTGGTAGTCCAGCATTGGGAAACGGATCCCCAGGTTATTTGAAGTTTGCAATTTTGTTAGCTGTGGTGTGAGACTTTGCGAATGCACAGGAGTGTCTGTGAGAACATGTCGATAGTCATATAATAAGCAAATAATATCAGTTTAGCGATTGGATGGTTACTTTTCATTGTTCTGTTCGTTTGTCAATTTTAGGATAAAATGTAAAGACAATAACTTGAAGTTGACCTGTTTCTGCAAAGCTACAGTGATAAAAGTTGCCCTTATTTTGTGTGTTCCTTCATGTCAGGGTCAGTGCTTATGAGAAAATATTGACATCCCCTCCCACTTACCCACAGGTCTCCTGGCAGCGGTCTCTATGACAACCTGCAGCAGTACAATCTGCCGTATGCAGAGGCCATATTCGAGATAAACTATTTCCACCACAACCCTGAGCCCTTCTTTGCCCTGGCCAAGGAGTTGTACCCTGGGAACTACCAACCCAACGCCACTCACTACTTTGTTAAGCTGCTGCAGGACAAGGGTCAGCTGCTAAGGATGTACACTCAGAACATCGACGGCCTGGAACGCATTGAGTCCTGTGCTGATTGGACCAAGGGCTCCCTGCCACAGACTGTTGAGGCAAACTAGATGGGCAGCTCCTTGTTCGTACCATTGACAATTTTCTGACTGTTGATGCCAAAATATTAAATAATTTTTGTCTGCTCTGAAATTGCTCTGTAGGGCATATCCATGTAAAATACATGAGGTCTGAAATATGTATGGTACCAAAATTCGATTAACTTCTTGAACCTCCAAAAAAGGAGCTGTGTCACAATTACTGCCCATGCTCAGAATTAACATCGTAAGAAAGTGAATCTGCTTGACTGCAAGTCATAATCCGATTCCATCCTTGCCAATCCGTCTTCGTTTTGCAATGTATTTATATATTTTAGTTACTCCGGTATTATGCTTGTTATATTAAGCAGCTTTCTATGGAGACTCAAGGATACAAAGCGCTATTTTAAGCTTTCGCCAAGGGATACGAAGAATGTCAGCTGGTTGCCATCACCAATAATCATAGAAGAAGAAAAATACCTTCTAGATTTTGACTTTCAGTTGACTGTATTTACTTCATTCAAAGTTGTGAGCATGCACAGTTATCTTGACACAGCTTCTTTAAGTCACGAGAGAAGACGTTATAAATCGTGGAGCTGAACATCTGGTCAGTCTACAGAATCTGGGGCTGTTGTCACAGATTTTGTAGGCAAATTTTCTTCAGGAGTTGCCTTTTTCACCACAAAGAAAAGAATATTCTCCTTTTATCTATCATAGAATTTCTCACTAGGAACGTCAGATGACGGACTTAATGGGATGTTCTTATTTTGGGCACATAGTTTTGCGAGTATTTACATCCTGAAAAAAGCGAAGAAAACCCAGCTGGGAGCAGAAGGTAGTTTCAGTGCAGGGAGGATGGAGGTTACACTATGGCTGTCCACCTGGTGGTTCTACAGAATCTGTACTGCAGTAATACTTCCTCAAGTGTTTCAAGTGTTTCCGGTAAATTTGCTTATTTTTTGCCTCTTCTGTGCACATTTGTGTGTGCGCGTGTGTGTGCATTTGTTTGCGTGTGAGATTCTAGTAGCTGGAGTCTCCCCCAGTAAACTGGTGGAAGCTCACGGAACATTCTCCATGGCCACGTGCACCGTTTGTCTGCGAGAGTACCCCGGGGAGGATCTGCGGGTGAGTGACAGGTGGGGGTGCTGGGGGGCGGGGTTTGCTTTAAATTGGACAGTCAAAACTGCTATAAAAGATGCTCCCATCTCTATACTGCCTGAGAGGGGGAGCACAGTCAGGAAATGTGTCGTGGTGTCAGCACTCATGTAGCAGTGCAGAACAGCCTTTTCCCCTCTGATGCCCATCTGTTTGGTTTGTGTGGTTTAAGCACAATCCATCTATTTCTTCTGCATTGAAGAATTTTACCAATCTTTGTGCTCATTAGTTTTGATTTTCCTGTTTGGGAAATCTTTGCTTTATTCTGTGTTTATAGAAATCTTTGCCTCTAATAAAGCCATTTCAGTCATTCACATTGTGTGTTTAATAGTTTGGTCATAATAAAAGTACAGTTGACTTAAGCATCACCACCAAGCAGCTGGGAAATTGAAGCCAGATAATGACAGGCTGGGATGGTCCGGCTCTTGGATTTTTTTTTTTGTTTCAAAAAAGACACAAACTAGGAAAGTTTGTGAAAACATCATCAAGATGTTTATCCCTCCAGGGACCCAAAGCAATTGAAGATACAAATGTATAATCAAGAGAAAAGGCTGTTCCTTCCATCTAGAACAGAAGAACATGTAATGAGGACTGGTCATTCTGCCCAGCTAGAACACAAAAATACATGATGAGATCAGAGCATTTAACGCATCTGTTATATAAGAACATAAGAATGCGTAGGGAGAATAGGCCATTTGACCAATGTAGACTCATCATCAAGCAACAGTCATTCTAAAACCTCAGATATTTGTGCCACATTTAAAGGTGTGTGCATGTGCTCCTGAAACAGAGTTGTATTTTTTTGCAGTATTTTGCTTGTTGTTTTTGTGTTCTGTGACAGCCAGACATCATGTCCAGCAAGGTGCCAAAGTGTCCCACCTGTAAAGGAGTCATAAAGCCCAACATTGTTTTCTTTGGTGAGCAACTCCCCCAAAATTTCTTCCTGTATCTGACGGACTTCCCCCTGGCTGACCTTCTCATCATCATGGGGACCTCACTGGAGGTACGAGCTAGCCGAGCATCGCGGCAGAGTGCGCTGTGAAATTATTTCTTACTTGCAAAGCTGCAAACTTGCTGACCTTTTCTGTTGAGGCAGTCTCTGAATTATATGGTTACGGATGATGGTGAATGGTGCCTCTGAGCAGTGTTAATTTAAGGGCCTCGCTATTCAGGTGCTTGCAGTTCTATCAGTGCCGCAGCATCGTCCTTAATTTCAGAAGGGTGCACACTAGCAGCCTGGGGCGAGCGTAATGTTGAGCTGGGATTCTCAAACTTATCCAGAAAGAGCCATTGTGGATGCAGCCTTCCATTCAAACCTAGAATTTGGACAACTAGTTCCACTGATCAACCACAACAGCCTATGCTTCAGTATAACCACATGGCCTGAATGATAGTTTGCTTCCACACTGGCCTTTTTTGGACAAGGTTTAGAACCCCTGGTGCGAGGCTAACACTGTGTGAGTGAGACATGCACTTCATCGAGCCTGAGCAGCGTGATTAGCATAGCATGGCATAAGGTATGCTGATTGCAGCTTGCCTTTCAGCCAGCTGAGCTACTGCTGCAATGAGGTGAGCTAACAGATGTCCTGCTCACTCAGGTGGAGCCGTTTGCAAGTTTGGCGGGGGTAGTCCGGGGCTCTGTTCCCCGTCTCCTGATCAACAGGGACGCTGTGGGCCCCTTTGTGGGGGGGGCTTTACGCCAGAACGATGTGGCCGAACTGGGTGATGTGGTGGGCGGGGTTCTAAAGCTGACAGATGCTTTGGGCTGGACAAAGGAGCTGGAGGCTGTCATGGCAGCTGACAGGAGAACGGTGAGCACGAGTGAAACACTCACATACACACACACACACACTTGCATGCACTCACACATGCAGTCATCACCAGTGGCGTGTCATCATATGTCTAGAGGGCCTTCAGTAATTTCACCTTTTCCCGCATGATTGCTCTCAAGGTATTCCTATTTAAATTCACCAAATTAACAATCAGAATATTTCTTTACTGAATAATCAAGACCAGTACATGGCCAGTAATGTTTTAGAAGCGATAATGACAAAGTCATTGCCTATTGGCTACATTTATTAATTGACGTGACATAGTAAGGCTGGCAAAAATCCAAATAAATGCAAAAAATTCAGAACTTTCACTGACTTCCATCTCTCATTTGAGCATTTTATCAGCAGCTTGAAAAAATGCTAAAATGAGACATGGAAGTCAGTGAAAGTTTAGCATTTTTTGCATATAACTGGATTATTGCTATCCTTACAATGTCACTCCCCTGTGCATTGTAATTAACAATGCCCTGTACCTGCGACAGTATTCACAATATAGCACGGTCTCTCGCATCTTATTGCTCAATATGTCTCACAAACTAATTTATGCAAATCTGTGCTATTTCATGTCAATATGAGTTCAGAATATTCAAAAGGCATTTTGACATTTCATGTCATCATTTATGTGCAGAGGAAAGCACCTCATAGATATGATGAAATGTACACTAGTCAATCAAAAAGAAATTTGGTAGTCATTCTACCAATTAGTCTTCACACATCTGTTGCTCACCAGGCAAAGATAACTGAGACAGGATTAAGTAATTAAGTATTGAAAGGTGAGCCCACTGAAGGCCTTTGTTACTGCCGACAAACCATGACTGGTTGGTCATTAAATTTAAAAAAGTGTGATGGTTTTCACATAAAAATTTGAGTCGGATTGTGCTCAGAATTCATTGCCACGTTCACTTGTTTGGTTGAATTTTGTGTGCCATGGAAATTGGTCAAAGCCGAATAAAGATGTTCACCTTTCTTAGCTCATAATGACCTTTGCTGTGGTCTGTTGAGTGGAATAAAACAGCTGGTGACACCCCACATTTTGCAGTGTAACTATGGTTACCTCTACTCTCTTAAATCTGTGTTCAAGATCTAATGTGAATGGACAAAAGACGAGAACCAAGTACTGAGCCCTGTGGAACACCGGTCATGATATCTGACAAACCACATGCGCAGAGCCTGATATTCCCACGCCTACAAGGGTTTGTGATTGCTGACAGTACTGGATGCTGCAAATAAGCAAAGAAGGATGAAATCACAGCTGAAACACTTCCCAGCTCTACGTGATCGTCGGTCTACAACCTACTTGCCGTTGTTGTTGGAGATCTTTTGAAGGTTAATCACAATGTGCATCAGTTTGTGAAAATTTCAAATGAGAATGATTTCTGTTTGTACCTTAGTACAACTGTTGCGTTCAGGGATATTTTCAAGATGGGAATAGTGCCTGCTCAATGATTTCTACCATGTCCCAAATAAAATGGTACGTAACATATATTTTTGCCTAGATTTTCAGCTTTGGAGTACTAGTGTCCATGGCAACAGGTGGTAGAACACTGGCTGCAACAGTACATTGTGATGTCACAATACAAAGGCTGGCTTGAGACCATACAGTTCGTCCATGTGTTTCTAGATGCATTCTGGGAACCACAGTCTCCCCTTAGACATGTATCTTTGTTTTTGTGTCTCTGTCTGCTCTAGATATCACCAGATATTTTTCTGTTTGTCTCTCTCACCTCTTACCGTCTGGCAGTCTCAGCCCATGCGCCTGGCTTTGTTTATAATTAGATTTATAATTAGCTCCTGTCGCGTTGATCTCCATCTTACAGACAGGCTCATCCATATCAATCTTTAACCTCAGGAGTGCTCAGCTTTGGGGGCAGTGGCTTGCAATGTTCAGTTAAAAAATGCAATACAGATGTTGACTTGGCCGCGCATCACAAGATTATTTTTAAACAATGCAGTGCTCAACTGAGCCTGATGTTGCCGACACAGCAGAACCGTGACCTATTTATTTTGCACAGGCTGAGAATATCAGCTTTGCTGCAGGAAAATTCTGAGTTAAATACCAACTGATGCAAAATGACCAGTATGGGAGATTTGTGAAGCTCTTTTGCATCACATAATAATAATCCGCATGTGGACTGAAGCACCATTCATGTTCCCGGAGTGACATCTTAAAATTACTGTGGCAGCGACATGATTATAGAGATCTTGTCTCAGGTGAGAGCTTGGAAAAGGTAGTCTGGGTTTGTTATTGTCTGCAGAAACTCTGCTAGACAGATCACGTGATGATGGTCAGTTCTCGCCCACTTCATCTGAGTAATCAATTATGACCTCCTACTGACCTCCAAATTGGTCCGATAGAACAGGAAATGAATGCCCACTATTGCACCCCGGGCCCTCACACCTTGCTTGTGTAATATTTTGTTCTCGTTTTTTTATTTTTTTTTTTTTTTGGTGTCTGAGGCGGAGTCAAAGACGACCAGTGAGGAGTGAGAGGTGGAGTGGCTACTGCCCATTAGAAGAGGCTGGATCTGTGGTCTGGAATCACCTGGATTATTACTCCTCTCACGAGGCGATAATGGTAGCCAGTATTGTGTTTGATTGTGCTCATCAGGAGTCCAAACGAATAAACTGCCCAAGTCTCTCACCACATGACTGAAATTGGAGGCTTGCTCAATGAACACAAATAGAGATGAAATTATCTGCATTTGATTCACTTTTCCGACCAGATTGCTGAACGCCTCCCTTAGAAAATCATTGTACTTTCTGCAGTAACATTTACTGGTTTGAGTTTTGGTGCTAAATAAATGTGATGAATGTGTATAAGAACAGGAAAAGGAGGCTACACCAACTGATTGTAATGAAGATTTTCAATTTTTATAATCTTACATTAGACAATGTAACATAATATAAATAATTAAAAATGAAGACTTTATTCATTTAAATCTTTTTTTGAAGTCCTTGATCTCCTCTATACGATGCAGTGTTTGTGGGTATAAACCATAGACTGTATAAAAAGATGGACGCAGCACCGTAATCTGAAAAAAGAAGCCCATGTGGAAGTACCGCAGAATGGCATTCTATTTAATGGCCACCAGATGGCGACGTCGGTGGTTGTAGAAAGAAGTTTTTTTTTTTTTTTTTTTCAATGCTGGTTGTAGAAAGAAGTTCAGTGCTATAGAAGTCTGAGAAAATGACCCTACTTTCCCACCTGATTTTTCATTTAAATAATGATTTTTCACATTATTTTATGGTAGCTATAGCAAGTTTCAAGTCTCCTTCGATATATCATGATGCTCATGATTGTAAATTATGGTCCCATATAGACTAGAATAAAGGATAAAGCCAGAATATGCTTTTGGGGCGTGGCTATCCTCTGGTCCTCGTCCGATACGGTCAGATCCAGAGCCACATCCCTCCCCGGATCTTCGATTCATGCTCTCGTCTAATAGAAATTACATCCGGTTTCAAATTGACAAAATGGCGCAATTCAAATTGCCAAAATCGAGGCTTCCTTTATGGTATGCTGAAACCAATGGGTGACGTCACGGTAGCTTCGTCCATCTTTTTATACAGTCTATGGTATAAACATTACAGCAGTCTCCGCCTGTTGTGATGGGTCACGCCCCCTAATGGGCGTGGTTAGGTCTGACTTAAATATCACTGACTGTGTAAATAATATAGCATAATACACTGAATTTACTTTTACAAAATGAAATCAATAAATGACGCTTAAATTATATGGATCAATAAACTGAGGAAAAAAAAGTGAGGAACTCTTGCCAAAATGTCGGCAATAGATTGAATTACCATTTTTAAAATGATATTGATTTGTTTTTGAGGAGCATGAAAAAAGCTGGAACGTGTGACCATCTTGGCGTCTGAGCACTGACCGATAGACCACAACCAGAGACCAGGGGAGGGCCTGAGTCCACATTGGTTGGGAAAAACCTACTCGGGCATTAGGACTGTTCATGAACGTTACTTTAGGTTACGTGTACGGAGTACAAGCTCCATGGAATCTCAGCGTCAGGTGAAAAGGAGAGGGGGGTGCTGGTAATTGGATCAAAACACTCTCTCCATCTGTCATACAACAAAAAATATAGGATGTCATCTGTACCATAAAATTGCACAAAAAGCACCAATTCATTGGCCTTCTTACTTTTTCTGGAGACCCCTAGAATTATGCTGCTTTGACAAAGAAATGCAGGATGTCCGCACAAACTTAACAATCAGTTTTTTGTTTCGTTTCTGCGAGTCTTGGGTTTGAGTGGAGTTTATTTCACGTGTCCTGCCTGTTTAGAAAAGCCGAAAGGTGCGGTTGAGCTGAGGTGACGCAGAAGCTCCTTTTGTGTGTCACTCGCCCTGTGGTTCCCATGTTCCCCTCCGCGTCCGCGAATCCCAGCGCTGCATCGGAATCGGCATCCCAGCATGCCTCTCACTCCACCTCCTCCTCGCTGTCCGGCTCGCTTTGCTGCTGCTGCTGCTGCTGCTGCTGCTGCTGCTGAACAAGCCGCTCAAAATCGCCCGGCTCCAGTGATGTCATCTTCCCATCAGCCCCCAGCTTCATCGGCTGGATCACATGATCTCTGCAAATCGAAGGAAGGATGCACACATTCCGGTTAAGCATCCCTAGGTGCATTAATCCCATGATCACGTGATCTCTAGACAGATACAGACACACACACACTCACACTCCTTGGCAAAACATTGCCATATTTTCTGGCGAGATCACATGACCTCTGTACACAGATACAGGCATACATACAGACAGCCCAAAGGACACCAAGGTTCTCTGTTATTTTCCTGTCTGTGGCATTGTAAATTAGGCGTTATGAACAAAATGCACCTGGTTTCGCAGAATCTCCAAACAAAACTGAATTCTTTCCAGGAAAAAACTTGCCATCTCCTCAAGACTGGACCTATACATGTATGTTACGGTCAGTGTTTCGCAGAATTAACAGTCAATATCTGCACAAACATTCCTGTTGCAATTAAGCAATGTCAGTCATGCACGCGCACTTCCTGCTGCTCCTCTGTTCTTCACCAATTCTTTTTCGATGCACCTGGAAGAGTACAGTGCACAGGTGAAGTAAGGGCGCTAAGCCCTGGCCTCGTTATTCAGTTGCTGCCAGCGTTATGACTCCAGTTTATCACCCGCGCTCTGTGAGCCACGAAATGAGTTTCCTTGACCCCAGCCTTAAGATGAAACCTTGTGTCTGGTGTGTACTCAGGCAGAAAGACAGATGGAGAGACTGATGGATGTCTCTCTCTGACTCTCTCCCTCTCTCTCACTCTCTTACTCTCTCCCTCTCTCCCACTCTCTTACTCTCTCCCTCTCTCTCTCTCACACTCCCTCACCTGGAGAGTTTGTCGAACATGTTGACCAGCTTCATGGCCTCGTACTCCTTCTGTTCCTCTGTCATCCCCTCCATAGGGTTGGGCTGCTCGTCCTCTACTCGTCCCGTCACGGGGTTAATGCTGAGCAGTACAGACAGACACAGACAGACTTGTGGACAGATCCTCAGTGTTTCATGGCTGGCATTCATAAATCTTTGAACTGGCTCTCCTTTTCCATAATATGACCATGCATTATGTGTAATATGACTTAAATCACTGTAAAAACCAAAAAAAAAGACAATCTTAGCATAAATTTAGTTTCACTTTACATTTGTAATCTTATTTCTAATGTTCTTTTCCTAAATTAGGCAAAAATGTTGCTTGTAAATTGACATGTATTTATTTAGCATGTGGGGTAAGACAATTACAATAAACTAACATTCAAGTTCCTGAGAGTATAAAGTCCCATTAATAAACACTTCAGCCAAACTGATCCTAGATCAGTATTACTTGTAGATTCCGCTTGTAGAATAGAGAGTCTTGAATGAAGAATGGGTATCTGCTGGGCTTTGCTGAGTAGTAAGTATTTTTAGAATTATTAAAAACAAAGTACGCATTTATATAAAGTTATTTTTGTACCTTCAGAATCTGGGAATTGCCAAGAATTTTGCTCCCCTTCCCAATTATCTCTCATTGACCCCCCCACTACCCCAGAAGATCATCCTATGTTCTCAAACTTATTCAAGTCCTCTCTTAATCAAGGCACTTACCACCCCCCACCCCACCCCCTTTATTATGCTCTACTCAAGGTACAGTCTTTCCACAATCATTCTTTTCCCAGTGTAGTTTGTTTGGTGTGAATTTGCGTCCCGATGCAGATAAACTTCACTTTTCCAGCCACACCCACATGGGATTTGAACCTACAACCTGAAATTTTCAGCCCCAGTTCCCAAACAAAGATACTCCACTGCTCCCTGACCATTTTAGAGTAATACATTGCCATTGAAACTAGTGTGCACAATGGGCAACCGTGGTAACTGGTGTGGGTGATGGGTAATTATGGTCACCAGCATGGGTGATGGGTGACCCTGTGGTAACTGCTGTTAGTGATGGAAATCCATGGTAACCAGGGTGGATGGCGGGTGACCCCATTTACTGATCTGAGTGATGAATATCCATGGTAACCAGCGTGGGTGAAGGGAAACCCCGTGGTAACTGATGTGAGTGATGGATATCCATGGTAACCACAGTGGGTGATGGGTGGCCCCGTGGTAAGTCATGTGACTGATAGATTTCCATGGTTACCAGGGTGGTACTCACTGTGGTTTGGCTTCTCTATACTCCTCGGTGTCGCTGTCATCGTCGTCAGAGTACAGACCGGGGTCCCGCCCCCCTCTCATGAGCCCGCGAGCTGCCAGGAGCCCAGCAGCATTCCCGTAGCCCGTGTACTTGATGAACCGCGACACTGGCGAGACAAAGCACAGGTATGATCTAAAGACCAGAATACTCCCAGCATTGTTCATCTGCTCTGTGGCTGTCCTTACTGAGAGTCAATACCATATTTGGCATTTCTCAGGACTCCTCTGTTTATCCAGCTAAATAACCGCTAAAGTGATTCAGGTTAACTTACCAACAGCGGTTATGCCCCTCCGAGTTACGATAATTGCACCTTTTTGGCTACGTTACCTTCTGAGAAGAGAGCTGTGTAATTTGTGAGAGTACATGTTCATAGGCAGCACAGTGGCACAGTGGCCAGCACTGCCGACTCACAGCGAGAAAGTGCTGGGTTCAAAACCGGCCTGGGGCCTTTCCGTGTGCAGTTTGCATGTTCTCCCCGTATTCGCATGGGTTTCCTTTGAGTACTCCAGTTTGCTCCCACAGTTCAAAGACATGTATGTTAGGCTAATTAGATATGCTAAATTGCCATAAATATAAGTGTGAATAGCATGTGACTTGATTCCATCATGCGTTTATAATGAGTACAAAGGATGATGTAATATAGCCATAAAATAATGTGCTGAAATTGTTGTTAAATAACTAAGTAAATTGACGATGATATTATTGTTATTTCAGCTGTTGACCATAGAATAAGCCAGGAAAACCGTGGATAAAAATTGTAGTAGATGGCAGAAAAATTCTGTACGTAGTTCAGGAAAACCGCTTCACAACAGTTGGGCAGATTAAGAACACTCTCCAGGAGGTTAGCATGTTGGTGCCAAAGTCAAAATTCAAGAGAAAACTTCACCAGAGTAATCTGAAAAAGCTGTCAGTGGACGGCGGCCAGATATATCCCCAAACCATAGCATTCTCCCCATCGGCAAAATTCATAATATAGGGTCTAGAAAATAAACAGTGGAACTAATGGTGGCTCCTAGAATATTTGCTAAAAATTTTACCCAATTCCGATAAGAACTGTTCCGCTCACCAAATTTTTGAAAAAAGATAGTTCTGGCCTAAAAAGCAGTGCTACAAGAACAGTCATAGTGTCAATGATTGGTATTTTATGCACCAAGATTTTCACAGCAAAGTTGATCTGATTCCCATGAAAATAGTTGGACTTGCTGCATCTGGAAAATGTAGCTGGAGCCACAGTTAAAGCAATAGAGCCATAAAAATCAAAATTGTTCCTTCTCTATGCACCAGGAATGTTGACAGCATATTTGACGGGATTGTGATCAAAATTGAGTTATTGCATTTTTAAAAAATAAAGTTTGGCCTGGTGCTGCTACCAGATAGGTCATAGGGTCAGCAACATCACCTCAGCTACACAAGGAACAATCAGAGGAAGTTTTGATTTGAATCAGGTCAAACCTGAATTACTGCATTAGGAAATGTTAAATTCGGCCAAATGGTGGCGCTACAGGAACCAATACAGAGCCAACACGATCAGTTCCTCCTCTATGCAGCAGGAATGTTTCAGTGTGTGTTTGGGGCTGTACTGCAAGAACAGATGTGTATTTCTGTTTCTGTGGAGGGGGAGGGAGGAGGTGTTTTATAAGGACAGAGCTGCGCGTGTAAGAGGAGTTACTCTATGTGGCCATCTGTGTGTGTGTGTGTGTGTGTGTGTGTGTGTGTCTTTGTTTATTCTTGTATTTGCTGGACAATGAGGACCAAAAAACATTTTTTCCTACAGAGCGAGGACATTATTGGGAAGTGAAGACGTTATCTCCTGTCCTCGCAACTACAAAGGCAAATTGAGACTTATTAGTTAACGTCAGGGGTAAGGTTATAATTAGGGATAGGTTAAGATTAGGGTAAGAGTTTGGCTTAAGCATGAATTGCTTATTGTTAAGATTAGGGAAAGGCTGTAGAGACATGAAGAATGAATGGAAGTCAATGTAATGTCCTCACGAGGACAGAAGTACAAGGGTGTGTGTGTGTGTGTGTGTGTGTGTGTGTGTGCGCGCGCGTGTGTGAGTGGGCCCATGTTTACACGTATCAGTGTGTGTTTCCAGCTCACCGCTCTCTTTGCACAGTACAAACAGGAACTCGGCAGCGCAGTGCTTGACATCGGTGTCGATGTGGGTCATCAGACGCACCAGCTTGTTCCTCAGTGCGTTCCCCACCTCCGGCCTGTTCTTCACGTCACGCAGCGGGGGCAGCACCTGCTCTCCATAAACACACACACACACACACACAACACACATGCAGACAAACATACAAACTCAGGCAAATGCAAATAGCAATTGGACATTGAACACTGTCAGACGTGACGTACTTGGGCTGTATCTGAAACAGCTTACTTGTCCATGATATTGACAATATGCGTCGAGCATATTGAATGAGAAAGTTGTTAAAGGGGCATTTCACATGCAAGTCGAGATTTCCAAATTTTTTCCATTTCCATGAAGCGAATCTTCAAAATTGATTGGTGATATAAAGAAGGCTAATAACTTCCATTTCCCCCGAGAACAGAGACTTAAACTGTCAGACGAGCAGTAGGTTCTCTATTAAACGTTGGCGTTTCACACTTTATTTTTTACAGCATATGTACTGAAAAGACGACTGCCAGCTATATAATGTGCAGGGTTTCTTATTTGTGGGTCCTTTAGACTGTCAGATAAAAAAACATGCAAATTAATTTTTCAAACTTTTTTTCACAAAGAGTGCCTTAAGCAGGAGGCATATTCTCGAAATGAAGTCTGTCTAAAATGCCTGGATAATTTATGCATTTCCCTTCTTTCGTCGTGTGTGGTCACGCTCAAAACAACCTCAGGACTTCAACATCCTCAAAATACAGGACGTATCCTCTACTAAATATACTGCTCACTGTTCAACACATCCTCAATACCATTTTCCATTGGCTGAGCAGAACTGTTATCAGCTGTCTGCCCAAGCAAAAATGCCACCAGCTGTCTCTACAATCTATTGGATAGAAATTGGACCAATGATAGCTCCTCGCTTATCCTCTCTGTGGGAAAGTGACCAAAAAAAAAAATCAATCCAATCCATTGTTCCACTGAAAACACTCAGCAAAACAGCAGAGATATGTTTACAATCTGGAATTTTTTTGTCCACAATGGTTACCGAAAACAACTTCAACATCCAGAGTTCTCAGATTCAGCATTCGGGAGCACTCATGTGAAATGAGTAAGGTCTTTGTTAAGCTTAGAATACACATTTTGCCGGCGCAGCAGGAAACCATTCTCGACACTGCCCGGGGCAGGGATCGCCAAATATAGACCTTGAATCCAAACCCAGCCCTGCTTTTATTTTCTCCTAGTTAATAACCCTCGCCAAGGAGGTTATGTTTTACCTTTGGTTCCAGGGTATGTTTGTTTGTTTGTTAGTAACATCATGGGAAAGATTTATAGACAGATTTTTATGAAATTTTTACCACAAGTGTGTCATGGTCAATCCAAGAGGTGATTTCATTTTAGGAGTAACCCAGATCAAATTCCTGACCAAGTAGTATTTTTAAAGGATTCTTTACCATTGCAGGATTGGAAGATTGGAAAATGCTATACATCTTAAATTCCACTAGGTGGTAGAAAAGTTCCACATGCCTTGGCAGAGGTATGTGCTCCCTGGATGCCCTTGTTTACTGATTAAACTGTGCGTTTTTCAATTCTGATTGATTCTGACCATCTTTACACCGGACTCCCAGGTGAAGGGAGGGTGGAAAACAGCAGTTCTCGGCCCTCGAGGAGCGTGATTTGATGATCTCAGGCCGAGGGGGAGTGTGTATGGGTGTGATAATGCTGCAGCGAGTGCGTGCTGCAGGCCTCACCTTCATTCTCATGAACTTGCGTGTCTCCCGGTGGATTCTGGCGCTCTCCGTCAGGAGGTTCAGAGACGGCAACAGCGTTTCCCTCAGCTTGTTTCCCTGGAGACCAGGAGAGACAGGTACAGTGCAGATGTTACTCTGTAGCACCTCAAATCAGAATGGACAAAAGCTCTCGGTTGCACATCAAGGCTTGATTTAAACTTTATGGCTCATTAGCCACCGTGGCTGGTGGTTCTTCCAAAGTCATTAACTGCAGAGGATTTACATCAGTGGCGGGTGTTGATGTCAAGCTCTGATGAACATCATTTGCAGGATGAACAAGACTGTCTTTCTAAGGCTTATTATGGTCTGCAGAATGATGCCAAACCCTGCAGTGAAATTGAACAGGTGTCCAAAGCCACGAGAGCAGAATTGTTTCGCCATCGTTTCCTGCTTTGGTGGTTTCAGTGCTCGCGGAAGGGGGGGGGAGTCAGTCCTCGGTCTAACATATGTCAGCTCTGCTTTACCCCTCCCCCGCCTGTGTCCCACTCAAGTGTGCTACAGTCCCATCGCACTGAGACACTGCACATAATGACCTCATTAAGACATCAGCAGGCAACCTGGTGCCCAGTGACAGCGGAGACACACCGGGGTGCACTGCAATAACACCTCTGTAAACAGAGCAAGACGATACAGACGGAGGACCAGACTCAGGTGTGTGTGTTTGTGAGTGCTTGTGTGCATGCAGGGATGTGCTTGCATGTATGCACACAATGTGCAAGTGTGCGTGCACGTATGTGTACTCACATCTGTATTTGCGTATGAGTTTATGTATGTGTATGCGTGTATATACATATGCTCACATGTATGTATGTGTGTGTATGTGTGTGTGCGTGGCTTTGTGTGTGCGCGTGTGTAATCCCGTTTGTATTTGCATATGTGATTACGTATCTGTATGCGCATATATACATATGCATGTGTGTGTGTGAATGCACTCACATTTTTATTTTTGTGTATGAATATGTAAGTGTATGTGTATACTGTATGTACATATGCTATATATGTATGTACCAGTGGCGGCTGGTGAACTGGCGATAGCGGAGGCTCAAAACAGTCCCTTAAAATTAATGATTGGTCACGACCTGTTTTCAATCATTCATTTAAATTACCATTACAGAAACTCCGATAACTCTCAACATTATCAGATGTGGCCAGTTTTCATTTATAATGTATACCGATTACGACTCTGGACTTCTCACGCTTTTCTTTATACAGGGATTGGAAGCAATGCATGTGTTTCATGATCGTTTAAATGAAATAAGATCATTTGAATCGTCTTTATGCAATTCCATTGCTTCCAACCCCTCCAGTGCACAAGGACTTCAATTCCGCGCGAGAATCTCTTACATACGCGTTGATTGAATAATTGCTGACTACAGCAGGGGAATGTAAATATGCCAATTAAACTCACGCCGAATGCGTGAGAGTTGACAGGTATGCGTTATAAATGAAAACTGGCCTCACCTGATAATGTTGAGAGTTTTCGGAGTTTCTGTAATGGTCATTTAAATGAACGACTGAAAACAGGTTGTGACCAATCATTAATTTTAAGGGATTGTTCTGAGCCTCCCCTTTCGCCAGTTCATCAGCCGCCACTGGAATGTGTGCTGGACTGACTCACCCTGTCCAGCCTCCTCTCCATGAACCCCAGCAGCATGCTGACTGCATCCATGTTTACTCCCATGTACTCGATGGAGCCCTGCTGCACCTTGGGAAGGAGCAGCACGTCCAGGCAGGGCAGTGGCAGGTTCCCCAACAGGTTCACTGTGTGGCTGCACCACACACACACACACACATACACACACACACAGAAAAGACAGCAGCTGTGTAATTAAATGATTATGAAACTGAGTGTGGCTAATTGGGGAAGGTAAATTGCCCAGAGGTGAGAGTGTGTGAGTGAATGGTGTGTCACATGATTGGTGATTTGCCCCGCGATGGATTGGCGAGCTGTCTAGAGTGGGTCCCTGCCTTATACCCATAGTCAGCTGGGATAGGCTCCAGCTCCCCTGCGACCCTAGTGAGGAAGAGGCAGTATAGATAATGGATGGAAACTGAGTATGTAACATTTGACAGATAGGTAAGGCATGATCATGGTACCATTGAGCAAGTGTTTTTTAATGGAATAGCATCAAAAGAATGTGGAACCATTTAAAACTAGGTGCCAAATAAGCATACACTCAGGCTACCCTTGACATAGACGGTAATAGGTGGTGACCTTGTGCATATACTCGTTTCAATGATGCGATACCCAAACTCTTCGGAGTAATTTCCAATTCTTGACATAGATGATGGATAGATAGATAGATGGAATGGTAGACCCAGACTCTAGCCCTTTATAGGTTGCCCGAGTAATAAAATGTTAACTTTAAAAAAATTCTCAAGGTATAGCTATCCTACATTATTATTATAGAATCATTCTGAAGAGTGGATGTTGCTTACTGGTTACAATAAGACATTTCTAAATAGCACAGTATGTGGTACCTACATCAAATTAAATAACTGAACAAAGATTTTACTCTAATTCTGGCAGAAGTCAACAACACTAATTGCACAACAAAAGCAAAAGCTTAACTGGGGGGGGGACTGTCTCCGACGTTCAGTGCTAATGAAAGATCGTTAAAAACAAGATTTTTGATTACATACACTGAAAAGAAAAGTGTTTGCGCAAACACTCCTCACCAGTCTTAATCAGCATCCTGTCGTGCGTCTGCTGTAGCAGCAACCCCTGCTGAGCTGCTTCGCCCACATGACTGCTGCATACTGACCCCTCCCCCACCACCCAAAAAAAACCTCTCCTGTTTGCTAGTCTTACTTCCCACAATCATACATGTCTCTCTCCTCGTTACCTTTATTGCATCCCTTTCTTAATTTTATCCTTTTTCAAAATTCTGCATTCTGTGTTCAATGACAGCAGTTTGATGGAAATTCCCACTGGACACACAATTTGGCGCTGCTCCAGTTTACTTCGGAAACATAAAAATCCCAGAAGGGATAAACACCCGGACATGAGTTGGGGTGGGGTAGTTCTTCAAAAGAAAGCCATTCTTTCTAAGCCTTTTTAAGTTTTAGGTGTGGTGTTTCTGGCCTACCTTGACTGCACACACACACACACACACACACACACAGAAACCTTTCATGTTTCCCATCTTTGCTTATCGTTCTCTTTAGCATGTGAGTTGACCCGGAGTATTTCATCAAACTGATCAGGACGGAACTTCTGCCTTTTCTTGGAAGGCTATTTTATGACGACTCAGTGGTAACCAAGTGCCCTGTTTTTCAAGTCACGGGCCTCAAGGGCTGAGAACTGCTGGTTTTCCACCCTCTGTTTTCCTGGGAATCAGGTGTGAAGCCAGTGTGGCCAATCAGCAGCGCTAATTGTTTTGTTAATTACGTGGGAGGAAATAAAACCAGGGCTGGATTTAGATTCCAGATCCAGATTTGATGATCCCTAACCTCGTGCGATTATTAGACCTCAGGATAAGCACATGGCCTCTGAACCAATGTGCTGGGATGAACGTGACCGACTAACGGAGCGTTAAATGGACAAAGTCGCTGTTCGAGAGAGCGGAACGGCCATGTACGCCTTCTCTCACCCGTGAAATTCCTCTGTTCGGTCCTCCCCTTCTGCAGAGCTCATGAGGCAGTGCCTCAGTATTGCCCCCAAGTGTCTGTATGTGGCTGCCTCCTCCTGCAGGGTCGCCACGGTAACCGGCATGGGAGGAAAACAGAAGAGCTTCAGCAGTGGCATTACTGCCATTATGACATCATCACTATGCTGCAAATCTTCAGCTCAGAGCAAATAGATTCCCTGAGTAATTCTGGTTGAGTAATTCTTGTTGATTATTGACCATTTCTAAAACATTAGTTATTACCAGTGTTCTAAACAGTATTCATTAACATAATTTGCCTTCTTTTAAAAATAATTCAGTATACATGTTTATTCGCAAAGCATGGCACAGAATTTTTACGTGGATGAGTATGCTAAAGTATAGATAAAGAGGTTTTTCAGGTGTTTATCAGCGACCCAGTTCAACTCATTACACTGCATACAGCAGCACATGCATTTCCTGACCCCAGTATAATTAGCATGCTTGCAGTGGCCAACTAACTTTCTGCAACAGGCAATGTGTATTCAAATTGGCACTTGACCCAGCTGACAAAAAAAAAATACTCTTCCTAATTTGCTGGAATGTGGGCAGCTGGTGGAGCACTCGATAAAGGCGACGCATTTGGTGTACAGTGACCAACGCGGCATCAGATCGAATCCAGCAGTGCCAGTGACTGTTGCCGGCAGTCTCATGACAGCAGCACAATATTGTATTTCTGCTGCTGAGGGATATGGGAGGGATGCATTTGGTTTGGGTTGGCATAGTCATTACTCATGCTCCTCCCTCTGGCCATTCAGGAGCTCATCAGTTGCATTTTGCGCAAACGCATGTAAGTGCGTGTTTCCTCCACCCTGGGTCTGTGCATGCAAGGTTTGAAACTGCAAGTGAAAAGAAGCGGTGCTTGACAGACACACGTTTTGAAGGAGAACCGAAAATTGATTCCACTCTCCCAAAAATGGCAGCACGAGTCACATACGAGTGGGCTTGTACATAGCTCACTGGCGGGGCATTCCAAATTCAGGTGGGATTGAAGGTGCCAAACTTTTACAAAAAATGCTGGAATGTTTAGTCAATGTTACAACATTGTCACAACATTGTGAGAACGTTTCACATGACCTAGGACCGTGATCATCAAGTCGACAGCTGAAGGGTAGCCATTTAGGAGAAGGTATATAACTCAGACATAATATAATAGCTGGTTGATATAATTGCCTTAATACTAGAAGATGATGGTCCAGATTCATAAAACCCTTAAAAGCTGACAGTGGCTCTGACACCAGCCTAACAGCTCTCTCCTTAGGCTCACCTCGTCCACTTTGCGGCGGTTAGTGTCGAAGGTGACATTGAAGAGGATCTTGAGGATCTCCATGGCACGTTCGGTCTCCTGTCGTCCCAGCGGTGGCAGCAGGAGGGCGGGGCTCTCGTCGCAGCCGGCCCGGCATACCTCGAAGGTGTTGATCCAGCGGAGGCCAAGCGTGGCGTCGAGCGCGTTGGCCAGCAGGCCCACGCCTCTCAGCTCCTGCGCCAGCTGGGTCCGCACGTCCACGCGTAGCGCGGTGAAGAGGAAGGTGAGCCGCAGGTCGAAGAAGCGCACCTCGTGACTCCAGTGCCGCTCCTGGCACTGCTTCAGTCGCTCGGCCAGACCGCGAATCAGCTGCAGCTCCGCCCCCACCTCCTGCGCCGCCGGGCTGTTGAACACGATGTTGCACATGCACTTCAGGGCCTCCACCGTCACGTCTAGATCCGGAATCTCGGGCGTGGGTCCGTCGCCGGGGGCGATTCCCGCGTGTCGGCTGAGTGTCATGATCGCGGAGCGCGTGGCGAAGGGGGCCAGGCTCAGTTTGTCCCGGGACAGGATGCGAATGGTCTCCAGGCAGGCCAGCTGGCAGGATGGCTGCAGGTCCCGTTCCAGAAAACCCAAGACCAGCTCACCCAATCGCTAAAGAGGAGGGGGGGAAATAAGAAATCAGCTGAATTTGCCACACCCTCAACTCTACCCTCCCGGGCGGGGCTAAGACAGGAAGCCCATCTGACTCAGTCTTGCCCTTGACCCCGCCCACCTGGGTCGGCCAACAATGGTGGAACAGGGAGGTGGGCTGGGTCAGGTTTTGTTAAGGAGGGGTTGGGATGGCTTCTTTTGAAGATGGACAGGATCACAGCAGAGCTGGGACCAGGCTGGGCTTGCAGAGAAAAAACACTCAGATACAGACACTAATGTCACACTGCCCAGGTGGCTGGACTTTAAGCATGGATTGCAGCCACATTTTTTCAAAATAAAACTGTACTCTGTCTTTTTCACTCAGTTCTGCATTTGTTGCAAAGACAAAGGACAAAAATGGCCAACACCCACAATGCCAATTCTGCAATTTTGCTGCAATTAAACTGTAAGCAAATTTCCAAAAGCAACAGCTGACTTTATAGGGCAGCATAAACAGGAACAGCTGCAGGCTGTTTAAGCACATGTCCGCTGACGAGACACAGAGGAGAAAAGACCTGCAAGTGTCCTCAGCGTTGTCCCAGTTCCAGCTCCGCAGTGATAAACGGCGTGTTAGCTCTACTCGAGGACTCTTAATTAATGCTCCCCCTCACCAGCACAGCATTGGAGCAGTAAGAGTTTGGATCGGCCTCAAGGTGCTTTTGCCCGGGCTCGGCAGACTCTCGCTGGCCATAACTCAAGGCAGCAGTGTTTAAAAACTCCCTGAGACGCAGAGACGGACGCCCGGCGGCAAGCTTCGCCTCCCAGCGCTGGCTGAACCCTTCCCGTCTCCTTGAAGCGTCCTGATTTATTTATCTGGATGTTTTGTGAGCAGACGCACAGGTCAGTGGCACACCTCCACAGGGTAAGAGAGGAGGAGGGCTTGGCAGGAAGCCTTGCTCAAAGGAATCGATCTTTGTGATGGTCCCTTAAACAACCCTGACTCCGACACTCCATTAAAACCTCCCCTCTTTGTAACTGACAGCTTCCATTTTAAGCAGACTACCACATCCCCACAATATCGCCAGACTTTCATCACTGAATGAACCCAGCCATTTTTGATTACCTGCAGTGAAACTTTTATCAGACTCTGATTTCATATCTAAAACCACACTGCTGGCCTGGGTTACGGATAGAGTTGGAGCACTAGTGGAAATTTACAGCCTGTGCAAATGTTTTGCACTTGGGGCCAGTTCTATTAGAGCTTGTTAACACACGTCATTTGAATGTCGGACTGACATTTGCATTCTAGTTTTTAAACTTTAAACTTAAGTTGCCGTAAAATGATGAAGTATATAACTAATCATAAATGTTCACCGATACAAAAGAATCAAAATTAATTTCTACCGGAATCTCTAAAATGGTCATTCATCTTAATTTGGGACCAAAGGATTAAGCAAGTTAAAATTACTGAGCCCAATTTGGAAAATGTTTGAGTTTTTTGCCAGTGTGGACAGAGTGAGGCAGTAACTAGGAGCATCAGGCTTATCTGCCATTTTAATATCAGCGCAGAACAAAATTGTGCTTCAGGGTAAATGCATCTCTCAGTATATGCAGGTCAAAATGTAAGGCTCTCTTAAAAGAATCTGGGCTGGCTTTAAATCAGATAAAATCACATGACTAACTTGTCTCCTGTCTCCTCTCTATGTAGGTCTGGGTGATACTCACTTCTGTGAGTGTAGACCTTCATTATAAATGCAACAAACAGCCAAGCTGTCAACCTGTCACGCTCATCAAGACTTCAACACAGTGCCTTGGGGAAGAAACCTTGATTCTGTGCTTAACAGAAAATACTCAGCATTTACTTGTACACAGAGGGCTTGCCAAGCTGCTACAATAGGTGAGCTCAGAAAGACAAAAAACATCTTAAAGCAAAAATACTTGCACCAAGACAACAGAACAGTAAGTCCGCAGTATTTAAGAAAATAAACGTGCATTCACGACAAACTAAAAAGCAGTGGTTCTGTGCCTGAGAGATTAAACTGAATCCACTGTGGCTATAAATACATGAGATTCTTCAGCTTATCATGCATTATTGGACAATGTCTTGTCAAAGCTGTGAACAGCTGACGACAGCAAATTGGGTAGCACTGCTCGGACAACTATCGATAGGCAGTCTTGATTTGGTGCGGCTTGACTGGCGCGTCATGTTACAGCGTGTCTGAGGCAGGAGATTGAAGAATTGTGCACCAGAGATTATTGCCCACCGTGTAGTCTGAATTTAGCTATCTGGACAGTGAAAGTTTTTGTAATTCCGTATGGGATTTCATAAAGTGGATATGAATATTTAAATAGCGACTATCGGCTTTAATTTGCAGGTGTTTATGTCTATATCTGCGAACCACATATGAACTACAGCCATTTTTATTCAGCCCCACTAATCTAATATCAACAGTCTGCACTGTAGCACATCACTGTTGCCCGTAAGTAATCTGTTAATATCACTACCCAATGGCGGAAAAAAGAAAAAAAAGGAAACATCTGTGGTCTGTGGTAGCAGAGCAGATAGCATCAGGAAGAATCCCAGCTGAAATAGCTTATCCAGCACCCGGCCATGGGTAAGCTGATTTACCTCAGGTCTTAGGTTAAGATATTGCTGCTAGGTGTCCCTGTCTTCATTAACAGTGCACAGCAGTGCGCTCAGCTGTGAAGATAAGCTATAACCTACCAGTGTTTATTCACAGCCGAGCGGAGAGAATGTGAGGACCAGTCTTTCACTCGAGCTGGGCAAGAGATAGAGATGTTTTGATTCGCCCCCAACCCCCTAAGATTCAGAAACGATTCAATCACAAGTGACAGAGTGGACATGGCTTGTGCTGTCTCATAGCGACGACAGAAATCACACAGGTAATCCAATGCTGGCTGGTTGGAACATGCCCAGAGGGGCTAATTTTATCTTGTTATACTGAAAGTTGTTATAAATTAGGACAACAGTAACACAGTTTCGAAGGCGCCTTCTCCACAGATAGACTGACACCATCTGGCTGCAGAGGCTTGGTCCAAACACAGCAAACCCAGAGCTTATTTTTCCACTTTGATCAAATAAATCCTCTTTTGCATGTTGTTTGTAATCATTATGTATTACAGCCAAAGCAGTTTGACTTTATCGAATGTGCCAATGTGGTCATCACTTGACTGTGAACTGATTTTTTTTTTCTTATAGTTCTTTCATAAGCCTTGGGTTCAATAATTCACGTCAACTACCATTGATTTTTCTGCACTTGTACCTCTTGCAATTTTCCATCCTAATAAATGAGCATGCAAGAAAAGATAAAGATACAAGGTTAATTAACGAGAAAGAGACATTAATTCAAATTGGACTGCAGTGGCTACTTCTAAGACTCAAATTACTCTGCACTGACAGTGCAAACAGTTCTTCAGCAATAGTGTGAGGAGAAGTCCGGAACAGTGGCTCAACAACATCCTCTGATAATGTAATTAAAGGGATAATTTGTTTGGCTCTAACGTACAAGTCTGCTCTAGTTTCTACAGTAACCACCATAAGGGCCCAAGCAAGTAAATTAATTAGAAGGCTGAATGTCATTTCCCATAATGCAGCTCTTCTCTCTATCATGGGTCCAGGGTCTAATGACTGTTTTCGCTCACGAAATGTGAAAAGGCATCAGCAGACATGCATCGTTACCGAGCAGTAGAGCTTACCTCTCGCTCCTCGTGTTCTTTCGAGTCAAATGTGAAGCACTGGCTTTTCTGGAAGAAAAACATGGGGGGGAGGCATTGGAAAATTTTGTCGGGAGATTAGCTATGATATTACACAATTAATTTTTAAGTAAATAAGGCTGCAGCTTTCTCATGACAAGTGTGGGCCCTCTTATGCTGTGGGCCAATTTGACATCACAAGTAAGGACAAGGTTTGGAGTTCTGCTTTATTAGAAAGTACTTCACTGGACTCCGCTCTTTTTTCACCAGGATGAAGGTCTGAGAGGGAGTTTTACAGATGACCAAACGGAGCGACCGATTAATCTTTTGAGTGTACAGTGGCGAGTTTTCTCCCACTGCGACCGCTGTTGATTCGCAGGGTTGCCAGCTCCTGTTGAACACGCTTTTCTGAAGCCAGGCCACATGGACAGAGCACGTGCGGGGAGGGATTGTGGCGCGAGTTTAGCTAACGGGACTTTAGTGAAGCGAAAGCTCACTTACCGCGCTAAATCTGGAGATGCTCTTTTGTGCTCCCGCCAGATTTGACAGGTCCCGTGACATCAATTTGCACAGCTCAGCCTCCATAATCCAATTGCTACCTATAAGAGCCCAGCACGCACACCCTCCTTTGCTAGCATATGCATACAGTCTAGTGAATACTTCATTTTGTGACCCATGGTTTGGGGATGGTCTGCATTTGGCTACAAACAAGTACCACCATGTTGAGCCATAGTGTGAGGCAGACAGGGTCTAATATTAGCCATCAAGACAGAGGTGGCTTGAGTGCATCTTCACTTTTTTCAACCAAATGTTTGAGTGACAGGCCTGCAGTGGCATGGTTTTTACTGATGAACAAATCTCAACAAACAATGAGAGAAGAATTATCTGATGCAGTGATTCCCTCACTTGGTCTGAGGGCCCTCTTGTGCATTCTTTTTTGTTCAAACCAAAATTGCAGCAGTAGGATTTTTATAAGTAGCTAATTTGTTCTGATTCTGTGCATGACATGTTTAAATTTTATGTTTATTTACCAGCTAAAGCCTGACAGAAATATCCACATACGCCATGAAGAATATGAGACTTTTGAACATGTGATCTGCTGTGCCTGCTGATCTGCTGCTCCGTGCTTGATTATTTTGTGCATGGTTTCAGTAAGGGAGGGTCATGCCTAACAAACCTTTTGAAATTCTCTGAAGAGACAATGAAGACATATGATCAGCTAATGATATCATTTACTTGGATTTTCTAATAGCATTTGATAAGGTATACCACTTCAGAGACTATTTACCCTTTGCTGCAAAGTGATTACTGATGTAACCAAACCAAACCAAACCCTTACTAGGCAAAGAGGGTAAGAGTCATGCAACAAATGGTTAAAATAATTTAATAGTCATTTGTTCCTTCTGCCATCACGCTGTTGAACGCAGAGTTAACTTGAAATTTGCACAATATACTGATCATGCATTTTAACTGTTATGTGCAATTTGGCTCTATTTATTTATTATTTATTTATTTATTATTTGGGCAGCTATTATTCCTTTTATATCATTATTCTTATTTTTTTCTATTTCTGCCTTATATTGTCTGCACTTGTTTTTTAGCCTGCTGTTTTTTTAGAATATTGCTTTTAGTATATATTTCTGCTCTCTGCCTTGTCTCTTGCTTTTCTCCCATATGCCATGTGGTGTTCCCTTCTTTGACACTTTAAATTATGTGAATGGATGGTTGTATGTGGTTGGCGGACTGTAGGAACGGAATTGCCCTCCGGGGATAAATAAAGTTTTCTGTATCTGTAATAAGGACTGTGGGAGGTATTTTGGAATGGATTTGGAAATGGTTACGGGACAAAACACAAAGAGTAGTGGTCAGAGAGATCTCATCCAAGCTAGGAGGCACTGTGGGAAGTGGTGTCCCACAGGGATTAGTGCTGGGGGCCCTGCTCTTCCTCATCCACACTAAAGACCTTGCAAGGAATATCGAGTGAAAATTGGTCAAATTTGCTATTGATATTAAGTTGGTGGATTGGCTAACAGTTTAGAGTCTGCTAAGGTGATTCAGAGAGATCGAATACAGAATACAGAAGAGGAAATTCAAAATTCAAAATGTGAAGTTCTACATGAGGAAAATAAAAATATTCCACTGGATTCCTTGATGGGAGGTTTGACGTTGGAATGAGCTCCATTTGTAAAGGATCGGAGGGCTACTGCACAAAACCAAAATAAGGGATCAAGCCGAGATTTTCCAGTCATCCCAGCTTGATTTAGCCCTGACTCAGTTGCACGAAAGCAGGGGCACATTAGTTACCATGGAGATTTATTCTGTGCAGCTAGCCTGCTCTAGACCAGGCTAACAGCCAGGCTTTATTAATCCTGGTGCCTTATCTGTTCAGTCAGCAATCACTCGGAGTGGGAATAAATGTGTTTTACAGTTATTCCATGGTCGTTTGTATTTTGCCTAATTTTTATTAGCCTGCATTAAAAAAAAAGATGCAATATCATTCAGTTGAGAATGTCTACTGTTATTTTAATTGTAATGATCATTCATGCCAGTCATTTTTAGTGTTTGGCAGCATACTGTTATGAAGACTGCAATTCATATTGCTGACAGAGGTCTGATGAATACATAATGCAGCTGATGAGATGATCAGAAATAGCTGATGAAGTTACAAAGGTGGTTTCAATTTAGTCAGTAGTGAGGACATCGTTAATGGCAGACTGACCGGAGATCAATACATTGTTAATTATTTTAGTTGACTTTCCATTTGAAATAGCCCATCCTTTAATAATAAAGCATAATATTTGCCACTCTTCCATATCTTCGTGCATTTTATTTGCTATTGGTAGCACGCAGTTTGTGGATGGATCCCTTCCATTACAGGCCTCCCTTGGTTAATGTCAAGGGCCAGCTCCTCTGCTGGGGTGAAATCCTGGGTTGTTCGGCCACCCCCCGTGCCAGATAAATTAGCCTTTTTCTTAACGGCTAATGACAGACAAAATATGTGAGCAGGCAGCTTGTAAGTAATTCATATCCCTTGTTTTGTCCATCATTACCAGCCTGCAAAATGTTCTTGTACTTGACCTTGACTTGTTGCCAATTCCTCTTCTGACCAGTCATGTTTGTTCTGCGTGTGTATTTTGTATTAAATATATGAGAGCGAGAGATTGCGATTTACTTATGTAGTGGTACAGCTGAGATATAGGCCAAAGTTCAAATCCAGCTATGCTGGCGGAGGTATGGGCTCTCGCGAGTCCAGCTCTAGTTTTCGAATGCTTTCTATCATTAATTTTTGGCCGAGATCTTGTATTGTCAACAGAAGAATCAAACCACTCTGTAAAGCCTTCTTCAGTACATCTCAAAGACTTTCAATTGATTTAGATCAGGACACTGGTGACCAATTTGTGTGAAAATGATTCCTTGTACTGGCTGAAGGACACCCACAATTTGAGCCAAACGAATCTCGGCACGGTCAACCTGGAATACATCAGAGTCATCAGAGACTAGAAAAATCCATTGATGGGATAACATGGTCATTCAGTACATTCAGGTTTCTTGCTGACTTCTTTTCATTGCTGCATAACATTGCTGTGCCTAGGCCTGACCAGTTGAAGCAGATCATATCATTGCCTCCGGAGGCTTATACAGTGAGCACTATACATGATGGTACATCTCTTCACTAGGTTCCTTCCTTACCCTGACACACCCATCACCCTGAAATCGAGTAAATCCAAACTCTTTATACCACATGACCTTTTTTTCATCGCTTCACAGTCCAATCTTTATGCTCCCAAGCAAATTGAAGATTTCCCACCCCGATTAGTCTCACCAACAAGTGGGGTTCTCGTGGCCACTCAGCTATTTAGTCCCAATTCTGCAAGTTCTTGTCACATTGTGCGTGTGCAACTGCTTACTTTAACGATTAAGCATGGCCATGAGTTCTACGGTCGATGAGACTTTTAACGATGCAACTTCACCAAGCATTTTAGTGATCTCTTATCATGATAATTCAGGATTTTTTTTACCCATTTCTTCCATGCAGTTGACAGTTCACCACTATCCTTCCAGGTTTTAATGTGTTGGACAGTTCTCAACGAAAATCTAATCATTTCAAGAAACTCTTTAGTTGTTTTCTTTGCTTGATGCAGGCAGGACTGAGTTTGAAAACCACTGATCTGGTGGGAACCTGATGGAAAAACTCATGGTTCATGGCCATCAAGCAGTTTCAAACACATCAGTTGTTTTACGATTTTTAGAGTGTTCTGATCATCAAGCCATCTATTCTAAGTTGGCTTTTTAAAATCTCAAATCTACCTGCTGTTGCTACTGCTGCAGTCCAGGTTTGTTAAGTTTTATGAAAACTTGGGGACGGTGTTTTTATTTTTACACTTTTGAATAAGACGTAGGAGTTATGTATGAAGTTCCTCTAACTGCTTCGTGAGAAACGCAAGCAACAAACTAAAAGATGAGGCTGATCTCCCGAGGGCCGTCGATGAGCAGACACATTTCCGCCTAAACCTCGCTTAAACACAGAACACTAATCATTATTAACAGGGGGTCGTGGGGAATCATGCGTATTTATCTAATCCCCAAAGCTAGGTATGCAACCGGAAAACGCTAAATAAAAGGATGGCTCGTTGATGAAAATAAATCTAATGCATAGAAGGATAAAAGCACACTTAACTCTTGGAGAGTGACTATCGGCACGACAGTCGGGTAGACAAGTCTATTTATCGGCACAACAATCGGGGCATATTTGTCTATAACACTACTGTCGTGTGGGCAGCTCTGCTAATTCACACGACAGTCGTGCGGACAGTCTCGGCCCAATGCCACCCTGAGACTTGCACGACAAATGGTTTACGCCATGGTACACAATTTGGTGTGACAAAGAGGAAGGTACTCGTGACTGTGCGTGGGGGATGAGGGGTAGGTGAAAAGTGTGTGCCAGGCCTTGTTGGGAATTTCAAAATGTTCAAACATTTTTACCTGGGTATCACAACATAATTTTCACGCCACTTACGTGAACAGTTTGTGAACTATGAGCAAACTAGGCACAACTATTGCGTGAGAAGGCGTGCCACTGCGTGCCATTAGGCCTAGTGGTCCGCATTTTAGCTGTTGGCCACAACATAGTTTGCGTATCGTCACGCCAGGTCCTGACTAAAAAGTTGACTGTACGACTTTATGCATGCGCAACCTTGTGGTTTCAATGATTGACGTGGCGTGAACATAGTGCAAACTCTGCGTGAAATGCGTGACAATGTGTGTCACTGTAGTAAATTATGCGTGAACAGTGCTTGGCTTTGGCGCAAACATGGCGTGAGCACTTATTATCTTATGCGTGGCAGGTGGCACGACATGGCGCAAACTTTGCGTCACCTTGCCATTTGAGATGCGTTGTGCCACTAAAATGGCACGCTTTGGCACGCCATATTGCGGGGCATTGCGGGACCAAAATTCGTGCAAGTGTCAGGCAGGCATAACTCTTGCATCAGAGGACGACGTGCCTCATGTCCAAACACTTTAAGTGCCACTGAGTATAGGAGTCTAATGAGACGGCGAATTCACTCGCAACTTGTATGGCGACTGTCTTCAACGGTCATGCTTCAAAGAAAATATGATGTAAGCAATATGACCAATGATCAATGTACAATTACTATTGCCGACTTGTATGTCCTTTTGATGCCATCTTTGCTCCCTTAATTATCAATTAAGTATGGAATACGACAATAATAATAATTATCATCATGATTGACGGTTTTTTTTAATGGAAATGCCATTATCGGCGAGACGAGCAACAGATTAACAACAGCATCATTGTACGAGAGTGAAGTATGAACATGGGGGGCTGTCTCAATCCATAGAACAAAAGGTTTTTTCCACAATAAATAACAGCTGTGGCCGTGAATAGCCTACTGCCTTGTACATAGTAGATTAATAAGAATATAAATAGATGAAAACGAGCATTCTCACTCCAACAGTTGAAGGCGTTCTCAGAAATCATGCAGTTTATAATTCATAACCTCACTTCTGATTTAATGCATGCATCGGGCCAGGATCGGCACCATAGATTAAACATGTTACAGTATCTAGCCTATTTCTGTTTTGGTGAGCTGACTTCGCAATGGTTGTTTGCTTCAGGCTCATTCTCGAAAAGGCTACCATGTGCAATCGTGCGGGTGAAACTGCGAGTTAGCACTAGGTTAAGCGTAAAATGTCAGGTTGGGCATGAGTTCTATGATGTAAAGAAATTACCTCTTTATTGTAAGTCTGCAGAGCCATCAAAGCGGCATCTTGGTCGCCAGTTTCCATTTTTTCTATAATGGCATTCAAATCCATCTTCATTGCCGTCTCTCAGAAACGCCCAAATTTCAGAAGCTTCACCGACAATCATGTACAAAGCCCCAAGCAGTAAAATTGCGATGTGACTCGGGCTGTTATTCTGACTCCTCTCTGACTGATCCTGGGAAAGCTCAGGGATGATAAGATTAACGCAGGATCGCAAGTTCAACGCACGGTATTCTGGGATACGAAGTTTTTTTTTTTTTAAAACCATCCTGGTGCTTTCTGAGTTTTAAAAATTCCCTTTGACCCAGGGCTCTAATGTTAACCTACGTTTTCTTCTGAAATATTTCGTATTTATGTGCCTATTATTTTGGCTGTATGTGTATTTTTTTAAGCATGCGTTTTCAAAACAATACACTCCTTAAACCAGCCAATTCCTTAAAAAATAGCAAGATGAACACTGAATTTATATTTGCCTCATTAAAAGAGACTCGACACTTCGTTAAACTCGAAGTTCAGCAGAATTCAATTAAATTAGCTAAAGCTCCAAGTTTAGAAGCGCAAAGATGGCCGATTGGAACAGGGGTTAGTCCAGATAGGCATATCATGTATCTAAATGCTTGCAGAACTAACTTCAGTGGCCAAGCTTTAATGTAGCGTCTGTCCGCAACTTTGATTTATTTAACAAGCTAGTCTTTTTCGTTAATGACTCATATTAATTTTAATTACTCAGTGACCGAATTTACGTGCTACTCCGTCCTGAAATAGAAGTGGTTGCTAGTTAGCTAGATAGCTAGCTAGTCCGGTTGGTAATAGCTAACGTTAAGTTGGTGTGTTAGCTTTGTTTAGCATACGTCGCTTCATATGGGAGCTGATGAGCAAAAATTTGTTAACTAATTAAATATGATTCACAGCTTGATAAGGTAGCCAGCTCGTTAAGATAACACATATTGCTGTTAGCTAACCAACGTCAGTCTGACACTCGGAATAGTTGCTAGCTTGGACACATCTTGAAGTTTCAGTCCAGTATGACTAGCAAACTGGAATTCAGTAGTTTTTTATGCTGGAATGTGTCTGCAAGGGGCTTTAACGCGAGGTTTACTGTATAATATTTCATAACGTAGGACATGGCGCTGTGAATGACATGTTGGACGCAGAAAACAAACTTCTTGCTGACAATCTGGCCACCAAGGTCTCCAGACTGAAATCGGTATGCTTGCTGTCAAAAAGTTCACGATAGGATTCCGAGATCGATTATTTCCTGGTTGGTATACAAACATTGGCTCAGAATCATTTCATCATTTTTGTTTTTCCAGCTTGCTTACGACATTGACAAAGAAGCAGAGGAACAGAATAACGATCTGGATGGCATGGTGAGTTCGGTCATATGAACTCCTGCATCAATCCATCACACCTACCTTCTAGATTGAGTTTCCTATGTTGAGCCATCCATGAAATAATTAGCTGGGATTGTGATTGGAATACTGAGTGCTCAGTGCTTGGTTCCGGTAAAGACTTAAAGCGCAGAATCCTTGTGTATGCCTTGAAAGTTGATGCTGAAAAGAGCCATCACCACAAAATCGTTTAGAAGTAATGAATGAAGTGTGAATATACGTAATGCGTTTACGGTCAACTGGGCCCCTATTATTTATTTACTTATTTACGTCATATCCAAAACTTGTCGACCTCCAGGCTTAAATTTAGATGATCACATTATCTGTCACTTTTGATAGTTTTGTCAAAAAGAATAAAAATTTTGGCTCTAACAAAAAAAAAAAAAAAAAATTAAATTTCTTTGTTTCACTGTTAACGAGTACTGCTTAATTATAGCAGTAAACCACTGTGGGGAGGTCGGTGGGAATGCATAATTTTTCCGATTCCGACCATAACGCATACCTTAGCGTGCATATTCAGACTGATTATGAACAACTTCATTGATTATCTTTGGGTATACTGCAGAGGTACCCCAATGTGTATCAATCATGCACACCCTACATAATTTTAACTCTCATATTGTTTTTGATGAGGCTTCATTTTCTCTGAGTTCCATCCATAAAACTTGAGGAGGTTTTGGATCTCACCCGTCTGTCTGTCCATCCATCCAGGATTCCAACTTTCTCAGCACCACAGGACTGCTCACGGGCAGTGTGAAGAGGTTCTCTTCCATGGTGGTGTCGGGCAAAGACAACCGCAAAGTCCTCTGCTATGTCTCTCTGGGGCTCGTGCTGGTCTTCTTCCTGCTCTACTACCTGGTCTCCAGGGTGCACGCCTGAGGAGGAAGAGAAATAAATTAAAACTTTGTTCCTTCTTTAAGGAGGACATTTTATTACTCACCTTCTCAGTTATATGGGAATTGATCATTACTCCTGTGATCTTGTGAAGCCTAGTAAGTTCATTGGAGCAAGTGAAAATTGAAGGTTGATTTTGACATTTGACATTTGACCAGTGTTTTCAGATTCTCACCATGACTTAATATGTGTAAATAAGGGTCATGCTCAATTTCTGCTAGAAGTGACCTACAAGGGTTTTTTTTTTTTTTTTTTTCCTGGATCACAGGAGATCACCCAAAGAACACCTGGTGCTTATTAACAAGAAATATTTCTAAAATTCCCCCAGGTGTACGAGAAAAAATGTGGATGTTTGCTATGCTTGCAGAATTGTGGGATAGCTTTGTATGAGGGTATTTTAGTATGTGTGCCACCTTTTTAACCATCACCAATGTCCTACTTTAAACTGCTTTTGATTACTTTAATAATTTATGAATGGCAACTTGATCAGTAAAAATCCTAATCCTGATGGGATGTTTAATGTATTCTCACATGGTGTTAAGAATAGGGCAAATGTCTTTTGAAGGGGTAGTTTTTAATTTTGATTCCTGGAATAAATTATGTTATTTGATATCATAGGAACATACTCGTTTATGTTGTGGGGGCTGTTTTTTTTTTTTTCTTCTTTTCTTTGCTCTCTCTGTGGAGTTTCTAGGATTCAGGCCTGGTTTCTGTTTCCTGTCTGAAACGTCTTGTTTTACAGTGTCTCTAAACTGAATTGAGGTGATTGTGGCAGACTTGGGAAATCAAATTAAGTCATTTCTGAAAATGGTTTTAATTTTTGGGAGGGGGTTGTGGGGAATTATGCATATTTATGTAATGCCCAAAGTTAGGTATTCATTGAAAAGAAATGATGCAAGATTAGCATTGCATATTTGTTCATTATATGAATACCTTGAAATTAAAGAGCTTTTTCAGTATACATTTGAAACAATTTGAGCAACTCTGCTTTCTGTGTATTTTTAATATGCTATCTTATTGGGTGGTTCTGTAATTCATCATAGTAGTATCCCATGGAATAATATTTGTAATAAAAAAAATAACAAAGGACCAATCTTTTTTTTCCCTCTTGGCTGTGAACATCAGATTGTGCTATCCGGATAATAGCATTCAAATCTTAAAATGTAAAATGCTTTTTATGGTGGTGGTGTAAACGATGCTGTTAGTATCTGTACGATAAAAGTGTGACAGTGTCGAATTCTTGAAATAAAATATCACAACTCAAGGCGTTGGGGAAAATGAAAGGTTGGCCTCAGAAACGAGCGACTGCCTTTCTTACTTATAGCATTCCTTGTAATAATAGGGTAGATGTGGTTGCATTTTTTCCTCCTAATTACTCATTAAGTATGACATGGTGATAGCGCAAGCTTAACTGTTCGATCATATCCTTCATACAAAAATATTGCTACACTGACTGGGGCGTGTTTCCCAAAAGCGTTTTCACAAGCCGGTCTCCTTTCGGAGAGTCTCGCTTTCTTTCGGCAATTTCCGTTTTGTCTTCTTCCTGTGTTGATCGGTCGTGCGTGAGATGGAAGCCATTTCCTATCGCATTTACTCGTCATAGTTTACGAAATATTCGTGTGGAAGGACAACCAAAATAGTTTCGTTGCTTAAATAAGAACTGTTAGCGTGCCCTTGCACGTGGAGAATAGGGTACTCTGTTTTCTGGTATATATTCCCTCGGACAAATTCGGTCTAATTCGGTTGAGGCCGGAGAAATGGATGAGTCTGAATCGGCAACGAAGGGGCTCGGGTTGGAGGAGGCGTCCGAGGGTGCTGCTGTTGTGCCGGGAGTGGAGGGGGAGGGCTCGGATACTGAATCGGAGGCCGAAGTTGCTACGATGACTGTAATGGGTGAACCGGGAAATATCGAAATCGGAGCCGAGTCCTTACCGAACCCTGACGAGACCGAGGCTGCGTTTGCAGGAAAGTTTTCGTGTCCCGCCGCCTGTGCATGCATGCCGCTGATTCCCAGGCATGAAATGCCTGCTGTTTCCCCGTTGTTTGTGACTCGTTTGTCCGTGTCTCTGTCGTGACGCATATAGCAAAATGGTAGTTTATGATGAGCGACCTTATCAACCCGGCCGCGAATCTACAAAGCAGATTACTCATTCATTCATATAGCGTTAACTGTATGAATCACTGAAGATACATTGCTATCTTTGTCGCTGAGAGTGGGTCATGCTATTTCATATTGTTGACCCAAAATTGGCCTGTTAACGCCTGTTGGGAGCATTTCAAAATGCTCGCTATTAGTTCTTGATGTCTCGGTAGCTCTCGATACTCACACCATCTGAGTGTGGACAAGTTGCACTGTTTGCTGAACTATTTGTGAAATGGCTATAATGGCAAAACGAACGATAAGTTCGGGTTCATTTCTGTTGCTCTTAGCTGGCCTGTTTATTTGAATACGACTTCATCCTGCTAATATAATGAATTATACTAATTCCAGACCCACTGAAAATGGTCGTGTTGACTGATAAGCTTCATTCTGTATTTTAATCTCGCAATGTTAGTTACTTTGAATGTCACTTTAAAGGTGTTATAAACATTCCTGGGCTATTTTCATCTTTCAATTCAGTATGCATGCATGTCATTATCCTGCACAACAAATAAACACTTGCGCTGCATGGTTATGTTGTGAATCTGTTTTTAAAGTAACAGTGATACCTCGTCTCCTGTTTTCAAACAGAGGTAACAACTGTGACTGTTGGAGATGTGCATGCTGCAGGAGACAGTGTCTTCACTACATCCGTTGCCACAGCAGCCTCCATCTCCGAGCATGTTCTAGTAAGGAACACGTTCATGTTGCCGTTTCTTACATGACTGCACAGTTCAACTAAATAACAAAACAAGTGACAAAAACTAATTCTAGACCGAACTGGGTGTATTTTTACTGTAAGGCAGTGAGTTCTATTAATTCTCGCCAAATATTCAGCCTTAAGTTTGTATGACTATATAAGATAGATGTCCTGATATATTTCGCTAATTTTCATTCCGGCATTTTAATTTCTGATTTTCATAATTAGTTGGAGCGTCTTTGTGCTCCAGGTCAGTAGTCGGAACTGGCTTGTGAGTTGAATATTAATCAGAATCTGACATCTGGCAGCAGTTGAATGTGGGGTTTTGGTCAGTTTTTTTTTTTCACATACCCATGCTTACGAGTCGATAATGATGTGGTAACATTGTATATATAAAGACAAAAGTGGATTCCCCATCTATTGATTCCATTCAGTATTGTATACACTAGTGTCAGTACTGGATATTACTTGTTTTTAGCTGTTACACTGGGGTGTACGTTATATCATATCATGAGCATATACAGGAGCATACCTAAAATATGATGCTGCACGGTTACTTTAAAAACAGGCATGAGAGATTGAATTTAGGTAAGTATTTGGTTAGGACACAAAGATCCAGCCCACTGACAAACACGAGATGAATTTTTATTAAACTAATGGACATAAACTCATGTTAATAGAGTCGGTGATTTGCATGGATGCTCTTCTCTTGTCATGTTTCAGGCCGGTAGGACTGCTCTGCAAATTGGGGATGGACTCAATCCTCAGAAGGCCACGCTGATTGTGGTTCACACTGATGGGACAATTGTAGATGCCACAGGGTTAAAGGGCACGGCCACTCCCATCACTCCTGGTGGGCTATTCCGCCAGTTCTATTCCTTCAATAATATTAGACTTTTTTATACTGCCTTTGTCTAGACATCATAACTTTATAGTGCTTGCTTAACTAGGGGAACTAGCCCTATTGCTGATTGCCTACCCGCCCTAATTTGGTATAGCCTATTTGATTCTTATAATTAACTAAACTACATCTTTAGCCATCGAATGAGCTGTGTTTTGTTTGGTGTGAAAACCTTCCAAACGGTTGTCGAGAAATAATCCAGCTCTCTGTTGAGACTTCAATCAAGGTTGACTCTTTTGATATGATGAAGTACAGGCCTCCACAGCACACTGAAAATGCACTTTCATTCAGGTAGCTAACTGCTCTTTGGGCCACGTAAATGCCACAAAAAATACTATTTTTGCTTTTTTCTGGGAATCTGATTGAGACATGGGAGTTTCGGGTATTTTGTCAGCTTTCTGTGTGCAACATTGAGAAGACTACACGATGAACTGTGTGCTTTCTTCTTGTCCGCAAGATAGCAGTCAGTCTGTTGAATTTTCATAGTTTATAGCAGGAAGCTTTGGTGTGAAAACTGATATTTAGGCCAATCAATTTTGAGAAGTAGACCTTGAATATTCAGGCAGTGTAAGAGGAGACAAACATGGCACACATTATTTTCCTGAGGGCTCACTGTAACTTTCTTTGAACAGTTTACATGCTCCAAGCCCAAAAGTGTATTTTTCTTGCATAGTGGTAGATCTCTGGGAACAGGAATGGGCAGCCTGGATCAAGCTGTTGAATGAGGTGTACTGTACTATGGCTGGAGTGAAAACAGTACAGGGCTGGGTACATCAGGGCCAGACATTTTCTCTGTATATGTAACAGTGTATAATACTTGTCTTCTCCCAGGTTCTCAGACCCCCTCTACACCAATGACTCCCGGCCACGAGAAGGATGGCTCAAAATATAACTGGGACCCCTCCGTTTATGACAACGAGCTCCCAGTGCGCTGCCGAAACACAAGCGGAATACTGTACAAAAACAGACTTGGCTCAGGTATGGGAATCTGCCATTAGATGGCGCCAATGCTCCGCAGTTAGGATTTTATGGGCTGCAAAATGGGTTCTGCATACCATGCGGTATCTGTTTACGTTTTAGAATCTGTCAAACTATATTCGTTATATGTTCTGCACTAGTTACATTGACCATCTAATTGTTTAGGTATACATTCAATTCGTTTTAATTTTGCATTTGGATGGCTGTTGGGCGACTTTATTTGAAGGGGCTAATCTCAGGAGATTTGCTTGTTTGCACGGACTGGCTTGTAGGCGCAGAATGTTTGGGACACGTTCAGTTTTAGTAGAGTCCACCTGTCAAATGGCTTTTGAATGGTCAAATTTTGACAGCCACTCAATAGGAGGCCACCATTGTTTTTGTGTGGTGAGTAAAGCGAATCTACCAGGCAGCCACTCATATATTTTACTGACTGGTGGCTGGTGCTAATTTTGAGCTCTGAGTCAGATATCTGAATGGATTACTGTTGGATTGGCTGACTCTGTACAGATTCCAAATGAGTGGCCACCTTGCTCTGGATCCAGTTCGGCAGTGTCAGTGGCAGCTATGTACAGCAGCCACATAGGACTCTGCACAATTGCAGAGGGATATGAGAGGGACATGGTCCGTGTGGGTTGCATGGTTTATTTCTTCACTGCCTCATACTGGTCATTCTGGTGGGTTGAGTTCTCCCCTGTGCATGCTGGGTCTGTGACCATAGGGTGAAAAGAAGCTGCTACTGACAGGAGCTTATTTTGGAGGAGAATACTTAACTGTCTGCACTCTCGCAAGCTGGCTGCAGGAATTGCGTATGAGTATGCTTATTCATAGTTTGCAGACTGGACAGTCCAGATTTGGGATTGGAGACTCCAGAATTGTGTAGAAATAAAAACATTCTTATTACTGCATTTCTCAATGTTGAGTTTTCATATCTATTGTCCGGAAGGAGAGGGGGAAGATATTGTTTTTGGCTTGGTTCCTGTCGGCGATGGCATTCCCAAAGTGTTTCTTGACCTGTACTCAGAGACTGTGCTATATTTCTTCACCAAATTTTTCATTTTGTACTAAACTGGTGCTTTTTGGTATTTTGTGGTTTCTGGGGAGGAGAGACGTTTGTTTTTACGAATAAAAACAATCTCTAGTTTTCTTTAGTACTTGTGGAATGCCACATTGCTTCAGCCCGGTACATTGCCAGTAGGGAAGCGACTGGAGTATGATTAGTGTCCTTGGCTGTCTTTTAGCTCTGTGCTAATTGCCGCTCTAGCTGACTAGGACCTGGGTTCAAAAACCTGGAGCAACCAACCAATTCCATTAGATGAATCATCCTGTCTTTTATAAAACTGCTCATTCAAGGACGTATGGACCTGGAGTGCAAACGCATGCGAAATCTATGGCACATGTGTAATTGAATTTAAAGTGTGTAATTGGTTCTTTGTTGCCTTGGTCACATCTGAGGCCAGCCAGGGGATGATAGGCTCTCACTGTTGAGTGTCCTTGTGCCTCCTGCTCCAGGGGCTTGTAGGAATTTTAAGTTGAGTTGTGCTTTGGAGCGTACATCGGTGGTGGATATTTCTTGAAATTAGATTCATGGAATGATGTGCAGAATCTAGTAGATGAAACTGAAGTAGACTAGATGTGACTTACCTTAGAACTGCTGGCTCTTATTGGTGTCTGATTCATCCTGATGATACAGGGGGAAAGGGGCGGTGCATTAAGAACAATAACAGCTGGTACACGCCCACCGAGTTCGAGTGCATGTCTGGGAGAGCCAGCAGCAAAGACTGGAAGAGAAGCATTCGCTATGCTGGACGCCCCCTACAGTGTCTAATACAGGTTAGAGACACGCCCCCTACAATGTTTGATATAGCTGAGAGACACATCCCTTACAGTGTGTAAAACAGGTGAGACTCACCCCTAGTGTGTCTAATACAGGTAAGACACGCCCCCCTACAGTGTCTAATGCAGGTGTGAGGCATGCCCCATATGTGTCTAATACAGGCGAGGGACACGCTTCGTACCGTGTCAAATACAGGTGAGACACACCCCCAACAGTGTCTAATACAGGTGAAAGACACGCCCCCTAAAGTGTCTCATAAAGGTGAAAGACACGCCCCCTGCAGGGTCTAATACAGGTGTGAGACATGCCCCATATGTGTCTAATACAGGTGAGGTTTGGGTTTGTGTGAAGTTGGTTGCAGTTTGGGTAATTGTGGAGTTGAAGGTGGTTTCAGTAAGTTTGGAGTAGGTAATGGAGTGGGTAGTGGTTTGAGTAAATATGGGGTGGGTAGTGATGTGGGTAGGTGTAGATTTGGTGATGGTTTGGGTCAGTGTGAAGTAGATGGTGATTTGGGTAAGTATGGAGGTAGTTGTGGTTAGGTAAGTGTTGAGTGGGTTGTGGTTTAGTAAGTTTGGATAAGGGCCATTCTCAGTCACGTGTGTGACCAAAAATGCAACAAATAGTAGAAAAAATCTCCTCCAATTACAAAAGCATTGGAGGTTCATGATTGTGGACCTTGTATAAGAGTACTACTTATCCAAGTCTATCAAGTAAAAATGTTATTTGTTACATTAACTTTAACTACTTAAGGTCAGAGGTCAAATACGACTGGTCACGTGTGTGACTTCACACGGAAACAGGTTTTTCATAACTCTATTTGACTTCAAAAACTCTGAAGTTGAAAAATCTAGAATTTTCATAGTTTTGGGGTATGGAGAATAGCAAGGAATAAATTTGATACCTTTCATTAATTTTCAAAGTATTTCTTTATTTGTTGACATCTGGTCATGTGTGTGACATTTTGGTTCACTTCTCAAAGAATGGCCCATAAGGTAGTGGTTTGGGGAAGTATGAAGTGGATGGTGGTTTTGGTAACTGTGGAGTAGGGAGTAGTTTGTGTTCATGTGAAGTAGATAGTGGTTTGGTTAAGTGTGAAGTTGGTAGTGATATGGGTGATTGTAGAGTAGGAAGTGGTTTGAGTAAGTGAGGAGAAGTTAGTGGTTTGGATAAGTGTGTCATTTAGTAAATGTGGAGTAGGAAGTGGTTTGGTAAGTGTGGAGTTGGTAGTGAATTGGGTTAGTGTGGAGTATATAGTGAATTGGTTAAGTGTGGAGTTGGTAGTGGTTAGGTAAGTGTAGAGTTGTTAATGGTTTAGTAAGTGTGGATTTGGAAGTGGTTTGGTAAGTGAGGAGTTGGTAGTGGTTTGGGTAAGAGTGAAGAAGGTAATGGTTTGGTAAATGTGGAGTAGATAGTGGTTTGGGTTAGTGTAGAGCAGACAGTGTATTGGTTAAGTGCAGAGTCAGTTGTGGTTTGATAAATGTGTAGAGTAGTTAGTGGTTTGTGTGAATGGGTGTACGTTGCTCATCACTCTCTGGTCTTCCTGTTTGCAGGAGCGGATCCTGAATCCCCACGCTGCCTCCTGTACATGTGCTGCATGCTGCGATGACCTACCTACGGTGAGTCTGTATTCACTGCTGCCTGCTGGTGGAGTGGCCTCACTGAGAAACACTCAAGGACTGCTTCTCCCCAAGACACAAGGAGCCTGTATTACCGACACGAGAATGTTATATTGCAATTCATCATGCAAATGTTAGTTCAGGCAGTGACTAAAATTTGTGTGCGAGCGTGCGTGCGTTCGTTCTTTCTTGCTTTCTTTTTTTCTTGTATTTGCTATGTACTGAGGACCGGAATGAGTTTTTAACCAACCAAGTGAAGCCTTTTTTGGGAAGTGAGGACATTTTGGCTGGTCCTCACAACTACAAAGGCAAATTGTGACTTATTAGTTAAGGTTAGGGGCAAGGTTAGAATTAGGGATAGGTAAAGGTTAGGGTAAGGGTTTGGGTTAGGCATACATTGCTTATTGTTAAGATTAGGGAAAGGCTGTAGAGACACAGGAAGAATGAATGGAAGTCAATGTTATGTCCTCACAAAGATATAAGTACAAGGATGTGTGTGTGTGTGTGTGTGTGTATGAAACTAGATCAACGTCTGTACCTTTTCATGACGAGCTGCTGCATATCGGAACTTCAGTGTTTAAATCTTTGATTAAAATGAAGAAGCCGCGGACCTTATTCCCAAGCCTGGCATTTGGCTGCTGATTTAAATTTAAGCACGGTACCGTACTGAGACCATGAGGTTTTAGATCTCAGCTCCGTCGTTTAAATTACGACATCCGCGCAGTCAAATCTTACAGCTACATTGCATCGATTTTCCACTAGAGAGAGCTCTTTTCCCTTTAAGGCTTGGGGCCTCTGCCATGTGTTTGGAGGGGATATTTCAGTCTTATACCAAGTGTTAATTGTCGAAATGTGTGAGGCACGTGCTTGTCACCATTGTACAGTCGGCGTGATTCTTAGTTCATTTTCAGTCCAGAATGTGAAAACCGACGCATTGGCTGTCTTGTGCACAGTTGTGTTGAACAAGGCTATAGGAGTGGTGCCAGCTCTGCTATGGCCTTGCACCGCAATTCTCACACTTTCTCCTGGCTCCTCACAGTACTTTTCAAATATTTTTGTTTTTGCAGTGCACCAAGGAAGGAGAGTCTTTCAGAGGAGACAACATACATATGGTAATTGACATTCAGGACGAGTGTCTGCTGTCTGCTGTCCATCACACGCCACTCTGGCTCTTTGCCACTGTATGATTGCTCTGATTGCTAGTTGCTAAAGCCGCCGGTGCCAATGCTTCCTTGTGTCCTTGCTGTCAGTTCGTTAAAAAGTTTGAACGTGTGGGCGCCTTTTTTCAGAGGGCAGAAGCATCTGGAAACTTGTTAGCACGCAGAGATTTCGTCTGCAGTGATCGTTTGCAGTCTGGAGCTCCCATAAGTGCGTCTTTTCAAAAAAGAAGCACTTGTATTGACGTAGACCAATATTGTGTATGCGTACACATCCCCAGTGGGTAAATCTCAAACTCGATGGAGTAACAGCCTCTGGACTTGGCCAGTTTATCATTGTTGACAGCGCTGGGAGTTTATGGCATGTGGTAAAAAGCAGGCTTTACCGCTGGGTGTCTGTGGAAAAATATTCAGGTAAACAAAAAGTTGTGCCATTGGTCACCAGTGCTGGAAGATCGTCTTAGCAGAATTTCAAAACCACAGGTGTGTGAGCTTCAGAAACACTGGGGTCTGCCCACCAAGCCACAGGGTCTGCTCCATTATATCAAGCCGTTAAGAGCCCATATTAACCTTTGGCCCTTGGATTGTTGATTTTAAAGCAAAAATTAAAAACCTTTGGGTCTATGAGCATGATTTCTAACCCTTGATGCATGGTACCAGATGTCCAGATACTCCCACCAAAAACCTGTTCATGCAGATCTTCCATCCTTTGTGTTGTCATTTCAACTCTTACATGTCGTGCCCAGTTCTGCTCATTAACAGTTGATCGTGAGATCTTTGGGTTAAATAAGCTGTGCTTTTTTTGAGTTGTATAGTGAAGCCTGCAAGATGTTAGACCACTGGGAAATGAGTTTGCCTGCCCTGCACTGAGTGCATAGAGAGATTTGCTTTTTTGTGGTTGAAGTGATGACTTTCCAATGGTAGATTTCCAGTAAGAAGTTTTGGTGGCCCTACTGTTGCTGATGAGTGAGAAGTGATTCATCAGTGATGGAGTAAAGACAACAAGATGGTAGCTTTCTAGGGAGAGGCTTAGGCAGACCTGCTCTTGATGGTGAGGGAGGTGTCCTTTATCAGGGATGGTGTGAAGCCTGCAGGATGGTAGATCTCTGGGAACGAGATTGGGCTGCTCTGATCCTTTGTTGATTGAGTTACCCACTCACTGCTGTAGAATGAATAATAAAAAAAATGATAATTATATGTAAATTAACTGCAGATTCTCAAGCATGTATGAAGATTGAGGAAGATTTTGGATGCAGTACATGTTTTTTAATCTATTTTGTGGCTAATTGTGTGGTGTTATCCCTTCTCCAATTTGAATGTTTTTTTTTTCAGGAGGTTAGCGTTAGTATTACCATATGATCGTGTATGTGAGGGTATTCTCCATGTTATTGTTTATCCCATGATGCATTTCAAGCTACATGCGCTAACAGGACTATATGTTTTTCACTGAAAACCCCTGAATTTGAAACCTGAAATGGATGAGCTCACTCTTGATTAACTGGAATGAAGCAACAGAGAGTGGGTTAAAATAGAGCAGTGTTCTATTTTTAACTACTACTTCTGTTGCCATGGCCACTACTACACTGGTAGCGGTCATTAGTTTCAAATTTTCCCATGGTGCACTTTTCAATGACAAGCTCTCGAACAGCCATGGGAAGCTGTTGAAGTTAAGGAGCTGTACCACCCAGTGTGTTTCTGCCATTTAACTGCTGCAGCTTAGCAGCTATTCCGTTCTGTACCCTCCTCATGTCAAAATGTTGAAACTAAGCATGGACTCGGTTATTGGAATTCAGCATCCCCAAGGAGTGCTAAGTTGAGACTTAATGGTGTTTTGGTGAACCAGTAGGTAGCACTCTTCTCTCTGGACGAGACGAAAATTCAGTACCTCTCTGAAACAATGGCGATACTGTGTTCTCGGTAGGGCTGTGCTAAAAAATCGATATATAGATATACATCGATGTAATAACAAGCGATACAGTATCGATATTCGAGCCCCTAATATCGATACTCCCTCTGACCGCAACGGCGCTGGAGCTTCCCCGGCCAGTAATGACTCTGTAATCTTCTGTACATTAGCTGAGGCCTAAGGCACATTTTTCATGTTTACAGTGAATATGAAAGTGAGAATGATACTTACATGCATAGGCGCCATTTGTGCGGGGGCATTGGGTCTCCTGCACCTCCAAAGTTAAGGTTGGGGGTGCAAAAACCCTGCAATATTAAAACCGCAAATTTTCGTTGTTCGTCTGCCCGCTTCAGTCAAGCTACTGATTGTGGTAATGCGACCTTTAAAAAAAAAAAAAAAAAAAGGCTAATGCAAGCCGTCTACGACTGCAGTTGCAGGTTTAGAAGCTAAATCCATATTGGAATTTATATTCATGTCCAGAAAATGTGTGTCCTTGATTCGTTTCCGTGGCCTACTCTAAAAATAAATCTGATAGTGAATAACACATCGTCTGTAGCTGCTGTTGTAGCCAAGCAACTCAGGAAGATTGTAACAGAATGTGGGAAACCGTACTGCAATTTACTGAGCTGGGGTTATGTTTCCCAAAAGCGTTGCTATTTGCTAACTTTCAGCAACTTCCATAATCCAGTTCAAACCAAGGTTGTAGGAAACGTACCCCAAACGGTTACTTTCACTGTACCCCGGTTCGTTTTAATGCTTTCGCGTACGTAAATACGTTAATAATATGCAATCGCCTTAAAAAAGTGTTCCCCACTTCCATATGAGCGCAGGCACGAAAAACGGTACAATTTCATTTTTTCCCAGAAATGTGGATAAATAAATACGTTTTTCAACATGATAATTTAGACGTGTGCTTTATATGAAGAACGTATGGTCTTGACTTCTTGTAAAGTACATTTTGGCGGGATTCATTGGTTTTTGGCAATGCAGTAGACAAATTAAGGTAAGAAAAAAAAAAAAAAAACAGGCGATTTTTTAACATAAATGTGTAAAAAAAATTACACCTAAAATAATCAGTAAACAGTTCCTTAATTGGCAATAATAAAATACACACCCTAATTTTTTTTTTCAGAAGTGTTCCGTTTTTCGTGTCTTCGCTCAAATGTTTTCATCCAGGGACAGCGCTCTATCGCAAATTTGTATCTGGACCTCATTTTCATCGTCCAGCTGAATACATATTGGAAATGAATCGTGACGTTGGCTTCAGAATTTCCCTTGCTGAGATTAAACGCAGTAAAATATAAAGTAGCGTTGTTAATTAACATAATTTTATATTTCCGGAAAATGACATGCAGGCCACATCATGCAATTATATTTCTTAAACTAGTTCATTAAAAAGAGCCCATTGATATTGACAACTTGTCTTTTGTTACCCTGTCTGTATTATGTTTATGAAGCAATAGCCGATTTAATGAATAAGCCTACTGTCAACTTTCGTGAAATTTTCTGGACTTGAATATTAATTTCAATATGCATCAGCTTCTAAACCTGCAACTGCAATCGTAGACGGCTTGCATTAGCCTTATTAAAAAAGGTCCCGCATTGCCTTAATCAGTAGCTTATGCTTCAGTTCAGCGCTGAGGTTATATCGGCTTTTAGCTTGCAGTTTCATAGTCGAGATGGGGTGTACTATTAACCATGCATCTGCAGCATGCGGCACTATTTAAACATAGCAGATGCGTGGATGATTGAAGATATGTAGCCTATAGCGTTGTAGTAGGAGTGGCGTTAAGAGACAGCGGCCTTGGCCGATGAACCACGTGTTGCATGCATAATTATTGTGTGCGCATATTGCGTGCGTCTTGAAGCAGGCTGGAAAAAAATGCGACACCTGAGTATCCTATAAGCTAACGCAATGTTTTAGGTCCCGTTTGCAATTTCAAATCCTAGGTTAAATAAAAAATTACTGAAAACAGTTTAGCCTACTTCCATAAATGTGAGGATAGAAAATGGATGCTCCTTCCGACATTCAATTCGTGTATGCCTCCATACATTGCATCCATTCAGCCAATTAACGTTATTTCACTGATCACAACCAGATTTAACATTAATCAAATAAAGTAGCCAACTGATGTTTTCTAAATAAACCTTTTTAACACTCTAAAAGGCTGGACATTCTAAAAGACATCCTACCCTTGGGGATACAGTAGCCTGATAAAAAAATATTGTGACCTCCCAATGTTGACCTGAAGTTGGCACCACTGCTTACATGCACTTAATTTTCATGTTATTCAGTGTTCAGTTTAGTGGGAAATTTTATTTTCCCTGAGCTGCTATGGCTTAAGTTACTGAAGATGCCATGCACTTTTCATTTTTACAGCGAAAAACGAATGTAATGTTCATCGTGTATAAGAAATATGCACTTTATCTTAAATAAATTTGAACATAAAAAATTATTCAAAATAGTTTGTCGACTCAATTACCAATATATTGAGATGTACCAACCTATTACTAGATTACGTAAGTCGTGCACGGAAAGTTGTATTCTCAGCACCATTTTTACTATTTCAAAAAATGATGAGTTTTGCAATATATGGCATATATCGTTATCGTATCGGTATCGTTATCGCATTGAATCGTACGGAACTGTATCGAGGTATGTATTGAATCGTCCAGCCTGTATCGAGGTACGTATCGTATCGTGAAGTCCTTGACGATACCCAGCTCTAGTTCTCGGTGTGCCACAGATGAGGTGATACCCCTGGGTCCTCACATATTGTAGTCATGGAAGCTACAGTGGTGATGTTACCTGTTCAACATCATATAAGATGTACTTTATTGAACCCCATGTCAGCGCTCCAGTCCAAGATTTACGTTTTGCGACTTACATTCTCATATCCATGCACTGTGCGCCTATTCTGGGCGGCGATTAGCTCCCTAATTATCAGCCGCCGGCCGCGAATTTTTTTTCTGCAGGTCGGTTGGTACCGTTGCACACATCAGCCAATCACAGATCGGCTGGTGCCATCAGCCAATCACAGCTCGGCTGTACTCATGCATCGATGAGAATGGCAAAGCGTTCGACCTTGTCACTGTCAGCTGAGTTGTGCGCGCGGAAAATTTGTAAAACCTTGTCTGACAATAAAGATGTAAATGCTCCACAATACGCGAAATTACAAGTACACTAGCTGGTCTGCTGCAGAAGTCCAATAGTCTACGTATTAGTCCTTGGCTTCGGTGACTAATGCTGCTGATCGGAGAGCAAATTTCATGATATCATAAAGTGTTTTCATTACCGGTTTTTTATTTCGCTATTTAGATTTTGCGCATTTCTAAGGGTAATGGAAACGCACCTGGAGAGTGAGAACGATGTCCGACGTTATTAGCCCGAAAACACAGTCTGCTTCGTGACCGTAGACTGTTCGTGACACAGTTTTGAGTCTTGTTGTTACCAGCTATGGGTGCTTGCGTCCAGTGGCGAATGGTTTTATTTAGCGTTTCAATATCAATCGCTAACCTTCTATCCTGATGGATTAGGTTGGATGCGCACTTCCACTCTGATCTGAAGTTCCGCATGTACATGATTATACATGCAGTATGTATGAAATCGGTGACTGGTTGGTCCGAGTGCAAGATTATTTATTTTCATTGGAGTACGATAAAGATGAGAAAAGCTGCGGTTCTTATAGATTTAAAGTCCATTTTCTTTGGGGTTTCGATTATTGGCCAGGTGTCAGAGGAATAGTTTTTTGTCGATTGCAGCAAATGTTCAAAACTGATTCAAAAACTAACTGGTGACGCCTGTCCAATGTACTCCAGCGACGACCATAGGCTTATCAGCGCAATGCCTCAAATATGAGTCTGTGTCACGAACAGTGTACGGTCACGAGGCAGACTGTTTTTTGGGGGCTAATAACGTCGGACATCGTCCTCACTCTCTGTGTGCGTTTCCATTACCCTTCGAAATGTGCAAAATCTAAATAGCGAGATTAAAAAAAAGTAAATAATAATATTAATTATTATAATAAGCCGTCGTACTACATTGTTACCGGTGAAAGAATTTCTTGCAACTTAGTGCAAACGAACTTGGCATAGGCCTACTGCACCTACTTTTTACCAAATATTTAGGGTGGATCACTTTGGAAACTATATTAATTTTAATGTTAAACTTTCAATTTGTGATGAAAAAATGTAGCCAAATTATGCTTTTTACGGCTTCAATTCCTCCTGGATCTCATATTTTCAAAGCAATTAAGCCACGTTTGGTGTCAAATTGTTCCTTGGGATGGCAGCAACAATAACAGTTATAAATTTTAGAACTAGCTCTGCGATAATTGGGAGTTATTCATCGATTTATCCCCATATGTTGGTTTTAGGGGGGGTGCTCATCTAAATTTGGCCATAATTTTTCTATGAATGATTCAGTTTATGTACAGGGGAGGGTTTGATGAAAAGTTGTCCCTTGGGGAAATTAAGACTTGTACATACATTTAGACTTGTATGATAACTCTCCAAAATGGTAACTGCATTTATACATTTTTCAAACATTCTTGTGAACATCAATATCTATTTTTCAGTTCACAAAGTGCTTTCTGATAATGTTTCTTAAATAAATGCAGCAACAACTGATAGTCTGTTCAGGTATCTTTATTTGGGCTTGTAAATATTCAGAAAAGTATCATGGTACTTTGCGTGGCCACAGTTTTGGCCTGCGCACCTAAATTTTGGCCTGCGCGCCCAACTTTTTCAGGTTGGGGGCGCATGCGCTCCTAGGTCTAAAAGTTAGTCTGGAGGGTTGCGTGGGGTAATTTGTCCTCTGCATTTGACCCATCTTATAGTTTGGAGCAGTAGGCAGCCACAGAGCAGTGCCCGGGGACCAACTCCAGTTCTAAAGCCAGTTCTTTGGTCCGGGGCACTGGTAGGAGTGTTCCTATAATATATACTCCAGGGAAACCAGAGTAGCTGGAGGAAACCCATGCGAACACAGGGAGAACATGCAAACTCCATACATAAAGGCCCCAGGCTGTATTGCAACTCACAGTTTTCTTGCTGTAAGGCGGCAGTGCCAACCACTACGCCACAATGCCGCACTACAGTTCAGTTTCATGGGCTGATTCCAGTCAACCTTGTTTCATTTGTTACTTCAGTTGAACCTTGGTTTGATTTGAAGTGTTTACTGTGGGTATGCCATATTGATGTTATTATTTATATAACGAGTGCGCTCATGAATGAAATTGACTGAGGACTGCATTCCATCCATATCTGCTGGAACTGCAAGTTTAAATTAGTGAAGACTTGCTACCATGACATTTTTGTTTGAACCAATGGGATAAATTTGGTTTGTAGGAGTTATTGGAGCAATATTAGCTCTGCGTGGAATTGAGATGTCATTCTTTAATCTATAAAGAATTTAAATATAATGCTCAGGCTGTTTACTTGCGGGAAGATTGATGGCATTATGGAGTGTGGCTGTGGCTTTATGGGGCACTACATTTTACATATACCAACAGAAGCCTACAAGGTCACGGCAATCAAATGGGAAGGATAACTTCTAGCAGTGAAAGCGCAAGTATTTGATTGGATATACGAGCTTAGTGACTTGGCTTACAATCGGGTCCTCACTGATAGCAGAACTACCAAGGGGGAAAAGGCTGGCCCTCAATTATCTGTGGATTAATTAAGAAATGATTCAGAATTAATTACTTTGTGATAATGAGTCAGGCTTCATGGCGCAGAGACATTTTGTGCATATTTAAATATTTGCAGTGACTGCCTCAAAGAAATGACATGATGTATCAAAATGAGATATCTCAGAAACAGTTATGTGTAATTTCACCACAAATGGGTTATTGTTATCACTAGATTATGGACTTTTATTGAATCTATTTGTCATGCACGGAATGTATTGCAATCTATTGCTTTTCTCAGAAGGCTGCTTTATGAAAAATTCTAGGTTTCATTAATATCCATATTTGTGGTTTGCCTAGTGTTGTATTTAATCAAAAACGATATGACACAATTACAAAGGAAAATCTATTTTTATGCTTTTTGCGTCGTTAGTCATGATAAATGGACATTGTCTACTGTGGCCCATCTCCTTACTTAACTTGTGTTGTAATTAATTAGCTGGAAATTACCATTAATTATCATTTATTTGTCTGTCTTCTGAATGTCTGTGATTTAGGCAGCACTCTGTAACTGCTGCTCTGTAATGACTGGGGCTGTAATGATCGTTGGCTCAGGTTTCGACTCGGCCCACCGCTTCTCCGCGGCTTCTATTTTTGGCCCTGAACAACAATGACGTGGTTTGGGCATTTCAAAATAAGCAGGAATTTTGGAATTGTCCTCTTTTTTTTTTTTTTTACCAAACTGATGCAGTCAACAATGATGAATTGAACGAAAGACGCATTCGTGGGTTTGTCTTGTCATTTGTTGATTGGAGCCTCCTTGTAGTCTGAGAGTGATTGGAGAACTATGATTATAATTACAATGAGGTTCAGGGGGCTTGATTCCCAGGTTGTGCACTGCAGTTGTAACCTTGAGTCATGTACTTCACGTCTTTACAGAAATATCAGGCTGTGTGAATTAATGTTATGAGTGAGATTGTATGAAGAGGGAGGCAAAATTGCGCCCCTCAGTGTAAATAGTTATGTTGCTGCCAGACTTCAGCACTGTACTGTCTGGCTGTGCCAGAATAAGACCCCCTTTACAAGGTAATAAGCTTGCCTGCTTGTCTGCTTTCTCCTCTCTCATCAGTCATGGCTTACACTGCTGAGTGCAGGTGATTAGCACGATTGGGCATTCCATCCTGAGGAGAGAGAACTGCTTTCTGAACGCAAAAATGGCTGCTCCTCAGCCATCTGTTGGTTGGATATGCTTGTTCTGGATCTTGAGCCACATCTATCACGCTGAATGATGAGTCTTGAATTTTACCTCCCTCTCCACACACACGCATACACACACACACGCACGCACACAGACTGGCCCGGTGAGACTGTTCGTCCCTTACAAGCGGAGGAAGAAGGATTCAGATCGTCCAGCCACACCAGAGAAGAAGGAGGTCCCAGTTCCGTCACCCAAAAACATCACCCTGACCCCCGGAGCCACATGTAGGTGCCCCTTCTGCATCACTTCTCACCCTCCAGAAACGCCCATAATTTATTTTTCACAATGTAAAGAAAACATAAACAATATATGCACACCCATGCAGTACTGTACAAACATTTTATGGCACATTGAAAACCATTCTGTGAGGGGAAGATTCCTCCAAAAATCACGAGAAGAAAAGTTTCTGAATCTCGAAATATGTTCTGTTAAGATCTGTGAACTGTTTAAACCTAAATCAAATCAATATTTGGTGTGACAACCCTTGGCCTAAAAATGAAGAACTCTGTCCTGCAGTTTTATAGTTTTATGAGGTAAATGGCAGTTTCATTGTTCCAAGCCGATTGGAGAATATGCCACCCCTCCTCCTCAAGCCCACAGTCTTACCTGAACCATCTGTCTGTAATGAAATACAAACATTTTTAAACTAACATTTGGTGTCTCAGATGTACTTGAGACATTAATGAAGGAAACAAAAAATAAACACCGAAGGCTAAATTTAAATGGGAAAAAAATCTAGGGTGCCTCAAACATTTTTACAGAATTTTTTTCATGGTTGGTTAGGTGAATTGCTGAAAATTCTCAGTGATCTGCGGAAGTGTTTTTAAATTTTAGTCAGCCCTTCATAGAGTTGGTGTTTGAGATTTGGCGTCTAATTAATAGTTTGTGAGTTTTCATTTTAGAATTAGAGGTTGAGAGTGTTTATGACGTTAGTGTCTGGAAGTCAGTTCTTGTGAATGAGTGTTTGAGAGTTATGGTTAGAGAATCGAGTTTTCGTTTGAGAGTTAGAGTGGGTCTGAAAGTGAGGGCTTTAATTTAAAGAATCTTCCTTTCCTAATGAAGATACCTTGTATAAGGAAAGTTGGCACCTGCCATTCATTGCACAGCAGCCTTTCAGTTGGAGGAAATTTGGTCCCTCTTGTTGTTATTTATGGTTATTGCATCCTCTTGGGAAAAAGAGTGTTGAGTTTTATGATTCAATGTTTCAATGCCCTCCATCTGTACTGGTGGTGTCCAATTGTTGTTTGTTTGCAGGCCACATATTTGGTGCCTCAAGTCCTTGGTGAAGAAAGTGAGCCGCTAGGACTCGGAGTGTGTGTGTGTGTGCGTGCGTGCCGTGCCGTAAGTGTCTGTAAGTGTTGGCAAAGCCTAGTTTTAATCTTGTTCCCTGTCTCTCCTGTATATTTTGTGTCACAGAGTTGGGGGTCTGAGAGTTGGTGGTCTGGCAGTTAGGGATCTGAGAGTTGAGGATCTGTGAGTTGGTGTTTTTAGATTTAACGGTCTGAGAGTTAGTGTCGGAGTTAGCATTTGGTAGTTTGGGTTTAAGTTAGTGTTTGTTTGTTGGGTCTTGTTAGTGTTTGAGTTGAAATTAAAGTGAATATTTTACAGTCAGTGTTTGATAATTAGTATTTGGGAGTTGGTGGTTGTGAGGTAAGATTTGAGTCATTGCTGGAATTTGCGGCTGAGAGTTTGCTCTTGAGTGTTTAGGTTTAAGAGTTGGTATTAGGGTGTTGGTGTTTGAGGGTTGTTGTTTTTTGGCTTAGATCTGATACAGGCAGGGGGTTCTCAGCGGGAGCTCTCAGTATTTCATCTCGATTCCTCCGATGAGAGCTGCAGAACCCTTCAGGTAGAGAGATGAGCTGTCACGAGTCAGGAATTTCTCATTAAGTATTTTCCCTTCTCTTCTTGGATGTCTGCCAGTTTTTGTGTACCTTAGAGGAACTGAGTTAGTGATTACGCAATGCAAATCGGTAAGGTGAAACTCAGGGCCATTTTTTGGGTGAATTTACTGCCCTCTTTTAATCTGGAGGAGGTTGTCAATGTGAAAAGGGGCCTTCACTTTGCTTTCTGTCTGCAGTTGTCTGCCTGAAATAATTCTCATTGTTTTTAAACGAGAAAGCAAATTGTTTAGAACTCATTGTTTAGAACTGCAAAATACTGAAAAGGTTGCATCTGTTTGAACTGAGCAAGGTGGGAGAGCAATGGATCAGATTTGAAAACAAGGCCTTATTGCTGTCTTCAAGCAGAACAGCCGAGCTCGAAGGATGAAAGCTGTGTCTAATCTGTGAACTGATTGGAGGAAATACTGGAAGGTGGAGCTCCATGGAAAAGAGTGAGACCTGTACACAGGTCTATCCAATGAGCCCCTCTGTATTGGAAACCCTCTGTACTGGAAAAGGCAAATGATATGCACTTCATGATAGTGATGTGGATTTATTCTAACCTGGTGAGATAATTGCCTTTGGGAAAAAGCGAGATTTAATAATTGCTTTAACTGCGGTTGAAGGTAGGATATGAGCTCCACACCAGTTTAAAATGAGCCATTGGAAAATTGAAAGCCTGTCTTAGGTCCATAAGGGAGAACTGCAATCCCAACGCAAATCATAATACAGCCACGCTCGCTGCTTTTGATCTAGACCCAATCCCCATTTATGTCAGAGTCCTCGATTGCTACAGATTAGCTGGTACTCTAGTTGAGCTGCGTGTTGTGCGCTGACTGTCAGAGTTAGCCATTTGTTCACTATAAGTCCCTCAGGAGGGAAGGATGGTTATCTTTCTGGAATGGAAGCACTTGAAGCAATTGCATAATTATCTGATGTAATAAACTGAAATGAACACAGCAAAGTCATATTGGATCCCATTTACGCCCTGCCCACATTTGTTTAGTGACTTGGTGTCTCCCATGAAGAGTGACTGTGTCACATTGTGTCATCTTATGGAAGTTTGTCTTAGTATTCTTTTGGATTTTGTTTCCCACCCTAAACAAAGCCAAGCTGTTTAGCCCACCGCAAAGCAACCTGCTCCCATCGACTCAGGAGGAAGATGCCGTGGCATGCGATTCCTTCGACTCGTGACGACAAGCTTTTGCTCCTTGTACACTAAGAAGTAGCACCACCTATTACACAGTACCTATGTCGTTGGAGGATTATGTAGTCAGCGTACAATTTAGTTCATACAGCTGCATACAACTGGCCAAAAAGAGGTGATTGCCATAGAGGGCTGAACTAACAAATTTATCTTATGAAAGTTATCTTTCTGCCGTCCAATTACAATTATTTCATCACTTCCTGTCCCACTTTGTTAGAAGGACTTTCAGTATCACTGACTTGTCACTTACAATCTCTGGTTACCGAAATTTTATCACCACCTGTCTCTATTGGGCTTATGCTGGCCTGGCCGCTTTAACCCCTTCCATATCTAATTTTTTTCCTAACTTAAATGAAACCAAACCTTGGGAAATTTCTGTACATCATATTCTTGAGGACAGATATCGATCATCAAATTTGGTGCCGTGAGAGCACGGCTGGAGCTTGTCGAAAGGTACCAAAAATATCAAACTGCTTACATCATCTGCGGCACATGGATGTGGCCATGTTCTTGCGTTCTGTCTGCCCCCCCCCTCCAAAGATGTGCCGTAGCTGATGTAGAACTAGAATGTTGCTTACACGCGATCATCATGGTTTACTGCCAAGCGTTTATCCAAGTCTATGGGATAAATATTTAGTTTGCTAGCATGGTAATGCTTTACTGCTTTGCTTTTTTATTTATTTACTGGCAAAAATCGTTAGCATGCTAGCTCGCAAAGTATTCATCCCATTCCATTGAATATTGCTTGATATAAAAAAAATCACATTTTTTGATAATTCTTTGGTTATAAAATACTTTATAATGACCTGATTATCTTGCATTATTATAAAACAAAGTAATTTTGGTTACTCTCTTACAACAGTCGTCCCAAAATAACATTTGGTATATTTGGTATGATCGTGGGGACCACTTTATCTGCTGCAACAATGAAAACCTCCGATTGGTCAGCACTCAGCTGTAAAGAGTTTTCTGCCGTCCTGTCTGTAATAGCATTGTGACAGTCTAGGAGTCTATATAACCAGGGTTGAAATGAGAAATGGAGTTGTACGTTATACGCATATAAATGGTAAGTAATATTAATTTGATATCTAATATCTAATTGAAGAACTTTCCCAGGTCCCAGGGGCAGCAAGTATATACAGGACAGCAAGGCCCCCAAAACGAATTTATATCTCTCTAGTGTATTTTGGCAAGGGGTTCCATAGATCGTTATAATTGCTGAAAATTCTTTTTAATTAAAATATCTTTGTTTTTTGGGGTTCGATTTCCTTTAATTTCCAGTTTGACAAAATGCCAGTTCAGGCGAATACAAAGAAATTGTTGTTAGAGGCTAGTTTGCTAAGGAAAAATTAGCTGAGAGCAAAATGTTCAGACAGCGTCTCCCATCACACATTATTTTCCTCATAATGGTTTGTTTTAAAGCATCGGCGTTAAACCAGCCAAGCCAGCAGCAAAAAATAGTCCTGTTTAACACCACTGGAATGCTTTGAACTGAGTCACTTGCTGAAACGGAAGTTCATTTACAAAATAGCCAGCTACCTGACGTCCCTGATTCTTGGGTGAATACGGTGAATAATTACAGTACTTTTGCACTTGCTGGATCTCATGTCTCAGTAATGACGTCAAATCTTATTCCTTTAGTTGCAGAAATAATGGGACTTCTATCCCTCCAACCACAGTTTAGCTTTCACTTCCTGTCCCACCAGTCACAGTTGAGATTTTGCTTCCTGTCCTTCTCATCAGTTCTGATCTCACCTTCTGTCCCTGCAGTCACAGTGTCCCCATCAGGACAGATCACCACCTCAGGCACACTAACCTTCGATCGGACTCAAGTTGGCGAGGCCACTGCTGTAATCGCCGAGAGCCCGGCACCCACCGACGTCTTCACTGGCACTGCAGGTGAGCTCCGCTATGGTCGCACTGAATCTTCTTGCAACAGTGCTACAGAATCATGTTGCTCAGGTGGGCACTGAATCACTGGACTTCCATAGGATGGGTGTCACAGAGTCGTTTTATTAGGAATGACTGAGTCGCCTCACCCTACTATTGATACAATATGTCAAGGTAGACACAGAAACATCAAAAAACCTAGCGTGGTGGCATTGGGTCTTGGTCCAGGTTACTGAAACATCTCCCCAGGTGAGGAATGTTGTGCCTGGCACTACTTTTTTATTTGCTTGTCTTCCTACTTTTGGATTTCACAAAGAGTTTCATGGCTTCTAATCGCATTTGTTAAAGTATAGTATTCTTGGTCCATCCTCCGTTCTACTGGTCCCACCAAAACTCATGGGATGCAAATGGGACATAAAATCTTTATGTGTAACATGAGTTATTCATAATATAATATGCCCCCTGGGTTAGGTCAGCCCTCTGTGAGTCTTAAAATGGAACAGCCCCGAACAGTTAACCGTTGACTCAAAACGTTGAACCGAAGTGAGGGGCAGTGTTTTATCCCCTATCCCAGAGATTGAACTCCTGCCCCTTCCATACTGGGAGCTAGAGAGGTGCTCTCTACCAATTACAGAGCGTACTGCCACCAGTCTCTTCAGAGATAATGGGCTCCCAGTTGTACTGCTGAACGTATCCATCAATCACCACTGGGGTCGTTCTGCTTGATCTTACTGTATGATTGGTGAAGAGCTTCTGGTCTTCATGCAAACTAATACCACCGAAATCCCATCCCTATCTTATTTTCCCTGATTGGAAGCAGTCAGTAGTGTTCACACTATAAGAATGGAATGCTGACACATCCCTTGTGGGGGAGGGGGTCCAGTTGTTTGCAGTCTGACAGTATTTAGTCCTTGTTTCTTTCTATTTTCATTCCCTTCTATGCCTTGTTGGCTTTATTTTTCATCCACATGCTTTCATTCGGAGTGCACTTCACTGCTTGTATTCTGTACATACAGGCTATTCGTACTGGTGAATTTTCTGATGTTGGTGGGATTCAGGTTAAGTGCTTGAGCAGGAGTTTAAAGGTGACATAGAATCAAAAACCGTTTTTACCTTGTCTATGTTGAATAACGGTAGTCTACCCGCATTCAAGAACATGCGAAAAGTGCTAGACATTCTGAACATCTCAGTTTCATAGAAATTCCTCTTTTAAAAACGACCGCCAGAAAACGGGCCAATCTGAACAACGGATACATATGATGTCATATGTATCTCACTGCCCCCCCAATCTCATTCCGTTTCCTCCCCTTCAAAATAATTTGCATACACTTCTTTATGCAATTCCATTGCTTCCAATCCCTCAGTAAAGACAAGATTGAGAATTCCAGAGTCATAATCGATTTCCATGTCACTAGTGGGGAAATCCACCGTAATGCACGTGAAACGGATTAACTTATTGCACAAGGACTTAAATTCTGCAAATGAATTTCTTCAGTGCGCTTTGATTGAATACTTGCTGACTACGGCGCAGGAACGTCAATGCGAGAGACTCACTCCGAATGCGTAAGCCTTGGCAGCTCTGTAGTAGCCTATCTAGCTGTTTACGTTTGAAAAAAAAAAAAACATTCAAAAATACTTACCAGTCAGAACCGTATAAATCCAGCCTTTGCTGCACTGGTTCTTCCTCCAATTCAGCGTCCTTATCCGATTTGGGCTCAAACATAAAAGGCTGAATCTCTGAATATGCCCTAGCTGCATAAAGTTGGTCTGTCCATGTTCCAAAGCCGGCGAGTGCTTTCCATTTTCCCTACCGCTCTGGGCGAAGTTACATTCTTTTGAGTGGCAGCAAAGCCAGCCAATCTGCGTCAAGTGCTTGCATTTCATAATGAGGTTGCCAGTTAAGCCCGAAAGGTCGCCAAATAGGTGCAAAACAACGCGTTTAAAATCCCTCATCCTAACATAGCTTTTTGAGAGAGGTTTTTAGGAAGCTTCTGAGGCATAACAGACCCAACCGAAATTTTGTTGTCTATATGTCACATCACAGAACAAGGATAAATACCTCGTTCAACCATTCTGTGTCACCTATGTTAATCCAGAATCCAAGTGCACCGACCTGGATTTTAGGCCCATAACCTTGGCGCTGTAAGGCCAGTTTCAGACCCGTTGCACTGCATGACTATAAGTTAGTGCACAAATACATGTAGCAAACACCTTCCCTCTTTTTTTTTTTTAACAAACTTCAAACTCTGTCACTGGACCACAGACCACCCCGTACTCTGTTAACCTGGATTATGCTCTTGCATGAAATTCTGAAAACAGCCGCAGGTCAACACCCCCCCACCCCGTGATGACTCGCTGGCTCATAGCTGATTGGTCCAAGCCCAACTTGTAGCCAATTGGTTGGTGTATACTGGCCTTGCACACTGCATGACCCTTGCTGGCTCTAACGAGCTCCCACAAAGCTCGTGGGGGAAGTGCTCCTTTCAGAATGACAAATGAGGAAAGCTCCGGAATCTTCCACTGCCTTACTGCTGGCCTTGATTATCAGGTGTTTTCCTTTCCTTATAAGAAAACAACATGGCTTTAATATTTTTTGTGCTTATTGTTCTTTCTCTTTATGTGCATTTATATTTTTATCGCTTTTGTTGCATTTTTATTCTTTTGTCTACTTTGTCTGTTGCTATGTCTTTTATCCTAACAACTTTGCTGCCTCTCTCTCTCTCTAGCTCTCTCTCTGTCTCACTCACAGTGTCTCCTCTTCTGGTAGCGTGTAGATTTTGAGTAATATTTGCTGTCAGTCCATGCAAAGACCGTTTTTGAAGGGCAGTTACTCCAAGTGAAAGAACTCAGTATAGCAAATATTTTACTTTAAAGTTGATGTATACCTGTATGTGTACCGATAGATCAAAGGAGCATATCAGTCATTTGCAGCATAAGGGATAGGTGTTCATTAGGTGCTGGGACCCCCCCCTGCACATATGTGATTATGTGCAAATGGGTCATTCTTGACGCTTTAACACTTCAGACATTTTTCGTTACACTGAAAGAAGGAGATGAGAAAAAGTGCGATCGATGCATCTCCTGACGGCTTTGTCTGCCTGTGACCTAAATTCCGTAGAACTTTTCTCCATGTTTTGTTGCGTTCTTGCCGCTGTCTTAGCTCACAGAAGGAGTGGGCACCCAGAACGTTGAATCGCGTGACCCAGTTGTGGAAAAATTAATAAATAAAACATTATCTCGGCCGCAGCGGGGCCATGCATCACTGTTCGTCAGCTGGCGCCCCGCCACTTGTAACCCTTCTCATAACAGAACCGCTGGCCGCGCGCTGATGAATCGCGCTCTGCAATTCCAGCATTTTCTGGGAGTGCGAGAATGCAGACGCGGAACGCCGGGTCGCGCACCTGCTTCTCTGTTTCTTTCGTTTTCCCCAGAGGAAAGATGGAGGAATTTTTCATTTTGCTCTACTGATAAACACAAACTTCTTAATATGCATGGAATCTCTTACAAAGATAGTTTGTTTTTTCCCCACTTTCTTTCTTAAGTTTTACAGCTGAGACAAATGGCCAATCAAACCAGCCTTTACCATAAAACCAAACTGTTTCCATCAAATCGAACTGTTATCCCCAATCTGAACTATTTTCCCCAAACTAAAAGTTAACCACCTGACCACGGCTACCCCACTTACTCTCTTCATCCTCATCATTTTCCAGGGGGGTTGGTTGAAGCAGAAGGGGTTATTTGGTTCTCTTTCGCAGAATGAAGCTTAGGAGGGGGTGGAATTTGATGAAGAGGGAGGTTTTAATGTTTATGTGATGTACGTGTAACAAGAGGAAACCACTGGAAGAATGCGACTGCATCAGGATTGGTGTTGCTGTAATTTGTCATATTCGAGTTGCAGAAGGGCCCGGTTGATTGACGTTCTGAATTGAGTGCTTTGTTTACACTGTCTGGCGCAGTATTTTCTTTACTAAACGTATAAAAATATGTCCCCCGGGAAAGGAGTGGTGAGCAGACTGTTTCGGTTGAGCGTCTGACCCTGGGTGAGGTATGTGGTACTGAGCAGGTCCTTGGAGGACAGGTGTTTGTTACATTATTGATTTATGCGATATGTGCCATAGTACAGGTATGATCAAATCTCCAGACTGAAAATGGATCGCACTCATAAACGAGGCCACGAGGGTCTAATACACTGTTGCGATCCCCTACCTGCGTCATCTCTCGATTTAGAACAGAACCGCATCGTTGGGGTCTCGCTGCATTCCCCCCAGATGTAATGCCTTTCTGAGCTCACACCTCTCCCTCCACTCTGTCTTCATCTCTCTCAATAGCCCCTCTCTTCCACTACACCCCTCTCTCTTTCTCTCTCTCACTACCCACCTCTCTCTTTCTCACTACTCCCCCCCCCCCTCCAGTTTGTATCTTTTTCTGACTGTGACTGTGACATTGAGCGATGCTGTGCTATTTCTGGGTGGTTGGGGTTGGGTGGGTTGGTGGGAGGTGGGCGTTGTTGGGTACAGTATAAATCTTGCACAGGTGAAATTGGCTGGGGACACCTACTGGATTTGCAGCTCCTGGCCCAGTTCTGGCCATAAGCTGATTTGTTGGTGTGAATTAAAAAAAACTCGTCTCCAAGATTTTTGTACGAGTAAGCCAAACTGTTACCACCAAATCAACACCACCAAGTCATTGTACTGCTCAAGCTGCTGAACCAAATGACCCATCATACTTACCTCAACCATGAAACCAATCTTTGCCCACCAAGTCAAACTCTTACCCCCAAGCTGAACTGTTAGCCCAAAAAATGAAAATGTCAGTACCAAACCATGGCTGCCAAATCTGAACTTTTCTTCTACGCAGAACCTGTACTGCTATGCTGAGCCTTTTCTGCCAAAACAAACGATTTCCTCTGAACCAAATGTTACTGCCAAACTTTTCCACCAATCCAAACTGTTTCAGCCAAATCAAAACTTAACTGGCATGCTTAACCTTTACTACTAAATCAGACTATTTTAATGAAACCAAACTGTTTCTATAAAACAAAACTAAACATTTACCCCCGAACCAAACTGTTCCCGTCAACCTTCAACCGCGCAAATCAACCAGAGCATTACTACGAAATCAAAATTTCACGGCCAGACCAAACCTTTACTGCCCACTGAAGTGTTACCTCCAAACCAAACTGGAGGGTCTTGGGGAATGTGTGGTCTTGTGATCTTAACCCTTTGAGCGCCAAATACATTTTCAAGGAATTAAAAATGTAGTTATCCTGAGCTGTTGAAAACCTATCATGTGGCAGCTTGGTTAACCAAGTTGCCACATGATAGGTTTTCAACAGCATCTGATTTTGACATCTTACATCATTGGGCTGCTGTAGTTGCCCACGGCGCTGAAAGGGTTAATAGAGGATATATTTGGGCAATCCCTGCTTGGTGTGTTTTATCTCACTGCTGGAAAACATTTCACAGAGATGAACAATGGAAGGCAAAATCTTCAGGAGCTCTGCAGGAAGGAGCCATTTTTTTCTCTTCTCATCACTTCAGTGATGTAGATGACTGCTATTCCAAACCAATCTCACAGGGTGCGTGTGTGTGTGCGTGTGTGTGTGTGTGTGTGTGTGTGTGTGTGTGTGTGCGCGTGTGTATGAGTTCCATATCCCATTCCGATATTCCCAGGATTTGGCTTAATTGTTTCGGTTTTATAGTGAATTTACTTCAACATTTTCTGATGCAACTACCTAGCTAGTTCTGCTACATTGTTATGGTTTTCTTAGATGTACTCAGCTAACCATAGCTACAGAAGTGATGGTCCTGAGAGTGCAACTGACACCGAGTGGGAAGGTAAACGAAGTGTCGACAATATTAAAATATGTGTCGATCGAATGTTAGATTTATGAAACGGCATTTCGACGTTATGGAATATTTACACATTAATTACCAGATATTTTCACATTTGTTGTCTGTCGCTTAAAGCCAGTTCATCACTCATCAGTGGGAACGGCTGGAAATATGATGCTAGTTAAAAACCCTCTCGTTTCTCGGTGGAGCAGCTGATGTCTCATTAAGAGTGCCAACAAACAAACATCAGTCACGGGTAATCGAGACAAATCTTGTGAACATCATTTGTGGTTAATTAAGCCAAATCCTGGGAATATCGGCGATAGCTAAAATCACATATCCGGGATGATATACCTGTCATCTGCTCAGCATCTGCTATAGACTGATAAGTGACAGAAGCAAACCGTTAATGTTGAAGCAACCCTGCATATTTCAGAAAGTACTTAAAGGTGCCCTATGCAAGTTTGTTTACTTTCTGCGTGATTATATTTTTGTCTCAATTCGCCGACATCTCTCCACGATCCGCTAGCTGCCTGCCCCTAAATTCACTGTAAAAAAAAAACCTAGGCTTTGGAGACCGCACAGGCATCACAAACTGCAAATAAACACAAGGGGCACAGGCTGTGCCCCATAACATAACAAACCGTTCCGGCCAATCACAGACGAGAGTTGACAGTTATGGAAGCATGGGAAAGGAGGGAACTATGGGAGGGCGGGGCGGGCTACCTCTGTTTTGATTGAGTTCGAATGTCAACAGAAGTGAAAGTAAACAAACTTGCATTGTGCACCTTTAACACCATCTCGTGCAACTAGCCAATGGGCCATATTGAACGATCTCTTGTCATAAAATAATGGAGTGGGACAATCACACTATCCAACACAATAACAGCGCATACCTCTGGGCAAAGGGCGACGGTTCGTCATTCTCGGGCGACGTTACGTCATTATCACGCGACCGTTGAAGCAGACGACAACTAATTAGGGGGAATAAAACCTCATTTATCTAGTTTTTGAAAACAAAAATTCCACATTTTTGTATTTTACGATATTTATTTACTAATTATGTTTGTATAAAACAGCATTATGATTTAGCCCTGAGTTCCCCTTTAAGTTCATCACTGATGGAAATTGATACACTGTAAAAACCAAATCTGGCCAGGCATTTTAATCTTGTTTTTAGACTTAAACACTTACTTTGATTACCTTTTCTCTTAGAAAAAGAAGTTTGGCCACTGATTTGAAGTAATTGTGACTCATTTTTAGATTGAAATTAACTGGAGTGAAATTATCTTACCCCATGGAAAAATCTAGAAATGAGTCAAAATTACTTCTGATCAGCTGAGCAATCTTCCTGATAACCGATGAGCATCCAGAGTATCCTTGGCTGTGATGGTGCCGCTTTGTGTTTTATTGGTGGAGAGTAAAACTTGTGCAGTTTTAGCGGTGTTGGCTGGTGGTTCACTTTAAGGACAGCAGAATTTTGGATTTTTTTTCCTCCTAATTTAGTTATTCATTTTGTTTGTCTGGTGAAATGCTGCAAGTTCTTATCTTGTCTCCTCAGGCTGCTGATTTATAGTTGTCATCATGTCAGCAGAATATTTTGATTTTAGATTGCAGTACGCATGGAAAATGTTCCTTGATTACTGATGAAGTTTTTGACAGACAATTACATACTGACAGCCATGTGGGCCCAGCATTAACAGTAATCATCCACTACTAGGGGCTAGCTTGGTCGCAGCCATTTAACAATGGTTGTTCTAATGATGGATCTAATTAGACGCGTTGTTGATGTTATTTCAGTTTTGGTGTATATTTGTGATTGGGTTTGACAATATGGTGCGTGCATTTAAGGATGATTCAGCTATGTACTGATTTTTCCCCCAACCAGCTTGCTGTGTGATAGCTGGCATATGGGCAGTTGAGCTTTGTAGGCAAAACAATGTCTGCGAAACAGCTTGGACAATGATGTTACTCTGTGCATATAAACTCGTAGAGACACTCATCCATTTTCACTTTAAAGCTTACCTGCACCCTCCTGCCTGATCCTCAGTTGTGTGTGTGTGTGTGTGTGTGTGTGTGTGTGTGTGTGTTCCAGAAAATGTGTGGATGTTTTTCACTGTCCCTGGGGTTTCCAGAGTGTGTGCTCTGTTTGTTGTGCTCCTGTTAGTGCACACAGCAGACAAGATGCTTTTGATTTAGAGCCTGGATTTTCAGGCTCTCAGAGCAAACCTCAAAGGTCCTGAGAAACACATCTCCAGTGAATTTCTGTGCCAGTTCTGTCCCTGGTGTTACCTGCATGATACATACCTATGCTTTTTAATCTGCATGGGTGGAGCGGCTGACCTTTTGACGGTCTTTCCGTGGACAACATTCGCATTTCATCTCATGTTATGATTCATTGCATTGCCAATAGGTATGAGTGTATGATGGATTGGCGAGCTATCAAAAGTGTCTTCCTGCCTCTCATCCATCGCATGCTGGGATAGGCTCTAGCTTAGGTGACCCTGACCAGGAATAAGTGGGTTGGGTAATGAATGCATAGGTCGATGCATTGCAATGCAACCAAATGTCTGGAGCTAAGTTACAAGGACCAGCACTGTAGCTTAGATCAAGTACGCCATCCTACTAACTTCCTTCTGTTTTGATTACATTTGGGAGATAAGTTTAAATGTTGAGTAGTGTACACATGCACTTAAATTTGGAAATGTACACTCCTATCCCTGAATAACTTGAAAAGGGCAGAGAAAATCTGAAAAAAATGGCTTCAATAAATGTGTGTTGGAAATGCCCAGGTAGGAGCAGTTTTTGAACCTCTTGGGCTGTTTGTGTTGCACTAACTTCAATTTCAGCATTACCTTTTGATGGTATGCTATTCTCATCTTTAGTGCTCATTATTTTGGTCATTTCTTTTGTTTGCCAGAGCAATAGACATTATAAACAACTAAACCTCAAGACAGAATATTGGGCACGGGTCCATTCTGAATAATAACGTTCGAAAATGAATGCTTACGGATGTCATCAGGCAAATGAATAGTCATCAGAAAAAGTTTCTTAAATGATGACAATATCCATGCTGGTTGTTTACAAAGCATTTGCTGCACTAACAATGATCATTAAAGCTTAAATCTCATTCTGATATCACTTGTGTGAGATAACAGCTGTGATCGAATCATTTTAACTTTTTACCTTGAAATGAGTGCAGTTTGTCCTCCGGGGCTAGCGGGTCCGACGGTGAGGCACAGTCATGCCATTTTCATCTGTGTCATTGGGTGTTGGTCAAAGACACTAGAAGAAGCAAGACTATTCATTCCCTATAGACTCCTATTGTAAGAAAATTGGTCACACTTCCTGTCTCCTAATTGGGTGTGGTCACAAAAGTATTTTGAGTGTTCTGCTCGCAATAAATGTTGGAATATACAAGCATCTGTCTTACATCGGCATGATGCGTTTATATTTCATTTTATTTTGCTTCTTCAGACATTTTTTCTACGCTGCTAACGTCTATATTAAGCATTACGAAAATGAGTTAGCTGGCTAGCTGGGGCATTCGTGAATTACTGTAATTGCCATTAGCGAGCTTGGAGGGCATTGCAAAACGAAACGACATGAGCTAGTTTGTTCAGACGTATGAAGGTGGAATGAAATACATCAGTTGCTCATTTATTTCTTACCTGTCTGCATCCTTGGGAAAGAAAAGATGGATAGTGTGTTCCTATTATTACACCTAATTGCTGTTTCAAGGTTTTTAACCTGCATCAACAACAACGCAAGATACGGTACACATTTAATGTTTGCGCCTTATTTTGCTGCTTTTGAATACCTGATATTAACCCAGTGCAAGATCATAGCAATCTAATAGGCTATACTCCTTCTCCCCTCTGAAAACGATAAAACCTCAGTGACAATAATAGTATTACTGAGCATAGAAACACAAGCATTATTTCCGTTTTAAATTTTTATTTGTGGTTTTCCACTGTCCATACTGTATTTCTGTATTGTCAGATGTTACGTGAGCACTGCTGAGAGAGACACAGGTCTCGAACAAAGTTCATTTTCTCCTGATCTGCCGGTCTTAAAAATGTCATTGCAGCGCCAGTTTGTTCGGAAGATATGTGGCCTGTGAAAAATAAGTCCAGTATTTAATTCTGTGACAATGGGGCAAAATAATCGGTGATAATCTGTGCTCACGTTCACTTCCCTCTATTGGAATCAATACATTCAGGACCTGCCGCAAGTCTATCTAAAGGGGTGGGGAACCCACGTGACTAATGCCACAAATTACTCCGCAGTGAGGAGTCTTGCTCTTCAGAGTCTTTGGTGTTGGTGTAGAGATCAAGAGCAGGGTGCTTCTTAATATGAGGGAGAGGTTTAGCAAAAATGGCATAGTAGACTTTTAACATCTGTATTTGTGTCAAGGTGAAAATTTTGCTTGTTTTAACCCTTAGAGTGCTAAATGCAGCTATTGTTGCTCAATGATGGAAGATTTCAAAATCAAAGCTGTTGAAAACCTATCATGTGGCGACAGCAGAAGATAATTAAATTTATATTTTTTAAAAATGTATTTCAACGCTCTAAGGGCCAAGTTATTTTTTCCTTGGATAGTGAAATTATCTGACCCCATTTGGAAAATCTTGAAATGAATGAAACTGTCTCGCCTTTCCATGAAAATGACCTAGACAAAGCAAGTCCTGAATGGCTTAACCCCATAAAATTTACGAACCCATATATTGGTCCCGCAAATGCAGCTGCTGTATTCAAACCTGTGGTATTTCAGGAATATTGTAAATGTTTTGTGATCCGTATGTTTCCAACGATCCCAAAGATGTCCCTAAAAATTACAGGGAAATGTGTATAAAATGATATACAGATCTAAATATTTTCCATTTGATGTAATGCTGTGGACAAAACAAACATGGCACTCTGGGATTGAATGTTTCTCTCACTATAAGTATAATGTAGCTTCAGTGAAGCGCTGCAACCAGCAGATAGAGAATATGTATGTGACATTGTCCTACAGCAGGGGTCATCAACTCTGGCCTTCAAAACCAAATCCAGCCCTGGTTTTCTTTTCTTCTGGATAATTAACTAATTAACTGTACAATTTGTTCTTCTGATTAGCCAGACTGTCTTTACACCTAACTTCCAGGCAAAGGAAGGGTGGAAAACAGGCAGTTCTGGGCCCTTGAGGGCTGAGTCAAAGATCCTTGTCCTACAACATGAAAAAAATGCCTTTTCTGACTTTGAATTTACTTAGGCAAAATCCTAATTGAAAAATTAGTGTTTAAGAGGTCAGTGGATCAATCTCACCTCTTCAGCAACATTTTTGTTTCATTTTTCAAGAAGGAATGTGATTTATTTTAAGTCTACATGTAAGACTGAAAAACATGTTTTGATTGGCTATTTTTGGTTTTTGGTGTTTTGCAGTGCTATTTTCGGGATGTAATAATAGCCCCCCCCCCTCTCATAGTGACACTGACCTCCCTGCCGGCGCTGGCTGTGACTCCCCAGGCCCTGCATCCAAAGGCGGAGTCGGTGGGCGTGGCTAACGGGCTGGAGGCCTCTGAGCAGCGCACGTGGGCGTATCTGGAGGAGACGGCCAACACCCTGATAAGCTCGGCGCAACAGCTCAAAGTTCTCATTCAGCAAGCCAAACAGGCCTGTCAAGCCCACTGCAAAAGCCCTGCCCCTCGCAAGGACGTGAGTCACGCCCCCTCTTAAAGGGATAGTACTTTTTTTTTCCCCTTCTCTCTACAATCTGTAATTACACTGTGGTTTTCCTGGGGAGACCCACTGGTGTTAAGTCCTGCTGTCAGAAAGTTAGTCCTGGTGTGTGCTTCAGTCACCCATTAGCTCAGCTAGCATAATTAGCTTAGTCAGCTCTTCCCCTGGATGGCCACTCCAGGTGACTGGAACATGAGCATTGCAAGGTCTTCCACTTTCTGAATCTGGATTTTTGACCTCTGGCTGAGAAAGGTAGTAGTCATGGCTTACAGGGGGAATCAAATGTTCAATATCAGTGTGAAAAGGGCAGAATGCAATGCAAAACCACACAGGAAACTGGGGCCCCTGGCTTTTAAAGGTCAACAATATCTTGCCTATCACAGTAAGAACTTATCTCGAGCTGTGCTTGAGGTAATATGTTACCTTTATTCATTAACTTCTCAGTCAAGTATTGATGCCTTCTTATTGAGTATGCCTCAATTTGACATGAGTAATTTTGTTTCTTTCACTTGAGATTTTCCAGCTGAAAATTTATGCAGTTTGCCGTTAAGCTATAAATGCTACAGGCTCCCACTGTGCATTTTTGAAATAAACCTTTTGAAGATGCTGTTGCCTGGGGGATGACTGTGTTTTTAGGGGGGCAGGGGGGTGGCAGTGGTTTGTGGGTGAAATTTGTTCTGTAGGACTCATTAAAATGGCCAACAATAAAGCTGGTTTGTATCAGACCTGGAGATAAAGCGGCAGCAGAGTTCTCTTTACTCTGGTTGGTGTGTTTATTGTTGTTCCAAAGTGGTTATTTGCCTCTTAAACTGTCACACTGAATTTTTTTTGAAGGAATTTGAATTGCTTTGCTCCTATGAAGTGCGAATTCCAATTTCTGGCTTTTTCCTAACCGACTGGCGGCAGGCGCTGTTATTTAGTGCAGCCATCTTTCAGTATGAAAGTGTGAAGTGCTGGTTTTATGAATGCATGGCTTTAAATGGCAAACGAGTGTAGCACTTGAGTCAAATCCTGAAATAGGGGTAAGAGCAATGACCAGCAGGCCCTTACAAAGTGTGTGTAGATATGCATGTGCGTGAGTGCTTGTGTGTTTGTATGTGTGTGCATGCATTTGTTTGTGCGTGTGTGTTATGCATGTGCGTGCGTCTGTATGCGCGCAAATGTGTGCTTGTGTGTATGTTTGTGTGTATGTGTGTGTTTGTGTGCAAGTGTGTGTTTATTTGCATGTATTAGTGTATGTGCGTGTGTGTGTGTGTGTGTGTGTGTCCAGCCTGGACCTCCTCAGTTTCTGAGTGATGTCTCCTGCACCCCTGTCCACTTTCTCTCCATCTCTCTCTCTCTCTCTCTCTCCCTTTCTGTCCTTCTTTGTTCTCTCTCGCTCTTTAATCCCCATCTTAATCAGATTTTCTCTCTCTGTCTGTTTCTCTCCCTCTCATCCTCTTTCTCTCCCTCTCTCTCTTCCTCTTGCCTGCACATCATTCACAAGTTGTAGTTCTTCTCCTCACCATCTTAACAGTCGCTGTTTCGCTTTTTCTCTCATGAACACGATGTGATGAACCGGATAATAGTTAAAAAAAAAAAAAGATGAAGATAATTGTTTGTAACTCTACTCTCTCTCTCCTCTTTCTCTCCCTGTCATTCTCACCTCCCTCTCCCTCTCTCCCCTTCTGCCTCTCACTGAAGTCCTTCCAGGGTCAGATGACCTTTCAACCCTCTGATGACCCCGAGGGGAAACACACTGAGATCATCGTTAAGGCAAGTGGCTGGTTACACATGGAGATGCCCTCAGTTCTCATCTGTGTTAAAGCACACACACACATACACGCATGCATTCACACACGCACGAACACACACACTCGCACGCACACGCAGGTGCGCACACACATAGACAGACACACACACACACACACACACACACACGTTTGAACACCCAAAGGCTTCCACAGTTTCTTGCTCAACATGGATCAGTGTTTAACACGGAGAGCCCAGCTACAGCTGTGTGTTTTTCCATGTTTTTTCATGTGTGTGTTTATGTGTCATGGAGCGAGCGAGGGAGAGGGAGAGCAGAAAAAACTGCAAAGAATTAATAATGTGCTGCCAAGAAAGAGAGGGAGAGTGAGATAGAGAAAGAATGTACTGTCTGTGTGTGCGTGCATGTATGTGTGTGTGTGTGTGTGTGTATTCACCCTTTTGGCAGAGGTCAGAGCAGTTTGTTTATATGTGTGTGCGTTAGCCCTTTTGATGAAGGACGGAGCAGCATGCTTATGTATGTGTACGTGTGTGAGTGTGTGTGTGTGTGTGTGTGAGTGTGTGTGTGTGTGTGTGTAAGACCCAGTGTTGTCAGATTGCTATAGACAGCTGCTGTGAAGAGGATCTGCCCTGAAGCTACAGCACTGTAACCGCAGTAACCTCTCCCAGTGTATATGTCACACCTTCTAGCAATTTCCCCCACATGATGCACTCATATTACTATGAAAGTGTTGTGCCTCCTTCCCTCTGATTTATTTACCTCTGCTTGTGTTTTCGTTGTGTGTGCGTGGGGTGTGTGTGTGCAGATGTGCAAAAGTGTGTGTTGCGTGCACGTGTCTGTTATGCATATTAGTGAGTGCGTGCTATGTGTGTATGTGCGCATTACGTGTGTCTGTGAGTGTGCACATAAGGATGTGTTCTGTGTGTGTTTGTGTGTGTGTGTAAGGGTGCATATTTGAATGCAGCAGTAGGTGTGTTCTTAAGTGTGTGTGTGTGTCTGTGTGTTTGTGAGTGCACACATGCTATCTTGGTGTGTGTGTGTGTGTGTGTGTGTGTGTGTGTTTTGAGTCCGTGTGTGAGTGTACAGTGTTATCTGTGTGTGGGTATTTGTGTGTTGGTGCATATGTGTGTGTGTGTGTGTGTGTGTGTGTGTGTGCGTGTTTAAGTGTGCTTATTTGTTTGTATGAATATGCTGCAGTGGGTATGTTTCTGAGCGTGTGTGTATGCGTGTGTTTGAGTGCACACATACTGTGTGCGTGCGTGCCTGCTTCGTTGTGTAAGTGTGCGGCAGTTGGTATGTTTTTGTGTGTCTTTGTGCGAGTGCACACGTTATCTTTGTGTGTGAGTGTGCATGTGTGTGTTTCTATTAGTGTGCAATGGTGGTTAAGTGTGTTTGCACAGCGCGTGTCATTTTCAAAGTTTGTCTGATTGCTGTGATTTATTTCCTGCAGCAAATGTGTGTGAACTGTGGCCGGGAGGCGAGCAGTGAGTGCACCGGCTGCCACAAGGTCAACTACTGCTCCGTCTTCTGCCAGAGGAAGGTACGGCAACCACACAACACCGCACTGTGACTGGACAGGGAAATAGGCTACCTTTTCTGATTAGCTGTCCTGTAATTAATGGAATGCTAACAGTAATGATAATGGTAATGTATTTAGTATTTTTTTGTGTTTAGTTTCAACCCATCAACGGACACCTCAACAACCCATCAGTTTAAGGTGGGAAAGGGATGTCTTCTGCCCTGTGTTTGGTGCCACATGCAAAAAATAATGTTAAATCCAGAGTTATAAAAGAGTGGGTATTGCTGGAAATAATGATGGTAAAATTGAGACCTGTGGTAATGGTGTCAGGTGTTTTTCATAACAGACAATTTTATTTCCATTCAGAGATTGTTAGAGATTGGCATTTTTAATTCTATTGGCCTTGCTCCCCTTTTGTACATCACTCTTTTCCTTTCTCATGCATTCCCTCCTTCCCTGTATCTCTCCCCATTCCTCCATCCCTCCTTCCCTGTATCTCTCCCCATCCCTCCATTCCAGTCTCTATCTCTCCCCATCTCTCTCCTGTCTCCTTTTTGCTGCCTCTTTTTCTATCCCTATCTTTTTTCTGTCTTTCTCTGCCTACATCTATTCTCCCCTTTCACCATCCCACTCTCGTTCTCTCTCTGCTCTCCGGCCCTCCCTCCTCTACCTTGTATCTTTCTCTCTCCTTCTGTCACTATCCTTCCCCCTCTTCCTCTCCTTCCTTCTCCCTCCCTCCATCTCTTCTTCTTTGCTTCCCTCCATCTCTCCACATCCCCCTCTCCTTCCCCCCACTCCCTCCCCCTCCCTTCTTCCCCCTCTGTCTCTCTATCTCTCTCTCTCTCTCTTTTCTGTGCGTCCCGTCTGTCCGTACTTCCATCCAGTTGATTTGTTGGCACAATATCTCGAGAACCAGTGATCCAAGCTTTATCAGATTTGACACCAAGGTCTAGTATGAGGATCCCCTGACACCAGTCGATTTTGGTTACCTCATTTTCAAGGTCATAGCGAGCTTTTAAAGATTTTAACATTGAAGTTCTCGTTCGCGCGATATCTCAAGAAGCAGTGATCCGATCCTGATCAAATTTAATACCAAGGTATAGTATGAGGATCCCCTGACACCAGTCAGTTTTGGTGACCTTGCCCTGATTTTCAAGGTCATAGCAAGCCTTCAAAGATGTTGACATCGAAGTTCTTGTAGACGTGATATCTCAAGAAGCAGTGATCCGATCCTGATCAAATTTAATACCAAGGCATAGTATGGGAGTTCCCAGACACCAGTCGATTTTGGTGACCTTGACCTAATTTTCAAGGTCGTAGCGAGCCTTCAAAGATTTTGACATTTCAGTTCTTGTTTAGCAAAATGTGGTGGCGGGGGACATTGTCACTCTGTGACAAATACTTGTTCTTTTACTTTCTGTGTTGACATGGTTGGGTTTGGAAATAGGGGATGGTTTAGGGGTTAGGGAATGTGTAGAATGTGGTATGTTCAAATGAAGGAACATAAAAAGTCAAGTCTCTCTCTCTCTCTCTCTCTCTCTCCCTCCCTCCCTCCCTCCCTGTCGCTATAGGACTGGAGGGATCACCAACATACCTGTATTCAGTCGGCTGCGGTGGTCACTATTCAGGAGGAGACACCGGGGGGAGTGTTGGAGATAGAAAAAGTCAAGGTTTAGTAGTTATCCATGTCTCCCAGGCAACAGGGACTCAACCCCGCCCCTCCCCCCCTTCACAGTCTTCACACACAGACAAACAGTCCACTGCTCGGGCCTTCCAGGAGAAACATGGACTGCCCTGATCTCATCACCTGCAAAGGAAAAACACCTTTCAACTGCTCTGGGATTTCTCTCCTCGCTACCCTTTGAGATCTATTTATTTTCTGTTTCTACTCGGGCAAAATAATCGTCATTCATAAAAACTCTCAACAGTGTAAGTCAGTTTTTCAGCATCATCTTTTTTCACCCAGAAGCATGAAATTAAAATCGCTTCAACTGAAGTAAATTGCTTTGCAGATTATTTTGGGTCTGAGAGTTCATGTGTGGATTTTTTTTACATTAATCTGGGTGGTTTCATTTTCTTTGAGGTCAATAATTTGATTGATATGATTGTTATTATTTTCAATCGGGGATTTTTGATTAGTTTTTCCTCCTCGGGCAGAGATTAGATTTTTTTCCCCGTGTGCTTCATTGATTTCATTAGTTTTGAAATCGCTGTGCCTGCAGTGAGTGATGACGGGAAGCCGTTAGATATGCCTGACGTTCCTCTGCTTGCAATTAGCATGTGTTCTGCAAATCCGCGGGATTTTTACTCCGGTAGGGCGCGGACTTTGATTAAACGCGCATCAGTTGGTCCTGCACATCTTACGGACACCTTGGCAACTGCGCTTCCGCTTCAGAAAATTTGTGCAGTTTGTGGCAGCGAGGCTCCTTTAATTGAAGAGACCTCATACCTCGAGCAGAACTCAAGCTTTCCACTTCTCCACTGAAGCAATGGAAAATGCTTTTTTTTTTTTTTTTTTTTAAATAAGCGCAGTCCTCTGCACTCAGGTCTTGAAGTGTTTGTGTACTTTATTTGTGCCGTGCGAAGATTGTGTCCTGCGTTTGGGCAGACCAAGGCGGAGGAAAAGCTTGAAATATGATGAAAGCGACAGGAGCACACAGTTATGAAATAAAGGACTTCTGCAGGTGGCTGTGTGTATACGGGGCGTCATTGTCTTTATTTTAAAAATATGGTCGATTAATGAGATCGACCTTACCTGGCCTTTCGCTGGTATCACTGCTGATTTATCTCCCAGATAGTGATGGATTCTCGGTTAATCCCCCATCTTCACACTCTTGAGTGACCTTGCTGTCTCACTTTTTTTTCAGGATTTTTCTGGCAGACTAGCTGTGCCCATCAGTACGCTTGCCTCTGGACCAGTAAATAGGCTCACAACTGCATGAGGCCTTCCTGTACTGGTTACACAACGTGGATATAAATAGCTGCAACTTAAGTGCGAAGGACTGTATTTTAACCTCATATTCATTGTAAACAAATTTGTCGTTGTGGAGTACTTAGCCTACGAGCAGAAATACTCACTCTAAATTAAGACTGTCTTGACCCATTAAAACTGAAGCTTGCTCCACCGATGGTTAGTGATACCGGAGCCATCATCAGGAAATGGCTATTCCCCCAAAATTTAAAATGTAAAAAATTCCAAAATGGTTGATTGGTATTGATTGGTATTCCACACAACCCAAACAAGGCAATCACAGATGGCAGACGTCACCCCATTCACGCAAATATTGGCAAGTGCGGAAACACAAACAAACATGCAGAGCAACTAGATGGCAGACTTCACCCATTCACGCAAATATTGGCAAGTGCGAATACACAAACAGACAGACAAACAAACAAACAAATACGCAGAGCCGCTAAAAACAGTACTTCACTCCCGCTCTGTGAGGTGAAGTAATAATAATCTTAAGTTTCATGATACATGATAGCTTTGAGAGTAGAAGGGATGCTGAAATGTGATTGGCTTATGGCAGTTATCTTAAGTTGATTGGACTCATGATTTTTGAGTTATGATTGTTTGCTACAGCACCGCCTATGGGCAGATTTACACCAAATAGACCAGTTCAGCTTTAAGCGATTTGGGTTGCGCGCATGCTCTTTCCAGACTACGTATGGCGGACGATGCTCAAATCGCATTGAAAAAGGGGAGAAAAAATTTAGTTCTTTTGCTTCCCCCGTGGAAAAAAGCAGCAAAGAGCTTGGATTCAGGCTATAAACAGGAAGAATTTTTGTTCCCAAGGAACATTCTAGGGTATGCCGTGAACATTTTGTGTCGCGGATGGCCCGATTTTGTAGACCCTGACGAGGAAATAATTTTGTATTCAACCTCCACCAATATTGAATAAAATCAGTACTTTTTCGGCTTACCTTGATGTTTGTGTACCCAGAGAAACATTTGGGTGTGTAAAGACGTCAAGCATCCATCCAGTCAAGAAAAATTAGGGTTTAATTTCTAGTGCTGCTGTAGCTACGTGGTAGTAGCATATAAGGCGGCAGCCACGTTATTGTTGACACACTGGGTTGCAATTGCAATATTTAATATTGATATTAAATTCTAAACCTCCCTCTCATTAGTAAAACCCCTCAAAATATATTGGCGACCCCTTTTGAAATCATTCCGGCAAATAAAAAGCCAAGAAAAGTGGAGATTGGATACGGAGTTATTTGCCCCTGATAATGTAGACTATGCGCCATCAGTCTTCTACAAACTAAAAGCATTGACTCCTTAAGCGCAATGTAGACTTGAAAGGCTAACTCTGCAAGATATTGTCCAGGTAAGTCCTCAACGTTGTTGTTTTCTGTACAAATGAGAATTCGAAATCAAATCTGTTGTGTTCAGTCAAGCAAGAATAATGTTGCTTCAGTATGTCTGAGCCTTGTATTTTACATGTGTACCTGCGCACTTATCCATGTTGAGAAGCGATTAGGATTTTTCATGCCCTTGAACTGAAAGGGTCTATTTGGTATGCTTGAGTCTAATGGCTGTTGATGGGGGGTGTCAAGTTCGGTGAAGATTAGACATTGCATTCAATTATAGCTCATTGTAGCAATAGCGGCCGCACCTGCAAAATTACTTACTCCAGCTACATCTTTTAAAATGGCAACTTTGATGAAATAAAATTAAAAGTCCTTGGTCTGAAGATACTGTTGAACAAATTTCATGTGAATTGGTTACAAAAACTTACGAAACATTCGAAATGGTGGAAAATCAACTCATTTGCAAATGGGCGTGGCTTATATGGATAAATGTGTGTGGATCCGCAGAATCCAGAAAAAATTACTTTTGTTTCTGAAATCTACGGTTCAGGAGTTAGAAGTCAAACCACAGTTTGTTGTTATAGCGCCACCTTCTGGTCAATTGATATGAAAAATTGAAAACCTGGTTAATGTGTGACTCAAGTTTTTATGGGAAAATATCAAACAGTTTTCAAGTTATGCTCCAAAAAACAAAAATATAAAACAAACAAACAAACAAAAAAACAATTACAGACAAACCGGGCAATGGCTATGTCCCCTTGCATTATATGCAGGGGAACAATGATAATGGAAGACAATCCAACCAGCTGAAATGCAGGAGAATCCATCACAGAACATCTATCACTGTAAACCCTTCACAAGCTCTTACAGAATCAGGCTTTCTGCTCTGTGAAAATGACTGAATGTTGGCGCATCAGTTAAGCGGGGTGAAATTTCAATGACTGTCTTCCAGGGTATCTAGCTATAATTGTGGAAAAATGTTCCAGTTTCTTCCCATATATTGTATTTTCTGTCATTAGTTACAAATGGCAGAGGAAACCATGAAATTGGCCTCACGGAGCAAACGAAAACTTCAAATATGCTGGGTTAGCCTGACAGCTGCAGCTCCTGCTGGTTGGCTCGGAGAGCGTGGAATCGTGCGCTTCATCAGCAGAGATGCGTGTCACGCTCGGGCAGGAATGATTCTCTTGTGCGAAAATCCTGACTTGACAATGTGACGATGTTTCCTTGGCAGCTTGCAGAATTAGTTGGCAGGTGTGCTGATTGCAGCTGTTACCCAGTTATTGGGAGGACATGGCTTTTAAAAACTGATTTCCAGTCCCCTGTGGGTGGGTACTTGGATTAAGGCAACAATCATTTCAATCTGGTTGGATATTTTACTAAGCACTGTCCTGTTTCTTACAGAAGGATCACTAAGCTAACGTGTTTAGCTAAATAAAAGTACTGTTTGTCATTTTCTCCCAAGAATGCTATTTTTGTAAAACCCCTGCAGCTAACTGAATTCAAATCAAAAACATTGCACTTATGACCTAATCTGCAGATGTGGACAGAAGTGTTTGAATGATTTATTGATTGCTGAAAGAAGCATTGTTATTTGCAGTTGTAATTGACTGGGTCCTAAAGAGAGCAACAACAGGGAGAGGCATGAAGTGGATTGACAGGGAACAGTTGACTGAATTGACTTCGTGTATGACATTACCGCACTCTCTTACAGTATTCGTGAACTTCAGAACCTTGTGTCAGTTATAAGCGACACCACCAGCTGCACTGGCCTTACCATCAGTTCCATAAATACCAAGAGTATGGTGACTGGCCCTCACGCTAAACCAACAAGTGTTTCCCTCAACCAGCAGGTGGAGGATTTTACCAACTTTGGCAGTTCCATCTGTCACACAGGAGACATGGATAAAGAACTTAGCTGCCACATAGGCGTTGCACCAGAAAGCTGGACTCCTTTGACATTAAGTGCCTGCGTAACATCTTGGGCATCTGGTGGACTGTGCTGTGATCCAACTGCCGGCGTCAAACCTCATCTGTGAGAGACTGCTCCGCTGGCTGGGACATGCCGTCAGATTACCACCGTCCAGGCCTGTGGACCAAGTCCTTCACTGGACTCTTTGAGGGCAGAGGAAGAGGGGATGCCCCAAGATAAACTAGCGTGATACAGTGGAGAGGGACCTGCGTCTTGTGGGCTAAAGCTGAAAGGATGCATTGAGACCGACTGCCAGAAGTGACCACTGGAGTGCTCTGGCTGCCTTGCGCGCCACTAGACGCGGAAGCTCCTCAGTCTAAGTAAAGAAGCCAGTTTCTTGTTTATTATTGCATTGCTTTGGTATGTATTATAGACTGAATTCATGCAAAGCGCGTCTCTATGTGACCTTGGATTTGACCTTTGACCTTGGGTTCAAGGAAAAACAGGAAACGCCCTGCATTTGGCCTCACTCACAAACATTCAATATTGCCTTGTGCACCCATATCCACTGAAGATAGACCTTTATCATTCTAAATAACTTATTTCCAGCATAAGCCTAGACTGATTCAGTCACCAGCTAACCTATTCATTGAAGCATATCAATTATCAGCCTCATTGAGTTCCTGAAGTAACTTATAATTACAGGATGTATTACTGGATTTAGATCTTGGGTAGTGTCAGAGACTATTTGAAATGTAAATATTATGCATTAGTTTGTGATCTTGGATTGAGGTTTTGACTGAAGAATCTAGGCTAAATGATGATCTTTCAGTATTGCTCGTGTGGCCGGGTAATACAAGTGTCGGGAGATACACATGTTGGTCATGAGTGGCCAAACTGTTGAGTTGATGAAGGGTCACAGTGCAGCGTGAAACGCTGCGTGTTTGCAACTTTGGAGTCGGAGACTTATTAAAATGAAGTACCTTCAATAAGTTAAATTTTGCAAGCTACAGTGCCAGCTCCACGGAATGCCGCAGAAGTTCAGTAAATGTCCACAGAGAGAACTTTTTAAAAGAGCAACTACAGAGTCCTGTGATTGAGGGTTTGTGGTGCTAGATGCCAATTCATGGAGGCTTTCATTTTTGAATCCAAGGCTTTTTGGGTCCAGTTTTTGTGCGTGGGGTACATGAATGGAAAGAGATGAATAAAAATGGAATTGGAATCTTCATTTCTGCAGCTCTGAAAGAAAACAGTCCCTGCTGGAAAAAAAAAAAAAAAAATATATATTTGAATCTGTAAGTATAGTCAGTTATAGAAAAATTTGCCACCACTTTGAATGGATCTCACTGGAGAAAGTTGCCTTTTGGAAGCAGGGGCCCAATAAGCTGCAATGCCCCCAGGGCGATGTCAGTCCTCAGTCAGTTCAATGGAAGGTCCTCCCGTAAATATCCATGGCCATGGTGGCCGCAGTATGGGATTATGATGTACATAGGCACATTTGTAACTATTAATTGACCCGTTAAGTGTGCGGCCACTGGTTGAAAGGTTTAGGATGATATCAATAAATCTGGTATGGAATGTATTAATCTCATTATGATTTCTATCAAAATATTAAGATTGTTCCTAGTTCCAATGGTGTTACAGTGCTTAAACTGAATATGTATGAGTTTCAGATGGAGCTAAACTGTGGTCAAGTTCTGTGGCCTGCTATGTCTTGAGGTAAATAATACAGCATAAGATATTTTTTAGCATTTACTGATTGTAGCATAATACTGTTCTCCTTGCCTGAAGTAGGGCAACGTCTTTGCTTGAACTATATGCCTAAAATGCCTAGAATTGCATGGTAGCTATCTAGCTTTAGTGAAAGATTGGTGGGTTGCAGGAAATGAATAATTTTGCTAGCATTAGACAACTACAGAACAGTTGCCTCATTTTACTACAACCAACCAACCTGCGCCTGCTCCAGAGACTGCATCTGGTTTTTCTTCCTTGAGCTGTTAAAATAAGATGAAATATCATCCCGCAAAGTCCGTTGCATGTATTATAGTCAAAGGATTTGGCAGAAGAAGTACTAAGGCAGTTTGATTGTTCAACATTATCTAGAAATGGCTGGTGTGAGTGCAGACTTTCATTCCAGCCATTTAGTTACAGTATATTTCTGATTTTACTAATCAGCCTCTAGAGTCTTTGCTGAGGACCTTGATGGGTTTAATCTGGTGTGTGACTAATTAGTTGGACTGAAACCCTGCTCATGTTGGCCATTTCCTGATACGGTTGAATAGTGTTGTGCAAAACTTTGAATCAAGAAATTAAATAATCAGTTGGAGTTTGATGGAGCCAATATGCTCCACAGCTTTCATAAAGTATAAAAAAATGACTGACGGCCATATGAAGCATTTATCGAGTTATGGATAAAAAGATGCCCCCCATTCCCTGAGACCCAGCACAATAAGTGGGCTGTGCACAGTCCAGTTAAGCCCCAGCAGATTACTGGCATAACAGCATGAAACTGCCTATTTTTCTATGATTGCATGATTGCGGTGCTTTGGGTGGTAAAATTTATTTTGGAAAATTGATCTCCCGGAGCAATGTGATTATTTTTTTCACTGGTATCTAAAGAAGCAGAAGTGAGTTATTGACACTTTTTCCTTCTGCTGCTATTTTCTTGTGGACTGATGCCTATCAGGACTATTAAAATGGGATCAGGTCAGACTGCCACGCACCTGCACATTGCTTCAAACCCTGCTTCATTAACCCTGCTGTAGGCAGGGTCTAGTCCTAGGGAATCCTGGGATGTATTCCCAGTGTATAATTGACCACTTCCTGCAATTTCTGTCTGTGATATAGCTAATCTCCAAAATTGGTCACTGATGCCCTACACTTGCCATTGGAACACTCAGGGGTACGTTTCCCAAAAGCATAGTTGCTGTGTTAGCAACTTACATACTTCTCTCTATATGTATCTGGTTCAAACAATGTAAGGTGCTAACATAGCCAGCAACTAAGCTTTTGGGTAATGTACCCCGGGCCAGAATTAAATTGGCCCCCCGACTTCGCTAGTCGTGTGTCCAGTTTCAAGAAGAGGCAACTGGCTTATTGGCTGTTTGGTGATCTAACTGGCACAGGCCAAGCCCTCCGCTTGTAACAGGTGCTGGCTTTGTAAAGCACTTTGGCCCTGTCATTCCCCATCTGGTCCAAATCTTTATGCCAGATCCAAAATGACACCATAACCATATGCTGTCATTCCTCCACAGAGGGAAAGCTCCTTGAAATGCCAGATGTGTCTCCCGTTAATACATGTACATGCTCTCAGATAATGAACTGTTTGAGGTGGGGGGAGGGGTGGGAAGGGGAGGGGGATTTCTTTCCCAACACTCTTGGAAGTGTTGCAGCTTCAGACCTTGCCAGAAGGGCATAATCACAGCTAGTGGCGGCTCTGGAGTTGTCCCTTTGAATCTCGTCTTCTGTTTTGCTCTCGTATTGGAAAGACTTGGGGACAGCCTCTTTGGAGAAGGCTTGTAAACCGCTCTTAAAGGCCTCTGTAATCTTTCTTACAGTGGCAGTGCTGACTTCAGGATTTTATTGAGCAGGGAGCCCATAAAGTTGTTTTACTGTGTGCAGCCAGGAGGCACCTCTGAGCGTCTGCTGGCCATTGGTGGACAGTCCAGGGAGCAATGTTTTTTTTCCCCATATATGGCCCTAACCAGCTGATGCTAGCCATTAGTTCTTATCCCTGGTCGCAGGAGCTGATCCATACTGGACTTCCTGACTCTGACTCAGTGGAAATATGTAAGGGTCCGCACAGAGATCTCATTCAGATGCCTTGGCTGCTGTCAGTCAAACCACACGTGATTTGATATTTTTTAACCTACCTCTATCATCTATTACTGGCAGGAGGTGCCCTTTATGGTTTTTGCAATGATAAGCCTGCTGAAAAGAATGAGCGAGTTATTTCTTTGAAAACTGACCGCCCCAGGGAATAACTCTGGCACTAAGAGAGGTTTGCCACCTTTGTGACGTGGTCTTGTGGTTGTTGCAGGCTTTTTAACTGTGACTGTAGAGTAGGTATTGAAATTTTGGCAAGTTGTCAGTAATTTGTCCTCTGAAGTGCAAAAACCTTGTTCAAAAACTTTCCCTCCTCAGTCTTAATACATGTTTGTCACCTTCCTCGTCTTGGCCAGGATTTGAAAATTGCAAATAAGTTGAAGGATCAGAACAGAGATGAGAGGGGCCATTGTTCCTTTCATTCTATACTTTGTCCTTTGCTGCTTTGGATGGCAAATATTTTTAAGATGAGCCTTTCATAAGTACCACGCAGACTTTCATATTCGTGCCTAGGTAATTAAAAAAAAAAAAGAAAGGGTGTTTATGTGATACTTTATACCATTCATATTCAGTGTGGCCCAGCCATCTCGTTGTGCTAGCATGCCTGTGGGAAAAAAACTTATTCTGTCCTTGGCTGTGCCTCTGCATGAATATTAATACTAAGTATTATGAACTAATAAGTTGCAATATTTCTGCACCAAGAATGAATCCTAAACTTTGTATTAAAGATCCAGGATTTTCAATATTCAGACTGTGGAGCTCTCCTGTGATCTGGATGGACCTAGCACCTCAAAATTTTGAGAAAATTTAGTTGGACCAACATTTGGAGTGACTAGGTTTTACCCCTTCCTTTTATCAGGTTAAAATGTCTGAAACACCTGTCTAATGGTAGTTTTTCATCTGGAAGAACCTCGTAAGTCAGTCTTTATTGAGCATCATAGGGATATTTGATCTGGAAAAACCTAGCGAGTAGTGCGAGCCAATCACAAGGCTCATTGAGGTCACATGATCAACTTGCAAAATAGCAGCCTCCATGAAAGCATCACAGTGAGTTTGTTGAGCAGACATTTGCCACATCTCTTGCTTTCTTATTAGCAGAATTTAGAAAAGGTTCACAAGCATTGTGGTTTAAACAGGGTTTTGAGGAGGACTATCAGGAAGTTGAATTTCTAAAGCCTAAATTTAGACTTGACATTCCTCTAGCCACCAGAAGCAAACCACGGGGCATTCCTGGTGTAAAGCGTCAAAAGCTTCTAGAACTGGCACAGTAATTTTTGGCTGCCAGAGGAAATTCTGGCAGGACATACCTGTAAATGATGGAAATGCTGATCTTGTTGAATGGTTTGAGTAGTGCATAGATACTGGTTAACTTGAGATCATACTAGCTCATACTGGCCCTCATTTATCAAACTTGCGTAGGATCTGGTGTAGATTCTGGTGTAAATATCAGCGTTCGCCAGGTGTCACGTCTGATTTACTAAAAGTGTGTACGTCGCTGATTTCGGTGCAGAACTGGCGTGGCGTTGATAAATCTGGCGGCAGAAACCATCGTAATTTACATGACACGCCCCTATAAATTCATGCTCCGGGAGGCATAGTCCTGCCCACTTTACGACATGGACTCTCGAAAGACGGCAAAGAAGAGAGAACTTCACTGAGGAGGAAATATCGTCGGCCTGCTGATGAAACCTCGTATCTACAATTTGATAAGAAACAAAAACTCGTATGTCCACGATAATAACATAAACATTGCAAAATACAAAATTTCATTGATTGGATACATTCTTGGAGGAAAAATAGTCATCCTACCTGAACACAACTCAACTGCATTCTTACATGCAAAATTAAACTTTTTTTTTCACTCTCCTGTAAAGTTTATCATTTTGAAGATACAAGATTTTATCAGCAGGCCGACGATAGATGGAGAAAAACAAAATAATTTTATTTGGAAGTCTTAAGAGTGGCATAAAGGGAGCCCAGAAGGCTGCAGTTGGGAAAACTACTGCTGCTGCGGTAAACACCGTTGGGGTGGAAAACCGGAGTGCAGCAGAGGTTTGATTCAATTCATTAATAAATAGAAGTGACTATTCGCACTTATTTAAGTGCGTCCAAGCACAAAAATTGACCAAAATTCTTGTTAGACGCACTTATTATTGTGGCCAAGATGCACATTTCTCCATTGCCCACACTTATTTTAAGTGTGTCCAAAGCTAAAAAATTTTTCATGGCCAAACTTATTTTAAGCGGTACTTTCTAAGCGGCACTGGAATGGTCATCAACTGGCGCACTTACAAGTGTGGTCAAGAAAAAAAATTCAGCATTGGCCACACGTATAAGTGCGAATAACATCGGCCTTGATAAATTCAATTTATAGATCCATGATATTTCATGTTATATAGCCTACATAATTGACAATCCAAATGCTTTACATGTAGGTTAAAAAAGTGGTCCGATTTTAAGATCGCCTCCAAAAAACAGGTTGCTGCTCTCAGGCGCAGCAGCGCACAGACTGGTGGAGGCCAACCAGACAGCTGTCACCGTTCCAGGAGCGCATGGCAGCACTGATAGGCTGCCCCTCCATCGTGGGAATGCAAGGCGGTGGGGACATGGATGAGTCCCCACCGCCTCGAACGGAGCTGCATGAGGGTAATTGTAAAAATACAGTCTGCAGAGATCACTCTTCATTGTACTTTTATCAGTGTTACTAAATGACATTTTATTGGGTGCCACACAAAACGACCAGCCACTCGTCACTTTCCCGGAGGAGATCTCTGTGCCGAAAGTTCCTCTCACTTCGGACAGAAGCTTATTCCTCTAACAATAGAAGATCTGCCATTGTCAAAATTTGATCACGGTCGAAGTGTCCATAGGCATCTATATACTGAGCAACAAAAGAAACGCAAGTTTGCTTGTTAGTTAATGTACTCTTATGGTTACTCAGTCGAAGTGACCGCAAAATAAAGAAAAGTTTGATGAAACGAGTGTAAATGTGCACGCGCTAGTAATAAATTTGATTTTCTAAAATAATTACGTGCAAACTTATTTTCCAGTCTGCCTTTAGTTAGGCTAACTTGCGTTTCTTTTGTTGTTCGGTATATATCTGACTGGATGAGCATCTGACATACCACACTGCATATCTGCCAAGCTGCGCATTGCGCTTAATCAAATTGATTGTAATTGTCAGCCGTTTGGCCTGACAAGCAGGTTGTCTCAAAATATAAATTTAATTAATTTCTCAACACAGGTGTCTAATTTATTTATTCATTCATTCATTCATTCATTCATTCATTTATTAATTTAGCCAATTTATCTGTTTAGACTATTTATTAATTTTACTTATAAGAGCAACAACAGCATGACTTCCGCATCGCTGCATATGGTTTAGTACTCATTTTGACAGCTGCACTCGTTCCTGCACGTTGTTCGCTGGTTTCAAATTTGCGTACACCTGGTCAGACCTGGCGTGAGATTTTTGCGGACCGTTCGCTCATGTTCAGATTGATAAATGCCGATCCTTGTGGCAGTTTTGGCGTGCACCCATTTTTTTTGGTGTACGCACGTTTGATGAATGAGGGCCACTGTGTTCATTGTTCAGGGTATTCTAAGAGTGTTTTTAATGAAGACATTCTTAAAGTTTTCAGAAATGTACTTGACAATGCAAATGTTTTAAGATTTTAAGTCTTTTTCTTTGTTATTGTTCAGAGCCATATGATTTTTTAGTCTCTGAAGTGTTTATAGAATTCATATCAGAGAACCCATTAATTATGCTATATAATTTTGTTAATATATGTTCATATTTGAGTTGAATGTTTTCGGAGTTTAATAATAAAGAGTTATTATGTTGACATACTAGGTTTTTATTGATTAAAGATTTGCTTTGGCCATTAAGTTTGATCCAGTAAAACCTAGTAAGTCAATTTATATACCTTTAGCCAAGATGAAATCTAGATATAAGCAAATTCACTGAAAAGGCATTTACTTTTACTCTACTAAATAGTTAAAGAAAGAATTATCTGTTAACCAGGAGCTTAATTCTGAACACAAACCATTTTCTGAAAATCGTGTTCAGTGGACTTACTAGGTTTTTCCAGATCATGGGAGAGCAGCTGTCAGTGGTAAGAATGCAGAATGTTAATTTCATGGATCTGGAACCTACTGTGCGAAGGATAAAAAAAAATGTTTGGTGATGCAATAAGAATCTATTCTTATCCATTCTGATCCATAAGAATCCAATTCATAACCTTAAGCTTTATCCAGAGTGTAGCTGGCCTTGTTGATAGGCTAGGTCAGGGGTCTTAAACTTCAATAACAGTCTTCTGGTTTTTGCTTTGTTCCTGCACTTACGTGCTTAATTAAAGTAATTTCTTGGCTAAGCAGTACTTACACCTTATTTATGAGGCCTTATTTAGCTGCTGCGAGAATTTAAATCCCAAAGATCCATTAATACTGCGGCCCTCCAGGACTGAGTGGAGACTCCTGTGGCCTATTCAAGACTGTGGATTCCAGCTGGAGCCTGCCAGTTCCTGACTCTTGAACGATTGAATTATGTTTGGTCCAGTGTAGACAAGTGAGAATGTCTGCAAGCACTCTCGCCTTGCTTTTCAAGAAGGCATATTCACAACATTGGTATCCACACTTTCGCACAACTTCTTCAACAGAATTTGACATAAAATCTTGTTGGCAGCCATTTTGGAAAATGTCCAAGAACTTGCAATTGTTAAAAACTCACACATCTTTCCCCCAAGAGACCTAGCATGCAAACTTTTGGTCTTGAACATGCCTCTGGTCTAGGTAGTCCATGTCCCCTGTTTGCTGTACCCCTTTTCACATGAACATGAACAGACTGAAGATACATGTTTTAATTTTGGAGATGCCTTGGTGATGCAGTCTGTGGAGCTCTTTACACATACTCATTATGAGCTGTGATGTCAAAGGTTCGAATATGGCCACTGACCTTTATCATGTCCCCTCTATCTCTCACTCCCTGTTCTTCCTGTCTCTCTGCTCTATCCTGTTAAATAATGGCTTGAAAAAGCACCAAAAACCTCTCAGGCTGGGGGGAAAAAAGTGCCAGCCGTGAAAAAGTGTCATGGGTGAAAACATCCTGTGAAATACGACTGTTAAAGCACCTTTGTTTTCCGTTCTGGTTCATGTGAGGACTGGGCTGTGATGGGCATGTTCTGATCGACATTTCGATGGCGGAGTGTGATTTGTGTGCCGATGGCCAAATATAAGCTTGTGTTTGCTTTACCTGCTGTGTAGTTTGAGGTGAGATATTAGCACCAAAGACATTTAGAATATTCAGCAAGAGCATTTTTTCCCTCATTTAAGACTGGACCCTAGTCCCTGCCTCTACTCATCTTTTAGAAATGCGTCAGAATGGATATTTGATATTGCAAGTTAAATAATCACAAGCAGGAGTTTATTTGTTTATTTGTTTATTTAAAGGATCCCCATTAGCTGCCACCTAGGTGACGAGCTAGTCTTCCTGGGGTCCAGACAAACATACACATAACATACAGCATTAGACATAGATACACCATAAACAATAAACAATATAATCAATCCATCACTCATTCAAAAGGTATGAGACCTTATGAAATAAAATAAAAACGAATAAAACTAAATACAGACAACTAAAAAAAAAAAAAAAAAAAAAATGGGATAAAAAAATAATAATGTCCTTCCAGACAATGTTAACCATCTTCACATCACAGATATAAGCTTATCCAAGGTGCAAAAACATTCCCTGAAAATTTGTGGTGCATCAGGATGGGGAAAATAGGTGGGATCGGACTTTCCTCTTAAAGGTTACCTTTCCTTTTATAGAACTAATGGTACTTGGAAGACAATTCCATGACATTATAGCCTGTATAAGACTATTTTTTCCAAGTAATTGCTTCTGGGTTGGGGTAGGGCCATGTGCCCCCTACTGGCTCCTCTGGTGTCATGTCCGTGTATTTCAGATCTAAGCTGTATATTATTAAAAATAAAAGTTGCTGTCTTAGTTTGAATTATTTCATGAAAAAATATAAGCAAGTTGGCCAACAGCCTATTCTCCACACTTAGCCATTTAAGGCCTACATGCATATCTGCAACACTTGACCTGGAGGAGCGACCCAGTACAAGCCTAGCAGCTTTGTTTTGTGCTACTTGTATTTTGCGGAGTAGGTCTTTTGAAGCAGATGACCACACTTCTGAGCAACAGTCTAGATGACATAAAACCATAGAACACACAATTTGATTCAGCAATGTTGATGGGAGAAATGATGCACATTTCCGAGCAACAGCAACAGCTCCGCCCATTCTAGTGACTACTTTACTAATCTGATCTGACCATAACAGTTTACTATCAAGCCGGAGCCCCAAAAGCTTAGTTTTTTTTACATGTTGTATAGTTTGACTTTCTATCTGGAGATTCAGTTTATGATCATGTATTAGTTTATGATTAGAACCAAATATCATGCAAACAGTTTTTGATGTATTAAGAGCTAGTTTGTTTGCCTTTATCCAAGTATGTGTGATGTTAAGCTCACTAGACAGAACCTGGTTGAGCTCTGAACATGTGGATGCAGCATAATAAAGGGTGGTATCATTCGCATACATGGTCAAGCTTGCCCTCTCAACTGTATATGGCATATCATTTGTAAATATTGAAAATAACGGCCCAAGGCAGCTTCCCTGTGGGACGCCACAGTTTAGCTCTCTGCTGTTTGAAAGCGTACCATTAAAATACACTCTCTGTGACCTAGAGGACAGATAGCTCCTTAACCACAGAATAGCAGAGTGTTTAAAACCATAACAAGTCAGTTTACTTATTAAAAGGTCATGATCAACCACATCAAAGGCAGCACTGAAATCAAGCATTACTGTTCCTACAAGCATTGACCTGTCCATTGCAGTAAGCCACCTATCAGACATTTGTAGCATTGCGGTGCAGGTTGAATGACCAGCCGTGTATGCATGTTGGCACATGGTTATTAAACCATTTGTGGAAAAATAACCCTGAATTTGCTGAAACACAATTTTTTTCGAATAGCTATTAAGTACAGGAAGAATGCCGATAGGTCTGCTGTTAGGACCACTGAAAGTTGAATTTTTGACTTTAGGAAGAGGCAAGATCTTTCCTTCTTTCCATATTTTAGGACATACACCACTCATTAAACATCTATAAAAATATGACAAATTGGTAAGGAAACATGTAGCAATTTTCAACAATTTACTGTCAAGTTGATCAGGCCCAACAGACTTATCACTTGCATAGCACGTAACAACATTTCTACCTTTTTAACATCAACCTGATGAAACTCAAAAGTACAATTCTTATCCTTCATAATACCATTCTTTATAAGCTCCACAGAGTTGAGAGTAGTGTCCATGTTGTCTCTGAGCTTGTCAACCTTGTCAACAAAGTAATCATTAAAATAATTTGCAATATTTACAGGCTTAGTCAGATAGACACCATCGACTTCAACAAAAGAAGTAAGTATTTTCTTTTTACCCATAATTTCATTTAATATATTCCATATTTTTTTAATATCATGACCACTTTCAGAAATTCTCTGCTGATAATAGGATCTCTTACTTATTCTGTTTGCCTTATTGACCTGGTTTCTTAATTTACGGTAGTAATTTATATCATCACGGGCACCAGACAGGACAGCAGCCTTCTTGGCCTCATCTCTCTGCAACATTAGATGCTTCAATAAATCATCTAACCATGGAGCACATTTAGCTTTGACTGTAAATTTCTTTAAGGGTGCATGTCTATTAACAATATTTATATAATAATCCATAAACATTTTCAGTGCAAGTTTGGCATCATCAACTGCACACACATCATCCCATTTAATACTATCTAATTCTCCCAGAAAAGCCTCTTCGTTAAACCTCTTGTAAGATCTTGTTAATACATTTTTGGCACTAGCCTAGGGTAGTTTTGTTCTCCTTGAGACAGCAATAAAGTTATGGTCACTGAAACCCACTGGGACAGACACAGGACTAGAGCAAATATCTTGATTATTAGTATAAATATGATTGATGCATTTTGAGGACTTGACCCCATTTTGATTTACTGAAACTCTTGTTGGCTGAAACATTAATTGAGGGAGCCCACATGCATTAACCCTTAAAAGCCCCGTGTGACAAATTTGTCGCACGATTTTGGGGGTTGTCGAAACCGCTGACCCCACATAAATTTTGCAACCTAGTGCCCACAGTGACATATTTAGACCATCATTGCTGCCATCTGGTGCATAAAAGTGGAACTGACACCACACTGGCTGCACCAGCTAACCTTTCCAATATGGCCGCCCCCATGGTGGAATCCACACGATAGATCAGCACCCATTCATCACTGGATAAAGTAGACAAACAGGTAAGCTAATGAAAAATACGCTATGCCTAATACTTCAGCGATATGTCAACTGTTTTATCATTCAAGTCATTTTAGCAATAAGGTCCCCAAAATGCCCATTGTGAAATATATGGCACAAAACTAAAATGAGGTCAAAGGTCACCAAAAATTAAAAATTGCTTTTGGGTTGCTATTAGCCCCTCCCCAGGACATATTAACAGAATACATAGATTTTTCTTTCAACTTTTACCATAGTAGGGCATTTAAGGGCTCATTGTAGATATTAACATATTCTTCAGAGAACAGTTATCAGAAGACCAATCAATATTAAAGTCACCTAGCAGGTACAACTCTTTGTTCTCCTCAGTCACCTTGTCCACCATTTCACACAGCCCATTAAAATACTGAATGTTGGAGCTAGGAGCTCTATAACAGCAGCCCACCAGTATAGGTTTTAAGTGTGGCAGTTGCATCTGCAGCCATATCGCCTCAATGTCCTTTTCCATGAGATCGCATCTTTTTACAAAAGGAAAGTGCTCACAAATAAAAATAGTAACCCCTCCCCCAAACCTATTTCTATCCTTTCTGTATATAGAAAATCCATCCAAGGTCACCTCTGAGTCATCAAAAGAACAGTCCAAATGAGTCTCTGAAACAGCCAGAATGTCCACCTTATTTGACTGGAGAAAGCAATGGAGTTAGAAACCCGGGATGAACTATGGCCTGCCTGTGAACACCCCTAACTCTCACATCCTTTGCACTAATTCTGGTCTGTCCATTAATTCTAAGTTTTGTTTCTGTTTTTGTACGTTTCTCTACTGTGGGGTTGTAATTTATGGCATGTGTATGCACTCCATTCTCAGTTAGCATCGCTAGCTTGCTGTAGTGGTTCAGCGCAGTGTTTCTCAAACTTTGTCGCAACAGGGCCCAGTAATGCATGGCCCTCAGCCTCCGGAGACCATCTAAATCCAATTTAAATAATAATAATAAAGTAGATAAGCAAATAAATGAATAAATAAAAATAAAAAATGAGGGAGGGGCTCTATATACTGGATTCCCATGAGCCAAATAAATTTTATTATTATCAGAAATCTGTCATCAATAATATATATTGTTTAGTTTAACTGATCACATTTTAACATTCAGGGACTGGGTCTGGTAATCGTATAATACAGGCAGGCCAAATGGGGGGAAACAGGAAAAAAGAATTGACTTTGTCATGACAACACAGAATGTTTGTTGCTTCTGGTGTCATCTGTTGGGTAACGTAGTCTTTTGCACAGGTAAAATGAGTGGTGCAAAGATGGAATTTTAATGATCTATAATAATGAATATAAATTTATTTAACGGAAATGGGCTCACGGCCATCCAGCCACTCCTCTACGGCCCAGTGCTGGTCCACAGCCCGTAGTTTGAGAAACACTAATTTAGTGCATTCATACTGGCTGTGCTGTTGGGCAGACCTTACTCTGTCATTCATATTAATGAAGGGATGGGGGCTGGTACAGATGTACTAGGGGCTTGATCAGCTTGTCTTGGACCTGGCCTCTGTCAACCTTTGTCCCACATTTAGGGTTAGTATAGCACAGCCACACTGTTACCTCAGTGGTGAAGAGAAGACTGCTTGATTACACAATGCAGTAGGGATTTGCAAACCATGGTCATGCCCAAGAATTTTTACTGGTTGTTTCCAGACAGCCAGTGCCTTTGACCCTAATCTTTTTATCCATGTGTGTTGGTTTCTTTGTTTTTAGCAGTTTTTTGTTTAGATTTCAGGTTTATTTGTTTATTTTTTTGTTCATTGAAACCAAGAGCTTATTGAACATTTTGTGTTTTTTTCTGTTGGGATTGGACCCAGCATGCTGTAAGCACTTCAGTGAATCATTATTCAAGTAATGCTTTATGACTTCAATGTTTTGCATTTAATGTATTAATGGAAGCTAATATCCCCTGTGAATGACCAGGGTTAGATATTTGTATAATGCCTTCATTCTCCAGCTCAATGTTCTGCTTAAGTAATTGAGGTTCTTGAATTCCTCTACATAGGGGCTGCCACAGTCGGGCTCAAACTGGGATTTGAACCTGCAACTTAGAGATCCATTGTATGGCATCATATGACTTTACACCACTTTGCTGCAAATCGTCCTACATTTCACTCATAGTGAATGCTGATGTGGGCCCTGAGTGGAACAGAGCCTGTTATTAAATTTCTTTTTTTTCTGCTGTGGATCACAAAGGGTCTCTTGTCTTCTTCTCTTTCTCTCTCTCTTTGTCTCTCACTGTCTTTTTACACCTCATTTAAGAGGACGTACCGACCTCGGCTCACAGTCCCCCCCCCACTCCACTGCCCTTTAACACCCTCCTTCAGCGTAATCACATCTCTCTGCAGAACCCAAATTTGGGTGCTTGAAGCTTTTTTATTTGCTTGCCCTTGACTTTGCCGTAATTTCCGGCTGATATAATTCTTCTCTGATTTGATTACATCTTTTTATTCGCTGTTGAGATTCAGGATATGGAATTATGCTCTGCCTGCAGCAGATTGTAGAGGCGAGGAGGGAAAATGCCTGAGGACTGACCTGTGGAAGACTGCTGTGGAACCCATTACTGAAGAAGACTGCTATGGAACCCATAACTGAAGAAGACTGCTGAGGAACTCATTACTGAAGAAGATACTTGTGTGGAACCCATAATTGAAGAAGAAGAATCTTCTGTAGAACCCATGACTGAAGAAGACTCTGCTGTTGACCCCATTGCTGAAGAAGACTCTGCTGTAGAACCTATAACTGTAGAAGACTATGGTGGAACCTACACCTGAAGAAAACTGCTTTGGAACCCATGACTGGAAAAGACCGCTATAGGTCCTGTGATTGTTTCCACTGCAGCGTCCTCCACAAATAACTGAATAAGACCCTGCTGTGGAACTAATTAGTGAGGAAAACTTTGGACAGAAGTACTTCTGTTCACGAAACTCACCCAATCGTAAACACATCAAGTATTTTTTAGAAGCTGTCTTAAATGCCTCTTAAATGACATTGATCAATTATTTTTGTAGCTCAGTAAATAAAACTAAATTAATGCTTGCGCCTGTGAGAAAAAAAAAAAACTTAGCAACACTATTTTTCATGCACTGACATGCTTTGTATGGCTTAATTTGTCTCTTAAATAAATGAGTTGCTAGGCAACAAGACATTGTTATTTTATTATATTGTTTTAGAAGGCCATTCCATTTTGATGGTGACAATCTGTCATAACTTGATGCTTGATTACACGCATCATTGTATGAAATTAAAAGAATGAAGAAGTTCAGCCGATCACATTTTTCTTCCAGAATGAGTTCTCTCATTAATGCATGCTGACATTTCTCATTGTTTTTTGATTTCACCCCCCCGGTATATAGTGGACCGCCTGGTCCAAGTTCTGGCAAATTAAGGTTTGAAGGATTGGCACTATTCCTTTTTCTTTGGAGGCATCCCCTGTCCCTGCTTGCAGTGCCTTACTCCACGTTTTTGCAAAAAAAAAAAACTTCAGTATCTAAATAAGTAAACCAGTAGCTCTGATATATGCTGCAGCTAATGTATGTAGTTAATAACTCAAATACAGATGTCTTGTCTCCGCATTTTGGTGAATTTGAATGAAATGCAATGGTGTGACAATGGAATTGAGGCTGTTTGCTCAATTTGCTAAACCCATTTCATGTTAAAAATGTACGATTTGCATCCCTGTTTGCTCCGGGTCATTGTCCAGACACTGCACTGAAGAAACCTACCTGCTGCACCCAGTCACAGCTGAATTATGTGTGAACTGATGCTGAGTTTATTACATGTGTTTCTTTTCCAGACAATGTCCTGCTTACAGTTTTAAAAATGACGATCGACTTTTTTAGTGGGCCAGATGAACACAAGTAATCTGAGATTACAAACCTCGGCAGAGGCTGAATAGAGTCCCATTTATCAACGCTATCAGATATGTTCTTGACATCATTGAGATAATGCCACCCAGTTTTTCTCATTTCATATCGTTACACCTTTGTGAAGATGTGACTCAAAATGTCAGATTTCGCCCTTATGTTGTGATGCTGAAGACTCCCTCATCACTCCCAAAAATGAATCACCAGTAAGTTGGGCCAAGACCCACATTGAATAAAAATCTAATCCAAATCCACTCATTAGTTTTTGTGTGATCCTACTAACAAATCAACAAATGAACTGGTGCGAAAATAACATTAAATAATGTACAATAAGAAAAATGTAGTCTGTTTGTATACAGATATTCATTTATTTTGAGACGTACAAAAGTGGCATTGTTGTGCTTTTATTTATCAGTTTGTTGAAAGTATTGGACTCCCAGTGCGAGACTCTTCAAACCTAATTCCTGGTTTAATTTTGGAACATTGATCTACCAGAGCCTAATCCATTTGCATCCCTCATTGTTGAATTGGGAGAGTTCAGGCCTCCACAGTTCTTGCTCAAAAAACATTTTTTCCGTTGCTGCTTAGGGTAATGCTTGTGTAGAACTGTGTCGGAGGACGGATGTTCTGATGCGGCCATTACAGTGCAGTCCTCAGGTGCCTGACTGACCATGAGGAAGGGGAGGGGATGTTGCTTAGGACCTTTGACTTGAATCCCAAGCCGATTGCGCCCTCCCGTAACCTGAGTGACGCAGTTGTAAATCACGCATCACTCCACGAAGCTACTGTCCAGACTCTGGTTCTGGGGCTGTTTGTAGTCAGTTGGAATCCATGAGTCTCATCTGTAGCACAACACTGGGGCCTGACCTGGACGAGCCCCCGACCCACCCCCACTCCCGTCTGTCCCTCGCTGTGCGAAGATTAGTTCCTCAGCAGAAGCTGCGCAGAAATTTCCGGAAGAAGCTGCGGAACTCCGTGTTGAAGACTGTGTAGATAATAGGGTTGAGGGCGCTGTTGACATAGCCTAGCCAGGTGACGATGCTCATCTGCTGCTCCGAGATGCTGCAGGACTGGCAGAGGGCCCGCATGGTGTGCACCACGAAGAAGGGCGTCCAGCAGAAGAGAAAGGCCCCTGGGGGGGAATGGGACGGGGGTGGGGGAGAGAAAGGGGGGGGGGAATGGGACGGGGGGGGGGAGAGAAAGTATAAGTATCAACTTTGGCAGAACGGACCTTGCTTAACTCCGCTCTCCAAAAACGGTTCTCTCTAGTCTATAGAGCAGAGGAACCCACTCTTATCCAGAACAGGCTAGTGCAGGTGCAGGTGCCGGCTTTTATTCCAAATAAGCAGGTGCACACCTAAATCTACTAATAAACCCCAAGAGTAGTGGACATCAGCACTGCTCCTCAAGATCTACCGTCCTGCAGGTTTTCATGAAACCTTAGTTTGGCGTACCTGCAGCTTGCCTTTGCATGAGGTGTGTTTTACTAGAGTTGGGGGTAAAAACCTACTGGACTGTACAACCCCAATCCAAAATAGTTGAGACGAAGTGTAAATTGTGAATAAAATCAAAATGGAATGACTTTCAGATCACATGAGCCGATATATTATTTATAATAGAACATAGATAATATTTCAAATGTTGAAACTGCGAAATTTTACATTTTTATCCACAAAATGAGCTTATTTCAAATTTTCTGGCTGCAACAGGTCTCAAAAAAGTTGGGACACAGGCAAAAAAGGGCTGAAAAAGCAATTAATATGTAAGAGAATCAGCTGAAAGAACATTTAGCAAGTAATTAACTTGCATCAGGTGTGTAACATGATGGAGAGGCTGAGTCTCTCTGAAGTAAAGATGGCCAGATGCTCTCCAACCTGTGAAGGCTTGCGTAAAAAATTGTGGAATACTTTAAAAACAATGTTCCTCAACGTCAAATTGCAAAGGCTTTGAAGGTCTCATCATCGACAATGCATAACATCATCTAAAGATTCAGAGAAACTGGAAAAATCTCTGTGCATAAGGGACAAGGCCGAAGACCTTTACTGGATGCCCGTGATCTTCGGGCCCTCAGACGCCACTGCATCACTCACCGGCATGATTCTGTCATTGACATTGCTAAATGGGCCCAGGAATACTGCAAGAAACCATTGTCTGTAAACACAGTCTGCCGTGCCATCCACAGATGCCACCTAGAACTCTATCATGCAAAAAGGAAGCCATTGTTGAGCATGATCCAGCAGCGCCGCCGTGTTCTGTGGGCCAAGGTTCATTTAAAATGGACTGTAGCAAAGTGCCAAAGTGTCCTGTGGTCAGACGCGTCCAAATTTTACATTCTTGTTGGAAATCATGGGCATCGTGTCCTCCGGGCTGAAGAGGAGAAAGACCACCCCTCCTGTTATCAGCGTTCAGTTCAAAAGCCAGCCTCTCTGATGGTATGGGGATGCATTAGTGCATATGGTGTGGGACACTTGCATGTTTTAAAAAGCACCATGAATGCTGAAAGGTAGAGCAACATATGCTCCCCTCCAGACAACATCTATTCCAGGGAAGGCCTTGTGTATTTCAGCAGGACAATGCAAAACCAAATACTGCAGCTATTACAACAGCATGCCTTCGTAGTAGAAGAGTCCGTGTGCTGAACTGGCCAGGCTGCAGTCCTGATTTTTCACCGATCGAGAACATTTGGCGCATAATTAAACGAAAAGTCCTTCAAAGGAGACCCAAAACTCTCCAGCAGCTGGAAGCCTGTATTAAACAAGAGTGGGATCAAATTCCAATGGCTAAACTCAAGAAACTTGTCTCCTCAATGCCCAGACACCTCCACTCTGTGTTAAAAAGAAGAGGGGATGCTACACCATGGTAAACACGCCCCTGTCCCAACTTTTCTGAGTCTCGCAGCAGCCATCAAATTTGAAATGAGCTCATTTTGTGGATAAAATTGTAAAATTTCTCAGTTTCAGTATTTGCTATGTTATCTCTGTTCTATTGTGAATAAAATACTGGCTGGTGTGATTTGAAAGTCATTGCATTTTGATTTTATTCACAATTTACACTTTGTCCCAACTATTACGGAATTGGGGTTGTAGATCTCCAGGGTCAGTGTTGGTGGCCACTGCCTTAGTGACTTACCTGAAGACCTTGAGTAGTGGAATAAGGTGTGTTCCTGTTTGGTTGAAATGAAAGCCTGCACGCACACCAGCCCTTTCTGAATAAGAGTGAGTTCCTCTACTATTGAGAAAAATGTTTCTGCTTCTTGTGCGGCCCATCATAGGTGTGAGGTGTGAACTCCTAGAAAACTGCCTGACAAAGGATAGGATAGGCTCTTCTATGGTGCCACTGGCCTCTGTTTGGAATAATTATTTTCCGGGAATGCTGCCAGTCATTATTTAATGATAAGAAAAGCATAAAGGGCTCCTTTAATGGAAACTTATCAACTTAAGTCCCCGGTGACTCAGTTCAATTTTGAATGGAGATTCTCTATCCAACTCAATTTAGTCTGAGACTGAGCTTAACCTGAGTCTGTGAATGTGACCGTGTAAAGAGATTGTCCCTAAATTGGTTCAGACTAATAAACTGGTAAATCCCAATTTTCCTAGTCTGACTGCACTCTGAAGAAAACAAAAAAGGAATGCTTTGATTTCACAGGTAAGTTCAAAGGTTATATGTGAAGCATAATGGTTCAATGTCTGAGCTTGCTTGCTTGTTATCGCTGATGGAGTGTTACTTAGCCCCCTCCCTTGAGAGATCCATCTCTATGAGTCCTAAACGTGCCCAAAACTCAACGAGGTTTTTGGAAACAATGCATCCCTATAGGCTTATATACAATGAAAAAATTGCTTAGATTTGTGAGCGTATGATTTTTGATTATTGTGCAACATTTTGAAGATTTATTAGCCACATTTCAAGCCAAATTCCTGAGCAATTGTAATCAATAGACCATTAATTTCAAATGAATTCTAAAATGCAATGTTCTTGGAATAGTTTAGAAGAAATGTATTGATTTTGGGGCATTAACAAAAAATCTCTTGAAGTTTTTTGTAACATTGAAATTTTTGAGGGATAGGGCATTATATTACCATGGTTACAGAGAGGTTGGCCAAATGGCCTTTATTTTGAAAGTTTAACTACCGTATGTGACCATTTAGTAGCCCGGGCGTTCATTTCGCAAAATCGACTTCGACCTCAGACGTTCATAAGAACCAGGCGGGTATTTGCAACAGGCCATTATTTATTTTTGCACCGACCTGCACCAGGCCAGTTCGGCTTTCCTACCTTAGGTATAAACTGACTGAATTTAACCGTTAAATTAACGCATAGTCTCCTTGTCATTTTAACTGTAAGTGGAGTCCTGCACCTTTAACCATGGTTTACACTAAACATGCACTGAACTCCGTGGTAAACTTACTGTAAAATTACAGTTAAAATAACTGGCTAAAAGGTGCCAGTCAAATTACCCGGCAAAAAAGGCTTCAGTTTATTCTTTATTATTAACAGTGTATTCGCGGAAACTGAAACTGGCGTGGTTTCATTTACATTCTTATTCGTGTCCTTTTTTAAGTATGAAAAGAAAAAAAGAACACAGAAAACAAATCCCCCACCCAAAAAAATGATAATTGTCGACACCCATGTGTACTGTTTACATGCGTCTCATTGGACATTTATACATACGCAAGATAGCGGAGCTACTCTGCCATGTGCGCTTTGGTCCAGCCAATGACTTTGTCCACTCTAGTTTTTTTTTATATCTCTGTGCTAAAGACCATCTGCTATGTTTTCCCCCACATCTTTGTTGACATCAGATATACATACAAAGACAAACCGAAGCTTGTTTTAGCGTCTGTGTTACCGCAACACGGGGTAACACTGATGTTTATATACAATAGTGCAAATAATTGCCCGGGCGTTTAATTGAACCCCGGGAGTTTAATTAAACCGGCGTTTAATACGCAAAATGAGGTCGGACCCCCGGTGGCTTTTTGCACACAGGTGCGTATTTGCACGCAGGCGATTATTTGGTCATATACGGTATATATATTTACAGAAACACACACACACGACAGCTTTAAAAGTAACTCAGAATTGATCTCACAGGCATGTGCTGTTGGGCTGGGCAAGATATCGATATTATATTGATATTGTGATATATGATATCATCTGGGATTTTGGATATTGTAATATCGTGATATGATATAAATGTTGTCTTTTCAGGTTTTAAAGGTGGTATTACAGTGGAGGGATGCAGTCGTTTGCACTTAGTTGACTGTTCTAGCTGTTGTCTGTACCAGCTTGGTCATCATATCCACATTACCAATGACATCTACAATCGGAATGTGTAAACATTTTGTTAAAGCACCAATAGTTATCCCAGCAATATCGACACAATAATACTGTTGCGGTATTTGGTCAAAAATATTGCAATATTTGACTTTGTTGATATCGCCCAGCCCTGATGTGCTACCTGGAAAATTTGAGATCAAGTTTCTCTGGGAAATTTGGGAGAGAAAGGGTTAAAGAACTAAAATGTTCTCATGCAGATATAGGCCAAATGACCCTCGGTTTCTGAGAATATGGGATGCTGCCTCTCTGTTTAAAAACACTGGTCTGTGCTGCGTGACTTATATCATTTTCTCACCTTCACCTGTATGCATCTGAGCCCATTCTGCAGCATGCAGGGATGTCTCTGTAACACACTTAAGTGTGTCACGTTTAATAGGCCAGCTTACCGCTCTGCACAGCCGAGCAAGATGCTTGAGGCCCAGGAAATAAATTATCCTGGCCAAACGCATACGCGCGGGTGAGGGAGTCTAGCTAGCTGCCGTAATGGCTGTTTGCAGGAGCTGCAAGGCTCTGGAATGCTGATAGGCTTTCTATAGGCTTTCTATAAATATCACAGTGAGCGGTTGTGGAGTTGGCGGGTGAAGTAATTGATTAGAAAGCGGTCCGATCTCTGGGAAAACTGTGAGTGTCCCTTGGAACGCAGATGTTTTCTCCTAACGAGGTTAGCTTTGGAGAGCTGCACAGTTCAATCAGAATGAAGAATCGTCTCTCCTCTTGGCATCTGAGCGTTTCTCCAGCCGCTGATGAGCCAGGAATCCCGCGGGTGTGTATGGTGAGCTCGAAGTCGGTATAAAGTGTCAGATTATGGATATGCAGTCGGTCTCCTGTCATCAGTCATTCGGCAATGCCTAAAATGATTGCAGTCAACCTCCAAAAAGCATATATCAAGAGAGAACTTTCATTCAGGTATGAGTGGACACACCACCCCCCCCCCCCCCCCCCTCCCCCCAAATCCCAGATTGAAGCAGTCTGTCAAACGTCTTTCTGAATAAGCTATAGCACTTTAATGGATGACCTTCACAATGAAGGCTGAAGCAACCATTCTCCAGAAGGGAAACATGATTGAATGACATTGATATTCAGAGGTGATACCGCCAGCACGTTAGTCTCCTTGTCGACTTGGCAGGCCTGTTCCAATAGTCAGAGCATCAGTTGTGATCTGTACTTAGCATGTCTGCATGTGATGTCTACAAAGATTTTTTTTTGGGCATGAAGATTCTGCCAGCACTATGAGCCAGGTGCAGTGGTTCTGTCAATTGGTATTGTTTTTGTTTAAGTGACCAAATATCACCTTAATTTAATATGAATGCCTGCAACCTTGGTCCTAGTGGATTCACCACAGTGTTTGTCGGGTACTATTTTTTACCACGTAATTATTTTGCTCACTCTATGAAGCGTTGTTTTATCATGATGGAATTTCAAGAGTCTTCCATAAGTAAGCTTCATAGAACTCCAGTGCTTTCGATCATTTGTTGTGGTTATGACCTCAGCGTTGTAATGTTCTTGTTCTGTTCTGCCTTGTCTGTCCCCAGTTTTTGTTCCAGCACTGCCAATGGAATCCTTTTCATGTCTGTGTTCTAGTCCATGTCTTGTTTTCTCTCGTGCATGCACTGCTTCTTCGCTATTGGCTGGCTGCCATATTTCCACTTTCCTTCAGTGCTGTTCTGGCTTCGGGGCTTTCTAATCTTAATGCCAATTAACTGTGTTTAGTTACTAACAGCTACTAACATTCACGGGAGGTGTTTTTCTTAGACAGGCACTTTACTAATATTACTAACTTAGGTAGGGCGTTAATTGCCATGATTTCCTGCTGTGTTATTATTTCTGATCTCGCTATGCTTTGCTGCGTAACTATTTCACTCTTCCTTCAATCTACATACTTTATTGGTACTTAGCTGAGCACGCTCATTTTCTTGATGAGCTCGTTAGGTCATTAAGCCCTCGTCCAATGTCTTGTGTTCATACTTTGTTTCCTCCTTGTTCTGCCCAGGTGTTCCTTGTTCCTGTATCAAGCCTTGTGCCTTTATATTCCGTGGAGGCATTCCAGTTGGCCTGTTTTGGTTCCCTGCTACGTTCTAATGTGTCCTTCCTTGTCTTTATGCCATGCTTTTCATGTCCAGTCATTGTATACCCTTTAGTTCAGCTCTTGGAGTGTAGTTTTTTTGTTGGCCTTGTGCCCCCTTCTTAGTTTTTCTTGTCAGCTTTTTAAGTGCAGTTTTTTGTTGGCTTCATGCCCTCCTTTTCCCCGCTTTGCTTTGCTGAGTTTAGTTCGTGGATATTGTTGGCCCACGCACCGTTTTGGTTTGGTTTTCTGTTCAATAAAGTCAATTCATTGGATTCAAGACTTGCTATTGGTGTCCTTCTGAGAACGTAACAAGCATTAGTGTTCAGTTAAGAATTAGTAGGTTCTCACACAGGTAACTCATCTGGGTTTCTTCAGTTTTTTTCCATTTAAATATGGCTATTTTCAAATGCATGCTGGGAAAGTCGGGAACCAGACCTGCAGACTTCTGTTTCTCATGTGAATAAACTGCAATCACTTGAAGGCTTCAAAACTGTCCTTAGGACCTGCAATAGTCCCTCACATATTCTGAATATGTGTAATACCCATGAGTTCTTGTAATTTCCTGTGGATGATGGCGGTTAATATGCTGTCTAGACGCTTCAAATCTGCCAGACAGACCCCTTACCAACTCGGTGACTTATGGCAAATTATGTGCTGCCATTTTTAGGAGTATATCACATCAAGGAATTGTTAAATCCTTTGAATGTTTATGCTTGGGTTTTAATTTGCTAGTGAAGTGGAAATCACAGCAAACACAATTGATACATTCTTACTCCCGTACACTACAGCCTATAAAGCAACCTCTAATCTGTTCTTGGGCCTGTTGACATCCTGTCATAGAGAATGATGCTTGAAAGTGTGTAATCTGTGAAATGGAGATTTAAGCCAACGATTGTGTTTTGCAAGCCTTTTCATTTGTTCAGACAGGCCTTATTCATCTCCTCAGGTACACCTCATTGATTCTATTACTCAGGCTACCTGTAAGGCAGCACAAGTCTATCTACCTATCAATCTGTCGATCAATCAATTGTCGGTGTATGTCAAGAATCGGAAATTAGAAGCGTTTGGGTATGGTGTCATGAAAACGAGGCTAGGCACAAGGTCACTGCCTGTTTCCATCTAGGTCAAGGGTAGCCCGAATGTACTCTATTTGGCGTCTAGTTTCTGCAGGTCTGATTAATTTAAATCAGTCTGCTTGACATCTCCATAAAAAACAATACCACGTGAGAACCTTCGCTTTACGCCATCCTCACTAGATTATCTCTGTTCTTTCAATGGAAGTAGTTCCGGTAAGGGGCTTCCCAGATCTACTGTTTTTGCGATTTGTGTCTGCCTTCTACTTATCTGCACTGTTTGTTTGCTCATGGGACTTAATCTGTTCCTGTTTTTCCCCTAGGACTTAAAACCCTGTCTCAATTACAGCGGTCTATTTCACTCCTGTCAGCTTGTGTGATTTTCTTAAGACACCTGGCTTTTGGTTTGGCGGGATGATCACGAAAACCATCTGTCTTATGTTCTTCCCCAACCTATTGAGATTCCCCTCCTTTCTTTCCCCCACCCCCTCTGAGCTGTAGAGCCATTTTGTTAATTTAAGGGGGTCAAGGACAAAGCAGGAGGCCCATTTACCCAGGCAGTGAGGAGCTTTGGCCAGTGCTTCTCCCGACAGCTCCTTTAGCGGAGTCGGCACTACATGCTAATGGCTGTGCTTCTCTTGGCCATTGCTTTAAAGGCGCTGCTCTTCGTGCTATCGTGCTAATGTGCTGGGCCTGCTGTGCCAGCTGCGATTTATCTATCCTGTACTCTGCGGACCTCAGCTCGGTTTGTCTTCGGAGTTCAAATTGCAGAGAAAATGGAAGAAAATGTTTGTGCTCTTCTCAACTGTTTCTTTTCTAAAACCCCACACAGCGATGAAGTCTCAGTGTAAAGCTACCCTCCCATGTTCAGTGGCTCTAAAATCCTGTAGCTTTTCATTTCAACCCTCATTTGGTGACCTGACTCCGCTAACTAGCCACTCGCCGAGAGCTCTAGTTCTTGAATGAGGTGTGCTTGTAAGGGCTGGAGTGACAGGCAGATCTACATGACCTGGGCAGGCCTGAGGTCCTGGTAGAATCATTGTTTAAGCCTTCAAACTGAGCTTATACAGTCTCAACACAGTGAAAAAAAAAACATGACAACGTCAAGTATTCAGCTGTCGAGAACTGTGCTAATTCATTCTGTGTTTCTACCGAAGACTTGCAACTACTCAACTGTCTGAGGTGATTTCACGCTAAAGATGTTGCTTGTAGTTCAGACTTTACAGATCTGATCCAAAAACTGGTTGGGTTCTGAGTGGTAGGTTCCTCTCCCCCTTCCCCTCCAGTTAAAGACAATAAAAACCGGAGAAGTTTTGGAGGTTAACTTGGGGGCTCCATGCTGGTGAGACTTTGGGGACACAGTGGGTTGTTGTAATTAGGCTCATGGTGAGAAGTAAATGAGACAGTATTGTGATGATTAATATTGTCCCTACCTCAAGGGACATGCACAGCTCACGGTAATGTGTGTTGTTGTCCTTCACTGTGGGGATAACAAACGCCTCCTAACATCTTTTAGAGGAACTGCTGGGACAGGAAGGGGAGGGGCTTTCACCTACTGTGCACACTCATTTCCTCTCCCGTTAGTGATGATGTCTGTAACTGCAGAAATAAAGGCCCGGAGACACAAGCATTTACACTGGTGAAGTTTCCCTCTTTTTGTCACAGACTACCATTCACATTTGTGCAAAAGCAGAAAATACATGGCATTTCCAGTTACAAAGCGATTTTGCATACTCGCACCGCAGAAAGTTGAGCAAAGTTGAACTTTCACCTGCAAATTCACGCTGTCCACCTGATGTCAGCCATTAGAAATTTTGATCACTCGTGTTGACACATTGCAATGGAAAAATGCAATGTTATGGCGGTCTCACATTATGAAATTTTGGATCATACAGCTTTGACTGATTATAAAAACAAGTATAAACGACAATATGTATCAATTGCAGTCAGCAGCAAGACAGCCATAGGCTACTGCGTCATATTTGCAAAATGCAAAACTCTCGTACAAGGCATGTGCAGATATGACTAAACCTTACATCTGCAGGGTGTAACACAATAGTCACCAACACCGTTCCTTGATCTCCCATCCTGTGGGTTTTCTCTGAACCCTAATAAAGCACTCCTTTGATTGCTAGAGACCTTCTTTTGCTGCTTATTACGAATGCAAAATTCATGACTACTGGTTTGAATGATTTCTGATGCTGATTTGGTAGAGGAATGAACGTGACTCATGATGTGTCTCAGCTGCTTAAATGCGTGGCTTCAAGATATATTTGCGTGGGCCCAGCGTGTTCCCAACCTAAGACCCTTTTGTCTGGGCAAAGCTGCTTATTGACTCATCTACAGCTTGTAAAATGCTAGTGGTGGACATCGGTGGTCACCTAAGGAAAATCTTTTGGAGTCAATTTAAAGCTGTTAATGAGATGGAATATTTGGTTTTCATCTTTTCATCCATTTGAAAATGTCAGATCCTCATTATGAGAGAAAACATGCAAAAGGTTGTACTGTTTACAAAAACAACTGAAAAATTGAGGGGGTGAATTGTACTGTCTCTCTCAGGCTGCATGCAACTTCAGAAAGGTTTATAAAAGGTTTATAAATCACCTTGTTACTTCCAAGGCTTAGCTGTCGATTGGGAAGCTTTACGCAAAGCTTTAAAACCGAAGGGGGGATTGAGGTTGCACCATAGCCTGTCCATCAATGAATCACTCTGTGCCTTGTGAGTTGAGGGTCTTTATTGGGTTTTCATGGAGCAAAGCACTCCCAATACAAGATGGTGGCTGCAAGCAAAAATAAATTCTTATTCGTAAAACACATTCTCCAGAGCAGAATATTACAGTGTCGTCTCCTCTCTTTGAATGCAAAATAACACCCTGCTGCGGAGTCCCTGAAGCCAAATTCAAGAGATTATTTCACTGGCTCAGTCGTTTTACGAGGTGAACTGGCTTGCTGCTGAGTCGTTTATAATGTTTTATTTACTAGTCTTCTGCTCCAGGTTGGCATTTGAACAAAATACTATAAAGGGCCTCCAATCTTAAATATTGAGTTTCAGACCAGATCCTGGCATGACCTGCTGAAGAACAGAGAGTTCTGTAACCACTTGAACTGAGGGTTCACTGGGTGTTAAAACCATTACAAATAAAAAAAAAACCTGCCACAGTTGTTGGCAGCATTATTTACTTTTAAGCCACTGAGTAAAGCCCTTGCCCATCATCCAGTGAAGGACACTGCTTGCATTTTTTAAACGTCCATTTATGCCACTACTTTTTATATGGCTCAGTTGCCTAAGACCTGAATCAACTCTAGTTTGGGAGTCGAACCCACAACCTTTGGATTGTAAGCCCATTGCAATACTTTGACTTTAACTAGAACAACATTGTTATTCAATAGTTCAGCAAGCTAATCTCCTATAAGCTCATAGCTCATTTATACTGGAGTCCAACAAACGAGTCAAAGCCCATTGCCATTATACGGCTGTTCTACCCCTTAATTAACCTCTTCAACTCTGCGATTCCACCAGTGGATTCATCAAATGCTGCTGTTGTATTCAGACTTGTGGAACTTCAGGCCTATTTTAAGTCCCAGTAGAGATCCCAAAGTTTCCAAAGATCCCAAAAATGTCTCACTGAATTACAGGGAAATGTGTATGAAATGATTCATAACCTCAAGATAATTTATATTTGATGCGATGCCGTGGCCATAAAAATATGCGGTCTTGGATTTGAATATTTCTTTGAATATGTGATGTACCTTCACTGACGCGCTGCAACCATCAGATCTAGAATATGTATGTGAGATTATCCTACGACATGGGGAAAAAACTGCTTTTTCCAGCTTTGAACCTACTTTAGAGGAAATTCAAGTGAAAATTAGTTTCAGGGGTCAAACACATCTGTGAGGGTTTTCTTGTAAGGAGAGCCACTCACCCACAACAACTGGCAGCACCTTCATGGCTTTTCTTTCCCTGCCGTTGATTTTGGCCCGTTTCTTTTTGGGGTGGGCTTTGCCACACCTGGTGTCGGGGTAGGCCAGAGTTTGGACGGGACCGTCCTTGTACCCTGGTGGGTAGGTGCAGGAGGGTGGAGGCGGGCGGAATTGGGCCAATTCCTCCAGCTTGACGTCGGAGGGGTCGCGGCGGATGTCGGGGGGCGGTGAGGGAGGGGGGGCAACTGGCAGGTGGGGGAGCGTGATGGCCCGCTGGAGTTTGGATCGTCCCTGAACACAGCTCCTCAGCTTGGCCCTCCGAGCCTCCTCCCACCTCCTCAGGCCCCGGAACATTCCGCAGTACAGCAGGAGCATGATGGGGCACGGGATGAAGAAGGAGAACACGGACGAGTACACCACGTAATCATCATCCTCCAGCTTGCAGGTGGTTGGGTCCCGTCGGGGAACGTCGTTTATCCCGAAAATGACGGGCGACGCCACAGCCAGAGCGGAAATCCAGGTGGCAGAGAGAAGCAGCACCTGCCGATGGTCTATGTGTTTTCGGTTGTAGTTCAGCGGAATGGACACTGCGATGAACCTGAGCCACACAGGTGAAGAGGAGGTTAGATGAAGCAGTGATATACAGTGCAGTTGGTACAATGAAAACTGAAGTGTCGGGTTAACTTAAATACTGTGAGTTAGTTCATTGCTGTGGCATTAAGTATCTTCTGACAAATTTGATCTTTTATGTGAAACCCAGTTAATAAGTTCATTGAAAGTTACATGATACAGTTGAGTTAAAATAGTTGAAATGACATTTTGAGTGAATCTAACATTTCTTTTTTGAGTTATTACCTCCACCATGGAGGATATGTTTTCAGCCCTGTTTGTTTGTTTGTTCATGTTATCAGGATAACTCAAAAAGTTATGAACAGTTTGGCATGAAATTTGGTATAATGATAGGTCGTAGTCAAAGAATGAGTTGATTCAATTTTGGAAGTGATCCAGAACACATTCTGGATTCTGGATCTGGAGAAAATTAAAATATATCTGTCTAATGCGGGTCTGTGTGAAATTTCTGACCGGATAACTCAAAAAGTTATCAACAGTTTGGCATGAAATTTGGCAGGATGATAGGTGGTAGTCCAAGGAAGAGTTGATTTAATTTTGTAAGTGATCCGAACATATTCCCTAACCAAAAGAATAGATATATGGTGCAGCAGAGGTATGCACTCTATCGACTGCCCTCTAGTTTATGCTCAATTTTTGCCCTCTTTTCTCACACATTGGATTTGAAAATAACAAATATTGTGTCAAATTAAAAACTGTCACCTTTAATTTATGGGCGTTTGTATCCATATCGTCATGCAACTATCACAGCCCCTTTTCATGATGTCTTTGTTTGAATTCTGAGAACTTTGCTGTATGCAAACACTCGAAGTATGCAAATACCCATCTACATTATGTATACCAAAACACACAATGGAAGGACAGTAAGAGGAACATTAATCTGCGATAAGGAAACGATCTGATGCCGTTTCGCTGATGTCAACAAGAATTACCCTGAGGCAAGGAAGAGGTAAAATTGATTCTCTGTGCTGGCAGGGGGAGTTACAGGGCAGTAGAAGCGAAATTCATATAGGGAATATGTCTAATGGCGTTCCTCCTAGCTACACCAATATTTTGAGTTGACCCGAACCCTTGGTTCAAATGTTAATGTTTTTCACAGCTAAATGTTCAGTGGAGACTCCGGTGTAATGGAGTGCTTTTAACTGCTGGCTGTGCCGAGAGTCCTATGTCTTACTGTTCGGCCTGCTCAGTCTACAAGTGCTTTTGGTGTTGATTTAATGGAGCTGTGTCATGATTACTGTACATGCTCACAACTTTTAATGAAATAAATCCGTTCAACTGCAAGTCAAATAATCTAGGAGGAATGTTTCTTCTTCTATGATCAATGGCGATGGAAACTAGCTTCCATTCTTCATATCCCTTGACTAAAGCTTAAATTAGTGCTTTGAATCCTCGAATTTCCAAAGACAGCTCCTTAATATAAAAAGTATAATGCTGGAGTAACTAAAATATATAAATACAATGTAAAATGAAGATGGCTTGGCAAAGATGGAATCAGAGTATGACTTGCAGTCAAGCAGATTCATGTTCTGAGGATGTAAGTTCTGAATATGCGCAGTAATCGTGACATAGGTCCTTTAAGTGCTGTTAATGTGCATTGGAGTTCTCAACAGTAGTGAATTCATCTCCTGATGGGGTGGAAGGGTTGCCCTGTGGGAAGTTCCTTTAAAGTCGACTGTGAATTGCTTGGGATTTTGACTTGTATCTGGAGAGATAAATTTGGGGGGAACTCTTCCTTTGGGCTAGACATGCACAAATTTGACTTTTTTAGTCCGGATACCGATACAGATACCGATACCTGGGCTTTGGGTATCAGCCGATACTGAGTACCAATCCGACACTAGTGTGTTATTATAAGATGTATGCCTCACCGTGTGAAGAGACAGGGATCATTCTTTTATGTGTTAGGCAACATTAGGCCCGACTTAAACATTGCTTTCCCAACTTTATAAAACAAAATATAACAAATTGGTGCATAGATATGTGTACTGACTCGTTTATGAAAATGATGGTATCTGATACAAGATTGGCCCATTGTCCCCTATACCCGATCCAGGTATTTGAGTCCATATTAGACTGATATCCAAATCAGTATCAGTATTGGTGAATCCATAATTTTGGGGCCTTGAGCATAGCCCTAACCCCAAATGCTACTCCAGGGGCTTTCCCCTGTTACTTTCTACTTTACTGTCCTATCTGGCATTTCTCTCTGGGCATCCCTGAACAAAGACAAGCATCATTTCTCGGGCTCGTGAGCAGATTTTACCACTGGTCTCTCAGCTTTAGATTTTGATGACGCACTGTCACGAGGACATGGAGGCTTGACTGAGTAACATTTGGGCCAGTCTATCCAATACTTCAAATCAAAGATGTCAGCCAGTTATTATAACAGATGTGTTGCCTCCTTTTAGTTTGTGTTCCTCTGCCTATTTCCAGAAAAAAAAAAAAACTATTACAGGAAAGATGACTACCTCTCTTTGAAAGAACACTCATTTCTCTTAATAGCTTGTGTCTGAGGAAGGATGTCCTGCGTAGGGTTGCAAAGGGATGGAAAATTTCCGGTAAATTTCCATGGGAAGTGAAGCAGGGGAATTAGGAAATATTCCAAATTAGAAACTTTCCTTGGGAATTATGGGAATGTATGGGAATTAATGGGAATTTATGGGAAATAAGCATACATATAAACATTTTGTTTTGTCATAAGCAGACATCCTTGCAAAATAATACAATTAAAAAGCATGACATTTCAACAGATTAATTTGTAAGTAGAACTTTATTAAGTTCTAATACTTTATTGAACAATCAATTCTTTCATTGAATAACAAAAACATAAATGTTGAGTTAAATATTACTCATCCCCCCCAACCCAACCCCTTCAAAAATTAACAAAAATGCACCCCCCCCCATCCAAAATTACCAACAAAGTCCCATTCAAAATGTTAAATGAAAAAGCATCTTTCCTCATGCTTCTCAAGCCTAGCCTCTGCATTTTTACTAAATCCTTTCAAGCAATGGACTCTTCCTGGGCCTCATCAACATCCCCTATGTCCACGTCCTCAACATCCAACTCCAACTCTTTCTCTCTGTGTCAGGCTCAAAGAGCCTTAGGTTAGCCCGAATGGCAACCAATTTTTCCACTCTCACATTTGTGAGCCTGTTGCGAACCTTTGTGTGTGTGTTCCCGAACAGTGACCAGTTGCGCTCAGAGGTGGCTGAGGATGGTGGGATTTGGAGGATGATGGAGGCTATTAGTGCAAGGGCTTCAGATCCATAAAGTCCCTTCCACCAGGTGGCTGCAGATATGTGCTGGCATGACTGCCAGATTCCATCCCCTTCCCATAGGCCTTGCTTGGTTCAGTACTTCGCCAAACTGCCTAGAACTTTGCCTTTATCAAGGCTCAGATGGTCAGACAAGGCTGTAATGACCACGTAGGCACCGTTAATCTCTTCCCCAGAGAGTATGCCCCTGTCATATCTTGGGTCCAGCATGTATGCTGCTGCATGCACCGGCTTCATGCAGAACTCCCAGCGCTTTTCCAACGACTTGACAACAGCAGTTTCCCCTGCTTTGAGTAGTAGGCAAATGGGCAGGACTGTCTGGATTTCTTCTTTGAGGTCTACACAAAGACACTGGACATCTGATAAGATGGCACCATCACCCTCTATCTTGGCTATTGCTGCTGCAATTGGTTTGAGGATTCTCAGACTGCTAGACACTCTTTCCCAGAACACATCATCTAACATAACTTTCTTGATGTCACTTTCGATCCCTACAGTCTGGGATATGGCCATCTCTTGCAGGGACTCCTTTCCATCCAGAAGACTGTCATACATGATGACAACGCCACCCCATTGTGTAATGCTGGGGAGCTTCAGTGTGGTACTCTTGTTTTTTTTCCTTTTGCTTTGACAGATAGGTTGCTGAAGCTACTTGTTTGCCCTTCACATACTTCACAACTTGCTTCGCTCTCTTGTATAAAGTGTCCATTGTCTTCAGTGGCATGATGTCTTTAAGGAGAAGATTGAGATTATGGGCAGCACAGCCAATGGTTGTTATATGAGGGAAGGTCTCCTCCACGTGTGCCCAGGCAACCTTCATGTTTGCTGCATTGTCAGTCACAAGTGCAAAAACCTTCTCTGGTCCAAGGTCATTGATGACCACTTTCAGCTGATCAGCAATGTAGGGGCCTGTGTGTCTGTTGTCCTTTGTGTCTACACTCTTGTAGAATACAGGTTGAGGAGTGGTGACAATGTAGTTGATAATTCCTTGTCCCCGGATATTTGACCATCCATTAGAGATGACTGAAATACAGTCTGCTTTGTCAATGGTTTGCTTGACCTTTGTTTGCACTCTGTTGAACTCTTCATCCAGCAAATTAGTCGATAGCGCATGTCTGGTTGGGGGGGTGTATGCTGGCTGGAGAACATTCAAAAACCTCTTCCAGAACACACTGGATGGCAGCATCAGGGGTGAGCCAGTTGCATAGACTGCACGAGCGAAACGCTCATCTGCATTTCTCTGGCAAGGTTCGTCCATAAAATCAAAGAATCCTCTGATGCCAGAGGGACCAGGAGCTGATGAGAGGGTATCTGACTCTGATACAGCTGATATAGATTCATTTTCCCCTGGAGTGGAACTCCTGTCTGCTGCATGTTTTGAGCCTTAAGGAAATTTGTTGCACTTTGCAATATGCTGCTGCATTTTTGTGGCATTCTTCACGTATGTCTTTTCACAATATTTTCACATATACAAAGACTTTCCTTGAACAATAGCTTGTGTGAAATGTCTCCACACATCGGATGGCGCACGTGGCATTTTTTCTGTAGGAGAAGATACCAGCTTGTAAGAATACTAATGCAATGGCATGAACAGATATAAATAGTTAGCATAGCTAAACAACTGGAATGATCTTCACAATATTTTACAATTGATAAACCTCTTGCAGGAGGCAGAAAAAAACCAGCATCATATTTGAGGTAGCTAGCATCTTGATAAGATAGCCTCATAGATGGTAAATGGATTTATGCTAGCTATAGCTTATTTGGCATCTAACTTATCAGCTAGCCATCTACTGTATGAATACATTTGTTTGTGATATTTGCAGTTTAAACATTAATACCATACATCACATTTGTTAAATAATACACCATAATATCATCAAAACTTACTTCACTTTGTGTAGTCCACAGGCTCAAATGTGTGGCTTCAATAGTCTTGTGCTCTGGGCTCAAAAGTGTGGTCCTGGATTCTAGAAAACATCTGTGCATGTGATGGAGGAATGCACAGTGCATGTAGGGGGCGTGGTCTCAATAGCCCTGCAGTAAGCAGTGTGCTATGTGCATGTGATTGAGGAGTAGCATAGATATTCAACTGTACTTGCATGAAATCTGGTTGTTTTAGTCAGGACTGTGCTAAAATATATTTTCCCCAACTATATTTAAGCTCCCTGTTAAGAGTCAACCTTCAATTTTGTAAATTCCTGGTTTATTCCCGGTTATTCCCATAAATTCCCTTTAATTCCCATGGCAAGTTTCCAACTTTCCAAGTTACCCCCCCCCTCCCAAGGGGATCTGAAAAATCTACTTAACTTGAGGAGGACAAACAACAATCAATGGTAGAGGGGGCGGTGGAAGGTTATTTCAAAAGAATGTGCCCTACATAGGGTAAAAAGTCACTTTAAAGTATTAAAATTACTTTTTTCATAAAGGATTCTGTAAAGTGTGAATATAGTGGGGAAAGCATCCCAAGTATCCACCAGTGACCCACAGCTCTGAACTTTGGGACTTGAACTCCAAACACTCCATAACACACCCCAAAGTAGCCATGAGTCATGATGCATTCAAGTTCAGTCAAGCCAGAGATTGCTGGTGGGATAGGAACAGGAATCTTTGAAGTGGTGAGAGTCCCTTTGTGTTGTTAGTTATATTAACATTAATCATGCTAAAGAAGGGCTTTGCTGGAAGTCTGACAATGTGTCTAATTAACTGGTCTGTCGCTTCTGAATTCAAGTCTAGATTCTTGGAGATTTTTGTCAGGGAGTAACAGTGACAATTCCTCATCAGAATCTAAAAGCCCATGAACCCAGACAAAAATGTTTTTACTGAAGTTTCTCTTGAGTTATGTGTTCTGGCCTAATGAGGCGTGCCTACATTCATTTGGGCTTAGCAAATGCCGTGGCTCAGTGTGCCATGGGTGCATTCGTTGGGGCATGGTAAACACCGCTTCTCGTGCTTAATGGGTCGTGAATGCGGACGTTTAAGACGGGACCTGACCTGTCGATGCTGATGGCGCAGAGGTTAAATATGGAAGCAGTGCACAGCATCACGTCCATTGTCATCAGTCCATCGCAGATGAGCATGCTGAGGGCCCACACTCTGCCCTGGAACTAAATGGAACACACACACACACACACACACACAGTCTCATGAGATATTTTATGTGCGCTTCTTCTTCACTCAAATCTCACATCTCGTTTCGCTCTTGGCAGAGGGCTCTGTTAAATCTCTGTTTTCTCATTAGATAGGCACCCTATTCCTGTCTAAGGGCTGATGCCCTTTAAGACATTTATGTCTTCTCAACTTTTGATTGGAGAGAAGCAGGATAGAATTAGAGATATGAGAACATTGTTATGATGATTGTGATGGTTATTAGGGACCATGTGTAGGCACCTATTATAAATGAATCTCTCATTATTATTATTATTATTATTATTACATAGTGGGTGTCTAGGGCAGCCCCTAAAACCATTAAATTGCTGTCTTTGAGATTTGGCACTAGATCTTCTGTTCAGACAGCAAACTTGGTCACGCCTTGATGTTCCCTCTAGCGCCTACATCAGGCCAAAGGTGCGCTTACAGACTGGGCATGTTGCTCATGACATACAGCATGTACCATGCTGTGCTTTGCAAGAAGGAATCAGAAGGACAGAAGGAATCATAGCTAAAAGATGAGCCTGTTATCGAAAGGTAGATAAACATGAGACCTATAACTTGTTTGATCAATCACCCATTCCACATGGTGATATGACCCTTGAAATTTTGCCCAAAATGCATTTTTTTTTTTGCATTTTCTTTGATTAATTATCAGAAAATAGAAATCACATTCATAATCCCAATGCTTATTTCTATTACTGTATATCAAAGACATTAAATTGGTGCTGTTTTGCTGGTGAAACTTTGATATATCCCATGGTATTGATGTTCTAAGTTGGTTATGGAAAAAAATCATGCTGAACAAAAACAAGGTTTTGCTTTAAATTGTGACACCTTGAGTGGATGTAAAATTGATTTGGTTGCAGTTTCAACAGGGCTCAAATGTATTTTTCATCCCTGAAAACTTCAAATGGCCATCATCTGCTCTTGCAAAGTTATGAGGGCTCAAAAATGCAGGAAAAAAACAACACAAATTATAAAGCGCAATAATTTGACCCACCCCTATGTACTTCGAGGGCCTGTAACTCAGAAAACATTCATAGTATGGTAAAAATTTTGCATGGCGTTGTTAAATGTACTAAAATTACTGGACAAAAAATCAGCTGATTCTGAGGGGGTTAGGTGGGAAGCGCTGACTGATTTTTCATGGAATGGCCTATAACTGACATTTCATATTTTCCATTAAACACTGCTATTAAATGCATTGGCTAGAAATTTGATGTCTGTTATCTGGATGGCATCTTAGGTTAACCATTAGTGTATTAACTATTACTTTGATTAGAGAAAGTGTGTCAAATTTGTCAATGAAGATGCTGTACAGGAAGTCAGATGTAAATGTTGATTTTTTTTCATACTGAAATAACAAATTCTTGAAGAATGTTAAAAAAACTTTCATATTAAACTTTCTTATCAAGTCTAAACAGAGAATCAAGTTGCACAAGCCCCAGACAGCAGCCTAGTATATGACAATAATGACATTACCCTGCAAGAGAGATGTAAATGCTTTGCTTTTTCACATGGTAAACTCTTAACAAGTTCAGGATGATCAAGTCTTAAGAGGAAAATCAACTCTTCTGTAGTCCCACTGGCTGCAGACAGCTGACTTTGCTTGCTCCCTCAAACACAGCTATTATTATTATTATTATGTGCCTGCAGCAATGCAGACACATATTATAATCCTGCATACTTCTTTATTATTATTATAATTATTATTATTATTCTTCCATATTCTTCTGTAATCGCATGGTTTGCCACTCCTCCCACAGTTTTCACCCGATCCCCACACATTACACATGAAAACGTGCGGCTCCCTTGTGAGGAGTGTGGTATGACTTTTCTAAGCGATCCGACTTACGGATTTCCCACAATTCCCGAAAAACATGGACTTCTGAAACCTTGTTATAATGCAAGTCAATGGGAAAACTCACTCATCTTCACCCTCTCACCGTGAACTCATATATTCACGTAGAAACTCTGTTCCAACTCCCAAACATTGACAAGCAACGCCCAAGCAACCATTAGGAACAGCATAGCAACTGCCTAGCAACGACCTAGCAACCACCCAGAACGCCCTAGCAACCACCCAGAACACCACAGCAACCGCCTAGAAACGCCCTAGAAACCACCCAGAGCACCATGGCAATCACCTAGCAAAGCCCTAGCAACCACCCAGAACACCATAGCAACCGCCTAGCAACGCCCTAGCAACCACCCAAAACACAATAGTAAACGCCTAGCAACGCCCTAGCAACCACCCAGAACACCATAGCAACCGCCTAGCAACGCCCTAGCAACCACCCAAAACACCATAGCAACTGCCCAGCAACACCCTATCTACCACCCAGAACACCATAGCAACTGCCTAGCAACGCCCTAGCAACCACCCAGAACACCATAGCAACCGCCTAGCAACGCCCTAGCAACCACCCAGAACACCATAGCAACCACCTAGCAAAGCCCTAGCAACCACCCAGAACACCATAGCAACCGCCTAGCAACGCCCTAGCAACCACCCAGAACACCATAGGAACCGCCTAGCAAAGCCCTAGCAACCACCCAGAACACCATAGCAACCGCCTAGCAAAGCCCTAGCAACCACCCAGAACACCATAGCAACCGCCTAGCAACGCCCTAGCAACCACCCAGAACACCATAGCAACCGCCTAGCAATGACCTACCAACCACCCAGAACACCATAGCAACCGCCTAGCAATGCCCTAGCAACCACCCAGAACACCATAGCAACCGCCAAGCAATGCCCTAGCAACCACCTGGAACTCCATAGCAACCGCCCAGCAACGCCCTATAGAGCACCCAGAACACCATATCAACAGCTTTCCAGATCCCTGGCAAGCACCTCGAACACTGTATGTGTAGAGCAGCAGGCACATTCAAAATTTCTACTGGAATTTTCTAGTTAGAACAATTATATTGCCTTTTTTTTTTTTTTTGCTTAATTTTCAGATTATCGAAGAATCGGTAAAAGACACCAAAGTTGCATCTATAAAAGTGGAGACCAAAGATGATGATGACTATTTTGATAGTGTGATGGAGACTGGAGCATTAGAGGATGATGATAAAGCAGCAGCCTTCATACCAAGAAGTACCTCCTGTGGTACCCAGTGCCAAAGGAGGTCCAACCATAGCCAAGGTAATTATTTGAAATAAACATGGTGTGTGAAGGTTTTTTTCAGGTCTTTGCCACCATATGATAAATAGAGTATGATGTGGGAGCTAAAGCTGCGTTCGATTGTACTCGGAACTCGGAAAGATTCGGGTCGGAAATTCTCATTTCCGATGTAAATGCGTTTCATTGCGCCAGCTCGGAAACATGCCCGCCCAAAGATGATGTTTGTTTGGATGCTTTCCGAGATAAGGTAAGCGCAGTAGCGTTATTTCCATGTGTCAAAACTGCCATTTTCTGTATATAAAAACTGCAGTATTAGTGCTAAATATTGTAATTATAGGCTACTGCAGCTTAAATGTGGGGAAAACTATTCTATGTAACGTTAGGACATACAATATTTTGAACACAAAAACACTTCAGTAACGTTACTGTGGTTTGTCATCCCTACTTCATACGCATACAGAGCTTTTTAAATCACAAATCAACAGAGTGGGAAAGGAAATGCCACTACAAAGTAATTCTTGCTCTTTTAGCTACACAAACGCTAAATTAGACAACACACAACAGTAAAAGTTGAGGAGAAGTGACTCTGTTTACTTCTCATGGTGTACAGCGCCATTTTGCTATGACATCAATCCAACCGACTCAGTCTGCTTGAATCCTGCCAGAATTCCCGAGTCAGAGTTCCGACCTCAACGGCCATTCCATTGCACTTTTCCGATTCGGACGGTTGGATTTCCCCGAGTTCCAAGTACAATCGAACGCAGCATAAAAGCTTCATCAAAACCCTTGCAAGTACAACATTCATTCACTTGTTTGCTACACTCAGGCAAAAATAAAAGTAATCCGCTTCTCATACATTTTGAAAAAAACAGATTTATATTTCTTGGCAATTGGTACTCCTTGGTAACTCTAAAATGAAATTGTTACTACCCCATACATGCTTTAATTTATTACTTTCATTTATATATGGTGTACTGGTATGAAAAATTTATATAAAGGATGCAGCTCAGTGCATGTTTTTCCTACTGTACTATATTCACAAGATCCTACAAATGTACACCACATGCTGCAGAAACTGCAGGGAAATTTGCATGGAAATTTGAAATTGAGCTTTGTGTTTTAGGTGTACAAGTTGGAATATCCAGAAACAATACCAGAGATATGGCTGTCCAAACGGTGGAGATGGACACAGGCCCAGCCCCCATTGGCCTGTCCACACCCATCCACAACCCAGAGTCTCAAGATATTACTGCTGACCATATCACCCTGTCTAGCCTGGAACCCCCAGTAGATGAGGAAGGCAGCAAATACAGCCCAAGTGAGGAGTCCAGGGAAGAGTATGAGGAGGATGTCACTATTCATTCTTCCACGGAGTGAGTAGTAAAACAGACTTTTAATTAATTGAGGGTATCGCCAATACGTAAAAAATGCCCGGATGTAGCGCTCTCGGCAAAATATCTTATATACTTCCAGAACCCACTTACTTCCAGTGCATTGCTCAGATCATGGCTAGCGTTTAGCGTCAGCTAGCTGCGGCTCGGCCGTGCACGCACGCTTACGTATATGCGGTCATTGTGCGTATACATGTTATACACTTATTTTGAAACACAGCCACCGGCGACCACGAAGATATCTGCTACTTTCGACAAAAAAAAAAAAAACGAGAATTGCGCTCTTAGAATTGTATCTACCGTTTGGATATTGCCATGGAAGGCCCTTCTCGGAAGCGACTGGGTCACTGAACTATCCCATAATGCATCTGAAACGGGGCAGGAATGCAACATCCGGGCATTTTTTGCATATTGGCGATACCCTCAATTGAAATAAAGGGTGCTTTTTCTTGGGGCTGCCTCGGGACCAGTGGGAGGTAGGTCCACAGGCAACCCCTGGAAATACATTATAACTCCTGAGAAAGAAATGCCAAAATAGAGAAACTAGTTTGCTCACATTACACTTCAGCTTCGGTCAGTTTTCGCTGGGTCACGGCATATGAGAAAAACTCCTAAATACTGAAATCTCTTGAGAAATGTGCCAAGCATATTTTTTTTAACTTTGTTAAAAGTATGACTTCCTGTTTCAACATTACATTGCAGTCATATTGTCTGATATCTCCTGAATGGCTTCTTTAAAACTCGGAACTCATTTTCACAGCAGCATTCATGAACGTATAGCTGCGGGATTTATTAGGTAAATTGGAGGTACCACTATATGTAAGAAAATGTACTTTTTTTCAGAGGACCAGAGGAAATCCGTTCTGCTGATGTGGAACCAAAGTATATTGTGTTCCACTCCAAGCTGGTAGAGTTGCTGGCCACATGCCCACTTTGCACGGGGAGGTCTCGCGGTGTGCTTCATAGGACGGTTGGAACGCTAGCCGAATTCAAACAGACCTGCACTATCTGTGGCTTTGAAAGAACATGGAACACTCGCCACATATCAACAGATGAAGAATTGTCAAAATTGTGATCTTTCAGCGATTTTGAGGTAGGCTATTTAGTATATTAGTCTCTCTGTTAACGTAAGAACACAAAGTGTATGTGTTTCCTACCATATGTTTTTTTAAGTAATTGTTGATGTGGCTATATTGTTTGTAAAGTTTAAACTGAGCATTTACAGCCATAGCAAATGTGCATATTATCTCGATTGCACAGAATGTTGCCAGCTAAGTTGAAACGCTATTCAGTCTGCGGTTTTTTTCGTATTAAGTGCTTGCTGTGATGAAAGTATGAAGTACTTGTTTTACTCGCGCAAGTTCGAATGCAGAATCGAATGAATGCTGAGTGAAATTCAACATAGGCCTAAATTTGCGAAGTTGAGTAAATGGCGGCTATCCATGATAGCAAAGCGGTGATGACACTGCCATTTTAGTTTTACCATTGGTCCCTGATGTGAATAAACCATCCAGATAACTGGGTTCATATTGAAAGCATTGTTGTAAGCTCTCTGTATTGCTCGCTCAAGCTCATTTACTATAATAATCTGCAGTTAATGCATTAATTTCAATGAAATATTCTCGCTAAGTGATGTGAATCTTCATAGCTAGGCTGATGGCTAAATGCAGAGAAAGTGGAAGGAATGCGATAAGTGTGAAAATTAGACTACATTGATTCAAACTGGGTTTTGTTTAGGCTTAGTATTGTAATTATAGTGATTCATCAGTGACAATATACTTTAAATGGGAAATGCATTTTTGGGAATTTGGTATGTTTTTGATAATTGCTATATCCTGCTGATGTATGGCTTTGTTAGTTGCGAAGAATTCCTGCTTAACCTTCTGTGAGGAAACACTGCTACTGTCACAGTAAAGCTGTAACCGATTCTCGGATCGGGAACCGATCTACCTCCGATCATATAATGATCGGGGCATTCGAGCCGATTGCCGATCTAGCAAAAAGATCCGAAGAATCGGTAAGTGATTTCACCAGAGGCCAATCAACTACAGTAACTGGCCGCTGAACTGTGGCTGGCTTTCAGCTTTATATCTACACGTAGTAATTTCACGGCAGTGCTCAAACTAAATGTAGTTTGCAGCTCTGCTGTCCTTAATAAGGTCACAGAAACTGCACCGCAGACAACATGCAACACCAATTAAACCGGTCTGGCCTAAAAGTGGTCTATTTCTGTTTCTAAATGTCGATGAAATTGGATGAGCGGAAGAGAATACTGATAAACGAAATGCGTACACAGGTGGTGGGAAGATGCAGGAAAGGCTTGAATTCGGCAACGGTGGAGAAAAAAAGTCGCACGTCTCACTTTTCTCCAGCAGAGTTGGACAAATTAACCCTCTGATGCATGAATTATGGATGCCTGAGTCAAAAAAATTTTCTTTAGTGTTTTTATTCTTCTTAGGGCATGAAAAAAACAAATATTCTCTTTTTTTTTCAAAAATGTGATTTTTTTCAGAGAGTTACACACATGTCCACTCCAGTGGACTACATGCGCCCGAGCACTCAACATAAAACAGTATCACCGTAATGTCAAAATTACTTAAATTGTGTCTTATGGTAAGTCTGTGAACAATTATTTCATCTTATGCTTTTAAAAACATTTTGACATATTTTCACACATTTTAACATTGCATTGGCCTACTGTTGAGGCCTGAATAGGATAACAAACAACGCTCAGAACTGTGAAGCTTATACCTAAGCGAAGTCTGTGTTTCAAAATATCTCGAACAAGAAGAACATTATTCTGAATGTCCATACTTCTTTATGGATGCAGGACTGGTATTATCATGTCATCATACTAGCATAAATAAGTTTTTAGCAACGAGAACATGCATATTAGTCTCTACATCTCTGAACACTTCTTTAAAAAAAAAAAAAAAACTGTAATATGTTCTGCATGTCAGTTCATCAAACCCAAGCTGTATGAAAGTTGGCAAAGCATCCAGGACACAGTGGCACACAGCATTGCATGCAGATGTGATGATGATTATAGTGACAGCAGTGATGATGCGTGGCTGCCAGAGAACAATAGAGACATAAGAGCTGAGGATGATAAAGGAAATGCAGCAATTCAGGATGCAGATAGTCAGGATGGTGAGGGCCTGGATGCAGAGGGAGGTCAGCTTGATGAGGGAGCTGTGGAAAATGTGCACATGGTACCTGGCCGCACTCAAGCCCGCAAAAATGTCTGGAAATTCCAAGACAACGACTTTGATGGAGGCTTGCCTCCTTTTCTAGGAGACTGGAAAGTAATAGTTCATCATCCTCAGCTCCTATGTCTCTATTGTTCTCTGGCAGCCACTCATCATCACTGTTGTCACTATAATCATCATCACTGGAGTCGGAGGGAATTTCCTGGACTTTTCTATAAGCTTCCCTATTCTTTGCTGCACTTGCATTCTACAAAATGTGACAAAATGATAAGTGTTACTCGCACAAACTACAACTAATCTGCACAAGGCTATCTATTTTTAAATGAATACCCTATAAAATATAGCAAACATACACTGATTTACAACTAAAACAGTCACAAGAAAAGGTAAAGCAATTAAATGGCTTGAGTGAGAATTATACTTGATGATGCATGATGTCCACTTCATTGGACACATGGTTAATCGTAATTTACTACTTATTTGAGATAAAATGTTCAAAATAAAAGAATGATATTATTACTTAGATGTTACTGTATATCGTCATATTTTTTTTTACCTCTTGGGTTCTCCTGGAATAGAAGGATTGACAGGATATTCCAGCAGTGGTCAACAAGTGTGGCTGTCTGTCGGCCATCTTGGATTCAGAGGAAATTCACTTGCAGTTACAACGACTGACCACTGAACAAACCTCAATGGAGTGGTGCAGTAGAGAGCACTCTAGTGGCTGTATGCATTTCCACCATAGAAACCATTGCATTTTGGAGAAAATGACTTTTGAATAGCTGTCCACTGCAGTGACCACTATGCGCCAGAGGGTTAATAAAGGCGTATGAACACTTTAAAAAAAAAAAAAAAAAAAAAAAAAGGGGTACAGTTGCAGCTGCAATAGTGCGTGAGTTTGTGCGGCAGAAAATTGCAGACCGAGTCAATGAAGGTTAAATTACGAATGCAGAAAACTAAATTAGAAATCCAAATGCTGGAGCATCAGTTACAGGTGGATGAGGGCAGTGGCGCAAAAAGTGGGTATGCAATCTATGCAGTGCATGGGGGCGCTACGCGAAGGGGGGGTGCCAAAACAATTGGCCGGAAGCAGATGAAGATACAAGATTATGATATTTACAAGATTATAGAATTTAAAGAGAACTGGAAGACGCGCGATTGAGTGCGCAATATCAACGAAACCAGACTAGGTGCAACCTAGTATATGGCTGGGCTGCCAAGTGCTGTCTGAGAATGTGCGCCCAAGAAAAGGGTGCGCATTGAAGATATTAAATATTAATTTGAAATTATAAACCTCCCATTCCCTCTTAAAAGGGCGCCCCTTTTAAAATCATTCTGGCGAGTAAAAAGCCGGAAAAAGTGGAGGTTTGATACGTAGTTTTTTCCCTTTCTCTGAATCCCATCTCCCATTTCAGCATTTTTAATATTTAAAACAGAAACCTCTTCCTGTCGCACCTTGGTCGCACCCTCTGAAACATCGGCGCAGAAGGACGGGACCTCGTAAGCCTAGCCATGATGTGCCGTTTTATGAGCTACTCGAGGTTCACAGTCCCAAAAATAAACAAATAATCCTCGGACAAAATCCTAAATTTGAATAAAGTGATTCATTGCATTATAAAGGACTTACTTTTTAATTCAATCAACTATCTGAATGTAACTTGTCACTTCTGCCAACAGAAATACATCCAGGCAGCAGGCTAATCCCATAAAAGGCATAAAATAATGATAGCCTGATAATCGTTCCCTTTAGGCTCATCACCAGCATTCTTAAAATGCTCTGAAACTGGCGATTTTATTTTAGGCCGATGATATTCGCACTTATAGCCTACTTGTGGCCAATGCTGAATTTTCCCTTGGCCACAGCTTAAAAAATAATTTTGGCCAAGAAAAAAATTTTGGCTTTGAACAAACTTAAAATAAGTGTGGGCAATGGAGCACTTTGCATCTTCACCACACTTTTAAGTGCGTCTAACGCGAATTTCGATCAATTTTTGTGCTTGGACGCACTTAAATAAGTGCGAATAGTCACTTCGTTTATTTTATTTTCATCTTTTTACTGCGGATACGTGAAAGCGATTCTCAAGCTTTCAGTAACGAGTGCATTCCCTCAACACAGTGTCAAGAGATACGGCAGTTTTATGGGTACGGCAGTCGATTTGAAGGGATTAGGATAAAGATTAGGGATTATGGTTAGGGGAAGGGTTAGGTTAGGGGTCATGGTTAAGGTTAGGGTTAGGGTTTGGGTTTGGTTAGGGCAGGGTTTGAAATTGGGACTGTCGTACCTCTCTACATTGAAATGCATTGGAAAACTGCCGTACCCGTAGCAACTGCCTTCTCTCAAACATAAGCTGACGCAGTACTTGTCGCGATGACTGTGCCCTCTGAGTGGTATTCCTTCATGGCCCAGGAATTTAGCAGATCTGAATAAATTTTACAACACTGTCCTAGCAGTATGTTGATTCCTAGCTGCAAACTTCGACAGCATAGCGCTGATTATAGTTAGGCTACTTAAAATCGTTCTGGCGAGTAAAAAGACGAAAAAAGTAGAGGGTGATACGTAATTCTTTCCCTTTCTCTGAATCCCATCTTCCATATCAGCATTTTTTACATTTAAAACAGAAACATTTTCCTGTCACTCCCTATGAAACATCAGCGCAGAAGGACGTGACTTCGTAAGCTTAGCCATCATGTGCCGTTTTATGAGCTACTCGAGGCCTGCAGTCCCAAAAATAAACAAATAATCCTCGGACAAAATCCTAAATTTGAATAAAGTGATTCATCCCATTATATATGACTTACTTTTTTAATTCAATCAATTATCTTTAATGAATGTAACTTGTCACTTTCGCCAACATAAACATCCAGGCATCAGGCTAATCCCATAAAAGGCATAAAATAATGATAGCCTGATAATCGTTCCCTTTGGACTTATCATCAGCATTCTTAAAATGCTCCGAAACCGGCGATTTTATTTTATTTTCATCTTTTTACTGCAGGTACGTGAAAGCCACTCTCAATCTTTCGGTAACGAGTGCATTCTCTCAAACATAAGCTGACGCAGTACTTGTCGCGATGATGGTGCCCTCTGAGTGGTATTCCTTCATGGCCCAGGAATTCAGATGATCTGAATAAATTTTACAACACTGTCCTAGCAGTATGTTGATTCCAAGCTGCAAACTCCGACAGCATAGCGCTGATTAGAGTTACTTAAATCATAGCGAACACATGTAATGAATCAGAGTGCAGGCCTGACAACTTATGCTGACCAAGTTTTTCTTTTGCCTTTTCCCAGTTGCTCAATTCCCCCTTAACAAACAAACTATCACCGTAGTTGTGCAGATAAATCAAAGAATACTGTCAGTTTCCTTAACACAATGCAACTTTTGCCATTTTTCAAACAAACCTCATTGAAAGGATCGGTTAAATAACACCGTGCCGAATTTTCTTCCAGGAAATGCAATGCTTGGTTGGAAGGATCCCAAGTGGGCAGCGCTAAAGTTAATGGTCCACTGCTGATGCTCTTCACTGGAGCGACAAACTAACTGGTGCTCGGTGCAAGCTATTGTGGTGACAATATTGTTGCTTAATTCTATCATCTGTAATGTTATTTTCATCACTGTCCTTGCGTCCACGAGTAACGCAAGTGTTTGTATCAGTTACTTTAGTTTTCTTTTAAATATTGTTTGGAGGGGAAAAACAGATATCCCTCTCTGCTTGCTGTCGTTCGCCATTTTCGCTTCCCACTGCGTTTGTGTCGGCGCCTTCCGCTTCCTTGAGAAAGCGTTCCCTCAATACATAATTAAAAATGTAAAAAAAATTCAACCCAGATTTTTTAAAAAAGGTTTTAGACAAAGATTGTACAAAACAGTTTTAACCCAATTCATGTTTTTATTTATCTGTCTTATTTTTTACTGTTTAAAGTTACTGTTACATTGAGAATGCTGTGAGTCTGCAGCCGCCACCGGGAAGTGTTGCAAAGGCAGGGGCGCCCTTGTACAATTAAACCTATTAAATACGAATGACGTCAACGCCCGGCCTGCCAGCCAGCCAGCCAATCGTCGGCCAACCAATCGTTTAACTTCTTCCCCACTGGCCAGCCAATCGTTAAACTTGATCACTCAGGCAGCTAGTCAGCCAGTCACTCACTCACTCACTCACTCATTCACTCACTCAGCGACATTCGCATTTATGGGGGCCTGGCCGCTATTTGCGGGCCATCCCAATAAAACGCATCCCCCCCCTAAAATAAACCGTGTCTCCCCCGCTCAACAAAATGAAATGGGCAGTACCCGTTCGCAAAACAACACCACCTACCACCCGGTCATTGAAAAATTAAATGGAGAACACTGGGTGTTGGGTGTTGGGGGGGCGCTGTTGTTGTCGTTGCATACCTGCGCCCCTGGCTGCATCCGAATAGTCAAAAAATTATGGCCTATCCACTAATCCCTAACCACTTTTCTTTAACCTTTGTGGAAAACGTCATAAGGGAAAGAAAAGGTGTTTAAGGGAATTCCTAACGACTTAGGAAGAAAACTGCGCTAATTAGAGAATCCGAATGCACTTACACTAGGCAACGTGATCATGAGTCCCCTGCCCATCTTATACGTTCCTTTACGCAATTGGCCGGATGAGTGGTCGCCGCTTTAAATATTGCTGCTGTGCAGAATTGTGGGATAGCGTTATCTCCTTTCTTTACGAAAAGGATGGTTCTGTGTTCCCTATGCTAAAGGTGGTAAATTAGGAAGCACTGAGACACCTTTCCTTAACAGTTGAAGAATTCAAATCCACTTATCATGGCTGCCACGTAATTATTTCTGGATCATTTTTTAGGAGTTAGAAACTTCCCCAAGCAAAAAAGACTATTTGGACGCAGCCCCTGGCTCACACAGTTGTTTAGGAGTTAGGACCACTTGTTTGCTATAGCGCCACCTACAAATTGATTTAAACCGCATCCAGTACAAAGAAGTTGCATGGCTTGTAGATGCATGATGTCAAGTTTGGTGATGATTGGACATTGCATTAAGGAGCTACAGCTCTTTACATCAATATAGGCCACGCCCTTATATTTTGTGTGAATTGATTTCACTGCTTTAGGAGGAGATAAAAATTAAAGGGTTCACAAACAATTCAAAATGGTTTGCAAATACAAAAATGGGTGTGGCTTACATGGATTGATTGGTCTTGACCAACAGAATCTACCAAAAAAAATTTTGTTTCTGGCCTGAGTAAAAAAAAAAAATAAAAGGCTCCAGCCGAATTTTTCACTATATTCTCACTTTGACAAGAATATTCTTTCTATTTCAGGGAAATATTGGTATTGGTTATGTGCAGGTTATGTAATATTGGTTAGGTCTGAAATATATGGAACTTGGAAGCACATACTCCGTGAATATCAGCAGTATCGGATGGATACTTTCTGAAATATTGCATTTTAAAGCTGTTAAATTGTTAGGAGTGTAATGCAAATTTCGTGACAACATAAAATTTCATCATTACTCTGAAACACATGAATACAAAATTAACTATATTTTGTAATTTCAGGTGATACTGATTTGAAGGACATTATGTTGGCATCATTTAACTGTAATACCTATAACCATACAGTAGGGGAGACTGGGGTCCAATGAGCCATGGGGACCAATGAGCCGTATCACTATTTTGCGATCAATTGATGACAGAGCTGCTTAAAATAGGCAAAATATTTGACCATTGAATAATGAATCATGGGGATAAATGAGCCATATCACTATTTTGACAAATGAAATTAGGGATGGACTGGAAGGGTTTGTGTGCCATCTGTATTGTGTAAATGTTACATCTATCAATGATGCATGGTACAGACTATTCTGTACTAAATCACTGAGCGAGCAGGGACTACCCCCTTGCCAAGATGCTTTGCAGCAGCATATTCTCCGCAAAAACTACCAAACATATCTAAACAGACAGGCCCTCTGTCAGATTTTGGACATTTCTGATCCTGCTGGGCATGGATGGGTGGTTCGTGATGACATCATAGCTCTGAGGTGGTACACTGGAGATTTGGCACCACAGCGCCTCCTGGAACATCAATCCTGTCACTGTGCAATGTCCAGGTGTGCAACAAAGCAGTGCAGGTGTCACAAGAGTACAGTCAGGTGTACTGACCTCTGTTCTTGTGTTTCGTGTGAAAATACTGAGGAGTGAAGTGAAATATGAAAATATAAAAGATACATGGTTGCTTGCTAGTGACACTGGACTGGTACTGTTTCTCCCTGCATTGATCAATTTAGCAACCCATCACAACAGTATTTTATTCTGAATCAGAAATAAATTAAACAACAATTTCCTTATATCAGGCTTCCTTGTTTTTCTTCCTGTGAGGATCCTTTTGTCACTGTTCTGCTTTATACTGCATGCATATGAAATGTTACCTGGAACACTGTTGTGGTGCAGGGAGCCAGAGAAAAATCACTGAAGACAGCGAAGTGAGAAGAGACTCCATTCCACTGAAAGTTGGTTGAACTTAGCGAGGGCAATTCATATTGTGCCGTCACAAATGCAAATTTGCAAAAACAGTTTTGGTCATCAGAAAGACTAGTAATTCTAATAATTTCCCCCTTAAGTCCAACTTTGTATCTCTAATAGCTTTTGTGTACGAGCTGTTTCAAATAATAGTCTCTATGCTAACGAAAAACACAGAAAAGTTTCAGCATTTAAGGGGTTAACACCGTGTTCCTTTTGATGCCTGGTTTCAAGCTGTTGCAGAATGATTTACATTGATGGTAAAATTAGTTTTTATGGCTTTTTACTGAAACTGGTGCTCTATGACTTCATACTGTAGTTTTTCAACTCGGTCTGTACCCTCGAGTTCAATGGTAAAATGCCCACCTTTAGGCATAATTTTCACATACTTGTGCCGCTATTTCGACATGAAGAGTTGCACCATTGGAAAGAACATTAAAAAATACCCTTTTTAACAGGTTTTCAGGCATAAGTAAATTTCTGTCACGGAATTTCACTTCTCAGCGAATAGAGCACTGACTAAATATTCTGAAGGTCGGCTTGCTGGTGAATATTCAATAACTGATCCGGGTGTGCCATCTAGTGATAGAATAGTGTAACTGCGTGCATAAATAGAGCAGCTCCATGTCCGCTGGCATCAACATCTGCACTGACGGGTTATGGGTCGGACCAGAACGTAAGGCCATAAGTTTGAGGCCACCCTCAGATTTTTTATAAAAATCACACATCAACTGCTCTTTCCTTATTTTGTGTATATGAAATGACTTCAGTGACTTCAGCCAATAGGTTTTGGGTGAATTCCAGACCTCAGACCACATTTTAAAGCTGTCTTGACTGATTGATCACTGACCACAATTTTTTTTATAACTGAGTTCCAGTGCCTTTGTGTTAAAATTGTTCACGTCCTCGTGACATAAAATCATGTTATGTAACAAGAAGGCATGCTGTATAAATGCCTTCCCCAAAACCAAGGGGTCACATTGCACCATTAAAAATCTGAGGCTGGCCCCAAACTTTTGGCCTGTAGTGTATATATATATATTAAAAAAAAAAACTCCCACGTACGAACTCAAGCCATAAAAACCACCGTTTAAACCAGTGACCACAAAAATCGCGAAACTGGACCAATCTTATTTCAATTGTATTTCATTGTGATTCCACATTAGTTCTTCCTAAGTTTTCTTGGCGCAAATAAAATTACCTCAGTTCATTTATTCATTCACTCATTATTCTTCTTAAATTATGTACGGCACGACAGGCTATTTGATTTGTTTATATGATTTATTTTATTTTTTTTAACTCTGGTTGCAGGGTAGAAGAGGGGAAGACTGCTGAGGTCTCTTTCCAGTCACAGCCTTATCAAGTTCACTTACGGGGCACGCAACTTAAAGAGAGTTGTAAATTTCGAAATGGGATGAAACGCTCGTTATCCGTTTTTTCCATTTTTCATTTATGCACAAAATCGAAATTTTCGGAAAAATACTGAGAAAACAAGTCATTATCTTTGTTTTTTTTGTTTTCAAGGTTTGGAAACTAGTCAACTACTGACAGATACTCAGAAAAACAAGTCTTTTTGTCCAATCAGAAACAAGCTTTTTTAGTTTTTCAAGTTTTTATTTTTAGAAAAAAACTGTATGAACTGTATTCAAGTATGCAAGCAGACGACTTTCAGCTTTGACAGTTCCCAAACCGTTGTCTCTGTTTTTGTGGTCCATTAGAGTTAAACTTAAAATGATTCAACTTTTTTTTTTTTTTTAAACGAGTGAATGTTAACTTTTAGCTAATATGGTTATCATTTTCAAGGTCACCACTATCACATGAGGTTTTATGGTATCAGGAAAGGGCAGTTGCAACAACTGTTGAAACTTAATGCATTATTTAACAGCAAGTTCAACACTTTTTTTAGTTTTTTTTTAAATATAATACTGTTCATCATTTAGATTCAGGTACAGGAGGTTTATATTCAAGTGGACCATTCTTGCATTAATGTCCATGAGTTTTAACTGTTCACTTATATGAAAATAATATAAAGTGAATAGTCTAATTTTAATTATCCAAATCTAGTCTTTCTTTTCAGTATGCCCAGAGAGAGAAAGAGGGTCAAGACAGAGGGCTCCACTCCATTTTTGGAGAGAGCCTCTAACATTATCAGGGATGAAGGCAGGCAGTACCTTTAACTGGCATTGCTTAAATGAAAGTGATTCATTAATAAACCTCATCTTAACCAGATGGCAGGATATAGTTATATTGTTTGTCTTTTTTTTTTTTTTTGACATTGTATTGCAAAAAGAAAATGATATAAGATATAGATTTTAAAAATTCTTAAGTTGTTTTCACCAGGGAAGATGGAATTATATTGTTACATTACAGACATACAATATGGCATTGCTAAAAATTTTTTTCTAAAAAAAAAGTTTAATGGATAAAGAAAACTCAATGATGCAATAATATAGTTATTTCAATACTTTTAGTAGATAATGGGTGTGTTGGCAGTTTTATAGTTTAAAACTAATACCCCATTTTCCGTAAGGACCCACAAACGTTTTGGAAGCCCAGTTTTCAATTTTGTCAATTTTGTATAATCAATGCATATACTGACAATAGGCAGAATAAACATTAATTGCCTCATAAATTGTTCCATTCTTCCTATGTCAAGAAAACCTACTGTATTTTATATCAATTTGAATCTTTGACATCTGCATCATACGGGAGTACTTGTCTAACAAATTATAATTGTCATCTGATAAAAGCTGATGAATAAATTTGGCACTGTAATATTATTATAACTTACATTTTTGATAATAATCCTTTTATTAACACTGAAATATATTGTATTTGTAACATGTTGCAAACATCCACAAACAATGTTGAACTGTCCCCGGCCCGGTGGAAGCCAAACATCTGACAATGTCATTCAAATGCAAATTGTGAAGAATGTACTTCTATAAATGATCTTTAAATGGTTTTGACTATTAACAGACAGATGACATCAGTTTATTCAATGTATAAAAATTTGGTTTGTCTAATCCAAACCATCTCTGAGTAACAGAGTCAAATGCAAAAAAGGTATTTCAGCAAACAAAGTTATCCGCTTTGTTTTGAATATTCTGTCCCCGTCTTAAACAATCCGCCATCTTAACAACATTCCATTACATTAAAGAAAATGACCCTAATTTTTTTTTTTTTTTTTTTTTTTGAAGGTCCCTCCACAGTTCTGGCCCCTCATTTTCTTATCCCCACAGTAAAGTCTTTGTTTTGTCCTATCAGGAAATAGCAGTCCCCGCCTTGACTGGAATGAAGTATTTAGTCATTTACAGTCAATAGAATTCAGAACTGTTTTTTAATCTTGGTTAAACATATTTATGATTTGACCAATTTTATCAACAGTCTTTAATTCAAGTGGACCATTTTGCATTAATATATGTCAGTTTTATTTGTTATTATTGAAAAAATATAAAAGCCTAATAGTAATTAAAGTTTGAATTATCCAAATGCCGCTAATTTTATTTAAATTTCATGAGAATCAATGTTCACTTTAACATTTTTTAATTAAAGGCTATTTTCTATCTCAATTATTATTAATTAAGTAAGTTTTTATTAAAATTAGTACTACTATTTAATTGACTAGTACCTACCTGGCATTGTTAAAACAAGATATTTTTCTGATATTAACCTAAACCCTATATGTTGGCAGGAGGTATATGTGATCGGTTTGTTGTTTGTTTGCTTGTGAACAAGGTAACTGGAAAAAGTAATTTCACGGATATCTCTTAAATTTTTTTTTAGTCTACACAATTTTCATGTATTTTGTGCACTATTTTACAGCCATAAATTCAAACAATATCAAATCAAATTTTTTTTTAAAAACCTAGTGTGTAAAATCTAACTGCAAGTAAGTCGGCTGCGCGAGATTTCCAAAAAATTACGCGAGAATCTTGCCGAAGTTCCGTGATAAGCCCTCCAAACCCTGCGATAGCTGCAGCTATTGCATGGTTTGGAGGGCTTATCGCGCAACTTGCAGACGCGCTCGAACGCACCCAAAGTCCCCAAATGTGGTCCCCCCACGTGACTATGCGCGTCAAATAACGAGTCTTGCAAGATTATCATATAGCTCACTGTTGAAATAGCGCGATTCAATTAATTAATTTAATTGTGGCTGCGTGCATGTGGTAGCCTAATTAGCAAACTAGCCAGCTAGCTCGCTACACTGATGTGCCAGTTAATCATTAAACATTTCGCCATCACTGGCTAGCTAGCTAGCTCGCGATTATGGTAGAAGTGAACTGTTCCCTTATTAGCATGTTAGCTGGCTAGCCCGCTACACTGGTATGCAAACTTGTCATTTAACAGTTCGTTAGCATTTTAGCTAGTTAGCCAGCAAGCAGTTGTTACAATAGAAGCAAACTGTTACCTTATTAGCATGTTAGCTGGCTAGCTTGCTACACTGGTGTGTGAACTAGTCATTAAACAGTTCGTTGTCATTTTAGCTAGTTAGCCAGCTAACATGCTAATAAGGGAACAGTTCGCTTCTTTTATAATAATCACTAGCTAGCTAACGGGTTAAACTGATAACAAACTGCTTAATGATTTGTGAGCACGCCAGTGTAGCAAGCTAGCTGGCTAGTTTGCTAGCTAATTAGGCTACAGTGGGTGCGTTCGAGCGCGTATGCAAGTAAGCCGCCTGCGCGAGATTCCCGAAAAATTACGCGAGAATCTTGCCGAAGTTGCGCGATAAGCCCTCCAAACCCCGCGATAGCTGCAGCCATGTATTCGCGTGTATTCGCGTCTTTGAATTGACTTGAATGTAATCTGTCGTGCGAAAAATTCGTTTCGCGTCCGGTGTGAAAGCAGCTTTATTTTCCCATAAAACAGTCGCAAGTGCCGCAGCAATCAAACGAGCACGCCTTCTTCTTCTTGCCATAAACATGCGATACAGAGTCCACGTGAACTGTAAAAGGTAAAACGTACAGGCAACTAACTCAGTCGGCTCCATGGCAACACAAACTTCCGTTGGTTTGTTGACAAATGTCAAAGTGCGGAAGAAACGCGGCGAGGGTCGTTCCAATCCGATTTCCCACAACCCTCCCCCGAAGTTCCCTCCATTGCCCTCCCTCGCTCGGGAAGAGCTTACTCGCCTGCTACGTCATTCGGAGGGCTCACTCGAGTGGAGGGAAGAAATGAAGGGAGTGTCTTATTTCGGATTGTGGATCTCTGGTGCAAAAAAAAAATTCGCTTGGCAGAGGTTTGCACTCTAGGAGTGCCTCTAGTTAGTGTTTTACAGGTCGAACATGCTATTTTCACTGGTCTGTTAATAATAATAGACTAAAAAATGCTGAAATTGAGAAATATATATGTTTATTGAAAAATATTTGCTCATTTTGAATTTTATGGCAGTAACATGTTTCAAGGAAGTTGGGACAGGGGCAATGTTTACCACTGTGTTGCATCACCTATTCTTTTTACAATACTCTGATAGCGTTTGGTAACTGAGGTGACGCAAAATGTTTTCCTATGCTTTCTTGATATAGGCTTTCAACTCTTAGCAGACTCCTTTGTAATATTTTTTTTTTCATAATGCAGGCAGGCCAGTTTAGCACTCAGCCTCTTTTGCTACACAGCCATGTTGTTGTAATACATGCAGAATGTTGTGTTTTGCCGAAAATAGCAAGGTCTTCTCTGTCAAAGATGTCTGGATGGTAGTATATGAAACTCCAAAACCTGTATGTATTGTTTAACATTAATGGTGTCTATACAGATGTGCAAATTACCCATGCCATGTGCAATAATGCACCCCATACTATAATGGATGCTGGCTTTTGAACTGTGCACTGATAACAAGCTGGATGGTCCCTCTCCGCTTTAGCCAGGAGGACACAGCCTCTGTCATTTCCCAAAATAATATCAGATTTTTGATTGGTCAGACCACAGGACAGTTTCCCATTTCACTTCAGTCCATCTTAAATGACCTCGGGCCCAGCGAAGGCCGTAGCATTTCTGGATCTTGGTTTAATATTTGCATGGCAGAGTTTTAACTTGCATTTGTAGATGCAGGGACAAATGGTGTTCACTTACAGTGGTTTACAGAAGTGTTCTTCAGCCAATGCAATGATTTCCACTTCAGAATCCTGCCTGTTTTGAAGGCAGTGCTATCTGAGGGCCTGTAGATCATAGCCCTTCAATACTGGTTTTCAGTCTTGTCCCTTGTGTACAGAGATTGCTCTGGATGCTCTGAATCTTTTGATAATATGTACTGCAGATGATGAAAATCCCACATTTTTAGCAATTTTACATTGAGAAGCATAATTTTAAATTGTTGAACTATTTGCCCATGCAGTCTCTCCCTGAGTGGTGCAACCATTGCCATCTTTTTGTCTGAAATAATTTTTAAACCCAATCCTGTTACTGACCAGTTGCCAATTAACCTTATTTGCAGTGAGATGTTCCACCAGGTGTATTTTTTTTTGCATCATTCAACTTTTCCAGTCTTTTGTAGCCCTGTCCCAACTTTTGTGAAATGTGCTGCTGGCATCAAATTCAAAATCAGCATATGCTTTTCAAAAAACAAAATTTCTCAATTTCAACATTTGATATGTTGTCTTTGCTCTATTTTCAATAAAATACAGGGTTTAAATGATTTGCTAATCATTGCATTCGGTTTTAGTTACATTTTATACACCTTCTCAACTCTTCTGGAAATGGGGTTGTAATGATAATAATAATAATAATAATAATAATAATAATATAATAATAATAATAACAACTAGAGAAACTATAAAAGTAAAGATTTTTACAGGGCATTTGTGCCGATAATGGAGAGGCAACAGCCAGCGGAAGTCGACTTGCCCCCCGCGCCCGGCTGGACGCGCAGACGGGAAGGTAAGGATGGAAACATCGGTTTGAGGGCTTTGGGCAAAACCTAGTGGACAATTGTTAAATTCTTTTAGCGTGGATTCAATACTTGGTTTGTGTTGTAGGTCCTGTGGACGATTTTTACGTGCTTGAATCTCGACTGGGAGAGGGCGGATGCGGCTCAGTGTTTGGAGCGAAACGCATCTCCGATGGACTGCCTGTAAGATGCCGCCTTTAAAACTACGATTTGACGATTCCTTCTATTCTCCTGCAGTAACATCTCAGATCAAACTTTTCATGATTTTGTTCTTTATTTATCACTGATGAGGACATGCATCCTGTGAAGTATTTTAACTCATAGAGATGGTTACTTCTGGTGTCTAAAAATAGTATTTTAAAATATGTTTTCTATATTATATTTCTTGAGAAATATCCTTTTATATTGGCATATTTCATGAGTCTTGTACCTCATGGTAAAACAAAACACGAATTCCACACTGCACTGTTTGTACAGTTGATTGTATTATTATCTACAGAGTGCGCACCATAATTTATAGGACAGTCACTACCAGCAAGCCAATAGTTACAGAACTGTCTTTTAACTGGTAGGAGTGTGTTTCTACCCATGTAGGGTGAACTCTAGATATGGAAGCTCTATTGCATATATTTATCGTTTAAACAAATGATGGAGTGCCCATGAATATCAAAAGGTCGCAGGTGACATTCCTGATGAAACCTGTTTTTCTGCACCACGAAAAACAGGTTTCATCAGGAATGTCACTTGCGACCTTTTGTTATTCATGGGACGATTATATTGTGTATCGTGTTAAACAAATGATGGAGTGCAGTCGGTGCACTATGTCATTACATCATTAATTTCTTCTGTAAAAGCACGAGCAGTTTGCAGAGTGGCATTTGCACCTTTTAATCTCATGACGCTTTCCCCAGGTCGCCCTGAAATTGGTGGAGAAGAGAGAGCAGGACCAGTTTGGAGTGAGTAACACCAAAAAATGACTCTTGATTAGAAAGATGTTTGTATCATTTTGATCTGTTTGTCCACAATCTAAAGTGGCATTTTTCATTATTCACTGTCGTGTCTGCTTACCTCTCCCAGCTAATAGATAACAGCACAGTACAGTTCATCTGCTGGTGGGTAATGGCACACTATACCTCCTCCAGCTCGCACTGAAGTGCCTGCTAGAGCCTGATAATAATCACTGTCAGCTCATTTCGCTCACTTTCTCTTCAGTTTCCTTGGGAGGTGCGGCTCATGAGCCTGGTGAGCCACAACACCGGCCACCCCAACATCATTAGGCTCTATGAGTGGTTCGACGCACCCAAATATTACGTGCTGGTGCTGGAGCGGCCCGAGCCCTGCCGAGATCTCTCTGATTTCTGTTCGGCTAAAAATAAGATGGATGAACAGCTGGCTCGGGTCGTGATCCAGCAGCTCCTCGACGCTCTCCTGCACTGCCAGCATTGGGGGTGTTCCATCGCGATGTTAAACCAGCGAACGTCCTGCTTAACACGGACACGAATCGTGTCACACTGATCGATTTTGGAGTTGGGACAAACTGGAAGAACACTCCATACACCTCCTTTGCTGGTAAGTGAGGGGGTTTCCTGGTTTTAATCAGCGTTTGGGACGTTCGGAGTAAATTATAGCAAGTCCCCTCTTCTCTGCTTATAAATTAGTGAAGTGAAATACGCACAAAATTCAACGTGCGGATCAGTGTTTTCAATTGAAGACCACAAAGGAAAAACAATCAGAGTCCAAATTTTGCATTTTTGCATATTTTATATTTTATACATTATTATAATATTTTATATTTTTTTCAGTGCTTTGTTTCTTAGATCGTACTATTATATTTTTAATTAATCATTTCTCCACAACGTGAAAATGTGACTCTGATCATTATATCCCTGAAATAGTCAGGGGATATCATGGTTTCGCCCCACCTGCCGCCGCCGCCGCGTCCGCAGATTTTACATACTTCACATTGGCTTCTCATTTTTTAGCATATGGGTAGATATGGTAGAGAGGATGAACTGATTAGATTTTGGGCAAGTATGCGCTCCTAGGTTTGCCACCAGGTGGCGCTATATATTGAAAAAATCAGTTTTTTAACATGTCTCTGGAACAATTACTTACACAGACCTCAAATTTGGCTCATATTGTAGGTCTAGTAAAAGGGAATCTAACAAAGGGGGGCTTCGAGGATTGGGGAATTTTGGGGATATACCCTTGCTGTCTGCCGCCCGACAGCGTAAGCCTAGTTTTTCCATTGTAGTCTTCAGTTATATGCTCTGTGCTGTAGTTTGAATTCGTTTTCATATCAGGACTGCCATACAATAGGTGACAGTACTTTTGCCTCTGTCTTAGGCACACTGGCATTTTCACCGCCGGAGTGGTTCAGGAGCGGCGCGTACCAGGCTGGTCCCGCCACAGTGTGGTCAGTGGGGGTCACACTGTACAACATCGTTTGTGGCTACTTCCCCTACGACACACTCAAAGACTCTGAGACTATGGGCATCATCACCTTCCCAGAAGAGCTGTCCCCACGTGAGTGCAGTCAGCAGGAGCTTTTGGAGTCTGTGTGCAAATCTCTAAAATTCGGGCTTCCTGTGGTCTGCTCTGTCTAATTGCGAAGGTTTTGTCATGTACAGCGCTGGTGGACTTCATGAAACGGTGCCTGGCACCTGAGGTGGAGCTGCGAGCCTCATTGGAGGAGCTCCAGCACCACCCGTGGCTCCGCCCCTCCTGCATCCAATCAGGTAACTTCAAATTCAATCAAAATAAATCTACTTTTATTAGCATAGCGCATTTCTCAAACATGTGCCACAATGCGCTTTACTGTTACACCCCGGCCTCAGATGTGGAGAACTCACTTTAGACGGAGTAAAAGTGATAATAATAATAATCTATATTATAATAGCGAAGCGGACTCTGCGTGCGTGCGTGCGTGCGTGACCGGCCACTTCACTTTTATAATATAGATAATAGAAGCATTTACGGCAATCCAATACTAGATCTCCTCCAGAGACTTACAGCTGTCAGGTAAGTAGCAATGAACTAGCAATCTAATTACTGATCCTAACTTGTCAGATAAATGGCTACTTATAACAATTATTTCCATGATTATCATTGTTGTGATTATAAGCATTGACTAGCAATGTATTACCAGTAATCCTAACTAGTTATTAGGTCACCAGCAATTAATAATGATTGTTATTATGATCATCATTATTAGTATTGTAATTTTAAGCATTACCTTGAAGTCTAATAATATAGTTATCATAACTGGTTATTAGGTAACCTGCAATTAACAATCAATATTATACTAGTGATCCCAAATATTTATTCCACATTCTTTGATAATTTCTGTACTAGCTGCGTATTTAAACACATAAACTTATGTAATGCATTGTAACTGTTTGCATTCTGTTCCTCACAGTAAAAATGGACAGTTTAAGGAATGCAGGGATTGTGACAAACAGTTGCGCTAGTTTGCCCAATTTGCACAAGCCTCTTATCTCGGTTTTAATTATGACAACAACAGAAATCAGCTTTTTTCAAAAGGTTGAACTGGGGATCATCAAATCATGCACCTCATGGTCTAAGAGCTGCTGGTCTTTCACCCCCCCTTTACCTGGGAGTCAGGCCTACAGTTTATGCAATCAGGTGCACTTAATTGTGCAAGTAAGTAGTTAATTAACTTTGAGAAAAGAAAACCAGCGCTAGATTTGGATTTGAGATCTAGATTTGATGATCACTGGTTTAAACTGTTCTAGAGAGCAGGCAAGGATTAGACAAAAACTAGGACAGGGGTCACCTAATTAGTCCCTCTAATCCAAATCCAGACCTGCGCAGCATACTGAACAAGCTGAGGCCTGAGAACTTCGAGCAGCTCGTGAAACAGTTCAAAGAGCTCTTGATAAATACCAAGGCTCAGCTGGAGGGCGTTGGTGAAATGGTCTTGGAGAAGGCCATTTGCGAGATGGAATTCGCCAGCACCTACGCCAAGATGTGCTGCGAACTTAAGGAGGTGAGCAAGCCAGTCGAAGTCTCTATTAGAGCACCTAGTAATAGTCTCTGAAGCATCCCCAGTAAGTGTCCAGGCTGTATCTTCTCTGTAGTTGATAAAATGGCTGGCACATAAATGCAGTGTAATGTTTCAGTGTTAACCTGTACTCAGAGGAATGCTGGATTTAAAGCAAAGTACAATGAATCCTCAGTGGAGTCTGGGACCTGATCTTTTCTTCCTGACAGCTGACAGTCCCCGGCAACGATCCAGCATTCCCCCTCAACTTCCTGTCGCTCATGCTCGATCTCTGCCAGACGGAAGTTTGGAAAGTTATTTTTGATGGTGCTGTCCTGAAGAAGGAATGGCAGGACCAGCGTGCAGCAAAGGTAACCCTGGGTGGGGTTGGGGAAATGGACTTTAGAGCAGAATTATGCCAAGTGAAGTTATGCCTGGCTGTGAAATAAATGTGTAAAGTAATATGAACTGCAGAGGAGCATTACCTGTCAGAAATGCAGGGTATTTTTCTACTGGAGCTCCAAGCACAAAGTAAACTAGAGTCTTAAGTAGGCATTCACTCAGGGTACCCTGCAGAATCTCACGGTCTGACATCGTGCATAGTCTTGTTTTCATGATGCAACACCCAAACGCTTCTGGGTGATTTTCAGTTCTCAACAAGGATCACAGATAGAGAGACGAAATAGTACTTTGACTCGAGCTACATGATCGTCAGAGTAATAAACAAAGTCCATTACAAGGTGAATCGTCACTAATCATATTCATAGTCGCGCAAATGGAGATGAACCGTCTGTTGTTTGTCGATTAAATACCTCTTCTGTGCTGAAACAACAGTCCTTTATCTTGCCTCCGCTTCCTCACCTTGTATCCAGGGGGAAGACAGACAGAAGCTGCAGGAGCTGGAAGCAAAGGTGACCGCCCACCGAAATGGGCTGTGGGCAGTATGAGGTTCCTAGGAGAACTGCACAATCACGGAATGGTAAAGGATGGTGTCATCCTCCAGTGTGTCATTGAGCTCCTAGACACCGAGACTGCAGAAGCGATGGAGTGCTTGTGCCTCCTGATAACCACTGCAGGCTCAATCCTGCACTCTGAGGAGCTGAAGGTGCGTCCTGCTGCCTGGTGGCATCTCTGATGCTTTAATTGGACACAGGCTCACGTCACTTACATTCACTTTACCCTTTGTATCTACAGCCTGAAATGGACATGCTCTTCAGCAGGATTGAGAGCATCCTGAGGGAGAGAAGGTTGACGGCGAGAGTGTGCTTCATGCTGCAGGATCTGTTGGAGCTGAGACAGGTAATAGAGCTCTTAGCCTGAGATTATGGGGTTCAGGAATAGTTCTGATTGCGTCGTCTTCACATGCCTGTCTGCATTTATCGCATAACTGTCCTCCCTCCAGCGCCATTTTTTCACGAAAGGAAATCTACTTGCATCTTAATCTTGGTTTTAATTATGATAATGACAGAAATCTTTTTTCCAGAAGTTTGAACAGAAGTGGTTTAATGAGTTCATTAAATCAGGTCTTTTTTCTGACTCCCAGGTAAAGGGGGGGAGGAAAGCAGGCAGTGTTTTCCTTGATGAGCATGAATAGGTGACGCCTTGAACTGGGATAAAAATCCTGCCTCTTTAGCCCCACCCTTAACCCCTAAGTTTGGTCCTGGAATATCATTGCAGGTCCACACCAGAGAGACGAAAAAGCATCACCACCAAAGTCCCTTCATTCAGTGAGGATGAGCATGAAGCCAGAAGATCCCTGGAGAACATGGGATCAAAAGACAGCACCATGGGCAACACCACGACCTGGTTCCACACCTCAGATTGCACCATGGGGAACATCAAGGCCATGCTCCACACCAAAGATGGTACCATCACCAAAGGCCCTTCATTCAGGACCAAAGATGGTGCTCAAAACCAGAAGATCCCCAAGGCCATGCTCAAAACCCAGAGACAGCACCATGGGGGGAACGCCAAGGCTGGTTCAAGACCATAGATGGTACCATGGGGAACATCAAGGCCATGCTCAAAACCGGAGACAGCACCATGGGGAACGCCAAGGCCATGCTCAGGACCAAAGATGGTACCATGGAGAACGCCAAGACCATTCTCAAAACCGGAGGCAGCACCAGGGAGAACGCCAAGGCCATGCTCAGGACCATAGATGGTACGATGGGGAACGCCAAGGCCATGCTCAGGACCGGAGACCCCGCCATGGGGAACACTATTACCAGGGTCAGCACAAAGGATTGCACCATGGGGAACACCAAGGCCATGCTCAATGCCAAAGATGGCATCATGGAGAACATGAAGGTCGTGCTCAAGACCAAAGATGGTACCAGAGGGGTTTTGCTCAAGTTTGAGGACTTTCAGCAATATGCAAATTCAGTCTCAGTCCCTCTAAACTGTAGGGACTCATTGCAACCATTATTAGCTTGTCTGGCTGATATTAAGACATGGATGAGCCAAAGTCATTTAATTTAAATGACAGTAAGACTGAGGTAATTGTGTTTGGAGATCCAAAATATCCTTCTGATTTTGTTGATGGTATAGTCCCCCTCACCCCAAAACCAGCTTGTTCATCAAAAGCCTTGGTGTGACCCTTGACACTAATCTTAACTTAAAAAGACAAATTGGCTGTGGTTAAGGGATCTTTTCACCAGCTTCGACTCCTGGCAAAGGTTAAGCCTTACTTATCCTTTAAAGATTTAGAGAGGGTCAATCATGCTTTTATATCATCAAGGCTTGATTATTGTAATTCTTTGTACATTGATCTAGATCAGTGCTCACTTCGTCGCCTGCAGCTCGTGCAGAACGCTGCCGCTCGCCTTCTGAGTGGCACTAAGAAACGGGAGCATATTACACCTGTCCTGGCTTCCCTGCACTGGCTTCCCATCCATTTTAGGATAGATTTTAAGGTTTTATTGTTTGTCTTCAAGAGTTTAAGTGGCCTGGCCCCTCAATATCTGGCTGAACTACTACAAGCTCACAATCCAGTCAGAGCGCTGAGATCAGCAAGTGAGCTGCTGCTGGTTGTTCCCAGATCTAGGCTCAAAACTAAGGGCAACCGAGCTTTCTCAGTAGCGGCTCCCAAGCTATGGAATAGCTTGCCACTGCATGTCAGACATGCAGTCTTTGGAAATGTTTAAGTCTTTTTAAAAAAATCACTTCTTTTCCTTGGCCTTTGGACCTGTTGTGAGCCGGACCTGAGCCTATGACATATGCTCTGTCCTGTGTCTGTGTGTACTTCATATTGTATTTTATGGTTCGTGTTTCTATTTTATATTTTATCTTTATTACAAAGGAAAGTTTGATGAAACGAGTGTAAATATGCAGCGCTAGTAATAAATTTGATTTTCTATAATAATTACGCGCAAACTTATTTTCCGGTCTGTCTTTAATTAACTCGCGTTTCTTTTGTTGCTCAGGATATTAACCACTGCATCTGTTTTTGCAAGAAGCAAAGAAATTAAAAAATAAAATGCAAGTTTAAGCTGTCCTTATTTTATTCAAGATGATACAAGTGGAATCTCTTTTCTCATTCCAAGCTGATGCAAATACCTTATTTTAGGATAATTCCAGACTTTTATTTTCACATTTTAAAACATTAGTTGTTCTATCTTGAGGTCTTTTGACTTGGAATGAATTGAACATATGAACTGCTGATAATTCATTACAGCAAATTAGTTGACTTTCCAACATGTATTGTGAAGAATTAAAAACTCTCCAGAGAGTTATTCCTTATTTTGTACTTTGAAGAGCCCACTCGTGGTAGAAACTGACTGTGCCTTTCATGAATGAAGTCGTGGTTGTTTGCTTTCCGCAATATAATAAAACGATAATGAAAACTTCATTAGAAAAAAAAACAAAAACGAAGAGCTATGCAATTTGTTCTGAACTGAGAGCGTGTCCTCGGGGTGTCACAGACACGAACAATATGCGGGCTGAGAATTGTGTTGAAATAAATTATAGATTCCACAGAGAAATGGAACGCTCAAACAAATATTCGTCCGCGCAAATGATAAAACATCCAAATGTGGTCGGATAACTATCTCCTAACGGAGATTTCTTCTTAGTATTTGCGCTTTAATATCCACTGTCTCTTCAAGGAACAGACACGCTATGTCTAACATCTCCTCAGTCTGCACTTTCAGGGGGAGAAGAAACTCTGAGTAACTTGAAGAAAACCTGCCACCAAGCAGGTTAGCTTCACGGAGTATGTTGTCGCGGTAACTGACTCAGAGTTGGACTGAACTCGCATTGTGAACCGGAAAACTCAGAGTTTCCTGCAACTCTGAGCTAACAAACTCAGAGTTACCACTAACCCCGCTTTCTGAAACGGGGCCCTGAAGTGCGGCGGCGGGTTCAGCGGATCAAAAGATAAACAGAAAGCAACAGTGTATAGCCTATCCCCGAGGGAATGAATGTTGCTTACAAGGTACTGAGTAACGTTTTTTTTTTAATCACTGTTTAGGGTCAGGTAAGGTTAGGCAACAGGCTTGCTAGCTCCTTGCATGCGTGTGAGAAAAAAATATACAGAAAAATGGGGAAAATTGCCGATTTTTCATCCGATTTCCGAACCGATCTTGATCACCGGTGGCAGTTTGCTGATCCGATGAATCGATCCGATCTTTACTCCAACTTACAGCTCTATGTCACAGTCATTATCGCTCTATTCTTTACTCCCAGTTCTGAAGTGAAACACCTGGGACAGTGGACCCGTGATCCCCCGTAGTACCTTGTAAGATCCCAGGTTGAAAATCTACCAAGACTATATCTCTGGGCATGGAGATCGACTGGGTGGCTGTGCCTTTCATTGTCTTCACCTTTAGAATCAGCGGCCATTTCTTGACCAAGATAGCCGGTGAACTTAGCTAAACCATGTTACCATAAAATGGCCAACTGAAAACAGCAAACATTAGGCTCTGTAGGCCCTGGGAAATAGACCCCCATTATGGACAAAGCCTATAAACAATCTAGCAGTGCTGCGCAGGTACCTGCCCAGCGTAGCAGCATATTTTTAAATTGAAACAATGCCAGAGAGAGCTGATCTCAGCTAAAATAACCATGTTCCACAAAACCACTTTAATACATGGCTAAAAGGCCAGAATTCTCGGTTTCTTAATATGAACCAGCCACAAGAGGGCTCACGAAGACTCATAAATATTAAAGATGGCTCGGGTTTCCCGTTGTGCTGAAAAAGAGACTGGTATATTACTGGCAACCGTGGAGTATATGACGTGTCTTTCACTTTGCTGATAGACAGATGGCAGATATGGGGTAAAAAAATAGATTGAATATCAATCGCTCTGATTCTAATCATGACACCCTCTCACCGTGAACTCATATATTCACGTAGAAACTCTGTTCCAACTCCCAAACATGGACAAGCAACGCCCAAGCAACCATTAGAAACAGCATAGCAACCGCCTAGCAATGACCTAGCAACCACCCAGAACACCATAGCAACCACCCAGAACCATCAAAAAACTCCAGCAACCACAATGCCCTAGAACACCATAGCAACCGCCTAGCAATGCCCTAGAAACCACCCAGAACACCATGGCAACCCCTAGCAATGCCCTAGCAACCACCCAGAACACCATAGCAACCGCCTAGCAATGCCCTAGCAACCACCCAGAACACCATAGCAACCCTTGCAACTAGCAACCATCAAAAACACCCTAGCAACCCTAGCAACCTCTGGCACACCATAGCAACCGCCTAGCAATGCCCTAGCAACCACCCAGAACACCATAGCAACTGCCTAGCAAAGCCCTAGCAACCACCCAGAACACCATAGCAACTGCCTAGCAACAAAGCCTAGCAACCACCCAGAACACCATAGGAACCGCTTAGCAAAGCCCTAGCAACCACCCAGAACACCATAGCAACCACCCAGAACACCATAGCAAAGCCCCCTAGCAACCACCCAGAACACCATAGCAACCACCTAGCAATGCCCTAGCAACCACCCAGAACACCATAGCAACTGCCTAGCAACGCCCTAGCAACCACCCAGAACGCCCTAGCACCATAGCAACCACCCAGAACACCATAGCAACCGCACTAGCAACGCCCCTAGCAACCACCAACAGAACACCATAACAACCAAGAAATGCCCAAACAACCACCCAGAACAACATGGCAACATGGCCAGCAAAAACCCTAGCAACCACCCAGAACACCATAGCAACCACCTAGCAATGCCCTAGCAACCACCCAGAACACCATAGCAACCGCCTAGCAAAGCCCTAGCAACCACCCAGAACACCATAGCAACCGCCTAGCAATGCCCTAGCAAGCACCCAGAACACCATATCAACCACTTACCAGAACCCTGGCAAGCACCTCGAACACTGTACGTGTAGAGCAGCAGGCACATTCAAAATTTCTACTGGAATTTTTTAGTTATTATTATTATATAAGAATATTCATTAAAAAGTTCTAAAATTAATGTTTTAATTCCACTGAGGAATTCTGTCGTTCAAGCATTCTTTGTTGTGAAAAATGGTTCTATCATGGTAGCATTTGTACATCTTTCACCTCTAGAAGTGGTTTCCATAAAAATACATTTGTTTTCTGTGCGAAAATGGCATCATTTGCCCGTAGAGTACCTCTCTCCCTCTTAGGCGATCTGAGGTGAGTACAGTGACCGGTATTCAGTGTAGTTTGGGGAAAGCAGAGAGGAATGCATACTTCGCTGAACCCATTCCGTTTTCGTTTTGCTTGTCTGTGAACTGCGCTCTTAGGGCCTCAGTGATGATAGGACCATTGTTCATTGTGTGATGGGTTCTGGAACGCACGTTTCCGCATTGAAAGGAGGCGCGCCCGCGGTCTTTCGCTACGGGTGGCATCTAGGATCATTCAGGCCCCGAAAATTGTGTAGCAGGTGTCAGGCTGGGTTCTGAATCGCCGAAGGAGGCATAAATATATTGAACTCTAATGGAAAACAGTTCCTTCATTAACATGTTTATGGAAATAGGCCATAAACAACTCTCCTGCTGAACCTGTTCATGCTGGAGTGGTGCGCCTGTTACATAATGAAATTTTTGAGCATTCACAAGACCCACTGCGCCGTAATAAAGCTGAGTAATCAACTGCCTGCGGTGGAGGAATTTATTCTCAAGCGGGCCTAATGTGCTGAACTGCCAGCCGGACGCCAAATTTTAAACGTAACACGCATCAACGCTCCTGTTCTCGCAGGTGGCACTGAGACCATTTTAGTGTGCTATGGCTGTAATAGGGTTGGGTTAATTGAGGAGAAAGGTGGCTCCAAACCGTGCTGAGCATGATAAAGAGCGGGTAGTTACAACGTGTTGGGAGTATTTATTTATTTGTTTGTTTGTTTGTTTGTCTGTTTGTTTGATTGTCTTTGTGTTCGTTGGTTTGCGTTTGTTTGTTTCTTTTTTATCTCACTGAAAGTGTATTGAAGACTAAAGTTATTATTCAAGACGTTTACCAGTTTGATATTTTAATGTGAATACCAATATTGGATCATAATAATAAAAATGAATATATTTCGAATTACGGGAGACCGACGTGAAATTGACGGAATGCTTAATTAATGTGCATCAATGTGTCACGTATTCGCATAGTTTCAGGGTAACAAGCCATAAGCCAGATCCACCTTGTACTGATGAAATTGAAGCGCGCATATCTTTACTAATAGAGACCAGTGAAGTGCTGTTATAAATTTTCAATTCATCTCAGGCAATCTCTTTCTGTTCTGAGGGCCATCGGTCCCAACTGCATCGGTCTCTGTTTTTGTTGCCCCATCTGGGACAACTTGGGTCTGGCAGTTATCTCTGAACGGAACGTTCTCATTCCTCCTTCGCCAGTTATGCCTTTTTTGAAATTAATGATCTCGTTTAAATAATAGTGAACATATCCAGGAGAAAGACATTATAAAGCAATTTAGCACCTCGTTCCTGGAGAACCAAAGGAAAACCTTTGACTGAAAACAATGAATTTCATAACAAGCAGTTCATGGGTCCCAACCAAAGGTACATGTTAATGCATTTTCTTTCACAACTGTTTTTTGTCGACTCAAGCCGTCAAGGGTAATGGCAAATTTTCTATACACCCTCAGCAGAACAAGGATTATGAAACATGCGTTTGGTGTAAGGTATTCTAAATTTATAATTGAAAATCTTTCCATGTACAGTGCACCATCTCGTTGGTACTCACCTCCGCGTAAACAAAAAGTGGCAACACCAGCACCGCCAATAAAAGATCTGCCACTGCCAAACTGACTATGAAGTAGTTGGTTGTAGTTTTTAAAGCTTTTTCCGTGTATACACTCAGGCACACCAGTAGATTTCCACAAATTATAATGATAATGAGCAATATCCCAAAGACCAAGGCGGAAAAGTTATACTGAAGGTTCGGTTTGTCGGTGTGGTTGAAACCGGTGAGGTTGGCTGGCATGTCTGCGGTCAGCCTTCCTCTCATTGACTGAGAATCCGCGGACTCCCTCTAAATTTCCCGGTCCGAACACATTGGGCTTCCTTGAAATGAACATCTATGCATCGTTTCCGCACGTCTGGTGAGAGTAGATGTTGGTCATCCCGAAGTTTCAGGGAAGGTGAACTCCCGCTGCGTCGCCTTTTCTGTAATCCGGTTTGCTGGTTCTGAGCTCAGCACCATCGACCGTGGACAGTTCTCTATCGCGTGTCAGAGAATCTTCCTCCTGCTTACCCAACTTCGTAGGATAGTTAAATCCTTTCCGCTTCACGAAATATGCTACAATACCGACATTATCCTGATGAAACGAAAACAATAACTGGACACCAATTGCGCTTTGAAATAAAAAGGTAGAAATTACGCATGAAATGCGTATCTTGAGGTGCAACTGCCTTGTGATCACGCACTTTTCAGCCTGTCAACCTGTTACTCCAGTGGTTCTGCGAATTTATCCGAAGCACAACCTCAAATCCAGCGGCGTTAAGTGTTTGGAACTTGCCCTTTTTCAGAATTAACCCGCGATGAACATGTGAAAGCCAGCGAAACAGCATATTTATTACAACAATTAAATGGTAATCCAGAGTTATCACAGAGGGTGAGAGTGATGAGCGGGGCTTCTTATTTGTAATAAAACTCAGGGATTCGTCGATACTGTCATAGTATGCCAGGAATGTCAAAATGGGGAGGTGGGAGGGGGCTTTCTTCTCGTGGAATTAGTCCTTTACTGCGCGCTAGTAAAATGCTCCGGTAAATGATGCCATTTTTAAAATGGAATGTTTAGCGTTAGAACGAATGACTTTCTTATTGGGGAATCCTTGTGCTGTGTGCCGCATGCTGTTGCCCTTTTATTAGGCTACAGACAGTATTTTCTTAATATTGGCGGGATATTGCAAAATATTTAATTAGCAGAATCTACATTTTGAGTTGAAACATCTTTGTGGATTTCTTTGAGAAGTACATGATTTTTAAGGGACGCAAAATTATTTACTTTTAAATCTCGTTTTTGTTTCAAACACAAAATTATGTTTTTTGTTTAAGTTACAATAATTGGGGAGACCAAAATAACCAGTGGTTGTTATATGGATTAGCTCGGTAACCAAAGGCTCATGGTTGTGAAGGTGTTGAGATGTGCTCAATGATTACGCGCCATGCTCAATTGCCCTTAAACCACCTGCATTCTCAATTGTGCCTTGTTGTTTCATGTTTTTGTCTGAATACGGTGTATTGGTACTCAGTTCTTCATTATAATTGCCACCTTGGTTTTTTACGAAAGCGAAGTCGTTACCTTTCTCGCGGCGTAATACCGCTTTAGCTTGGGTAGTGGGCTCATATTAAAATAGGATTTGGTAATTAGTCTACGACCTCCACCGAGCAAGTCAGCAACCCATCCAAATTTTTGACATAGGCCATAGCTGAAGCTAAAAAAGTGAAGATTGCAGCCTTGCATACGGAAATCCATGTCCTTAAATCTTACAAATTTTCCAGACGTCGATTGCCATTTAAAAAAATGGTCTGTCACACTGGCCATGATTCTCCCATTTTCCAGTTCGATGGGGTCTTTGTTATTCCGACATAGAGCCTTCGAACTAGTAGGGGTTCCACTGTGAAATCACTGTATCCCCCTTTGGACCTTTTCAAAATTAGAGAGTCGGGCAAATAGGTTTACTTCACCTTTGCCACCCATTAATAATGTGGCTCATCTCCTGCTTTAGGCTTACGCACCTCAGTCCATTATTATGCGCGCAAAATCGCCAGGGGATAAAAGCCGTGGGACTCGATGTCAAAATATACTTGGTTTATTGACAGTATATGACCTAAAATACACAAAATATGAATTTGACCTAATTTGCATAATCAAGTCATGTGATTCAAGATGGCCGTCACCCCGATTTCACCATTAATTCTTTGCCTTATATCTCAGGACTGAAGCAAGATATTTGAATCAGGTTTTTTTTTATTAGATTTAGTTATGTTTACACCTTCTTCTGAACTAGAATAAAGCATTTACACATAATAATAGAGATTTAGTGGGGTAAAAGAGGATTTTGCCATTTTTCGCCACCTCGATATGAAATATAAATCACCATAACTCACAGACCCAAAGTGCTAAACCAAAACTTTTAGTTCAGTAGACTTCCTGATATGTACACAGACTTCTATCAAAATTTCATGAGAAAAGCTCCACAAATAAGTGAGATATAGTGCCTTAAATGATAGCAATCGGGGCAAAAATCAGGCTTTGAGAAAATCCAGGTTAAAGTCAAAGTACACCTACCATTGTAACAGTCAACTTAGAACATTAAAATGCCCCTGAAGCATAAACTTCTCCCTCCTGCTCCCTCTGATTGTCCTGTTCTTGAGCAGATTGAAGTGATTTGCTCTTTCTTTTGGCTTTTTCAGAGTCTAGGTTGGCCTTCTCTGCCCCCCTAACGCGCGACGCATCCACCTGCTCTTAATTATGAATGATTAAACTTTTAATTAAGACCAAAATTAAAATTTTGATAAAAATTGTGAAAAACCATAATTTTTTGGGTTTCTCCTCCCTTAATTGGGGGAAAGAGATCGGCTATCTGCGGTGCCGACAAGAGAAGCAGGTCTGCTATTGGCACCGCGGCCAGACGGACAAGAGAAGCACTTCCACTATTTTCCCCACAACTGGGCCAATAAGAGATTTCATTTTCTTATCTGCCCCAGTCTTTGAACTTGCTGTAGCAATTGAGTTTCGCGAGCTTTTTAAGGTTTATTACTAACAAACAAACAAACAAACAAACAAGGAAGCGGCTATTCGTCCCGTAGGGCTTCGGCGCGAAAGTTCAAAGTTCGTTTAATGACCCGTGGAAAGTAGTCGTCAGGAAACATATCTTAACTACACTACACTTTTAGTGGCGCTATCGGTAGCGACTGTAGTTCAGAGATTAGCTGTTCATAGGTTCGAATCCCCTCATTACTGCAAAAAGGCCCTTTCCTTGTCATAACAATTGCTCAAGAGTTACATCTAAGAGCTAATAAAGCAGACGGAGAGATAGGGAGGCATGGCAAGGCAGGTGGAGGGAGGAGACAGAAATTACATATTTTTTTCGTCAAGAATCTCTAAAATAAGTGTGCACTTGACGTTGAAAAGACGCCCAGAACAACCTCATTTGAACTAATTTTTTTCCTTGTGCAGAAGTTTGGTGGATGTTAATACGGGACGTCCAGAGGATGTCTTAAATAGATGTCATAAAAACTTTCATTCTGGCTCCTCAGGAGACGTCATTTAGACATTTGTGGAAGGTCTCAAAAAGACGTCGTTTGGACGTATTCTTGCTTGGTGGGCCTCTTAGGGTACATCTCAAAGCGTAGGCTGCATCCTTGGAAGGCAGCATTTTTAGGGGTCGTCACTTGCTTCCATGCCCCAAACTGACATTTAGAGTCAGGGACAAGGTTAAATTTAGGGTTAGGAGTTAGAGTTAAGGTTAAGGTTAGAAAAACCAGTGACGAGTCGCTTAAACCAAAGCTGCTTAACAGAGATGAAATGATGTTACGTCAGTTTGGCAGATGAAATTAGACGACAACCCCTAAAAATGCAGACTGCGAAGGATGCAGCCTACGCTTTAGAGTAACGAAAATGATGGAAGAATGTTACTGTAATTTCCTCCTTGGTACTGCTGCTGCTTAGCTCTAATCCAGACGATGAACGCGGCTCGTTTATGATATTTTTTTTTTTTTTTTGCCACAGGATTCAAAATGATCTCTGGCGATATAGCAGACTCTTGGCCCTGACTAGTGTAACTTTCAGAATTTAAAGGCACAGGTGCAATAAATGGTCACGAGTTTTATTGGAGGCAGTGAACGTTACTGTGTAACTGAATGAAAAAGCTTGCCTCTAGCTGAAGTCGGTAAGATTTCTCTGGTCGTATTTACTGAAACTGTCACTATGCTTAGACATGCGAATATGAATCAGGTGATTTTAGAAAAAAATCTGCGACTTTATATCTACCCACAGCCTGTAATGCGATCTACGAAATTCTACCGCTCCTGGCTCAACTAACCAATCAGGGTCCGTATTCACAAAGCATCCTAACGCTAAAAGTAGGTCCCAACTGCCGGATTTAGGAGAAATTCCTAAAAAAAATGGGCGTGTCAGTCGTAAATTTTGGACTCCTAATTATTTTTACTAAGTGTTATTCACAAAGCATTTAGGCCTAAAAGTAGCTCCTAAGTCTGGGAGCTTAAAAGTAGTCAAGAGGACTCCTAACTCGCTAAAACCTATTCACAAAGAATCGGAAAATGGCTGCTGCTGTTGAAAGACGGAATAACTTGGAAATTCTGTATGATTCGCAGTTGTTGAAAAGATAGCTATCGGATCGACCGTGAAGGGATTTTATTTTTTGTTGACTTGGTGAGGGAGAGAATTACATCTCCCACCATGAGAAACGACCCAATAAGCCCCACAATAAAATGTTTGACAACACCCGTTACTTGGCCACCGGAAAAATACAACTTTGCAACGCGGACAATTTAGGGATTTCACAATCATCTGTCAGTCGCTCAATTCAGCAAACAATCAATGCGCTCTGTGAACCTCATATCATCCGACAGTTTGTTCGGTTTCCAATGGACATTCGCCAACAACACAGAATCAATCTTGAATTCATGCACATCTCAGCTATACCTGGTATCATCGGTGCTACTGACGAGACCCATATTCGAATTATTTCTCCGACCCAAGATGAAGAGGTATTCGTAAAGAGAAAAAAAGTTTTTTTCCATTAACACCCAGATAGTATTTGATGCTGAATACAATATTTGGACATTGTTGCGAAATGGCCAGGATCCATGCACGACTCGCATTTTAATGGAAAGCGGCTTATGCCAATTATTTGACAGGGATTATGTGCCTGTGGGATGCCACTTGCTCGGGGACAGTGGCTTTGGTGCTGTACCTCCTCCTGCTATGCATGAATTATTTTATTAGGCTATTGAGCGAGGGTTACATTTAATAGATCATCATAATAATACCACCCTATGTCATATTTTGTATGCATATTTAAATTGTAGGCTATAAATTACAAACCAAGCTTAGTATGCTTTCCTGTTTGAAAGATAGCCCGTTTATAGGCTGCAATCTCGGACCTCCCTTGCGATTGCAGCCCATACCACTGCTTCTCGCAGTTGTCTGCCGTCCAAGACACGTGGGGAATGCAGCATTGATCTGTAGGCTGATACTATCCCACGCATCCCGCTTGGATTTGCTGTTCACCCCCGAGCCAAATTTCCTTTGATTACATGCTTTCGCTCCAGCACCAACTGGGCCAGCAGCAGTAACTGGTCGTGGCTCCAGTTGGGCTTCCGCGTCCTTTTTGAACTTTCATCCATGACAGTTTAGGGCAAACAAACTTGAACAGCCCGACATTTAAATGATCGCAACATATTCTCATTGGGTAATAAGTTGCTAATTATTGGGGCAAATGTCGTGTTTTATTATTGACTCGTTTTATGCTATTGTTGTTTTTACAACTATCTCTTTCCTATGTATGTTTATTTGACAAGAGCGTGATATGTGGGGACTGCGCATTGTGCATTTTCAGGAGTGCTCAACATGTTATTATTTTATAGGACAAACCAGCCGCTTTGACTATTTCCTCATTTTTTCTTCCATGGGTTGTATGTGGGATATTTTTTTCAATGGGCCGCTCTGTCACCAAACAACCAATCACCATGCTCATTGTCCCAAGGCTCGTGCATGAGCGTGATAAATATCAGGCTCTAGGCAAATAAACATAAATAGGAAAGAGATAGTTGTAAAAACGCCAATAGCATAAAACGAGGCAATAATGAAACGCGTCATGTCCCAATAATCGGCAACTTATTACCCAATGGGAATATGTTGCGATCATTTAAATGTCGGGCCGTTCAAGTTTGTTTGCCCACATGTTGTAATTACTTTGCTGGCTCTCTCTGGGGTGAGACGCATCTCCCCATGCAGCACATGAAACCGGCGCTTCAGCTGCCCAATACCAAGCTCCACCACACTGCGTGTCGTCTTGTGTGCTCCAGTAACATGCACGAAAAAGACAACAGCAGACTAATTATTTGTAATTTACAGTATTATGCCATCTTCACATGTAATAGGCTATAGCAAACGACCTACCTGTTGTAATTTTGTTGTAATCCCGGTTGTGAATTCAGGTAAGGGGTCAAGAGCCAACGTTTGCAGGGGTAGCCACTGCCCCCTAGCAAGTGACATCTGGCAGGCACATAATGCCTGTCAAATAATTGGCATAAGCCGCTTTCCATTAAAATGCGAGAGTCGTGCGTAGATCCTGGCCATTTCACAACAATGTCCAAAATATTGTTTTCGGCATCAAAAAAAATCTGGGTGTTTTTTTTTTTTTTGTTTACAAATAACTCTTCACCTTGGGTCAGAGAAATAATTCAAATATGGGTCCCGTCAATAGCACCAATGATACCGGGCAAACCTGAGATGCGCATGAATTCAAGATTGATTCTGTGTAGTTGGCGAATGTCCATTGGAAACCGGATAGACTGTCGGATGATATGGGGGTTCACAGAGCGCATTGATTGTCTGTTGAATTGAGCAACTGACAGATGATTGTGAAATCCCTAAATTGTCCGCGTTGTGAAGTAGCATTTTTCCGGTGGCCAAATAACAAAGTGTTGTCAAACATTTTATTTCGGGGCTTATTGGGTTGTTTCTCATGGTTGGAGACTTAACTCTCTCCCTCACCAAGTCAAAAAAAAAAAAATCCCTTCACGGTCGATCCGGTATCTTTTCAACAACTGCGCATCATTCAGAATTTCCGAGTCATTCCGTCTTTCAACAGCGGCAGGCATTTTCCGATTCTTTGTGAATAGGTTTTAGCGAGTTAGGAGTCCTCTTGACTACTTTTAAGCTCTCCCAGACTTAGGAGCTACTTTTAGGCCTAAAATGCTGTTGAATAACACTTAGTAAAAATAATTAGGAGTCCTAAATTTACGACTGACACGCCCATTTTTTTAGGAGTTTCTCCTAAATCCGGCAGTTAGGACCTACTTTTAGCCCTAAGATGCTTTGTGAATACGGGCCCAGATCATTAGCACACGCCTTCTGATGTGCACGAAAAATTAAGGGAGGGACTGTAAGCAATCTTACTGACTGCAGCAGAGCACTTACGCTATTCGCACCACGGCATGGCGGATAAAGGAAGCACTTCTGTTATTTGCCCAGCAGCTGGGCCAATAAAAGATTTCATTTTATAATCCGCCCCACTCTTTGAAGTTTTGCGCAGAAGCGCTGCTGGGCGAATAGCCTCTTCCTTTTTTTAAATGCTTAAATGTAATTATTCTGTGGACTTTGGAGTGCATTACAAAAATTTTTGCGGCCTATGTCATTAATAAGTATGTAGGGGAGACCAGGGTTACTTCGGTCACGGGGTTAGGTCCGTCACCCCAGTTTTTTCATTGCCAACGCGCTGGCGGGAAAATAAAATAGTAAAAATTATGTGACATTCTAGCGGCGTCATCTCTCGGAAAGAAGAAGGACTGGTGGTGTCATGTAAGTGTTTTCTGCCTAAATAACTTAATTTTGACTCAAATTGTAAACTTTAAGTTTCTGAAAGAAATGCGTCCAGCTTCTTTTAAGACAAAGATTTCCACGGTGTTTTTACTGTTTCATAAACGTATGTAAATAGAGTTATTATCAACACATAAGATAAAGGCCTGCTGCGATCATGAGATGAGAGATGCGGCCTGATTTCCAAAATAGCCGCACGGGGCTACACTAGCTAAGCAGCATGGGGTTAGTTCGTCAGGGTGCAGTAGCCCCGGGTATGCCGAAGTTGCCCCGCTAGTGCACAACTTAGCTGTTAGGAAGCCTCAACTAGCCTCTCTTGCCCGCAACGGCCTTCAGCGAACACTCAGTTCGTGATTTCGTAACCAAGTTGGGTGAGCTGTCAGTGGCGGAGCTAGAAATGGGAATTGGGGTGGCACAGACACGTCCCATTATGACAACAGTTAGTCCTGGCTAGTTTTCAATCATTTTCCTTTATTGACCCGTTTTCCAATTATCGTAATTGGCAACTGAAGACACAGTTTCTCTCCATATGCGATCTAACAGCGATGAAATCATGGGCTAAATTCAGTTCAGAAAAATAATTATTAGGCCTAGTTACTATTTAACTCGGCAGTTAAATAGGCTATGAAAAGCGTGCGGCTCAAGCTATTTGCGCAGGTATGCAGTTTTGAATAACGTTGATTTAAATACAGAAAATACTCGTCCAAATGAATGCTTGTCCTCTTACCTAATCAGGGAGAACAATCAGCACCTGTTAAGTGTGGAGTGCTCTCGGAGTGAACCTTTCCTTGATCATGAAAATGACTGAGAACAGGTCAGGACTAATAATTGTTTTAAACGGATGTTTTGTGCACCCAATTCTCAGTTCTGGTTCGCCACTGTACTGAATTTAGCCCATTATTTCATAGCTGTTAGATCGCATAGCTATGGAGAGAAACCGTGTCTTCAGTTGCCAATTACGATAATTGGAAAAAGCGTCAAGAAAGGAAAATGATTGAGAACTAGCCAGGACTAACTGTTGTCATAAAGGGACGTGTCTGTGCCACCCCAATTCCCATTTCTAGCTCCGCCACTGTGAGCTGTATGGCAAGCACAAATTTGAACCCAAAGACATGGGTGACAGATGAAACCAGGGTTACAACGGTACAACAGCTGGGTACGTAACCTTGTGAATAAACTGTAATATAAAAATGTTAACCATGCACAAGATAATAATAATATTAACAACAACAAAACAACAATAATAATAATAATAGTACCTAATAATAATAACAACAACTACTACTACTACTACTACTAAGTAATAATAATAATAATAATAATAATTATTATTATTATTATTATCGCCTAATAATAATAATAATAATAATAATAATAATTATTATTATTATTATAGCCTAATAATAATAATAATAATAACTACTACTACTTATAATAATAATAATAATAATAATAATAAGTACTACTACTACTAATAATTATTATTATAATAATAAGCTTTGACGATTTGACCCCACCCATCTGACGAAGAAACCCCGGGTATGGGGTTGCTTCGCATGTTTGTGATATATCGAAAATTGAATATTATGACGTAAATATATGTTATATTGAAATTGTATCAATACAAGTTTTGTAGGCGACATTCTGCACTACACATATACCGTAAAGGTATTTCTCTAAGTTTTGGCAACAAAGAGTTATGGAGCCAAATACAAAATCATGACGATGTAACCCCGGTCTCCCCTAATATAAGCTCCACAGCTGCTTCGTGCATCTGCACACAAACTGTTCCCTTCTCATAATTTTGAAATTTCTTTCAGCAAGCATATGGCAACAAAATCAACTTATAAGGCATTATTTTGTGTGATGAGTTGTGTTATTCTCAAATGATCTGGGCATTACGTGACCATAATACTGTTGATCCATGCAATAGTACCACTCTTATATTTATCAATGCCAGGCTATTTGAGCATCTTAATATACAAAACCCAAAACCAGTGAAGTTGGCTTTCAGTTATGCATAAATGTTGTTGGCTAGATAAAAACAGAATACAATGATTTGCAAAAATGGTTTTCAACTTATATTCAATTGAATACACTGCAAAGACAAGATGTTTAATGTTCAAACTGAGAAACTTTGTTTTTTTTTTTGCAAATAATCATTAACTTTAGAATTTAAAAGGCAGCAACACATTGCAAAAAAAGTTGGCACAGGGGCCTTTTTGGGGTCCACTGTGTTACATCACCTTCCTTTTAATGACACTCAAATAATGTAAACGTTTGGGAACTGAGGAGACCAATTTTTTGAAGCTTTTCAGGTGGAACTCTTTGGCCCATTCTTGTCTTGATGTACAGCTCAAGTTGTTCAACAGTCCAGGGTTTCCGTTGTAATGCTATTTTTACAGTCCTCATATTATTGTTTTTTCTTTACATTTTATTTTTTTTGGGAGACAGGTCTGGACTACAGGCAGGCATGTCTAGTACCCCTCTTTTTACTACGGAGCCATGCTGTTGTAACACGTGCAGAATGTGGCTTGGCATTGCCTTTGTCTAAAAAGGTTGTCTAATATAAAAATGGCCAGAAATAAGCAGGGGTGTCCATGAAAAATGACGTTGCTTGGATGGCAAAATGGACACATGTTGCTCCAAAACCTGTATGTACCTTTCAGCATTAATTTTGCTTCACATATGTGTTACATTGACTTGCCATTTTGTGCCTTGACCCACTAAACTAACTATTGCCCCCAAACCTACCATCACAGATGCTGGCTTTTGAACTTTGCGCCTATAACAGTCCCCATGGTTCTTTTTGGTCCTCTTGGTCCGAGAACACACACATGGACACACAAACATGACGGTCCACAACCTTCTGGTTTTAAGTGCCAAAAATTTTTTATTTGAAATGTGGACTCTCTGACCATCAGAACACTTTTTCCACTTTGCATCAGTCCATCTTTTAGATGATCTTTTATAGCCCAACCAAAAGACTGAATTATATTCAGCTGACATGTTTCTGGGTGCTGTTTATTCAAAAATGGCTTTTTTTCGCTTTTGTAGAGTTTTAACTTGCACTTGCAGATGTTGTTGACGAACTGTAGTTACTGACAGTGGTTTTCTGAAGTGTTCCTGAGCCCATGTGGTGATGTCCTTTACATGATGTCGGTTTTTGATGCAGTACCGCCTGAGGGATCGAAGGTCACAGGCATTCAGTGTTGGTTTTGCACCTTTTTGTCGCCTAATATATTAATTTCTCTCCAGATTCTCTGAACCTTTTGAAAATACTATTGTTGGCGGACCAAAAATGATGAAATCCCTAAATTTCTTGCAAAAATAGCTCGTTGAGGAAAACATGTTGTTTTTAAACTGTTGAAAGACAATCAGCTCACGCATTTGTTCACTAAGATGGTGACCATTACTCTGCCCTATCCTTGTTTGGTGAATGACTGAGCATTTCAGGAAGCTGAAGGAGCTTTTATACCCAATCATGGCACCCACCTGTTCCCAATTAGCCCGCTTCACCTGTGGGATGTTCCAAATAAGTGTTTGATGAGCATTCCTCAACTCTCTCAGTCTTTTTTGCCACTTGTGCCAGCTTTTTTGAAACATGTTGCAGGCATCAAATTCCAAATGAACTAATATTTGCAAAAAATTACAAAGTTTACTTGTTCGAACATTAAGTAACTTGTCTTTGCAGTGTATTCAATTGAATATAGGTTGAAAAGGATTTGCAAATCATTGTATTCTGTTTTTATTTACGATTTACACAACGTGCCAACTTCACTGGTTTTGGGTTTTGTAGTGTGAATGCAAGGAACACCTGCTGGCTTATTGTTATGGTCTTAGTTGTCTTTCAGGCTTATGCATTTTCTTAATGTTGTTGGCTAATTTGCTCATACAAGATGCGGAGATGTGCAGTAATTTACATGGGGATTCAAAAGTCTTAAGCCAGGAGGCTTAAATGGTGAGTGGTTGTGCCTGCATTTGTCAAAGTTTATGTCTGGAGATCTTGTTCAAGATATGCAAATTAATGCTTTTTTACTGTTTTTACCTTTTTAAATTTTAATGGAAATTTACTTTAAAGAAGGTCAAAAAAGTTGACTTTTTACATCATTGTTGTTTCTGGCTTTGTGTTTAATTTCTTTGGGCATCGTACCCCCCGGCATCAGGGAAAAATAATTTTAAAAATCCCTAACTGGTGAAGAGGCCCCGCAATCTCAATAAGTGTATGTATATCTTTAATGTCCGCCGTAAGCCTCTCAGGCAATTTCTCCTGGTATTCTGCACCTACGATGGTGGGGTCGTTAGCTGTTTGCTTTGTTCTGTACTATTTTTATAGCATTCCACAGTTTGTACATTTCAGTCTTGCTGAAATAATGATAATATCTTAATCCTCTCTGCTACTGCAGAACCCTGCAGATTAGAGATCAATCAAGTAAATAATTTTGAAGCTTAGTGGGGGAATTACCTTTGGCCTGGACAACCGAACTTCTGTCTTGTGAGTGTCTGGAAGATTGTATGTGTTTTTACTGCCATTTCAGTGTCAAAACTGATTTGAGGCCCTGTTTGCGACGTATGTGAGTAATGCTACTCCTGTCCTTAACAGTCCTGCAGCCATTATTGTTTTTCTTTATTATTTTATTTTTTTAAATGGGGCAAACAAGGTCACCTGTGAACCTTGTGTGTCATGTTGATAAATTCTCTTCCTGTAAAAGGTTGCTGAGGTCATTCTTTCTAAAATGGCCAGGCTGGTATTGATCTACCTTAGTGTGAAAATGAATGGCGAATGCCCTGAGTATGACTCATTCCTGTATAGGTAGGGAGGAGGCCACTAATGGGAGCATCTGGCCCACTGTCTAACCCTGAGAGAATCTGCATTTAAAATGGAGCTCGGGACACAGGCAATAAAGAGAAATTGGTGGACACATCATGGTCACACTCACATACATAAAACCACCCAAACTACACCAACATACACAGGCACATGGACTCATGCACTCACACCCTCAGAAACATAAATTAACACACACATACATTTTTGTACTTCTATCCAAGTGAGGACATTACATTGACTTTCATTTATTCATTTTGTGTCCCTAGACCCATTTCCTAATCTTAAACTGTAACTATTGCATGCAAAACCCAAACCTTAACCCCATCCTTAACCAGTCAGCTTCAATTTGCCTCTGTAGTTGTGAGGACAGGTCAAAATGTCCTCACTTTCTAAAAATGTCCCCACTGTGTGGATAAAAACGTGTTTTGGTCCCCATATGTAGCAAGTACAAGAACACACACATGTGCATACACACAAACATGGACACTCGGGTCCTGAGCTGAACTTCTGGTTTTAAGTGCTCATTCTGCCTGAGTTTTTATTTGGTATGTTGCTGCACTCTCTGAACTCATCTGTTTTTCTTTTTCCTTTTGGGTCTGTGGGCTCGGAGTTCAACGCTTTCTCTGTTTAGAATCTGCTTCTTTATTCACTTTTATTGCTCAACCAAAAGACTGAATTATATTCAGCTGACATGTTTCTGCTTTATGCAAACATTTATTCAAAAATGCTCATTTTTTCTTCTCTGAGATCTGTTGACTGGAGATTAAGATAAAGCCAGACGTACAACGGTGTGCAGTGATGATTTTACACTTTACAAAATGAAGATGAATCAGAAACCAAGTACTAGTATTTACAGGAGTGCACAGTGATGATTATGCACCACCATTTTTGTCTAAAAAGGGTCCTAATATATTAATTTCTCTGATTTTATGGTGAAAATGTATTGAAAAATACTATTATTGGCAATGAGAACAAAAAAAAAAAAATATCATTCCCACAAGTATACTTAGGTAAAAATACGGGTAATAAATAAAAACACTGATAACATCATTTTTTGTAACAGTTGAAAGGTGTTACAATAGCATGAATGCATATTTGCATGTTTAAAGGCACATTTCTTGATAATTGATGCTGGTTTGAGGCAACATTACTCTGCTAAATTACCTCTGATGGTCAGTTATTCCAGTATATAAGGTGACATGAACTTTGAGCAGTGTCACAGTTTTAAACAGGATGGCACGACAGAAGGAGTTCCCTGAGATTGGCCGTAACCACACTGTGGCCTTACATGATGCTGGTTGGTCTCTTATAAACATTTCTTAAGACGTTGAATGCTGCCATAGCACTGTAAGAAACACCATCAAGTGTTTCAAGGAGGCCGGTTTGCTGAAAACTAGTGGCAATAGAGGTACAAAACAGAAGTTAAGTGCCTCTGATGTACAGTATCTGTGTGACAAGTAAAAAAAATATGTGGTTGATAGCACAACAACTCAGTGATAATATTAAAAGCATCAGAAGTGAAGAGATGAAAGTATCAAGATCTATTATCTCCAGATGCCTGTGTGAAAATGATTTGATTGGAACAAAACCACTTCTAAGAGCTGGCAACATCATAAAAAGACTGAGTTTGCCAAGAAATTCAAGGTTTGGACACTAACGGATTGGGCACAAGTCCTTTGTACCCAGTGATGTGCCGTCGGAGGTCAGTTAGGGTAGGCAGAATCCTCACCGTTAAACAAATGATAACTCTATTAGAACAGCAAGAGAGATTAGCAATCTGAGGAAAAGAAAGATTAACTAATTTACAAGACTAAATGGCAGAATGACATGAGACTGCAAGCATCCATCCAAACATGAAACATGTCTTGAATAAATATATAAAACTAAATAAAATGCTCAAAGGACTAAAACAGCAAGTTTGTTCAAACATTTCTTAACAGAGACAGCAAGTGTTGTTCATATTTGCTAAGAGGAAGCTAACGCAATGCCATTAAAAAATATTAAAACCTTTCTTATGTGGTGTTCAATGTGTGGTCAATATGTTTACGATATTTCCCCCCTTAAACACGTTCTTTTTAATGCCATTTTTAAAAAATAGGGAGTTTATTTTCAGTCTTCTTTCATAATCCGATAAGCAAAAGATCAAAACAATACACGGAATTACCAAGAGAGTTTAGATTTTTTTCCTAATTAATTATTAATATTTACTTCCTTGCAGTCTCGAATCAAAGCATAAAGGTAAATTAATCTTTTTGTCACTATCACCTCTTAATCATTACAGGCTTAATTGACCAGAAAAAAGGTCAAATTGATTGATTGACAATCAGGCATAGTACGTGGAAACAGGTTGACAAAATCTAGCGATAAAAAGGGAGAAGTCACTGCCTACCTTGACTGCATGTCCCTGCTTGGACCCATGGATCAAAATTCGAAAATTTCTCATCCAAACGCAGAACTTACGTGTGCCTTAGAGTTAGAGAATGTTTAAAAAAATGACTGTTTAACCCCTTTAGTAAAACATGGAGGTAGTAAGGTTATGGTTTGGGGTTCAGTCTGCTTGAAAGGACGCCGGTGATCTCATAAAAATTGACGAAATTATGGATCAAAAGAAGTATCACTGCATCCTTGTTAGGCATACATTACCATCTGGAAAGAGACTGATTGGTCGGGGATTTTACTTTCAACAAGATAATGACCCTGTACACACTTCTAAGTTGTTCAAGAATTATCTCAGTCGCAAAGAATCATCTGGTGACATAAGAGATATAATTTGGCCTGCTCAAAGTCCAGACCTTAACCTGATTGAGCAAATATGGGATTTGCTTGATACCAATATAAGCAAATCTGTTGTAACATCAAAAGAATCTTTTTGGAATGAACTTCAAACCATATTGAATGGTTTAGCGAGTGAGGAAATACAAAAATCTGTGAACACTATGTCTGAAAGATCAAATGTTGTAATCAAAGCTAAGGGTGGCCACACTAGATATTGACTTTTTCTCTCAAAAAGGCATTTGTATTTTTGTTTTTATTATATATTGTTATCTGTTTACTTATTTTCATCTATATCAGGGCTATTCAACAAGGGCCGGGGTGGGTGCAGGCTTTCATTCCTACTAAGCACTTACACACCTGATACTACTAATCAAGCTCTTTAGCCAAGACTCATGGGGTTGATTAGTGATGTCAGGTGTGTATGTGCTGGGTTGGAATGAAAGCCTGCACCCACACCGGCCCTTTCTGGATAATGTTGAATAGCCCTGATCTATATGATCTAATATGCATGAAATACAACTAGATAGTTGAATATTACTTGGTTTCTGATTTATATTTATTTCGTTTAGTGCACACTACTGTACTTTCAGAATGATTTTTTTCCTGAATAACATAGACCTTTACCATTATGTAGACCTTTCTCTCCCTCGCTCCCTCCCTACCCCTCTTCCTGTCTTCTTAGCTATGTTCTGTGAATCACTGTGCCCTGGGTTTTGCTGAGTGAATGAATCTTTAAAAAAGCTGAAATCGGCCATTTCTAGAGACAGATGGAACCTCTAGTGCCAGCTATTGCTGTTGCTGGCCGCCAGCCAATCCCTGCTTGTGATTTTTGTCACATCAGCTCCAGGTGTTCCGTCTCATCCAATCACATGCTGACTCTAGGAAAGAGCAGTTGTTCCAAGCATGTTCTGTGACTGAATTTGTGTGATCACCACTAGTCATTTGTTTATTTACTTATTTTGGCCCGTGCTGCAAGCCAGTACAAGGGTCTGCTCATTGACCAAAAGGAATGATCGTGCAATATTTGAGGAGACTTTTATGTTTGGTCTGAATTAATTGTTGATTTTAAGGTGAAAAGGTAAGTTAGCCAAGCTTCTCTGCCCTTTAAACCGAGGTTCGGACCCCTGTTCTGTGCAAAAGATTGTTCTCCCAGCCTTGGAATTTCGGCAGAATCGACTCCCTCAGAAAGAGACATTTGTGGCCGTTTATGAACCCCACAGTGAAATTGGCTCTTTAATCTACCGCTGGGCTTTTCATCCAGCAGATTTAATTTAGAAAATCTGCTCACCCAATTTTGACTGGGATAATATGTACATCCATTACTGTGCTGATCCAATTTTGGTTATTGCGGGGATTTAATTTTTTTTTTTTTTTTTATGGTCAGTTGGAGGTTTAATTGTCAGAATTTTTCCACTTGCAATTGCAACCTAATTTTTTTTTTTTCATATCATCCACTGATCAGGGATGTGTTTCCCAAAAGCATAGATGCCAGCTTACATAGTTAGAACCATTGACTGTGATGCACAAACTATGTAAGCTGTTAACTTAGTTAGCAACTATGCTTTTGGAAAAGCACTCCAGTTTTCCTTTGTTGTGCCCTGCGTTTACCACACTTTACAACAACACCTGGCTTTATTTTTTGCATTCACTTTATATTCCTGAATATCTGTGTTGGTGTCACGATTGATGTAAATGTAATGGTTTGCTGTCTGCCTCTGCTGTGTAGAAGGTACCGCTGAATTTAACCCTGGACTGTTCATTGTGCCACTGCGAGTCTCACCTGGAGAATTACCTGTGGGCATGATGTTGCACTTAATAGGTGTGAAACTAATTAATGTTTCTGAGGAGAAGTGCTGAGTTCAGGGAGATCACACCAAAGCAAAGGTCAAAGGTCACCAACACTCCGTGAAGCCGAAGGGACCGAACCGTGCCCTGTCACCTCTGACCTCAGCCTGAAGCGTCACGGGACGTGCCCCTTCCTCTGCTGCTGTGGCAACACTGCATGTTACTGATAGTGACCGGTGTTGTGGACCCACACATCGCTTATTACAGTCCACTTCTCAGTCGACCCAATGGGGCGTCCTGCTGGGCTGTGGTCCATTGTTGCCCAGCAGAGCAGTTGCTTAAACCCAGTAATTTTTCTCATTGTTCTTCCTGAAACTGGACATAAGAACCTAACCCATGAACTGACTGTGTGGTACGCTCTGCAGGGTTGCTGACTCCATTTGTGAATCCCTGTGTGGGCGTGGTGCTGGTCTGATTGGTGCTCTCTGAGCTGCAATCTCACCTCTCTCTGTCTCTCTCTTCTTTCTGTTTTTCTTTGACCACTTCCTGTTTGACTGACAATACATTCATGAGCAGATGGTGAAGTGCCCAGTCTCCAGATGAACAGAAAGAAGTATAAAATAAGGCACATTTGTCCTTTGTTTTGATGCTGCCGTCTCGTTGTCAATTACTGCATGAGTGTGCATTCGGGGAGCTTTGCCAGCTCTGCTTAATAATCTCTGGTCCTGTGTGTGCTCCTGTTTCAGAGTAATTGGACGTCCTGCCTAAAAGTTGCTCTTTGCTGAACATTAATTACCCACAGCTGCGAGATGATTTATGGAATAGCAGGAAAACTCTTCACAGCACAGCCCTTTGGGGAAATCACGTCTCTTTTGCATTACAAGAGTCCAAACTGAAGCCCAACAGTCCAAAAACATCTGTGGACAGTAATTGGCCAGTGTCAAATCAGCTGAGGATTGACGTGCTTAGTCGATTTTCAAGGAGAGTATCGCATTGATTTTTGGAGACATTGGTTGTTGGGAACAATATTTTTAAATTTGAAAGAAGAAAAACATTGATACTGGGCGGGATTGTTAGTGAATAGGGTTGCACTGTAAACTCACAGCAGGAAGGCCATGGGTTTGAATCCAGCCAGGGCCCATATATGTGTTGTCTGCATGTTATCCTCATGTTTGAGGGGGTTAACTACAGCTCCTATAGTCTCTGCTCCAGTCCAAAAACATGCTTGAAATCTTTAATTAATAAGACTAGATTGCTTATAGGTATGAGTGTTAGTCTGTGCCCTGCAATGGATTGCTGAACCATCAAGTTCCTGCGTCTCGCCCTTTGGAGACCAGGATGGGCTCCAGCCACTCAATGACCATGGCCAGTAATATGTAGATCAGATAATGGATGGGTCATGTCAATACATGCAGTTCATCAGGTCACTTGTGAGTTTGAGTAATGAAATATCATTTTTCTTCCTGCCTCCACTGGATTGCTCATGGCTGTGTTTTGGATTACTGTAATGGCATAACCCATTTATATGCTTTTGTCTTTTTTTGGTCATGTGGATTTGTCTCTCATCTCTTAATGTAATATTGTACAACGTATAATGGATGTCTTCAGCTGCTGTTTAAAAATGATTTTCCAAGGTTTCATTTTATTTCATGTGCAAATGATACGCACTTGCCTAGTTATTTTTGACTGAAAGTTCATTAGAATTTAAAACAGCTATTCAATAGTCCCTCCATAAGTGCCCTGATTGGCTGGGGAATTCACTCCTGTGCCTGTTCAGGGTTTTAGCTGGGACACGAACTGGTTATATTTCTATTTATAACATGGCAAGATTCTGATGTGCAATATTGATTTATTATTCAATTTTATTCCTGTATTATGATGAGCTATACTACAGCTTGTTTATTGACTGCTACTTCTGAGATTAATAGACTATTTTAGCAAATCCATAGTCATTGTGCACTCGTGTTTTCTACTGATGCTCTACGGTCAATGTCTTGTGTAATCCCCTGTTTCACAAAGCAGGATTCCTGAGTTACCTGGAATTACCTAAGTTACCTGACTAAAACCCAGAACAGTCCTTTGTATTGCAGTACATGTTCCAGATATGGAAAAGTTCCGGATTTTACTTGGTCCAGACCTACAGTGGACCAAATAATGCTACATTCTGGAATGGGATTCAGAAGATCACTCTTAACGCATCTAGAGAAAACCAGGCTCCCAAATGGTGAGAATTCTGTCACAGAATGAATGAGCATTCCACAGTCAGGTGTGTGTGACATATTAGATTGTGTCTCTGTCTTTTACAGTGAATAATTACACCTCGGCTGCATATATCTCATTGTCTCCGCTTCTCCACGTTGATGTTTTAATGGTGAGGCACTGATGCTGATTTAAGCTACCAATTAGTCATCATGAGGTTTTGGAATGTGAGTAACTGATTCCTGCACCTCTGTTGGGATGTTGTTTTCTGAAATAATGCTGGCCAGTCCTACTGGGCCCCTGATGCTTGGTTGGATGATTTCTGGGCCCATTACAGTAACCTCATTTCACTTGTCAGAAGCAGTTAAGGGCCATGAAAGAAAAGTCTTAGATGCTGCCAGAAATTGTAGATCATGTGGGGGACGTATTATAAATAACTGGGTTTTCGCTCCATGTGCCCACACCAAAGGGACAAAAAAAGGACACTGCGTAATGTAGAGTTCGGTCATTGAAGGATGGGAGGGGCTTTGGATGTAGACCAATCACTTGATTGTTACACACCCATTTTGGTCTGCCAAGACAAATGGCACATCTATTTAGCATTGTGTTGCTGTCATTGTTCCGGCTGCCATATTCTGTAAAAATGTTGTCACTTTGTCCTGCCTCTCTGCCCTGAGCTGGACCCGGTGTAGGCACAGCGTTTCCCTCCATACATACTGTACATAAATGCATTTTGTGTAATTTTAGACTTCTACTTATTAGCATTCAGCTGAATACTGTGAATCTTCCTAAAAATGACTGACTGTCGTATTTACTTTTAAAAAAATTTTTTTTTCATTCTGCAGCTTTAGTTTACCCGTAATGATATTAATTTTTTTTCCTCATGCTTGTTATGCACTCTATAAAAATTCCTGTGCAGTGAAGGCCGTTGAGCTGTTTGCTGCTGGAGGGTGAAAGGTTGGGGAGTTGAAGAGAAGCAGGCGGGATGAAAGAGTCCATCTCTCTGGTCACTGGGAGAGGTTAGCGCATGCTGCCCTGGGCAGATGGCTCCTTCCCCATCTCTGCTTGCTAACATAGTGGGGTTTATTTCACCCCTGTAAAAGTCAGAGCATTACAGTGGACGGCTCCTATTGTTTATTTTGGGGTTACCAGACAATACCAAGCGATTTTGGTGTCTCTACATGGAGCCAGACCAGGCCAGTGTGTGCATGATCCACAATGCAATGTAGATCATGTTCTGATTCCACCAATTAGCATTTAACTGGATCCTGTGGATCTTCCTAAAATTGATTGGCCTTTGCATTTATTTTTTTCCATTTTTTTCCTGAATAATTTTATTCCAAAATGTGGACTATGTTGATGTATTTAAGAAAATGTATTTTATATGCACCTCCAAGTTATAGAACATTTGACGAGTTTGTTCCCAAAAGGGCAACATAGCCATTTTTCTCTTTTTCAGTAAATCAGCTTTTTTCATGTTGGCACCTATTGCATTTATTGAAAAACACCAACTTTGACCATGAAAAAATATACCTTATAGTAGGAATCTCTAAAAACGGATTTTAATAGCACAGGGCTATCGTTCTGTTATCTCAATTTTTGTAATTTTGGCACTTATTGCATTTTGGATACAAACTCTTCATTTGCTGGAGTCCTTAACTCAATGTCATGATTTTTACATGTGAGTCATAATCAGGAAAAACAGGAAACAGTCATTTCTATGTCAGCTTTTGTGTTTACTGTGCAGATTTACTTTCAGAAGAACTTGCCTTTCTGAGACTGCTTATGTTTTGGTTCTGATCTGAACTTCACAAGCTTTACAGTGCTGACCGAAAGTTCATCCTGTGCTCAGAGTTTCAGACATAGTCATGCGTCACTGCCCCCTCACAGACAGTTTTCACATCTGTACAGCTGTGCAAGGGGTATACATATAGAATAAAAATAATGTTTTTCAATGGCTGTCGAGCATTTAGAAAACAGCGATAACAATGCGATGAAGAGAGTGAGAAAGCACTGTGGAAATTGGAGAGGTGCAAACATGTTCTAAGTCTATGTGCATCCTTACTCTGTCATTCGAGGTGTGATTGCTGCCTTGGGATACAGATAGTTGTGAATTGGCTCTGGTTGCTCAATTGAACATCTCCTGGGAGCCCAGAGGAGAAGCAAACTTGTGTAAATTGTGAAGACCTTGTCGATTTTTTTTATTTATAAGCGGTTCTTGGGTTGATTTTAAAGGCCTTCTGAGTATCAGAACTGAGAGTGAGCGTCAGAAGATAAGTGCTATAAATGCTAAAATATACTAAATTAATTAAAGTTTAACCCCTTAAACCCAATTTTTCACTTTAGTTCCTCCTTAAGTGGGTTCAAAATTAGAAAAAAAAATCATGTTGTTAGACTCATACATATTCTATATCTACTGGTTGGAGTGCTTCACTGAAGCTAGGTTACAATTATATTTAAGAAAACGTTCAAACCCAGGATGCCACGTTTTTATGGCCTCAGCAATCTATCCAATGGAAAATATCTAGATGTTGTATGTCATTTTATACATGTATCCCTGTAATTCATCAGGACATTGGAGACCTTGGGATCTCCACTAGAATTTAAAATAGGCCTTCAGTTCCACAGGTTTGAATGCAGCAGCTGCACTTGACAGATCCATATATGGGTTCGTTGATTTAATGGGGCTAAATAAATGGTAAATTTTGAAAGTGGGATTGTTGCTGTGGGATCAGGAATTTCTATTTTCCCCTTTGAGAGAAAAACTGAACTCTCACTGAGTGGCGCTTAAAGTTGTGGTATATGGGGGTTACTGTCTGATTTTCTGACTCTTTTGGCTGTCTGTAACTACATAAAGCATATTATTAACTATAAAAACTTCAGTGTCCATGTTGACCAGCTTTGTTCTGGCAGACACAGCATCCTTTTGGTTTACACTGCAACATTAACAAAGCTCGCCTCATTCAACAGCTAGAGCAAGGACACTCAGATCTGCTCTTGGCGGTTTGACATCCTGTTAGTTTTCTCCCCAACCCAAACAAACCACATTCATAAATCTTTTTGAGCTGCTTGCCTGCAGGTCAGGTGAGCAAATTAGAGTTGAAATAAAGGCCTACAGGTTGGCAGATCTCCAGATACAGGGTTGATTTCCTCTGTTCGATGCAAATAAAGTTATTTTGATCCCAGATCAGTACTTCAGGTTGAGGTTTTTTGAGTCCAGTATCTCACCTCTGGGTATGTGTTCCAGAACACACTGGGTTGTCTGTAAGATTAATCATGCCTCTTCGTGTAGCATTCACCTGCTGAGTGATGGCTGCTGTCTAGCTGTGCTGGCACTCCAAGGAGTCCTGTCTCCTGGACGTATGACTCATCTGGTGGGGCGCTGGCCTGGCGGCCTGCCACACTTTTTTTGGGTGCTGAAACTCGTGGTCATGACACACTCTCCCAAATTCCTGTGAAGCGAAGGCCGTTGAGCTATGTGCGTTTGGAGGGCGAAAGGTTTGGGAGATGAAGAGAAGCAGACCAGATGAGAGAGTCCATATCTTAGGTCGCTGAAAGAGGTTAGCGCATGCTGTTCTGAGCAGATGGCTCCTTCCACATTTCTGCTTGTTAACACTGTGGACCTTATTTCACCCTTTTAAAAGTTGGTGCATTACAGCAGGCATCTCCTGCCATTTAATGTGGGGTTACCATATGATGCCAGGCAATTTTTGGTGTCTCCATATGGAGCTAGACCAGGCCAGTGTGGAGGGGTTACCATTGAGTGTTGCTATGGGCAACTACATCATGGTCCATCATGGTCTCTGCTGGACAAGAGATAGTAGTGCAATATGGTTCAGAAACAATTTGCTTGGTAATACTGTTTGGGGGATTTAAGATGTTAGGACCCATGCACACACGAACCCGCACTCCACATACACAGAAACCCCGACACTGACACACACTTCATCACACCCCAGTTCTGTGCTCATTTCCTATTCAAATGTAAGTGTTTGAAGTGCAGCTCAGCAGGACTCCTGGCCCCCTCGGGTCTGCTTCCACGGTCCGTCTGGTGAGACTGATTCCTGATTAGCGTATCCTAGACAGATTGGATGAAAGGCTGTCTGCTGCATCTCCGGCCCCAAACAAGCCCTCCTACCACCAGGAAGAAAAGAATCCTGGAACAATGACCCCAAACAAATCCTCTCACCCCCCAGGAGATGAAAGTTTGAGGACAAACTCTGAGCAGTGGGGGGTCTCCCCTCTCTCTAGCCATCGGCCTGGCGGGCTCTTATTTTGGGATTCTGCTTTCTGTAATGCAGTGGCTGTGTTGTAGAAACACTTATAGTAGCTATATTACATTATTGTGAATATAAAACATTTACACACCCTTTTTGCATAGTGGTCTACATGGGGCTGTACAATATATTAATATTGTATCAATATTTTGTTGTAAGATATTGTCTGAGATTTTATCTATTATAATTTTATAATATGGCAAAATTATATTGTCTTTTCTGGTTTTGAAGGCTGCATATCAGTAAAGGCATGTGTTTTTCTGCACTTGTTACTCCGTTCTTGCTTTCGCCTGTAATTACTTAGTCATCATACCTGCATTACAAATGACTTTATCAAAAATGTTTGTGTAGATATTTTGTGGCAGCACCAATATTTATTTCTACAATATCTCCACAATTTTTTATATCAAGGTATTTGGTAAAAATATGATATTTAACTCTGTCTATAGCACTTGGCCCTAGGTCTGCACAGGCTTAATTTGAAAGAACTTTAATTTTTTTCTAAGAAGAGTCCCTAAATCTGGATGGGCAAAGTTAAGATTCTTTTAGCATACAGTGTGCTGTTGATATTTATTTTGATTTTTCCTAATAATTAACTATTAGCTTTTCTCCTTGTCTTTTGCTTGTTGCAAGGTCACATTAAAGATGGAAATGGTCTGACATTATGTTATTACTGGCTTTTTCCTGACCTCTCAAAGACCTGCAATTTCAAAGGGTATGTAGACCTTTTGTATTCCCAGTAGATTAAATTAGGCTTTAAGCAGACTGAGCGATAGACCACAGGAAATGTGTCAGCAGGTACAGAAGTGCTGAACAACATTTAGAGATTGAAGTTCCAAGTGTGAGAAATTACTATATACAGTGGATAAGAATTTGGACCTAGTAAGTGAATTGATGGAACAAAAGCATTTATAAAATATTCTTGGGCTGCAGAAAATACAACTCCAATTCCGAAATGGTTGGGACGAAGTTAAGTTGTGAATAAAATCAAAATGCAATGACTTTCAGATCACATGAGCCAATGTTATTTACAATAGAACATAGATAACATTTCAAATGTTGAAACTGAGATATTTTACATTTTTATCCACAAAATGAGCTTATTTCAAATTTTCTGGCTGCAACAGGTCTCAAAAAAGTTGGGACACAGGCAAAAAAGGGCTGAAAAAAGCAATGAATATAAGAGAATCACCTGAAAGAACATTTTGGAATTTATTAACACCTTTCTGCAGATGTAGACGCCTGCAGACAAAGAGCAACTCTTTTTATGGATGCAGTTGCACTACTCTATCACTAGATGGCACCCCCGGATCAGTTATTGAATATTCACAAGCAAGCAGAGCTGGAACACAGTCTAGAATATTGACGAGTTCACTCCTATCCCTGTTTTTCAGGAGTTGCATGAATTAAACTCCTCAGCTAAGCCTGGTGTGCAAACTGCTCAATATCCTTGCCCATAGTATCTATCTAGTAGTTTAAAAAAATGATCTCTTGCGACAGAAAAAATCGTTATCCTCTGTAGCAACCACTTCAGTTACAGTGAGCCAACGGTATTCCAATTAGTGGTTAAGAAAAATCAGTTTTCTGAAACAAAAAATTCAACATGGTATTCATTCTCTCACATTCTACAGTCAATTCCAGTCATCACACACAAAAAAATGCGTAGTTCCCTACCGTGGATTTGCGCGTAGATTCCTCCATTGACAAATTCAGCGCTTCCTTATATCCACCCAACTGCTGGTGTTGCTAGCCAATCACTCAATTAAACACTCAGGCTCTTCTGCGTAACTCCACAGTTATAGTTCATGCCCTCGTGAAACTCCCCTGGTAACAAAGTATTGATTGGCTCGTGTTCTTATCCAATTCCCGGGTGTTTAAATTTCCCACAGTAACTGAAACACAGTTATTGGACAAAAATAAGAGCATACAAGCCTATGCGTATCAGCAAGGTAGGTTGTATCCGTTCAACGTTGAGCACGATTGCGCAGCTGAGAATGACGCGATTGATAGAAAAAAAGACTCCTTAAACCGGCCTGAAGTGCTCCGTTACATTTACAGGATTTAAATGAGGGAAGGACATGGTCAATGGGAATTATTTTGAATGAAACAGGACCGGAGGGTTCCTTCTACTGGATACATCAGTCTCTGGAGGAGGGATTCATGAAAAAGGTTAGGCTGCTACTTTTGCTTTTTGTTTCGGAATGTATACCGTATTCAACAAAATCGAATGCCGAGGTTTTTTTCCTGTTTAAAACGTGAACTGGTCATGCATTTCGGTGGATGCCCTGGTACACTTTTATTGCACTATTCTGTTGAATCTAGGGAGGCATATTTTTCCCTGAAAGTGGAATGTCTGGTCCGTTAAAATAAGGTATATTTCAGATATTACTGAGTTAGTGAGTTTTACCTTGTTCCTTATAAGGTGAAAGTGTTGAAATAAGGTTGTGAGCTTGGAAGTGGGAACAGCTAGCTTGTCATTGCAGGGTGAATGTTCCCAGATAGCAAGCACCTCCGCTCCGGATCTGCCCCGGCTCTGTGCCGACTCCAGCTGATCCGGGGCAGATCCGGAGTGGAGGTGCTGGCTATCTGGGTTCTGACCGTTTAATCAGCAGTTTATTTCATGAGTATATGTGCTGGCTTGGGGGACTTTGAAGAAAAATGGACAAAACTCTAAACTTTATTATGGAGAAAAGGCATGTTGTGTGTTTGGAGAGGTTACTGGTGACCACTGATGTTCAACTGCACTGATATTGATAAATTCATGCTAAACTCAACCAGAAAATCATTAGTTCATATTAAATTTCATGCCTCAAAACTTTATTTGTGTTAAATATATGATTATTTTATGATCTGACAGTGCACCATTTTGAGGGATCTCAGGCTTTGGGGAGCCACCTGGATAGCTGTCTAATTTGTCTAATCATGGGCTCATAGCAAGTATGTAATCTAGAATGCAATGTTCAAGATGAACTGTACTTGTGGTCAAGGAGTTTATGATCCCAGAAATGTATAGATTTAAGCCACAGCAGTTTTTCAATTCTCAGTATTATTTTTTTTCCATTTCAATGTTGAATTTTCATAAAGATTTTTTTGTGTTTGTAGCCCTTTTTCTCCTCCAAAATCATGAAAATAAACTGAAATACGATGGGAGTCTATATGCCTCAAGTGTCTTGACTCAGTTCAGCCAATCCTTTCCTGTCTGTGAAGCTGAAATCTTGAATTATAAAGCCTTAAATAAGGTAATCCCCCAAATAGCCAGATTTGGCTTCTGCGCAAAAGGTTAAGTTAACTGGCATCAGGTATGTAACATGATTGGCTATAAAAGGGATGTCTTAGAAAGGCTGAGTCTCTCAGAAGTAAAGATGGCCAGAGGCTCTCCAACCTGTGAAGGCTTGCGTAAAAAAAATTGTGGAATACTTTAAAAACAATGTTCCTCAACGTCAATTTGTGAAGGATTTGAAGGTCTCATCATCGACAGTGCATAACATCATCAAAAGATTCAGAGAAACTGGAGAAGTCCCTGTGTATAAGGGACAAGGCCGAAGACCTTTACTGGATGCCCGTGATCTTTGGGCCCTCAGACGCCACTGCATCACTCACCGGCATGGTTTTGTCATTGACATTACTAAATGGGCCCAGGAATACTTCAAGAAGCCACTGTCTGTAAACACAGTCTGTTGTGCCATCCTCAGATGCCACCTAAAACTTCTGTCATGCAAAAAGGAAGCCATTGTTGAGGATGATCCAGAAGCACCGCTGTGTTCTGTGGGCCAAGGCTCATTTAAAATGGACTGTAGCAAAGTGGCAAAGTGTCCTGTGGTCAGATGAGTCCAAATTTAACATTCTTATTGGAAATCATGGCATTGTGTCCTCCGGGCTAAAGAGGAGAAAGACCACCCCTCCTGTTATCAGCGTTCAGTTCAAAAGCCAGCATCTCTGATGGTATGGGGATGCATTAGTACATATGGTGTGGGACACTTGCTTGTTTTAAAAAGCATCATGAATGCTGAAAGGTATATAAAGGTTTTGGAGCAACATATGCTCCCCTACAGACGACATCTATTCTAGGGAAGGCCTTGTGTATTTCTGTAGGACAATGCAAAACCACATACTGCAGCTATTCGTAGTAGAAGAGTCCGTGTGCTGAACTGGCCTGCCTGCAGTCCTGATCTTTCACCGATTGAGAACATTTGGCGCATAATTAAACGAAAAGTCCATCAAAGGAGACCCAAAACTCTCCAGCAGCTGGAAGCCTGTATTAAACAAGAGTGGGATCAAATTCCAGTGGCTAAACTCAAGAAACTTGTCCCCTCAATGCCCAGACGCCTCCACTCTGTGTTAAAAAAGAAGAGGGATGCTACACCATGGTAAACAGGCCCCTGTCCCAACTTTTTTGAGACCTGTAGCAGCCATCAAATTTGAAATGAGCTCATTTTGTGGATAAAATTGTAAAATTTTTCAGTTTCAACATTTGCTATGTTATCTCTGTTCTGTTGTGAATAAAATACTGGCTGGTGTGATTTGAAAGTCATTGCGTTTTGATTTTATTCACAATTTACACTTTGTCCCAACTATTTCGGAATTGGGGCTGTATAAAGGAAGCAGTTCTAAAAACAAAGGTAGGAACTGTAAGTCTGATTTGCTCGCGTACAAGGATCTGCTTACTGAACGAATTAGAAATCGCTGAGCTGGGGGGTAAGAGGAGCAGACTGAGGAGATGAGGCTTCAGTCTGTGCTTGAAGGCGGTCAGGGCTTGTGGTTGGAATCACATACTTTTGTTACTACATACTGAACCAGTATACTATATACTCAATTCTATGTACTACCTTCCGTGGTTGTATACAGTGTAGTTGCCAATATGTGACGATAACCTTGCCGTGTTCTACACAGCTGCATGACTAATGGGCTATTAAGACCACCTTTGTCTCAGCGTGACATTGCCATTGACTGCATTGCATTGTGGGATTGAGTACGGCAAAAAAAGACCTCTATGGCTACGTTCTTTTATGTTTGGCCAGTGTCATAGGTCAACCCTCCAGACTAACTTTTGGACCTAGGAGCGCATGCGCTCCCAACCTGAAAAAATTGGGTGCGCAGGCCAAAATTTAGGCATGCAGGTCAAAACTGTGGTCATATAAAAAGTACCATGATACTTTTCTGAATATTTACAAGCCCAAATAAAGATACCTGAACAGACTATCAGTTGTTGCAGCATTTATTTAAGAAACATTATCAGAAAGCACTTTGTGAACTGAAAAGTAGATATTGATGTTCACACAAATGTTTGAAAAATGTATAAATGCAGTTATCATTTTGGAGAGTTATCACACAAGTCTAAATGTACGTACAAGTCTCCATTTCTCCTGGGGACAACTTTTCATCAAACCCTCCCCAGTACATAAACTGAATCATTCATAGAAAAATTATGGCCAAATTTAGATGAGCACCCACTAAAACCAACATATGGGGATAAATCAATGAATAACTCCCAATTATCACAGTGCTAGTTCTAAAATTTATAACTGTTATTGTTGCTGCCATCCCAAGGAACAATTTGACACCAAACATGGCTTAATTGCTTTGAAAATATGAGACCCAGGAGGAACTGAAGCCGTAAAAAGCATAATTTGGCGACATTTTTTCATCACAAATTGAAAGTTTAACATTAAAATTAATATAGTTCCCAAAGTGATCCACCCTAAATATTTGGTAAAAAGTAGGTGCAGTATGCCTAGTTCGTTAGCACAAAGTTTCAAGAAATTCTTTCACCAGTGACAATGTTGCAGGACGGCTTATAATAATTATTATTATTTACCAGCCAGTTTTTTTTTTTTTTTTCTATTGTAGATTTTGCACATTTCGAAGGGTAACGGCAACACACACAGAGAGTGAGGACGATGTCCGACGTTATTAGCCCCAAAAACAGTCTGCTTCGTGACCGTACACTGTTCGTGACAGAGACTCATATTTGAGGCATTGCGCTGATAAGCCTATGGTCGTCGCTGGAGTACATTGGACAGGCGTCACCAGTTTTTGAATCAGTTTTGAACATTTGCTGCAATCGACAAAATACTATTCCTCTGACAGCTGGCCAATTATCGGAACCCCAAAGAAAATGGACTTTAAATCTATAAGAACCGCAGCTTTTCTCATCTTTATCGTACTCTAATGAAAATAAATAATCTTGCACTCGGACCAACCAGTCACCGATTTCATACATACTGCATGAATAATCATGTACATGCGGAACTTCAGATCATAGTGGAAGTGCGCATCCAACCTAATCCATCAGGATAGAAGGTTAGCGATTGATATTGAAACGCTAAATAAAACCATTCGCCACTGGACGCAAGCACCCATAGCTGGTAACAACAAGACTCAAAACTGTGTCACGAACAGTCTACGGTCACGAAGCAGACTGTGTTTTCGGGCTAATAACGTCGGACATCGTTCTCACTCTCCAGGTGCGTTTCCATTACCCTTAGAAATGCGCAAAATCTAAATAGCGAAATAAAAAACCGGAAATGAAAACACTTTCTGATATCATGAAATTTGCTGTCCGATCTGCAGTATTAGTCACCGAAGCCGAGGCCGACTACGTAGACTATTGGACTTCTGCAGCAGACCAGCTAGTGTACTTGTAATTTCGCTATTGTGGAGCATTTGCATCGTTATTGTCAGACTAGGTTTCACAATTTTGCCGCGCGCACAACTCAGCTGACAGAGACAAGGTCGAATGCTTTTCCATTCTCATCGATGCATGAGTATAGCCGAGCTGTGATTGGCTTATGGCACCAGCCGATCTGTGATTGGCTGATGTACGTAATGGTACCAACCGACCTGCAGAAAAAAATTTGAGGCCGGCGGCTAATAATTAGGGAGCGAATCGCTGCCCAGAATAGGCGCACAGTGCATGAAGTGTTGGTCGAGCAGTGCGCGACCGATGTGAGAATGAATGTCGCAAAACGTAAATCTTGGTCGCAGTCTGGAGCGCTGTAGGTCATCCAGGTGTCCTTGGCATTTTGGTAAATTTCATGTTGATCACACACTGTATATTACCTGCTACTTTTGGCTACCCTGAGTAATTGTGTTGTAAGTAGTAGTAGCAATAAGCAATATTAAGTAGTCGGTGATTCTGAGCAAGGCCAGTGTCTCTGCTGTTCAGACCTCCATGGGCAGTAAAAGTGAACCCTGTTTTCTGTTTTCCAGCTCTGATCAGGATTTTTCCCAACTCCCAGCAGACACCGCTCTGTGCTCATCATGACATGGAGGTCTTTCTTCCACGTATTCATGTCGGCTTCAGCCGGTGACTGTAAATTGGTGAAATTGAAGGATTAAGTGTCAAAGCTTTCCCACTTCAAAGCCTGTGTGGTTTTATGGCCCTGACATCATTGTCAATCAGAACAGTTTTATTGAAGAGGGATGGAATTTCCTCCATTTTAACAAGGTACTGTTTTTGCTCAATTTAGAGAGTGGCACACATTATTAGAGTTGTTGTTTTTACTGTATGTACAACAGTATGTATCCAGTTACCTTAGGCTGTGCTGTAACCTATATACATACCAGTAGTGATCTTTAGGCCTCTTTCTCTATCAGCTGAATTCTGTTAATGTTGCAATAATGTGATGCCTCTGTATGCATTTATTTATGATATGATCCAACGCTGCCCCTTTACTCAGGCTTTATTGGACAGAATTCAAGTGAGAGAAATGTGATTTTGTATGGGCTGAGTAGTCCCAGGGGAGAAGATGTCCCTTATAATTTTCCGCTTTGATGGGAATGGGGCTCGCTTCACTTGTGAAGGGTTGAAATGCTGTCAACAGGATGGCTTAGTCAATCAACAGTGACATACTTTTCTCATAATGCCACAATATTAATACCTTTAATAAAAGTCATGAAGAGCGAGCTACAAGTTCATTGTCACATGTTCATCTTCAGGTCATGATGAAATCTATATCCTCATTTAGCTTTTCTACAGAGATGCTAATTCTTCACAATAGAGAAGCATTTAAATCAGGCTTTATTGCGTATAAAGAAGGCTTCATTATCTCGGACTGTTTCTCTGTCTGGGCTGTTAGTGGGACTGCGAGCGCTGAAAAATCCTCATCTGTGAAATGCTGCTAAATGAAGGTGGGTTGTTTACCCCCACCTGCTGTGTAAATAATTGCTGGATTTTTTTACTCTACGCTTTCAAGAATAAAAGCTGGATTTTTTTTTTTACAATCTCCCTCTCCCAGTGTAAGAATTATGGCCCAATTCTTTGCTTTCCTGTTGTTGGAGTATGAACTGGGCTATTCATTCACCTGTTCTAAGAATAATACCCGGGTTCATTACCCTCCTGTTGTGACAATAATATCCGGGTTCTTTGCTCATCCATTGTAAGAGTGATAGCGGGATCCTTTCCCCACCTGTTCGAAGAATAAGATTGTGGTTCCCAATCCCTTTGTGACGATAATTATAGCTAGGTTACTTTAATCACCTGTTCTAAGAATAATAACAACCAGGTTTTCTACTCAGCTATCATAATAGTTAGGCTCCTTACCCACCTGTAGTAAGAATAATGTCCTGGTTCTTCACTGTCCTGTTCTAAGAATAATAGCACAGTTCTTCACTCATCAGGTGTAAGAATAATATCTGGGTTCTTTACTCATCTAATGTATGAATAATACTGGGATTCTTTTCTCACCTGATCTAAGAATAATAACAGGTTCTTTACACACTTGTTGTAAGAATAATACCTGGGTTCTTTACTTGCTTCTTCTTACCTCTTGTTATATTAGTTGCCATGTTAATGAATTCTGGACCACTCCCAAAGTAGAGCAGAGTATTGGGTGGGATTGCGGATAGGAGATCGGGCGGATAGGAGATCAGGGCGGGTGTAGTGTTGGACTTGGTCCGTGATTGTGCGGACGTTGGGCGCTCCCTGGGTGCCGGGACTCAGGGTGGGGCTCGCATCTCTTGTCGGGGTCCGTGCGGCTCCCAGGCCCCCAAGGGTCCCAGGTGGTGGCTATTTCTTGCTTCCTTCTTGGAGAGGGGAAGGGTGGGTGGAACGTAGAAACGAGACGAGGGGGGATTGTGGGAATGTAGGAGGTATACATAGGCGTAAGGACGAATAGGAAGGCGCATTGGGAGTGGCTCTGTTCATTAACCTACATTATCGGGAACTCCCTTTAAAATAAAGACCATGAGGTTGGCTAATATTCAACAACTGAGTTTTTTTACTCTGTTACAAAAATAGCTGGTGTAATGCTGTTCAATGACGTGAATGCTTAGCAGAGCACAGTTTCTATCTTCTAGTTGCTAATATGAACAGATGTGAGATAATAGGAGTGATAATTATGCATTTTAATTGTGTTCATGATCGCTTTCAACATGATAATACCAGCATTGTGTACTCACCTGATGTAAGAGTAATAACAGGGTTCTTTACAGACCTGATGGAAGAATAATCTCAGGGTTCTTTTCTCACCTTATGTAAGAGTAATGACAGGGTCCTTTACTCACTTGATATAAGATTAATTGCAGATTCTTTACTCACCTGTTGAAAGAGTAATACCTGGTTCTTTACTTGCTTCTTCTCATATTAGTAGCTGTATTAAAATAAGGATCATGATCCTGGCTAATATTCATACAAATGAGTTCTTTACTCTGTTATTAAAATAGCTGGTGTAATGCTGTTCAATGACGTGAATGCTTGGCAAAGCACAATATCTATCTTCTAGATGTTAATATGAACAGATGTGAGATAATGGGAGTGATAATTACGCATTTTATTTGTGTGCATGATCATTTTCAACATGAGAGGCCAATTTATGTCATTTGCAATCCTATCCGACTGGGGCAAACAATCCAACAGAATGAAACAAAACAATGGTCTTCTTGTTTACTGCCAGTGAGAGTGCGCATTCCTTAGGGTTTTGGGCAAACACAAAATGCTGTAGTCTTAGTTCTGCAGAATGAGATTTTTTTTTCTGACTAAAAGTAATCCAGCTGAATTACATGAAAAGATTTGATAGTTGAGTAACAGCCCATTTTGTGTACAATGGAAACAAGTATGTGGATTTATTGTTTTTTTTCTTCCATTTTATCTATGTATTTATTCATCATGCCTCCACCACACACAGTAGGTGGGAGGCATACTATTTTCTGTTTGTCCGTCTGTGCGTGTGTCCATCATACTGCCTGTCATAAATACCTTGTCTGCGCTATATCTACTGAAGGATCACAGAGATTTTCACCAAGTGAGGTATGGTAACTCCCCACAGAGGGTAGCTGAACTGATCAGGTTTTAGAGGTCATTGCCTCAAAGGCCAAGGTCACAAAAGGTCAGATGTATGCGGAGCCAAAGATTGACTTATTGATTTCTTGATTGATATACTTGTGTATTATTTTTGTTTTGAGCATCTCTGCTCTGAAAATCCGGACTTATATTACATGGCAGATAGAATAATTTAATCAGTGAAAAAAAAAAGATCAGTCAATAAATTGATCAATCAATCAATCAGTGAAATATGGCAGCTGCTGGACCCAGAATTCGTCCCCTTCCCTGAATGTTAGTTGAATAATTTTATCTCTGTGAGTTACAATGCATCCTTTCAATTTGTTCTCATCAGTAGCAGAGGGAGTGCTGTGACTGACTTCTTGCTTGCTGGTGTGAAATTTTAGTTTGAGTGACTATAAACTGCCCTCTACTGCCCACTGCTTGTCCTGCATGTTTCTGTCCAAGCTCTGCTTTTTGCACTGCTCACCTCTCACCCATGAGGAAACCGCAATATATTTGCACTTTGGCCCTTGAAGTGTGTTTTGGCAGTATCGGGTAATCCCCACAAAATGGTTGCATACAACTTAGTGTTCACATTTGTTGCACAAATTTACTTTCACACCTCTGGAATCTTGAATTTAAAGATCGTGTGCAGTCATAATGTACAGTCTATTTTAAATGGCTGATTTAGAACTAAATAGCCAATAAACACAGTTATGGGTTATTCCATATGTGTCGTACGGGACATTCAGAAAATGTTTCCTACCTTTGTGATTAAACACAATCGCAATGAAGATTTTTTTTATGCTAATGATAGAGTACTAGTGGGATGGACAATGAAAATATAACAACTAATAAAGATTCATCGCTTAGTGGTAAATAAGAGAGAAAATTGTTGCGTGTTATACAGGACACAGAAAAAAATGATTTCTTGGAAAATTTAGTTCAGACCAAAAACTCTGCGAGTTGTTTGGATGAATATTTTTGATATGCTACTTCATGAACATTGTGGACATACAAGAACACTTGCATGCATTTGTAACTTTGAAATGATCTTTATTGAAAATATGCACAACATAAAATTTTTGGAACAATGCAAAATACGGGACATGCAAAAGTGTCACATGGGACATCTCTTAAACAAGTTGAAAATACCTAAAAATACATCAATAAAATCACTGTACTTCTTTTATTTGGATATTATCCACAAGAAACAATGAAATATAACCAGTTGAAACATATGAAGATTATAAAAGTAGCAAAATTTGATGGAAAAAAGGAATATGTGAAAACGTGTCGTACAGGACACAATGTGTGTCTTACAGGACAACATGCATGCATGTATTAGTATATAAAATTTCATATAGCTCAAAACGAATGTAGGTGCAAAAAAATTTCTGCGAAACCCTTCCCCTTTCAGCAATACGGCAGTTTCTCCCATTCCTTCACTATCCCTTCCTCCCCCGCTGGCGCCAGGATTTTTGGCACTCAAGGCTCATTGATGTATGATGTCTATGAAGGCTATCCTGCTTGTCCAAACTGGTAAAAGGGCTACTGTGGCACAAGTTGCTATGAATTTAAATGATTCAAGTGACATCAGTTTGATGGAGCAGTTTTGGCAGCTCAAAGGTGAACATCACTATGTTAGGCAGGAGGTTTTTTTATCTTGTGGCTGGTCGGTGTATTAAATGTTCTTAGATCTATTATTATAATTGGACTGAAGAAAAAGATTTTGGTCTAAAGAAAATTCAAATTAATGAAAAGTCAAAGTGTGTCATATGGGACAAAGTTCATATTTGTCATGAATAAAAGAGAAGCTCATAAATTTGTTTCAATTTTGCATTATATATTTGCTTTCATAAAGAATTTAGAGAATCCTGTATAAAAAAGATTTTGGACCACCAAACTAAACTGCAGCGCTAACTTTTCCATCTCTATATGTCGTACGGGACATTGGAAGAAAGGGCCTTCCAAATATTGGTGCCCAGGTCCCTGTGGATGAGAAAAATTTAATAAAAGATAAATAGAGGCATTGATGACGATCCATTCCTTTGATGTACACTATTAAAAGATATGAGGATTACTGTTTTACAATAATTCTATGCACATCAATATTACTCTGACAAGAATGGCTAAATTTGCAAAAATTCTAACTTTAGGACCTTAATCCTAAAAATCTAATTTTGAGGTTACATAGGTGCTAAAACTCACTTGTTCTAGATGCTTTGGACATTAAACTATGATGTATTGACCATTTTTCCATGTTCTCAATCGCCCTTATGAGGATAGTGTTTTCATTATCTGAGGAAGTGAAGTAGGCTTTTTTTCCAATTCAGTTTTGATTGTGTTTAACCTTTCACGTAGAGACTGTCACAGATATTTAACACAGATCATTTAACTTAAAAAATGGCTGAACTTCTTGAACCACCCAGTACATGCTAATGTCAGCCTAAAGCCATGGGGTGCCAGTACTCATTAGAGCTGATATCAAATTGTCATTGACCATTTATGCACTAGAACAGTGCCTCAATAGATTCAGCCAACCAGCAGCTCCAGATTTTATTTATTAGAGGCCTATGAAGCACCTCCCTTCCTCTCAGTTGTTCAAACAGGAACTATCGCGGGATGGCATGCGTTTTATTTGAGGGGAAAGTCCTCCAGCCCTCGGGGCCATAAACCATGATAAGCGCTGGGCACAAAGGGTGGGAGTGAGATCACCCCTACTGTTCATTGTGAACAGGCTGGCATCGGTCTTCCTGAGGAAGCGGCACCGGGAGCAGTAGGGTATCGTAAATTTGGGGAATTTTTCCCCGTGTGTTCATCTCGATTTGGATCAGAACCGCTGGCCATGGATCTAGGGTGTATGAGGTTTTCCATCTGCGCAGTCCTCTGTTTTTACGTGGTCTTTCTTCATAGAGGCTGTAGGGCTCAGAGTAAGTTTGTTTTTTTTAATTTATGAAATTAACCCATTTTATTGAGTAGTTGGCCTCTACTGAGGCTCCAGTACTAAAGTGTCAGTCCCAAGCCACTGCAAAGTATTGAGTCAATTGGATAAGTGAAGTAAGTTCTAGTGCATTCTAAACTTGTGGTTCTGGGTGTTTTACAAAGCAGGATTGCTGAATTGGGCTGAACAAGTGAAACAGTGAAACCTAAAATGGCTGTGTTCCAGGCTTGAGAGGGCTTCACGGTTTATTCAGTGTAGTTATCCAGCTAACTCCTTAATCCTGTTTCATTAAATTCTCGCCTGGTTTGTTTCTCCTACAGGGTCGTGCCGGTGACTTATAGGCATGCTGTACATAGTCACATGCCTGTTTTGTGATATGTGATGCCTAAATATTTTGCAAGGCTTGTCAACATGTCTTCTTCATGTTGAAATTCAATTTATTGTGACCCTAGCCTGTTTCCTACTCTAATTTTTTTTTAATGAAATTTGTGGCTTATAAGTTTAATTGCCAAAAAAATCCAGGGGAACACAAGGAACAATTTTGAGAAATTGCATTTTTCACTGAAATATACTATTTTCTGCGCAGAGAAGTTTACATTGCAGAAGTTAGGGCATTCTATAGCAGGCGACAGTATATTTGACCAGTTCTGTGTAAATGTCTGATGTTCCTCTAGTTTGTTCAGTGCCGAGCTCGGCAAATGTGGAGGAGAACCAGCCTCCTGGGACTCATATTGCGACCATTGATGCCCAGCAGAATGTGACGTTCGAGCTACTAGAGAATCCTGGGAACTTTTTTAAACTGCAGGGAGCTGATGTGGTGGTGAATATATCATTGGATTATGAGGTAAGGCAGGTGGTCATTATGACGATGGGGTGTTGACAGACTTGGACGCAAAGACTGTCTCATAAAATGAACTTTATTTAGCGTCAGGTTTTTACAGATTTCCTTTGGTTTATGCTCAAACTCTTCACTCTCTTTATGGACAGCAGGGCAGTAATGGGGATCCTTTGAATACTGGAGATAATGCATCTTCATAAGCCCTGAAAGGTGTTCGGTCAAAGAATTGTTTGCGCACCTGTTTGTTTCTGGATAACCAATCATCTGAATGTATGTCCCCTTTTTTTTCGCTGGTCCGCAGACCGCAAATTTAGAGGACAAATTTGCTCCTGCTTTTCATTGTACAGTACTGCGCAAAAGCTTTTGGCTCTGGAGATTTTTTTTTAATTTAAATTTGGTCTTTGATGTTTATCTTTTGTTTTACCACAATAATACTGCTGAAAATAAGAAGCACATTTGAAATATCAACTGTTAATTAGAAAAAATAATTGTACAAATAAATGTCTCATTGAAGGCAGTTGATCCAGATGATATGGTCTTGACAGACCCCTGATCTCATCACCATTAACAGTGTCTGTGATTATCTGGAGAGAGAGGAGCAAGTGAGACCGTTAATCTACCGAAGGATTGTGGCAAGTTCTCCAGTATGCTTGGAACAAGCAAAAATCCAATCATCTAGTAACACTATGGGAATTAAGGGTAGTTAACCTAATTTTTATTGAAAGGGTAACAACTAATCTTGATTTGATTTAGTTTTAAAAAAATGCATGGCTCTTCATGGTACAATTTTCAGTATAAAGGAACCATAAATTTTATGATTTTTGGAGGCATCTTTGCCTACTTTTAGTTTTAAATGTGCCTAAAACTTATGCACAGTACTGTATGTTTGTATATGGAAGGGATTTTGTACAGGAATGGTTCTGAGTTCCTCTTTCTGTGTCAGGATATTTACTCTGCATTACGAGAACTCAGTGCTAATGCATACTCTCCTAGTCAGTTGTATGAACATCATTGCTGGCAGAACACCTTTTGAAATATACAACCCCAGCTCCCATAAATCTGGCATGTCATGGAAAATGCAAGTAAAAGTAGATTGTGGTTTGAGCTTTCAAATCAGGCCTTTTTGATTTTATTTGCATTTTCCATGATATGACCCCTTTTTCAGATTTGGGGTTGTGCATTGGTGGTTCCGTAGTTGCCCTTTAAATACCCCTGGCTTTTTTCATGATTGAGGCCCTTTTTTATATAAGGGCTCATATTCAAAATATAAAACTTTCAGTTATTCTGTGATTTTACTGAAATTTCCTGAGACACCGAAGTTGTTTCAGATGTTATCAGTTTTCTTCCTCTACCACTTGTCAGTAGGTGCACAACTTTTTTATGATTACAGCAGACTTTTTTTCCCCTTTCTATAACAAGGCATCGCCACCATCTATTGAGATTGCAATTTTGTGTTCCCATCCTGACCAAGGAACTCAGGTAAGTATATGTACAGGCTTTTTCTTGTAAGAATCAAATGTGGCAATTTGCATTGTTAAGATCCAGGGCAAAAGTACTGGGGTGGGATCGATTGATACTAATATTTCAGAGCAAATGTTTGCTCTATGCTATTGCCTTTATAACGCATTCATTTAATTTACCTTCGCTGATTAACTTAGGGTAATTTTTCTTTGGAATGAAATCAATCATACCGTGTGCTACATGCACAGTGAGTATCATGGGTAACTGCATTGTTGATGAAATACAGTGATTTGGCCGATAACAGTCCCTTTTTCGTTTTGTTTTTTAGCGTCCGGAGATGGTGATTATAGTTCTGAATGTTAATGATATGGAACCGGTGTTTGCACAGAGTCAGTACCATCTGAATGCACCTGAGGTGAGTCTCTGGATGCTACCATGTCCTGATTTAGCACACTTCAAATGCCAAAGTGCACAGACACACACGCACACACACACACATACACACACACGCAAACAGCAGTTGTCGTTTAGACCAGGTCAACAACAGCACTGCGAATACGAGCGAAGGTGAATGTGCCACATTTAATTAAAACTGCTAAGCTTCGATTCTGACCTTCCTTGTGGTTTTGGGAGCGTTTTGTGTTCCTCAGAACAGTGACCGTGTCTGAATTGATACCCCCGCTATTGAGTATTAAACTTGTATGTGACATGAATACTCAGTAGTAAGCTAGCATCTAAATAATGATATTGCTCTCTTTTAAGCATTTCTGAATCTTAGCTCTGAATTAAGACTTAACTAACCAGTTCCAGAGTATTTTTCTCTGGCATGAACAGTCACATGGATATTTTACTGAATAGATTTGTCAAAAAGGTTATGAGTGCTGTTAGCCTTGTGTTCTTCCTTGTATTTATAATCTATTCCTGGTTGTGTAGCAGACTAATTAAATCATCTCTATATTCAGTCAAGCCTTGCCTTGACCCTTCTGTCTTCAAGTTAATACATTTAATTTCTCAAAATTCTGGGAAACGTTGTCCCCATGCACCTGCGGTGGCTGGCTAAAATGATAGACTTTTTTAGACTGGCTGTCTCTGTCCTGTTTAGCTGTCTCCAGTGGATTTTTCTGTGGGTGAAGTGGTCGCCACTGATCCAGAAGGAGATCTGCTCTTTTATCACATTGATCCTGAGGTAAGATCGAACGTGTGGTATCACTCTACCTCACTACAACACGACAAAAGATCAAGATTATATCCCTGTGTTCACCACACAACTAACTAATCAAATCCCCATATTTTATTACTCTGTAAATCGTGATAGTGCAGTGAACTTAAATGTTTTGAGGAAACCGATTGCCTCAAAAAATTGTGTAGGCAAACTTAATTGCATTATGTGGAAGGAACTTGAAGAAAATAAGGTAAAGTTATTTTTTACATGTTTTTAAGTGCTGTGAACACAAGATCATTAAGTTGGCAAACTCAATTTTTTTGAGGTAATCGGTTTCCACAAAACATTTGTGTTCACCATGCTTGTCAGGGTTTTCAGCGTACGCATCAAATTATGCTGTGGTTTATGGCAAAGATGACACTTTTCGACAAAAAACTGCTGCTATAAACATTGCTACTCAATATAATTGTTCTTTTTCCCACAGAATGAGTACTTCAAAATGAGAACTGTGAACTCCCCTGTCATAGTGGTGAAAAAGCCTGTGGACTATGATTTCGAAAAAAACATATCGTTCAAATTAATCGCAGTGGTAAGTAAGCTTGCGGCCGATTTGCAGCGACAATGTTCTGTTATTGCAGTATGAAGAGTCATTGAACAAAATCCACTGGTGTTAGAAATGGGCAGTCTCATTGCATTGGTGCTATCAGAGAGGTGTATTCCTCATTATATTACAGTATCAACATTAATGAGTATAAAATCATGCATAGGAGTCATGTCGTGTGCATAATGCCTTTACCTGTGGCAGATAACAACAGTATATATTGTAAGACATTGCAAAATATGAGATAAAGGGGACCTGACATATGAAGACCTGTAATGTTTCCGACCTCTCCGTCACAGTTCATCCCATGTATGGCTTGCGTGTTATGCATTTTTACCAGTCTTAAAGCAAAGAGTAAACTCAATTAAAAAAATTAGACAAATAACCCAAATCTTGTCCCTGGACAACTGGCTGGCAACCCCTTACTCAGTGTCTGGTTGTAAATTGCATTCTGCACTTGTTCCCCGTGTGACACGTGTAGGACACCCGTAGTCCACCGCCGCCCAACGTCCCATCCTTCTCTGCCACGGCGACGGTTAACATCAACATCAAGGACGTGGACAACAGGCCACCCTGGTTCCAGCCCTGCACGAAGATGACCATCAACAACAGTACAATCTGCCTGGGCTCTGGGTACAGAGGGGAAGTGAACCTGACGGATAAAACGGTGCGTCCTCACGACTCCCTTCCCCAAGCTGTCTGCAGTTACCGCTCATTAAACACACAGAGCCACAAGCTGTGTTTCCATTACAGTTATGCACTAAATAAAAGCGATATTTGTAAAAATTCGACAAAGCACAATTGCGAGTTGCAAGCGCTTCCATTTGAGGATGTTTTGCAAATAAAACTTAATTCTCATAAACTCTCGTCTCGCGATACTCTTTTCGACTGAAGATGAATGTCCGAGGACTGGGTCAGAACCTGTTGCATGTAGGGAGTGTGACTTGTAAATGAGGAAAAAAGTGTTTCCATTCCACTTTTGTGAAATAATGCAATATCGACACGTTTGAAAAATCACCTCATGAGAGTGTAAAAACTTTTTAGCAATATTTGAGCGGTTTTTCAAAATTCACGTATCCATCACCAGCTTTTTATTTCTTCGTTTAGATTTTGTGCATTTCCAAGGGTAATGGGAATGCACCTACAGTTCCCAAACACCCTGTTATTTACAGGTAATCGTAAAGAGATTCATGATATTTCTGTCCCTGTATTGCGGGCCAGTCCCTGGAACAAGGAGACTCAGAATTACAAGTTGAATACAAGCTGAAAACTTGACCCAGAGCATGATCACCCTCCTGAAGTGTGCTTAGATCTCAGTGCTAATTCACACTCAGGACACTTATGACAGGGATGCGCTTGATTGTTACGCCTTGACCAACATGCCCTCAATTATTTTTTCTGCCCACTTTTACAAAAACAAAATTTTTTGAGTAGACGTAGGGGACTTTTGCTCTATTGGAAGGGTTTTTAAGTGGCGATGTAGAGTGAAAGCCTTTTCCTGTCTAGCCCTTTGACTTTTGACATTAAATGTTTTTTTTTTTGCAAACTAACTGATTTTGCAGTGTCTTAAGGAGTGGGATCCTTTTAATTTTTTAGGCATTTTTTCCCATAATCCTTTTTGGTTATATTTTGGTGAAGGTTGAATCATTTTCCGTCTTATTTCTATCTGAACTGTAGGAGGGTGTTCTGCCACTGGAGCCGGGCCCAGTCTTTGCCATCGATGGGGACGAAGGCCGGAACGAACAGATCATATATCGAATTGTGGATGGTAAATCAGCAAGATTTTTCTCTTCTTAATTTATTTATTGGTAATCATTTTAATAAAATGTATTGTTGAAGTTTTACCCCTTAAAAACCATTTTTTTCTCCTAAGTTTCCTATTAAGTTGGTTCTAAGTAAAAAAAACAACTTCTTTTCATTTTGTAGGACAATATCACATGCATACTCTGTATCCGCTGGTTGCAGCACTTCACTGAGGCTACATCACACTTATATTGAAAAAAAATATTAAAACCCAGCACGCCATGTTTTTATGGCGACAGTGTGACATCAAATGGATAATATCTACATCTGTACATCATTTTATACACATTTCCCTGTAATTTAGAGGGATATCTTTGGGATCATTGGAAACACTGGGATCTTCACTAGAATTTACAAAAATAGGCCTGAATTACCACTGGTTTGAATACAGCAGCTGCATTTGATAGATCAATATAAGGGGCCATGGGTTTTATGGAGTTAACTTGGTGTGCAAGTATGTGTTATCTGTAGGATCATTGAATTGCTCTTGTGTCTGTTTCATAGGGAATGAGGATGGCATATTCCAGATGGATGAGGACTCGGGGAACATCACCATGCTGAAGGCTGCGGGTGTTGAGGGCCCCATAGTCCTGACAGTTCTGGTGAAGGAACTTTTATTGAATTTTTTTTTTTTTTTTTTTTTTTTCTATTTTGTCAAATTTGCTTCTCTTGACACTCGAAGTTTAATGAGCTGCAATACCTCCGATAGCTCCCGTAGTTCGCAATTTTCTGTGCAACTGTCCATACCTGGTTGCATGTGTGAGCTACAGCTGATCAAGTTCAAGAACTAGCAGTCGGCGAAATCTTCCAGTGTGAACAGAATATATTAACCTCCAACGGCACACTTTCAGATGTTGCTCCCTGTTTGTTCTGAATGTCAAAAAAAGCCATCAACTGAATAAATGTCTACCTCCACCATTTTCATGTGGGTTTGGGGGGGGGTTAGGAAGGTAGTCTTATTTTTTTATGATCTGCAAGTCAGTGGTGATTGGAGAAACTGTGAAAGGAACATGACCTTTGTTCTTGACGCAGTGCCAATGTTTTCTCTCGATACCTGACGTTTACAACACCCCAGGGATGCCTCCTTTGCCATTTATGCCTGTGGTGATGACTGCAGGAACAGGGACAGAACAGACAGTGTTACTATTTTTATGGCCGTAAAGGCGGTTTAATCAGGTGCACAGGGGAATGAACGTGCCGTATAGAATTATTCTGTCTGTCTCTCTAAGGTTATGATCAAAGCTAGGTATCTGACTGTGCATTTAGTGTGTGTTTGTGTCTACAGGCCATACAACTCCTGAACAGTGACCAGTTTGCCTCCTCTTCGGTAACCTTTGACGTGGTGATTAAGAGCAAACACCTGCCGAAGTTTGAGAAAGAGCAGTACGAGGGCTTCATCTCCAGCGACTCCGGTCCGAACAGCCTGGTTCTGGAGGGCAAGTCCTCGAACAGACCTCTCAGGGTCCAGGCTACGGACTCTGATTTCTCTAACGTAAGGCTATCCGAACAGGCTGTGGTAATCTAGAGCCCTCATTCATGAATACTTGGTCATAGCTTCCATTCCAGATAGGGGTGATCAACTGAATCATTATGATATGCAGTATTAGACAAAACTAAGGACACACCCTCATTTTCAAATCAGAGAGTGAAAGAAGAATTAATGTCCAAAGATCTTAATTTCATCAAAATAACCAAAATTTGGAAATGTAATCGTTCGGCATACTTGTATGTTTTTTTCCTACAGCAGCTCTTAACATTTTCTACAGTGTAGCTGTAGAGGTTCCCACAGATGTGCTGCACTTCTACTTTGCTTTCCCGAAACCTTTCTGTCCAATAAGTCTGTTACTACCTTGATTTTAATTCTCTCCAGGGTAAATGGAAGGAGCAATTTCATTATCGACTGATTATCCATCTATGTCTCTTAATGAATTCCAAAATCTTAGACCCTATCCTGAGACATAAATGATTTTTTTTTTTTTTTTGTTGTTTTCGTTTTTACTTCTGACCAATTAATTCTTGCCCAGTGCCATTTGAGGTTACTTATAAAAGTGAAACAAGATACAGAGCTCAATAAATCAAGAGTGTTCATCGTGTGTTCAAACTCTTGACTGGTACTGTTCACTGCAAAACATGATAGCCCCATTAAGTTATGTAAACTTATTTCTTCTCATTAACTCCACTTGCAATGATTAGTTTTAGATATTGAACTCAAGCTCATAAGTTTTCAAAAGTTAAAGTTATCAATTGTCTTGGCTAATTATGAGCTGAAAAAAAAGCTCATCTTCAAGTTCAGTTCACTCAAATTTAATTGAGTTGACTCACATTTTTAAGACATCCAGTGAGCTTTTGTATCTTAGTTCAAACTGCTTGGTTGAAATGTATGACAGTGTATAACTAGAGACGGTCCGCACTGGCTCCATAGTTTCCTATGGGTGTCACTAGATGGCTAGGAGCCAGTTTATGGAGGATGCCGATCTGTTTACCATGTAACATTTTGCACAAGAGCATGCGCTCTGGGTATATAGCTGTTATGGAAATTTTTAATTATTCCTGTAAGAAAACACTCAGAGACAGAGATAGTAAATAGGATCCAGTCTTTACTATATGCATATAGGGCCCAAGTTACATGCAGGAACAAGGACAAAGGAATTCCTCCTTTGCTTGGATATTTCTATGAGCAGGACGCGCTAAATGCACGCCCCTTCCATGAATATTCCCAACAATTCACTACTCTCCTCCTTATTACAAGTATAATTTATTCATGACTTCTCCTTAAGGAACTGATTTATGTAAATGTATGTTCTCTCAGCATTCCACAGCTGAGTGCACGCATCCCACATGTCTTTGGTCCCAACAATCTCCTCAGGACCACACCATTCAGCAAGGCACATCTCATTACGCACAAGCTAGATTACAATGATAAACAATTACGCATGACCTAGGTCACTCAAGGATAAGCAATTAATAACAAAATAAGCAATTATGACTAAATTTCTTTCAAAATTGCTGTGACACAAAATTTTATATCATCATCTATGTGGCTCAGGAAATAAAGTTGTCCTTAGAGGATAGCTTGCTCAATGTGAAGATATTTTACGTGTTAAAAGCGTGGACCGAAATGGTATAAACCGGCCAAGGTAAAGTCATAGTTTATTGTGAGACATTTGCTTTTTGGTATCAGGGACTTTATAAAAAGCTGCCACACCTACTCCTGGTGACTGAGTGTTTGAGCTTCTGAAGAAAGGTCAATCTCTGGTGTCCTGTCCTGCTGAGGAGGAGAGTCTGGGACTCAGTTTTTTCAATCAGTTATCTGCAGTGTTTTTTGTTTTTTTTTTTTTCTGTGCGTAGTACAGACGAGCTATAGATATGGCACTTTTTGTACGTGTGAACCAAGACTTCACCTCTTACATGTGCAGCTCACACTCTCTGAGCTATTTTTGACTGCTTGATGGCGTCAGATTTCTCTGGAGGTTTCGAAAGAGTCACAGTATCACCAGGGGGCATTTAGTCAGAATTAATGTACTGAATGAAAAGAGAAACAGGATGTACACACATTTTTAAGGTGCGTTTGAGCTAAACCACTTATTGAAGGTTGCACAGATGGAAGTATAATACTTGTTTGTTCTAATGTTAAATAGAAGTAAAGTGTCTTCTCTGAGAAAGGCCTTTGTACCCACTTGATACTATGGCTCTTGTTTTTGTGAATTAAGGGACCTAAATAATGGAGAACACTTTTTAAACTTTTTATTCCACCTGTACAGTGGTCTTCATTGTGTCAAACAGCCCAGTGAGGGTTGATGTTGGAGACTGGTCAGTTTGGACGTTATAACCACCTTTCCATTTTTGTGTTTGAAACACATTGTTGGAAATTCATGCTGTTTTATATGTAACAAACAGACCTGCTCTGCATAGTTCTCACTACGGTTCTGTGTGCCCTGCTCCCTTCCAAAACCTTGCTCCATCTCTCCACCTCTCTCCCTCACAGCACAAACTTTACTTTTATTGTGTTTTTTTGCTTTTATTGTGGCTGAATTAGACACTGCTGGACTCTTCAAATTAAGGCATGAATCTTTGTTATTGTCTGCTCTGCAATTGTAAAAAAATTCGAGACCGTCACTCCTCAGTGCAGTTGAGGCCTAACTTGTTTTTTTTTTTTTTTTTTTTTGAATTCAGTTATTTTTCATGTGTACATGCAACATGTGCCTTAGTAAATGGACTAATTAACAGATATAAATAAAACTTTCCACTGTACGTACAGGGCGTAAACCCTGCTGTGCGCTATGCTGTGGAGGGCAGCAGCAGTTTCAGCATAGCAGTTGATGGCTTCGTTCTTCTGAAGGGAGAGGTGTCAGAAGGAAATGTTTCTTTATCGGTGAGTAAATGCTGTATTGACAAAATCTACAGTGACTTCACCTTTTACATGCAGGATTAATCTCATATTGTCCCCGTGTATTTTGCCTGATTATCAATCACACTATTTATTTGTTGATAAATAAAGAGCAGTGTTTTGCTCGTGATAATCAGGAAGCGATAGTGACAATGTATGACCATGGGTTACAATGAGCTTTAATGGATAATCTGAATTAAAAAAGAAAACAAAATACCTGGCCTCCCTCTCCGGCTGTGGCATTTTTTTTACATCAGATATGAAATTTACAAAAAAAAAATCTGCAATACTCATTTTAAGGAATGAAAAAGCATACATTTAAAGTGGAGAATGCTGTTAATTTATTAAACAAATTCATATTTTTGCATTTTGCGAGGCAGTGTGTACTTTCAGCGAGCCTAGCAAATCTTTTAAATCTTTGCTGTTTCATGAATGATTAAATGTCTGCATATCTTTGAAAAATGTATTCATACTTCTTTGCTTTATGGTGCAATGAAGAATAAGGCCATCTAAGTACACCAGACAATTGGTCCGTTATTCTGGCAAATATTCTTAGCTATATTGCAAATTGATCGTTTGACCATTGATTGAGCCAAGTGAATGGAAATTGCTTAAGAGCAAATGTAGAGAGGATTCTGCCTACTCTTACTTTACTGTGTTGCCAGGTCTGAGAGTGGCATAGCACTACCTCGCAGTTAGACATGGTATGCTAGCACATTGTGCCTTCAAGTGCTACTAGAAACATTTTAACCAATATTTAGAATGAGAGTTTATATGGCTGTATGGTCTGTTTAGTAAATTGAACATTTTCAATTTTTCAGGAGTACATTTTTCAAAATTTTTTTTAACCTTTAAAATTGCTCTGATAAAACTCTGATGTGCTGTGCTATATCACTTCGCACAAAGTCTGATTTTAAGTGTTTTTTTTTTCTTGCAATGGGACTTAAACGTCTCATTTTTTTCCCTCAAGTTGAATATTGTAACCCAAGCTGCTTTTTCTTTGTCAAGTGAATTCTTGCCACAAAATGAGTCAAAATCAGTAAGAGACATCTGAATGATTGGTGATATTTTGTACATAGTATACAGCACTCTTATTTATAAGTAATAATAAGTAATATAAGTAATAATGTAAAGAGGGAATGAAAGTTTAAATATCAAACAAAAATACCTGGTAAGATTTTTTATTACGCAGGATGTGTGTGACTAAAACATGTGTTGTGTGCTCTCCCTGTGCCCAATCTCTGGACCTTCATGTGTTTTTTTTTTTTTTTTTTGCAGATTACTGCCGAGGACACAACTAATGGGGAGTTGGGTAGGGCGATGCTCTCTGTACAGGTACTCCCAGGTGAGATCATCTTCACCAGCTGTCACCAACCATGCTCCTGGAGACCTGCTGTCCTTGTCTTACTGTCTTAGTAATTAACAGCTCAGTGACAAATCTCAAGCTGTTGAATGAGGTGTGCTTTGTATGGTCTGAAGTGAAAACGTACATTGGGTGCATTTCCCAAAAGCATAGTTGCTAACTGAGTTAGCAAAATACATAGTTCGTCCATTCACAGTCAGAGGTCCCAACTATGTACGTGAGTTAGCATTCGTGCTTGTGGGAAACGCACCCCAGGATGGTAGATCTCTGGGGGCAGGGCTGGTGACTACTGATCAAGAGGAAACCCCTGTCCACACTGTGCACGGCCCACTTAATCACAGAATACTGAAGGGCACATCACCAGTATTGTTTTGGCATGGTAATTACCCAATTCATGTTTTTTTCTCTCTGAAAATAATTAAGTAATTATGTGCCATTCTTTCCACATATTTACCTGGCAAATATCAAGCAGTTTGGGGACTGTGAATGGAATCCTTATCTTTTTTGGTCACCCCTGTACCCCTCAATTTCTCCCCAATGTGGATTTCTCTGTCATGTTGTAAGCCGCTGTTTCTGACCACACTGTGGATTATGAGTCTTGCTCTCACAGATGGGAGTCAGTGGAAGACCCTCAACAGGTGGACTAACAGGGACCTCATAACCCAGCTAGTACCATTTTGGTGTTGTCTTGCAGGCAGGGCTATAGCTAGGAATGGTGGGCCCCCTGTTTTTTTTTTAGATACAATGCAGTACATCTCCAGCTGTGAGCCCCAAGAATAGTGACCTCCCTTCCCCTGCTCTATGGCCCAGCCTGCAGAGATGCCTGTCATATTTGACCCTAGAACAATATTCTCATCAATTTAACACCTTTGCTCATACTCTGTTCATACTTAAACTATGCACAATATACTATGTGTTCTAAGACTTTGAAAGATTGGAGAAGACTAATCCACTACTTAACTGTAGTGCGGCTGAGCCTTCCTGGCTGGTGTGTCTTTTCTCAAAGCAGGTTTAATTGCTCTGTTCTTTCAGGAGCCACCACTGCCATACCAACTACCACCATGCAAACTACCGCCATACCAACCTCTGGTGTGGCCAATGTAACCACAGGTTTTACTGCAGGCAGCCTTCCCACTACAACCCAGTCCCAGGAGGGCACGGCAGATCCAGGTAGATCATGGGTGTAATGTCAGGGCGCATTATCTAGCTTCCGAGACAGAAGTCCTTCGCTGTATTTGTTGCGCTTGAGTGCTGTTCTTTTGCAAGGTGGTAGTTTTAAGAACTAAAATCAGCGAGCAGAGTTTGGATTTTATAAAAATCTCCAATCCCACTTGAATTTGGAATGCCCAGTCAGCAAATTATGTACAGGTATTGTACGCGACTCATGCTGCCGTCTCAGGAGAGCACAGATAGTTTATGGTTTTCTTATGAAACGCGCCTGTTGGCTGCTGGTTTTTTTACTCACAGTTTCAAACCTCACAAGCTCAGAATGAGGGTGGAGGAAACCCAAACATTTGCCTGCTCAGAATATAAGTGATGAGCGTCGAGGTGGCCTGTGTGAAGCGCTTGAGCAAAAACTATACTAAGCCAAACTGGCAGTATCCCTCCCACATCCCTGAGCAGCACAAAGCAAATTATGCACTGTTTTCATGAGGCTGCTGGCCACAGTCCGCACTGGTACAGTTGGTTTGGTCCGATACTGCGATTATTACTGTGCATCGCAAGTGGTGCCTTTACTAAGAGAGCCACCCCTGCAGCCCAGAAACAAGACTTTCTGACCCCTGGATGCTCCGGGCCCCAGATCTTTGCTCCCCTGATCATTGGAGTCTCCTATCAGGCCAGTACCCACCTTGGGTCTCAGTATTGGCAGACAATTGGCTACCCATGTCTCAGGGTGGATTGTGGGTTGTCCTGTGTTACCTGTATTTTTCATCTAATCACGTTTCACTTTTAATTAATTTTTAAACATCCTGGACTCAGCGCTTATCTCTGCTTCATGCTGCTTCATGCCTGGTCAATATGTTCTTAAGAACTGCACCACCCTAAATCTCACCCCATAAAATCAAAGTCCGGGCCTTTAAATCAGGAAATGAAATCGATAAATCGCTTGCATCCTCCTGTAGATTGTTGTTGATGCCTGACCATTCCTTTGTCATTGCTGATTTGTGGAACTAAAAGATTCAGAAGACCTGGGTATTTCATGGTGCATGATCACTGAGAGTTAACTAGATGACTGCACTGAGCAAAACCAAGAGCAGCTCTCCTCACTTAGGGCCATGTTTAAGATAAGAGTGTGCCCCAGGTTTGCTCATTGCATTTATCTTGCTAACTTGCTAATCCTGCGTTGTGAAACGAGGCCGTTTTAAAATCTCTCTGCCCGCTGTCTGGAGTAGACCCTGAGCCCCCTCAGAAGACGGGAGGGTATAGCGAGACAGACATGGCAGCCCTGGGTGCCAGCCTGGCTACCCTGTTGGTGCTGTGTTTGGCCATCATCACTCTGCTGCTCGTCCGGATAAAGAGGGGCGACACGGCCTGGAAGAAGCTCGCCGAGGCCAGTCTCTTCCGCAGCACGGTGAGCCCCGGAGCACGTCGTCATGCTCAATAGACTCAATATTTACATTCTTATATATTTTTATATTTTAATTACAATGTAAAAAAAATGTAATTATGTGTGCATAAAACTCATGACTTGTATCCGGCATGCTGGAAGAGCCTTGTTTGAGCTGACTGATTTCATTAATTAAAGGAGCTGTGTCACGATTACTGTGCATTTAATAGAATGGCTGTAAATTATGTTTTGAGCTCCATGTCAAATTTTATATTTGCCACAAACTAATTAGATGGAGATTGCTGCTATATTAATGACAATTTTAAAAGGAAGCATCTCATTTTCATACTTCCGGACTTTTGCGTGATTTTACGCTTCAGTTTCTGCTGAAAAATGTTTTCAAATTCTACAGATGGCTGAAAAGTATTTTAGATACATGTAAAAGCTAGATATAATTTGAGAGAGGCCTGTAAGGTACCATCTTTCCAGCCATCTGGCCCTGGCCATAGGATGTTAACCTGTCTTTGTTTCCCCTGGACTTACGTACCTGTGATGTATCGGTTCTGGATCTCCCTGGCTGTGTCTGTAATGGTTCTCCCTCCGCTGTGTCTGTAATGGATCTCCCTCCGCTGTGTCTGTAATGGATCTCCCTAGCGGTGTCAGTAATGGTTCTCTGTGGCTGTATGAGTAATGTTTTCCCATAGCTGTGCATGTGTAAGGGTTCTCCCTAACAGTATCTGAAATGATTCACTCCTATCTGTGTTTTTAATGGTTCCTGTACCTTTGTGTGTCCTGAGTTCCCTTGGCTGTGTATGAAATACTTCTCCCTTCATTTTCTTTGTTACATTCAGCTTTTTCGCGGCTCTGGCGGGATGAAGGAGGGGGTGCAGTACACAAACAGCGGATTCCAGAATGACGGGGACACAGGCAGCGTCTCCTCTGACCTCACGAAAAAGGCAAGCCTGACGCTGGACATGAGCGGGAGTGAAGCAGGGGCCAGGGACACATCAGTGACCCAGGCCTCGCTGGTGGCCGCCGCCCTGCATCGGTCCATCCAGCCCGACAATAGCAGCCTGGCCGACTCTGATAAGGCCGACAGCGAGAAGGAGGTCAAACCCATCCTCACTAAGGAGCGGAGGAATGAAGAGGGCTACAAATCCGTTTGGTTCAAGGAGGACATCGACCCCAACGCCAAAGAGGAGGTGCTCATCATCCCGGAAAGTGGGGAGCGCGAAGCCGACGAGGATGACGAAGAGGAAGTGGACTCCGTGGACGGCGAGGATGTCTCGCTCCCAGACACACCGTCTGGGGCTCAGCAGTTCGATATAAGCGGAACTCTGGACTCCTCTGAGGAAGGAGACAACTCGGACCTGTAAGGGAAGGGTTCTGTGGTTCCAGCTCGGCCATTGACGCGAGCGTCATGGGGTAAATCGCTGCAGCTCTGTCTTCTGAGTCTATGCTCATCTTTACGGTCTCAGCCCCTGTGTGCATCATTACACACTGGGCCCCATGCACATCTTTACACTCTGAACTACTGTATTTGTGCATATTTACACTCTGAGCCCCATGCGCATATTTACATCTGTACACATTGAGCTCCTTTGTGCATCTTTGAATCTGTTTACCGTTTTCACCTTCTAAACGCCCCGATGCATATCCAGTCTGGCACTGCAGAGCATAAAGAGTGATTACCAGATTGTGACAGAATGTCGACCTTTGCTCCTTCTTGTGCATTTTTGAATCATACTTCCCATTCATTACCATCAGTCATGTCTAATTTGTAACTTATTTATCTTTTTTTACTTCTGTCAATGACCGCAATATCTAGGAGACAGAAGACAATTGCAAATCATTCCAAACGAAAAGTTTTCAAACAAAAGTATGGCATGCGGGAAATTCAAATTTTTTGTGAATAATCACGTTTGTACATATTTTGCAAAATCCTTGCACTTAAAATTACTGAACGGAAAATGTGTAATCATTAATACTTGAAAGACAGGGACCGTCTGAAAAATGGTAAATATTAAAAGTTTGATTTGAGAAAATGTCCAAAGACCATTCTGTTCATAATAAATTTTTTGGTCTAACTTACTGCATATTCATTGTAAAACAAAGGAGAGAGTAATACCCCATATTCCCCATTAACTCATCATGTTCCTTACAGATCATCAGCTATAAAAAGTGACAGACCGATGCAAACCGGTAGACCTTTGATCACAAGTCAGGCACAATAACCATAAATGTTGAACATTAAAAATATGAATAGTTAATATTAACTTGGTAGGGTCCAGAAATGTTTGGATACAGGGTGATTTAATTCTGGACAAAATGGTGACAATAAAATGAAGAAATGCAATTAATAGAAAGGATGTTGGAGCACTTCACATTACACAATAGCAAATGTCTCAAAAGACATTTTTGAAGTTTTCAGCACAGGCACTCATCCGTTTTTATGAACAGATCTAGAACAACCCAGACTGGGGTGTTCTCTGGTCTCAAACCAGCCATTTAGGGACATTGAAAGCACTCCAACAAGTAAACTTTTGCTAAATAATTGTGCTTCAGCTGTCATTCTTAAATGCGTGCACACTATATACAGAGGTCTATGGACAGATTGTTATAGCGCATTATTCTCATGCTCCAAAATAATTTTGACATGGGGGACTTAAGTCTTTGTTCGATCAAACATTAGGGTGTGCAAGACCTGTGATTCAAGCAGCAGTCTTGGCGTTATGCTCGTTGGTGAAATAGTAATTCCTGAATCTTGAAACTGCACCCTTGCTGGGAGTTACACACTTCTGTCTCCAGGTTTAAAAAAAAAAAAAAAAAAAAGTAATCAATTATCTCCTTTGGGATAACCATATGTGTGTATGGCGAAAAAATACACAGGAACTGCATAAACACGATGCCATCAATTGCAGACAAATATCTTAAAAAAAATAAAATAATAGTAATAATTAAAACTTACCCAGTGCCTGGTTGAAACCAAGCTGTTCTGGGGCAAAACAGTTACTACTAGAAGATAGTAGTTTGATTTACCTAATAAAGAGGACCAGCCTATCAATCCAAAAATGTGGACACACCACACAAATGGAGACCTGGTAGAACAGCTTTATTTTGTTACCATCTGAGCATACATTTTGTCAATGACAGTGTCCAGGGAAAAAAAAATAAAATAGGCTAAATAACAGACAATTGATTAGCCATGTCGGTACCCATTAAAAAAAATCAAAATTAAAAAGGCAAAATATATGACACAAATCTCTAAAACCCGAAAGAAATCTTAATCTGGATAAAATAATTAAAATCACCAGCCAGTTAGAGTTCAGGTACTCTTTACACAATCCTTCTCCCACATTGATCACGTCGCTTTTAAAAAATAAAAAAAATTGTACTGTTATTGAAGCAGTGCATTTTAAACTCCACACAAAGCGCATTGCTACTCTGTTTAAGTTGGAGGCAACAGAAATCTCACTTGTGTAGACTCCTCAGTAGTATTCCAAACCCCCACCCAACCCCCCTCCCCCTTTCCTCCTGAGTCTCGATTGTCATAGTGACACCATAACCGCGCCTACTTCGCCTTGGCAAAGCCCACCCTGTCGTTTTCACGGTCAAATACAGTGTAGTACTGGCCAATGAATACATCTCCCAGAATCCACAGCGGCCCGGCCGGGGGTGGAATGTCCAGTCCCATAAAGCCACTGAGGCAGATGGTGTGTCCAGCCTGGCTTTCCTGTGGGAGCGGACCAGATGGGGAAATTGGCGAAATATCATACCCGTAAACAGAAGAAGTGCTTAACAGGTAGCCTTTTCACGAGTATAGGTCCCATTGCAGCAGTTTGACAACAAAGCTGTTGCGCAACTCGTAGGCAGGGAAATGCTGCCATCTACAGGTCATTCAAATAATCAACTCTATTGAAGGTAATAACTCTTAGTGAAAAATCTTCCTTCATTTTAGTCAAAATAACCAATAATACTTTTTAAAAAGTGAGTCCACTTTAGGCCCAAGCCAAAAAAAAAAAAAAAAAAAACAACTGGTGTAAGGTTAGATGGGGCTCACCTTCAGAATGTACTGCTCTCCAGTCAGAGTGTAGGGCTTTCCTCCCAACGTGAAGGTAATGGTGGGCAGGGTGGGAACCTTCTTGCAGTCAACCATGTACTAGAACATAAGAGGGCAAAGGTCACACGAGACTGTAAATTTACTGATCAGTATGTGTCCCAGTACTCGTGTACAGTGTCACCCCACGTCTCACATTTGGAACTATAGACCAGGGCTATTCAACATCATCCTGCAAGGGCCGGTGTGGGTGCAGGCTTTCATTCCAACCTAGTACTTACACACCTGATACTACTAATCAACCCCATGAGTCTTGGCGAAAGAGACTGATTAGTAGTATCAGGTGTGTAAATGCTTGGTAGGAATGAAAGCCTGCACCCACACCGGCCCTTGTTGAATAACCATGCTATAAGGGATAATAGATGGACGGAGGACAGGAGGATTACTTTTTTTTTTCTCCTTTTCTTTTAAGCAGTGAATGACATTAATGAATGACTTTGGTGAGGTTTAACCTGGCGTTTGCAGCACTTGTTTCTGCCGTGGATTTTTATTTTATTTGATTTTTTTTTACTCTCATCTTTCCCACAATCTTAAACTTCTTGCAAAGATGATTGCAAAACACTGACGACTGTTCTGTAACTCAAAAGCCACACTCCAGCCAGTGTTTCTTCCCTTTTTTCAGTTAACGTTCTTACAGTAACAGCGAATGTTATTTGTCAAAAAATATTTGGTGAACTATGCAGCTAACCAACATTGTTAGGAAAGGACTCAGAAAAATATGAAAAATATGAGAAAAATTCTGAAAAATACTGGAGGGGGACTTTAAATCCAAACCCACAAGATGTGACATCACAGGTGAAGAACAGATGCCATTAGGTATAAGGTAAGGTGAGTATTTTGCGTGTCTGAATTTGCAGTAAAATTGGTCAGTGAAAGCGAGGCTTTGAGCCGCTGGTTCAGTACCTCTCCCTGGATCAGAGGGATAGCTCCAATGGCTTTCTGCAGTTGCCGAACTTCAGCAGCGGGGCCCGTGATGAGGGAGGTTCCCGTGTCCACGATGGCCTCGCAGCCTTTCGTGCACAGCGACAACTGGTTCTTAATGTCCATCCTGACCAATCAGAGCACAGGGGTTGAGTAGAAGACCAGCATAACTACAGCAACTGAAGAACATTGGTAACCAATGCATACCACTTCCTATAAAATGCAAACACTACCGGATAAGATAACTCAACCATAGATGTATGAGGTTTTTTTTTGTTTGTTTGTTTGTTTGTTTGTTGGCCACGATGGCTGGTTATGCCAAAATCCAACTATTCAATCATTTAGACACCGTTACATGTTGTTAAATTTCGACTGGATTAATGTACATTGCACTAGATTTGGTGTGCAAAGTGAGAATAGTCGATCAATGTTCGGTCATTTGAATTGCGTGGACCATGACAGATTAGATTTCTACGCTAGGTCTTAGTGCAAAGTTCCCAATATTTCTTCAGACTAGGAGGTAAAATCTTGTGTTTTGAAAGAAAAAAAAAAAAAAAACACATTCTTATTGGTGTTAAGTGACTGAGAAGATCCTTGGTGAGCCAAATTCCAGACAAAACTCCAAATGTCAGCCAAAATGTAAGTGATTTGAGAAGACATGGGGATTTGTCCTCTCAGGAGTGTCTGGCTGCTGAGAACAAAGACCTGCTTTGTCCTGTCTGAGTATGACTGTGCCAATGTTACCGATACTGGACTTTGGTTCCTATGCAGGGACATATTCTGGATCCCTTTAAAGGAATGCCTCATTTTGCCTGCCTGTTGCCTTGTAAAAGCACATGCGAAAAACTCCCGAGATGCAAGTGTATGCCTTCCACTGCAATATCAGCTTTTGCCAGAAGGGGACCGTTCAGGCACTCACCCGTCCATGTGGATCTGCCAGTAAGCCTTGCGGGTGATGTTGACGTAGTTGAAGCTCCCTGTGTAGTACTTTGGGTCGGTCCCGCCGAGGAGCAGCTCACCGCCAGGTGCCGTTTCAGGGTTCCTGTAGCAGAGAAACACGAAGCGGAAACCTCACCATCTGCGCAACTATATCGAACATCTTTTAAGACGGGACTCCACAAATCAAGGAGCACTTTCTCCAGAAAATGGAGCCACGCTGACTTGGGGGGAGGGGATTATAATTATAATTATATATAATTATATATAAATTGGAGCATACACAAACTGATGTGCTACTAAATTTTTGAGTGAGAGAATTCTTGTTTACTGCCATGTCAGCATTATGGCTATTTCATGGCAAGATGCATTATGAAGTCAATGTAAGCACATAGTTGGAAAGCAAAAATAAAATCAATAAATAGAAAATATAGTGTGGTTAAATTAGGAGATAAACCTACAGTATTTTTCAAACACGAGCCATTTATAGTAGGATAGATACCTGGAAATTTCAAATGTAAATTTCCAGGTATCTAGCCTACAATAAATACAGAGTGCTCAAAGAAAACGGTAGGTTTATCTCCATTCTACCATGACTCTTGTCAACACCCCTACGAAAATATTGGCGTGCTAGCTATGACACACAGTTCGATATCACTTTGGCTTGCTAGCTAGGAAGCCAACTAGCTCGCTAACGAGTATGACAGTGTACGCATTGAAAGCGAACTGCAGCCTTTTTAGCTCACTAGCCAGTTGGCTATGGAGCTAAATACATTGGCGCGCTAGCTATACTATTGCTAGCTAGGTAGCCAACTAGCTCGCTAGCGAGTAAGACTGTATGCAGACTGTAGCCTTATATTGTCGGCGTAATCATGACGAGGTCTTGACCCAGTGCAAGGTAGTTTACCGGTGAATAGATACCTGGTGTTAACCAATCAAAATGCAGAATTTGCTGGAATGAATGGTAGAATAAATAAATAAATAAATAGATTAATTCATTAGTTAAACAAGACACTTCAGGTCCACATATGCCAAAAACTCCAAAACTTTCTGTGGTTGAACTTTATCAAAAAATATCTTCAAAAGCCTTTTCAGTATAAAAAGGTTTCCTTGCTGTAGTAAGGGCAGAACAACATTGGAATATGTGCTTGATTGACAAAGATGTCTCACTCGGCAAACCTCGGCCAATTCGCTCCTCATCAAACCTTGGACGCGTGACTGCGGAAGCCATTAGCCGGAACATTTTTTTTTCTGGATAAACATGGCGGCGTCCAGTGGCAGCAGCGCTGGGTTCAATGTCAAATTGGTGAAAACATTGTGTTGCCTCGTGTCTAGACACAAAGAAGCTTCGCCAAACATAGATTTTGTGAAGGTCAGTTTTGCCTCCATTTTTAGGTGGCGATGTAGTGCGCAGATTTGGACAACTGCGTAAATTGGTCTTCCGGCAAAAGAAATGTCAGACAGTGCAGCATATCAACCTTCTGTCACACATCCGAGGCTTGATGAAGAGTAGCGGATTTATCGCCTCAATATCAATAGAAGTATTTAGTCAAAAATTTGAGTTATTTGAATTTGCCTGTATTGCTCAAGCCAAGTATGGAATACAGTTCACAAGTTCCTTTGGTACCAGGATACGCTGAAGGAGGACCTGCAAGAGCAAACACCCCATTCCCCAACTGTTCAACCCATTTTCAGGTAATACTAGCCATCAGCTTTAGCTAACTGGCTGAATGTACAAACATAAAACTGAAATTGTTTGGAGGGCTGGATGCAGATAACTGGAAGCGAATGAGTCATATTAGGCTTATAAAGAAAAAATTTCAAATCTATCGCAGCAATCCCCTGAAGACATTCCAGCTTAAATTTAAAAGACAAGAGTTGAACTGGCGGTATCCAACTTATTATTTAATGCTGCAGCAGATGTTTAATTGTTGGGATAAACTTCAAGGGGGATTTGAAGGGGCAACCCCTGACATGTATATAAATGCAAGGAAAAAAAAAAATAGTCCCGCAAAGCGGGCGTTACCCCTCAGGTGCTGGATTATTTCGAATGAAAATAAATTGACGAAGGCCTTTGCAATTATCTAACAGAATAGAAAATACAACATGGTGGCTGTGGCAGCCATAGTGGACATCCGTTTTGATTGATGGAGGCGTGTTTGAGTTATCGTGCGGAATGGAAATTCAAGATGGCGGCTGTGGCAGCCATATTTGATTTCGGATCGCGACCGAAATTGATAGGCTTGTGTAGTAACTGTACCTCGATGTCCTCACCAGAAATGGTGATGATCGGTGATATTTTTTCAGTTATTGTACGGAATGGAAATTTAAGATGGAGGCTGTGGCAGCCATATTTGATTTCAGATTGCGGCTGAAATCAATAGGCTTGTGTAGTAACTGTACCCCGATGTCCTCACCAAAAATCGTGATGATTGGTCATGGCCTTTTTCAGTTAGCACAGGAATGAAATGTGGACGGACGGACAGACGCCAGGCGTGACGGCAATACCCTTCTGCCCCTTAGCCAGAGCGGAGGGGGTAAAAATAACCTGACACATTCAGCTCACCTGTTCAAGTAGAAGGAGAAGACATTCTTCTCAACTTTCTTCTGGCTCATGATATTGTCGAAGACAGGTGTGACCCCGTCCACAGAGATGCGAGGGTACGCCATGCCCAGGATCCCGTCAAATTTGGCAGCGATGAAGACGACGCCAGGCTGTTTGATGGCTTCCCCGAACATCTGCTTCTCCACAGCAAGGTCCCCAATCTGAGCCGAGAGGAGACAAGTCTGTAAAGTTACCACTGTCCTAGTAAGGATCTGGAGGTTACACATCAATGCCTGAGGTGAGCCATTATTTCTTCACACAGCAGTCTCAATTTGAAATTAAAACCTTAAAATATCCAGAGAGGTGAATTTATGCCAGACAAAGTCAATATTTAATACAATGCAAAGACATTTTTTTAAAATACAAGCAAGTGTATAGTGTATACATTCTAGATGGGCAAAACTCTTGGAGTTTTGGATGAGGACCTACTGGGACTGATTTTGGAAACTACGCCCCCCATTACACGTTAATCCCACATTATCAGGGGTGAAGGGCATCACTAAAGGTACCATTAATAAGCCATACCACCCTATATCCTTCTCACTGCTAATTGTGTGGCAGAGACTTGGAAAGTACTCAAATAAACTGAAGTTGCTCTCAGAATTGGCAACTGTACAACCACCAGAAAGCGCACTTCACAACAGCCGATCAAATCCAGTGCTTTGACAGAATCAAGTTATAGGGCTAATGCATGGACTATAAAAAGATGGACGCAGCACCCGGTCTGAAAACGGAGGTCAATGCGGAAATCTCTAAAAATTGCATTCTGTTTAATGGCCAGCAGCGGGCGGCGTCAGTGGTTGCAGAAAGAAGTTCAATGCTATAGAAGTCCATGAAAAAATGACCCTACTTTCCCACCCGATTTATTATTTCAATAATGACTTTCCCAATGATTTTATGGTACCAATCGCAAGTTTCAAGTCTCCCTCGATATATCATGATGTTAATTTTTGTAAATTATTGTCCCAAATAAACTAGAATAAAGGATAATGCCAGAATATGCTTTAGGGGCATGGCTGTCCTCTGGTCCTCATCAGATATGATCAGATTCACCCGTAGATCCACCCCTCACTCCTCCCTGGATCTTCAATTCACGCTCTCATCCAATAGGAATCACATCAGGTTTCAAAATGACAAAATGGCTCTGTCCAAATTGCCAAAATCGAGGCTTCCTAAATGGTATGCTGAAACCAATGGGTGATGTCAAGGTTGCTTCATCCATCTTTTTATACAGTCTATGGGCAAACAGAGGCCACATTTAGCTTTTTTTTTTTTTTTTTTTTTCTTTTAAAAAGGGGCAGTACCGTGCAGGTGTCCTGGCTGAGATATCCGGACAGACTGCCAGTGCCATAGTGAATGGCAAAGGCAGTCCCGTTCTTCACAAATGTGCTGGACTTAGCAGAGTTATACCTGTGATGGAGCCCTGTAATTAGAAATCAATGTCTCAAATTACACGTTCCTCAACATTAATACTCCAACCAAGATAACAAAGCTGTCTGTGCATTTGCAGTCGCCTTCTTTTTGCTCTGAAAGAGTGGCAGAGTACAATTACTCTAAACAACCGTTAATGGACTTTGTAGGAATAAATGCTAGTCTAATGGACAGACTAAATTCAGAGCAAACCGAGTGTTTACCCTGGTTTAAAATAAAAAAATAAAAAAAAAAAAGCCCAGTGGTAAAAACCCAGGTGATTATGAGACAGGAAATAGACTTACAGCAGGCAATATCAGTGAAGGAGCAGTGAACTGAGGGGACCCACAGGTTCGATGACCCCGTGTCGAACACCACTGTGAAGATTTGGGGTGGAGTACCCAGGCCAATCTCTCCATAATACTGGGCCTACAGGGAAAAACAGCCACAACTACCATCAGACCATGGTTGGTCATCACCCCAGTCTAATGAAACGAGAAGCATCACAACATTGTATGGTGCACGGCTGGATTTTCTTGATCACTGTTGCGAAATCTGTGCAGATATGCTGGCCTATGCAATGTGTGGATTGGTCAACGAGCACCTCAGTGAACCCAAGATGCATTGATCAAAGGGGTCACATGATGCATGATGTCACAAAGCTTCTCTTTGGATCTAGAGCTGGGCTTGGTGCCTGTACCAGAACTGGGCCAAAACCACCCATACCCTCAGTCACTGAGCAAGGGTACTGACCAATCAAATCAAAGGACCAGACAGCATTCAGATGGGAGGTAAACATTTGTGTGGGAAGAACGCTTGTGTGCACAAGTGTCACAGAGCAAAGTGTTTGTTTGGAGGCAAAAACCTCTATTCCTGTTCTTCAAATCACAGCTAGCTTACCACAGCTTCCTGAAACCTCAAACTCCCCATCATAACCAAAAAGCTTGATCATCGACGTAATACTCCAAGGCCTGTCAGATAAATTTCAGCCAAACACACACACACACACACACACACACACACACGCACGCACACACTCACCCACTCACTTCCTGTGGGAACAATGACTCAGCACTCCCTTCCAGTTGTTGTTTTTTTTTTTGTTTTCCTGATAAAGACTGCTCTTTCCATACACCACACCTCAGGTTACCGTACAGACTACTCCCTGTAATTCTTGCCACCCCCCCTTCCTAATCTTACCTTGGGCGTGTTTTATCCTGCTCCAGGACAGATCTCAATACTGTACAGATTATTTATTTTCACTCTACTGGTCAGTGTTTCCACTCCACAGAGCCACAAAAAGCCCTACTGCGTGCTCCATTTATCGCAGCGCGCCATGGCACACCAGGGGCCTGCTTTCCCGATGCAAGGTTACAGAGTTTACTGGATTACTGCACATAGTGAAATCTGGAATTTTCTCAAAACACTGATGAAAGTAAGAGCTGATCCAGGTATGAGTCAATGCAGCTATATAGTGGACCCTGTGAACATGGTGCCTGCATACAGATGTAATTTACTGTGTTTTGCCCTTGAGGTTGCTATGTCTCACTAGCTGCAGCCTAATATCATTTGGTAACAGAGGCTGAAAAAAAAAAAAAAAAAAAAAAAAAAAATTATGTTACTTTGCATGTGATAGTTACATTTGTCACAGGGGACACTCCCAATGCACAGCTTCCTTTTATTTCAGCAATATGTAGACTAAAAGTTCTTCTTTGTGAGACATAATAGGTTAAAAACCTGTTGTTAGGCATTTTAGAAATTAAGGATAAACTGGGCAAAGCACACAAACTGCTAAGCCTTCTTAAACAGCATAGAGTGAGCCTGTGTAGGTCAGGTGATCGGAAAAATGCTGAGCACACACCGTACCCAACGGTGATTCACCTGTCACAGGACTTTTTGTATGCACTGTGATTGGCTGGGCTGAATCACTGCAGCGAATCACCTCCCTGAACCTGCCTGCAATTCAGTCCATGCGCAGATAACAAGTGTTATCTCCATTACGAATGCAGACCAAAGGCACCCGAGGCTATACCGTTTCCCTCAGAGAAGTCAAGTGAATGCATCAGCTCCAACACAACAATGCTGAGACTAGTCCTGCTAGGGGGCACTTTGTATGTAGCTCTACTCTGCAATAACCACATCAACACATTACTTTCTAACCTTTAGCACATTTCCATACTGAGGTTGCAAAATGCTCCACGGCACAAATGACATTTATTTTGCACAGACTTTCTAGGATGCTTCCCATTTTTCTTGAATGCAGCCCCTCGAACAAAACAGGTATGCCAAGTAGATAATCATGAGATCTGTACAGCGTGGTGCACTGGAATGACGACACCGTAGGTGATTTGTGTATGGGTGTGTACATGTCTGTGTGTATACATGTACACCAGGTTAGTATCTCACATCCATGTAGTTCTTCAGGGTCTCAGGAGTGGGCTCGTTACTGGAAGGGAAGCCCAGGTTGTACTTAAGAGCCCCTGAGCCAGCGAGCAACTCCTCCACCCCCTTCCCGGAGTCTGACAGGGTCCGTCGGACGGTGCGGAACTTCTTCAGAGGAATCCTACGGGGACACGGGCGCACAGGTAAAGGGACAGACTGGTTAACAGCCCCCCCCCCCCAGTAAACCATCAGGTAAACAACCTCCTCTCAGGTGTAAGCTTGTAACTCACGGTCATAGATTTAATCCAACAGGTGGCGACCCGATTTACACAGGAAAACCTTTGGTAAAAGTCCTGCTGTATACAAGATGGCATTTTATAGAAGCTTAATCTCTGCAAATCTCCCTGGAGGAAGACTCTGGTTCACCTTCTGCCCTGACAGGCCAATAGTTTTGCTCTTTCCCACCTGTAATATGTTGCATGAATTTATGTATGTTTCCAGTCTTTTCAAACTCACCTTTTACTGGGTGGCCCATGTTGTAAATGGTAAATGGACTGCTTTTATACAGCACCTTTCTAGTCAGATGACACAAAGCGCTGTAAAATCATGCCTCTCATTCACCCTGATGGTGGCGGCTGCCGCCGTGCAAGGCGCCAACCTGCACATCAGAAGCAGTGTGGGTTTCAGTGTCTTGCTCAAGGACACTACAACACATTCTCTGGAGGAGCCGAGGATCGAACCAGGAACCTTCCGATACCTAGCCTAACCGCTCTACCTCCTGAGCCATGCCGCCCCATGCCATGCATCAATGGACCGTAACCTATATTGCATGCAGATTATGGAAGTGGTTACAGTCAAACAGAATAACGAGCGTATCAGACACTTGCACCAGCACCTTGAACACCTTTACTCTTTCAATGCTTATTAAAAGTCCAAGACCATTCATTACACTCTTTCACTCCAGGGTTACATTACCCAGCTTTGCCAAAGCAGTTCCAACAGGAACAGCGGTTGTGTAATACGGCAGGACATGTGAATCGGCAGACAGCCTGTATGACTGTAACCACTTCCCCAGTCTGTGTACAGTATAGGTCACGGTTCATTGAGTATTGGGGCTGTTGACGCGCAACTTTGAAATGGCAAAGATCACTGCAAAGACCATCTAGTAAAAGAGGAGTTTGAAAGAGCTGAGCAGCATGTGTACTTATGTGTTTATTACAGGTGGCAAAAAAAAAAAAAGGGTGGAACATTCCAGGCCTATCATCAGGGAAAAATGCGGTACAGAACCTACCAGAACTTCACTCTGCTACCTACAATCTAACTGAATCCAAAGCCCTTATATGCAGAGGTGTCAAATGCAGGAATCAGAAAGTAGAAGTCCAGTCATAAATTTTCACCATCTGTGAGTGCAACCAGTCAATCACACCTGTTCTACCTTCAGGCTGAAGAACTGTGCCAGCAAGTAAATTGGTATAATTAGTCCAAAATCCTGGGGTGGACTAACCTGGATTTTGCACTGCTGCTCACCAGCATTGTGTAAGAATTTTAGTCTGCAATTTTAACTGGACATCAAATCAGAATACAGTTTGTTACTCTTTGCCTCTTCTCATGTCAGAAAAATGGTGAATACATTGGTTACCACTGAAGTGCATCCTTTCCCAATTCCTCTTGCAATCAATCACTTATCTCCATGTGACCCTCCAGCCAGAAAAACGATCAACTTGAGACTTTCACCACTTCGGTTTATCTGGAGCGAACTGGTTATGACAATGTTCAAGCAATTATTTATTCATCAACTAAGCAGACTACTTGAAAAAACGTTGTCTAAATAGCAAAGGTGATCCGTTGACATTTCTAAACCCTTTATTCCATTAGCCCCTTCATGTGCTGAGCAATAGAAAAAGGCTGGAAATGATCACGATTAATCGATTTGCAGGAGGGGGGAAACAGAGTGCAGTCAGTGGATGACTCGGGAGAGCCGTCTGCTCGGACGCGACTGGTAAATTTTAGCGAGGTATTTCCTTTATCCACCGATTTAAAAGTTTAGAATTGATGACCGTTAAATATCCTCGGATACCCAGATTTTACTCAAATGCGGTGCGTTCGACCTTTATAAAACGGTTTTCGATTTGACCCAAGTCAATCACAAGATGATCAAGGATTCACAGCCCATGAAACATTCGCTCAGGAAATGCACAGGACCGAACTGAAGACTCAAGCCGCTTTCACACTGGACGCGTAACGAATTTTTCGCACGACAGGTTACATTCAAAGTCAATGCAAACACGCGAAACAACGCGTGACTTTGAATGCAATCTGTCGTGCGAAAAATTAGTTTAGCGTCCGGTGTGAAAGCAGCTTCACAGGGGTGATCCCTGTCAAGCGATTGCGGCATGACGCGCAGTTCCTGATGAAAAACGCAAACTGGGCCCACGGCGCACGCAGAATATCGCGCAATACTCAACAAATACAGGTTTTCGCCATCTTTCAAGTGACGGCTCCAATCCGACCCCGGCCCCAAACTTCACTGACAGCCAGTTCACGGTATTTACGGGACTTGCTTAGCTAGTTGTTCGCGTTATGACTGCAAACAAGGCTCGTCTGTTTTAACGCAACTGTTCAAAGTTAGTGGTGCGTTTATAGGGCAACTCTGCACGCAACTAACCAAGGCTCTGCCCAGCAACCCTCACTTGTTGCATTCCAGCACATGCAAAGGGTACAATAAATAGAGCCTTCAGCGACACGGTTAGCCAACCGCACCTGACTGCAAGCAATGCTCGGCAGCCATACAAGGAAAGGGAGTAACCCCTGCTGCATACAAGGCTGCAAAAAGATTGACATTCATTGTCTAGTAATAAGCCAAAATGTCATTTATTCCAAGACTCGAGCAAACGGCGAGTAAAAAGCTTCATGTCACATTGCCCAGCAAGTTACGATTTTGCCAATTGCATCTAGTGTGCCTAATCCTAAATTGCAGGGGTTGGAGTATCACTTTTTATCCATTCTGCGGAAAATCCGTTCAGTAAACGTAAACGAAATCAGTAAAACGTAAATATCAGGGCAGGGACATGTTATTACTTCACCGCTACCTAGCCAATGGCAATGCAGGATTTTCTCACTGCAGCCAACTTTCAAGTAAACGAGCTATAAATTAGCGGACTAATCAGAAATTTGACTTGCTGGGCTGAAGTTTTGGTCTGGTTTAATAACGTGGCTTGCTACTGTTGCCTGTTTGAAGCGACTAAGTTACTGCCTGTATTTTCCTTCCAAATATCAACTTGTCATTTAGCTGGGCATCCAGCAAGTTTAGTGCTAACACAGACTGCCATCAAACGTTGAATGAAAGCCGATTGGTAGCTAGCTGCCTTAACCAATGTTCTGCGAACATATTGCGAGTGCCCACCGATTACTGGCGAACACGCAGTTATGTTATCTAATCATGCAGCTGACTAACGTTACATCTTGAATTGCCAGTTCACTCACCGGACGAGGGCATCGGAGGGCCAAGTCAAGGCAGCAAACAGACATAAATACAAAAACTTCATTTTACGCTGGTAGTGAGCACTAACTACCAGTACAAAAAGCTTTTGTAGATGTACTCCAGACCTTAATGATCACTAAACAATGACCTAGCAAAAACACCACCGTTAAGTAGCCCAGGCGCTTAAGTCAGGTGATGTTGGTGTAACTCAAGTCATGTGATGATGACAACAATGGGCGTGATTCCTAGATCTGAAAGAGTTCCGGTAGAGATCATAGTCGTGTTTCAAAATGAGTTCCGGAAGTTGGATGCACGTTCTTATCCGCACTTCAACTGCTGAATTTCATGCGCTTCGTGTAATGGCTGAAGCACTAATGGTGGGATTTCATAGTGAAGTGAATTACTGTGGCTCTGGTCCCATATAGCGGAATTCGAATCAAACACATTTGTTTTCGTCTCTCTATATGGCTCTAGGGCAGAGGTGGGCAACGAGGGTCATATCTGTCCCTGGTTTTCACACCAACTTCTGGCCTTAGTTGATAATCTAAATTAGCCAAACTATTTCTGAAATCTGACATTTCAGGCGCATTTCTTTAAATTCTTTAAGACTGTTCTCATCTCCCCACATATTTTTTTTTTTTTTGATCTAATCTTTGCACAAATCTATATTTGTGTATGCAATCAATGAACTCAATTAGTCAGGGGAATTGATAGAAATAAAAACCTGCATACATACCGGCCCTCCAGGACCGGAATTGCCCACCCCTGCTCTAGGGTGTTACTAACTTTTATAATATGTCCGTTATTACTTTGAATTGTGCAGTTACATTAACATCAAGGTGTCCGTGAAATCATTTCAAGCATGAAACACTTTTAATCATCTAAAACATTTGAGTGCAATAGCATAATTTTCAGGAATGACTAAAGCTGTTGAGTAAAATATCAAGTCCGGACCAAACTTTGATTAACCTAATCTGCCCCAGCATGCCTGGATGATGATTTCAACTGGGATTAACTGCTTGGAAATGCAAATTGATCAGAGAGGCTGGTTGATTGCGTGATCATATCAAATGGCGGCAGACTGTCACACTGAGGCGACAATGGTTAAGTTAATCACTCAGCCTCAGTATGCTTGAATTTGACTTATTGGAGACGTGGAAGTTCAAAGACGGTGATTGATAGCCCATCTGAGAAGGGGCAGATGTGTCAAGGGGTAAAAATGAAGTGCCTCATGGGTAGATTATATCCTGGGAAAGGTTGATGATTCTGGTGACTGCTGGCTGACACTGCATTAGTTTCCTTTCCTTGCTTTTATCCAGTGCATCTTATTGTGATTTTTTTTCTTCTTGGCTGATAAATTGTTACTGTCCTAAACTTTGAAACTACAAACTGCCTGATGGTTAACCCTTTCATTACTGCTTACTGGGAATAAGACAACCCTTGCTTACCGTAAATTTTTTTGCTATTACAGCATGATATTGCATGTGGATTTTCACCCCCTTTTTCAAACTAAAAACGCCACAAATGGACAATTTTGTGTACAGAAAACATGTTCAAAATACATTTACCTTTCCATTGACACATATCTTTGCTTAGCTTTTCCAAAAGTAAAAACAGAAAATGAGGATAAAAACCATATTTCGGTTTGTCAAGACAAGATTATTTCTCCTCTGTGGGATTTATGTACAAACAGAGATTCACGCGCATTTCTGTACAAACGGAGATACATGTGCATTTGCGTACAAACGGAGATACACCTGCTGCAGCACGCACTGCCAGCAATAACCTGTATAAAATAAAATAAAACTGTGCATAACCGGAGGATTGGGAACTACGGGAAGCCTGATGACATCACTGAAGTGTTGTGCGATACCAGACTCGTCCAAAGGGGTGTTTTGTTGCAAAACTTTGACAGTTTTTGTGAGGGAGTTTCTCTAGGTGCAAAATAGCGACAATGGTAAGTGATGCGGGATCGGCGCTGTCGTGGAAATGCGACAATGGTAATGAAAAGGTTAAAAGCCCTACAACACAGTGAGATTTGTGCTGCTGCCGGGCTCTTTAGCAAGACCCTTAACCCCACATTGCAGCAGCAGGAATAGGCCCCTCCATAGTCTAATTAAACTAAAGCAATTAAGTGGCTTTGGATAAAGGTATCAGTTTATTAACAGAACTATTATGAAAGAACTACTTTACACTGAATGTATAACAGCCACTGTTAGTGTAAAATGGGGATTAGCAAACTGAATTTGTTGCTCCAAGACTGTACGCCTGATTCCCATGTGAGGGCAGTGCACTGCCACTATATGCATGATCAAATTAAAACACTGAAACCGTGTTGCTTTAGTAAAAATCCATTAGTATAAATGGGCTGTACACACATAAGGCACATTGTGTAAATCACCCTGGATTACAGCATCTGCTAAATGTAACCGCTAAATTCAGGACATTTCATCAACACTGAATTGCATCTAGTGGTTTGAAATATTCCTATTTTAAATTAATGAATTAAATTTTTATTCATACTCAGGGGAACATAAACTTGCTTTTTCAGCAAGAGCTTTGATCACAAGAACAGAAATTTCTCAAGGTTTCAAGGGGGAAATGGCAGCCAAATGCAGTGTCACCAACTATGCAAAAGAAAGTGCTAAATCACACTTTGCTTTGCATGTGTCATTGATGGGTCAGAGATTATTTTTAATTCTGTAAACCAGCTGCGTTTACATTTATTCAGTAAATACATACCATAGGCTAAAATGGTGCAAAATCTGTCAGAACTTAATGAATCCAGCTGGATGTGGACTTGAAGTGGTTTATTTGTCAATACTTGTGGGTAAGTGCTGGGTTAGGGAACACTGGGTCCTTCCTCTTTTTACTTCTGACCTGATATTTGACGCTGCCCTTCACATTCACCTTTACATTCACAGAGTGATTACACTCTGTGCAGTTCCCAGAAATACACAGTGAAGACGCCATACCATAATTTTGTGTACTACTTAACCTCGCAAAGGACTTTCCAAGCAGAGCCATTCACCAATCAACTATCATGTAGAGATCATTAGTACTTGTAGCTTGCGGATTCTGAGTGGGAAGATTTGAAAGTCCCTACAGTCGCCTGTTACACAGCTGCTTTTTTTTTTTTTTTTTAAAAAAGTAATTAAAAAAAATTCTCCAAATGATATCCAGCTATGTTGTTTGTCACACCGATTAGAGAACTTCAGTAGTCAGATCTTGTGACTCAGCAGGAAAGATGCAGAGTTATGTTGAGACATCCAGCACTGCTCTATGACTCATACATCATGAGCTGCTAAATATGCATTTTTTCCAGCTCTGGATTAAGCAGCACAAGAGGATACACAGCATTATCTGTGCAGCACAAACCACAAACACACTGGTATACAATACATCAGTGGTTCTCAATGTCTTCCCTTGGAACCCAGCGTAAGCTGCATTTTGTTCCAATCACAATTTCCAGCCCAGAATTTTAACAAGGTATTCATCTTTTTAAATTGGACCATTAACGTTTATAGTGATAATTTCCCCCTTTTAATCCACATTTTGCCATAAAAATAGCTAAGCGTGCTCTGACGGGCTCCATATTCATACTGTACCATGTTGCAAACTTTTTGCATTAAAAAGGGGAGAAAATTGTGACAGATGATATTAAAGAAACAATGCTTGTAATCAGTGAAAGCGTGGACACATTGTCTCTAAAAAAATATGTACTCAGTAGGTAATGACACATTTAAAGACAAAGCGTGAGCCAAACTTTGTGTAACAAGAAAAAAAATTAGTCACGTTCACCAATGTAATTAGGACCCTGTTGTTTCACCATCTTCACCAAATATGCAGCCTTTTCGTAAATGTTTACAATAAAGCACAATTTTTATCCTATATGCTCTGCAGCTATAGCCATGTTGGACACTGTGGCTAATAAGGGGAGCTAAGTGATGCCATTAAACATGAAAATTCAAAACATAACCTGATTAAAAACATGTAACAGCCGCTTAAAATAGTGATTTCAGTTACGATTAGATTGAAAACCAGCATACGCAGGGGGCCCCCAGGACCTACGTTGAGAAACACTGCAATAAATCACACAAATTTAATTCCTGGTCAAATTATTATATTTTTAATTCATGAGTGAAAATGCATATTTTGCATTATACCAATAATCCAATCACATAGCAAGTTGCTTTTCCAGTAGCTTGATCTGATGTCTGCTGAACAAAGCCAGGGCCGTTGTTGAAACTGCTTAACAACTACTGTGTACTCAGAGTATGTACTCTCCACTAACATAGTTCCGGATCATTTTGGCATGCAATGTGCACTTCAGTGTAGATTCTGCGAACAAAGGATGCAAAAATTATGCAGGTGAGATTTTCACTTAAGTACACGGTATAGTACATAGTTTGAGGACACAACGGTTTTGGACAAAGTCACTAGGCAAAACCCAACGTTGACTTTTTAAGTGTTCATCCAAGGCAACCAAACAGATTAGCCGAAGCTGGGGCAAATTCTCTACGGAGCACTGTGAGCTTTAGGGCCTTGGTCAAGGACCCAACTGCTGCACTGACCTTAAAATGGCTATGCTGGGGCATGCACCACGATACATTCACTCGCAGTCAAACACCCAGTCCCCACTCCCCCTGAACCACGGAACTGTGTCATTCAGGGATTTTAAAATGCTTGACATTCAGATAAATTTTTCCTGCATGACTCCAGAATACCTCATGCATGTGATAGCTGGAATTTATGTCGCTTCAGACACAGCCAAAGATGAGCTTTGTGAACCTTAACTGCAAAATGGTTCAGAAACATCTGGTTTCCCAAAATTCAATGGACCAGGCAATTCAACGCCATCTTTCTGCAACACGCTTTGATCTGCACATAGGTACCGGTCAACCTGTGTTAGCCGTATTCCCATGTGCCTCTGCCCCTAACTCGCCATGAAAGGCAGTCAGAAAGTACTCGTAGCTAAATGCATGAAGGCTACATTTGGATGCTGTTTTTGCATTTGAAAGGAGAGGTTATGTCCTTCGTTGACCTATATTGTTGTCTGTTAAAGAGAGCAGAACACACTATCTGGCTTCAGTCTCTATTCTTTGAAGCACTGAATTTGAGCGGTGTGAACTTGTGGTCGCAGTGGACACTGTCGGCTTCAATTCACACATATTTAGTCATAATCGCGTGCGTCATGTTTTAGCCGTTTGGATAGGAGTCAAGGCCCTAACACTTAATGGCCTGTTGCGCCTTGCAGAACAGTTGAAAACAGCAGATGCAAAGGCTGGCCTGTGTATGCATCTGCACTCATAATTCGTCTACGTATTTTTCAACTTGGCAAATAAAAGAGACAGTTTTATAAAGATGGCCCCGTTTCCTGCCAGTGGAACGTTCCAAAATGGAGAGACACTTAAGCCAGAGTAAAGATTCCAGGAAAGATACCGACAGTAGACTGACCCAAACAAAGAGTACTTTTGAAGACGTGGACTCATTTTGTCAGACAGAGGTGGCCGCATCATGACTCCGCAAGAAAATGACGTGAGCTCGGGAGATTGTAGTCAAACAGGATGTGGGGCGCACGTGGGCGAGGATGGGGCCCCCAGGGGCACCGGCCAGACAGAAAGCCTGGTCCATGTCCAGGCCCCGGCTACGCAGCATCTTAAGGGCTCGGGCGCACACGTCCCTGGGGCCCCATGCCACCATCAGGAGGGTGCAGAGAGGGCTGCCGTCCCACCCGAACCTGCTCCTCATTTTCCCCACGCATTCGGCGAACTCCATCATAGCGTCCTTCAGAAAAATAACATTAAATATTTATTTTAGACAAAAAAAAATTAGGAGAAACGGGAGCACACTCCTCAAGAACACATTTTGAAACTCTGGACAGGTCAAGGTTCACACATTTGGAACAGACTTTTTCCTGAAAACCATTTTAGACAGCGGATTCCCTTTTTTCCCCTCTAAATAGAGGGTGGACAGTCTGTCCTTTCCATGTTCCTTTTATATTTATTGAGACGAAACATAAATAAACTCAGAAATGGAGTACAGAGTGTCATGGTAGGGATTGAGCCCCCAGCCCCAAGGATTCATGTGAATCTACAAGGTGCGTTGCACAGTCACTGATAACTCTCTGCCTTTTAATTGCTCTGACTCCAAATGTCAGCCACTGAAAAGTAATGAGGTTTGATCAGCACTGAGCAGGTAATGCTCGTATGTGGTTATATTTACCAGCAACAATATGCAGCCTGGAGCTGGTCATTACTGCTAGCCTAGCACTATGGGAGGGATGCTCATCCAGAGTTAATGTTACAGCGGTGATGTGTTGGGTTATGCAGTTTGTGTAGTGCTGAGGAGCGACAGCTAATATGGAGTTACCGTTAGAGCTGTGATGTGCAAGTGCTGGGTTATGCAGTTAGTGTAGAGCTGAGGAGGAGTGACTAATATGGAGTTACCATTACAGCGGTGATGTGCTAGTGCTGGGTTATGCAGTTAGTGTAGAGCTGAGGAGGAGTGACTAATATGGAGCTACCGTTACAGCGGTGATGTGCTAGTGCTGGATTATGCAGTTAGTGTAGAGCTGAGGAGGAGAGACTAATATGGAGTTACCTTTACAGCTGTGATTGTGCAAGTGCTGGGTTATGCAGTTAGTGTAGAGCTGAGGAGGAGCGACTAGTGTGGAGTTACCTTTACAGCTGTGATGTGCTAGTGCTGGGTTACGCAGTTAGTGTAGTGCTGAGGAGGAGAGACTAATATGGAGTTACCGTTACAGCTGGATTGTTCAAGTGCAGGGTTATGCAGTTAGTGTAGAGCTGAGGAGGAGAGACTAATATGGAGTTACCTTTACAGCTGTGATTGTGCAAGTGCTGGGTTATGCAGTTAGTGTAGAGCTGAGGAGGAGAGACTAATATGGAGTTACCGTTACAGCTGTGATTGTGCAAGTGCTGGGTTATGCAGTTAGTGTAGAGCTGAGGAGGAGAGACTGAATATGGAGTTACCTTTACAGCTGTGATTGTGCAAGTGCTGGGTTAGCTGTGATTGAGGAGAGACAGCTGTGATTGTGCAATGGGTTACAAGTGCTGGGTTATGCAGTTAGTGTAGAGCTGAGGAGGAGAGACTAATATGGAGTTACCTTTATAGCTGTGATGTGCTAGTGCTGGGTTATGCAGTTAGTGTAGAGCTGAGGAGGAGAGACTAATATGGAGTTACCTTTACAGCTGTGATGTGCTAGTGCTGGGTTACGCAGTTAGTGTAGTGCTGAGGAGGAGACACTAATATGGAGTTACCTTTACAGCTGTGATTGTGCAAGTGCTGGGTTATGCAGTTAGTGTAGAGCTGAGGAGGAGAGACTAATATGGAGTTACCGTTACAGCTGTGATGTGCTAGTGCTGGGTTATGCAGTTAGTGTAGAGCTGAGGAGGAGAGATGAATATGGAGTTACCGTTACAGCTGTGATGTGCTAGTGCTGGGTTACGCAGTTAGTGTAGTGCTGAGGAGGAGACACTCATATGGAGTTACCTTTACAGCTGTGATTGTGCAAGTGCTGGGTTATGCAGTTAGTGTAGAGCTGAGGAGGAGAGACTAATATGGAGTTACCGTTACAGCTGTGATGTGCTAGTGCTGGGTTATGCAGTTAGTGTAGAGCTGAGGAGGAGAGACTAATATGGAGTTACCTTTACAGCTGTGATTGTGCAAGTGCTGGGTTATGCAGTTAGTGTAGAGCTGAGGAGGAGAGACTAATATGGAGTTACCGTTACAGCTGTGATGTGCTAGTGCTGGGTTACGCAGTTAGTGTAGAGCTGAGGTGATGGAGAGTTAGTGTAGAGCTGAGGAGGAGAGACTATGGAGTTACCTTTACAGCTGTGATTGTGCAAGTGCTGGGTTATGCAGTTAGTGTAGAGCTGAGGAGGAGAGACTAATATGGAGTTACCGTTACAGCTGTGATGTGCTAGTGCTGGGTTATGCAGTTAGTGTAGAGCTGAGGAGGAGAGACTAATATGGAGTTACCTTTACAGCTGTGATTGTGCAAGTGCTGGGTTATGCAGTTAGTGTAGAGGGGAGAGACTTTACCTTTACAGCTGTGATAGTGTTAGTGTAGAGCTGAGGAGGAGAGACTAATATGGAGTTACCTTTACAGCTGTGATTGTGCAGGAGTGACTGGGTTATGCAGTTAGTGTAGAGCTGAGGAGGAGACATGAATATGGAATATGGAGTTGCTAGTGCTGGCTGTGATGTGCTAGTGCTGGAGGAGACACTCATATGGAGTTACCTTTTACAGCTTGATTGTAAGTGCTGGGTTAGGCAGGAGTGTAGAGCTGAGGAGGAGAGACTAATATGGAGTTACCTTTACAGCTGTGATTGTGCAAGTGCTGGGTTATGCAGTTAGTGTAGAGCTGAGGAGGAGAGACTAGTATGGAGTTACCTTTACAGCTGTGATTGTGCAAGTGCTGGGTTATGCAGTTAGTGTAGAGCTGAGGAGGAGAGATGAATATGGAGTTACCTTTACAGCTGTGATTGTGCAAGTGCTGGGTTACGCAGTTAGTGTAGTGCTGAGGAGGAGACACTAATATGGAGTTACCTTTACAGCTGTGATTGTGCAAGTGCTGGGTTATGCAGTTAGTGTAGAGCTGAGGAGGAGAGACTAATATGGAGTTACCGTTACAGCTGTGATGTGCTAGTGCTGGGTTACGCAGTTAGTGTTGAGCTGAGGAGGAGAGACTAATATGGAGTTACCTTTACAGCTGTGATTGTTCAAGTGCTGCGTTATGCAGTAAGTGTAGAGCTGAGGAGGAGACTAGTATGGAGTTACCTTTACAGCTGTGATTGTGCAAGTGCTGGGTTACGCAGTTAGTGTAGTGCTGAGGAGGAGAGACTAACATGGAGTTACCTTTACAGCTGTGATTGTTCAAGTGCTGGGTTATGCAGTTGTAGTGTAGAGGAGACTGAGGAGGGAGTTACCTTTACAGCTGTGATTGTGCATGGAGTTACCGTTACAGCAGTGATGTGCTAGTGCTGGGTTATGCAGGTAGTGTACAGCTGAGCAGGAGAGACTAGTATGGAGTTACCTTTACAGCTGTGATTGTTCAAGTGCTGGGTTGTGCAGTTAGTGTAGAGCTGAGGAGGCGTGACTAATATGGAGTTACCGTTACAGCGGCAATGTGCTAGTGCTGGGTTATGCAGTTAGTGTACAGCTGAGGAGGAGAGACTAGTATGGAGTTACCGCTACAGCTGTGATGTGCTAGTGCTGGGTTATGCAGTTAGTGTAGAGCTGAGGAGGAGAGATGAATATGGAGTTACCGTTACAGCTGTGATGTGCTAGTGCTGGGTTACGCAGTTAGTGTAGAGCTGAGGAGGAGTGAGTAATATGCACTTACCGTTACAGCAGTGATGTGCTAGTGCTGGGTTATGCAGTTAGTGTAGAGCTGAGGAGGAGAGACTAATATGGAGTTACCTTTACAGCCATCATGTGCTGCTGTTGGGCTTTGCTGAAACCCATTTCTGTCAGAAGTGGTGCCGGGTCATCAGTCAGGCCCAATAAGTCCCCCATGAACAGAACTCTGAGCTGGTCGCTGGGGTCTGGATCATCCTGTGAGTATAACAGTGCTGCTGGAACACCTGTGTGGGACATGGAACTACAGAGTTTACTCACAAACCAGATTTTGCGCTCCTAGAGTCATTCAAAGTCTACGCTCTTGGGAACAAGTGGGATTCTAGTTGGAAACCTGAGATTCTGCTGCTATATATCAGTTCTTACATAATCACCCCCCACCCATCTACAGTTATCCACCTAATGTCACTTGAATGCCCCAATCCAGTAATGGACTCGGACACATTCAAATAAAAAGTGAGAAAGGGCATAAGATTAAGGATTGCGTGATTCCAATATCTGCTGAGTTAACATATTCTGTGATTGCAGAGAACTCGCTCTCCCAGAATCCTCAGCGACAGGCAGGCACAGACAATGCTCATGAGCTATGATGAATGCAGCTTTCTCGCGCCTGATAAATGGCAGTGGTTGAGCAGTGTTCTAAGTGTAGCGTGCACACACACACACCCCTCTGCCATGCCTTGCAAACTTCATTCCGGTCTGTTGACAAGAACAGCTTGACGTTGTTTGACTGCAGTGGTTCTGCAAAGTCCTCAGGTCCACAAAAGCAGAATCGGCCGACCTCCAGACCTTGTAGGAGAGAATGGGGAGACGGGGTTGAAACAACACGTGAATGACACGAAAATGTGCCTTTCAGGCCATATTCATGCATTTGCATATTCCAAAATGACTCGTACCATAATGCTCCACACTGGTCTCTATCCTGGAGCGGGTGTGGGGACTATGATTTGTCAACACAAGGATCACATCAAACAGCGGCGTTTCTTCTGGGTCCATCTCCAACAAGTCCTCATTAACCCTCTTTATTGCCTGTAGAGGACAAGAAAAACTGATCAAAAATATCCACTCAAACACTGGCCATGTGACTTGCAACATGGATCCCTTTACAAGTCTGCCTTGTGACCCCCTTGGCGATTCTTGTCGATGGAGTATTGTCAGCCCTATTGCTGTCTGTCCATCTGTCTGTCTTCCCATCACTTTTCCCTGTTCTAGCTGCTGAACTGTTGTAGGGACAGCCCTCAAATTTAAATAGGTTATGCTTATTGGGTGTCTCCAGAGGCCTATTTGATGTCAAGGTCATAGCTCCGATTTCGGCTCAACTTTTACAAGGTCAAAGGTTGGGCACGCTAACCCATAAGGCATGGAGGCGAGTATATAGCGCCGAGCGCTATCTAGTGTTAGATTTATCATTACTAATTCTTTGAACTGCAGGGCCATGTTTATAACTTGAATCCGTTTCCAAACTACTTATGGCCACCACCAGGCAGCGACTGTCATCGCTTATATATTGACTTCAAAGCTCAAGATGGTTTAAAAAAAAGAATATTAAAGCAAAGACAACCCCGAACCACCATCATACCTTTGAGCACACAGACTGGCCACACACACAGTCATGCGACGGTCCACAATCAGAACACGTTCTTTGTACTTTTTTTACCGCCTTATCTGAGCGAGGTACTTCTGAAGATGGTGTGATGAGGAAACTTGAATGCTGTGTGAGGCAAGTAAACGCACTCTCTGACTGCAGCAAACCACAGCTTCCTCACAGTTTCTTGGTGTGCACGGCTGCTCAAAGTTTCGTTCCGTGTCTGGTTACACCACAACAACCCTTAACACCCAACAGATGTGAAAATAGGGATTCTAAAGGCGTCTGAACTATGCAACTTAAAGTGGACATGGTGTTCAAGGGTGAACTGCAGGAAAACCAAACAAAAAGGCCTGCATCCTCAATTCTGCCACATCGTATCTGTCAGTGTGTTCTTCCCCATGATTACATCATCAGTGTGACACCACTTAAGGAATTTGAGGGTCAGCAAAATGACCTTCCCTTCTCAATCATTCATTTTAAACAATGAATTTACATTCAGTCCTGAAAATAAACTGTAGTATTTAATAAAATTAAAATATTGCTTGACTGGAAACTCAATTTGCCCTGACCATTGCTACACAAATTTGGCCCTCGACGTGAGCGGTACTCCTGATTCTAAATCTCCACGAATCAGGACTGATTTTAATTTGGCGAATTACGTTTCATGCCAGTTGGTATCGTTTCTCAACAAAAAAGTATTAGCACTAATGCAATGAGTGCCCCAAATCCATCTGGACCATGAAAAAAAAAAAAAACAATTGTAGACCTGGAAGAACAAAACAATTGAGGCATTATAGGCCTGGAATGAGAAACTTTGTAAATCATCCAGAATGCGTTCTGCTGAGGAACATGTAAAAACATTTAGCTCAGTCAAAAAAAATTAATCTGAATTATTATCAGTAATAATGCAATCTTTTCTATATTTGCTAGGTTTTGTCTTATTATCCTAAGCAAAGTCCACATCAAATGTGAAATTGATTGGGGGAAAAAAATTGTTGGATGAAGTGCGCTTATGAGGAAATTTCTGCAGCAGTGCAATGGCTGCTGATCCGTAGTACCCCCTGATACTTCTGTACAGGGGACACAATAATATGAACAAGACCCGTGCAAGCCTAGTTTACGCGGACTGAAAGTAGCTAAAGCCAAGTATACATAGCACATTTTGGCAACTACTTTCCATCAAGAGGAAAAGCACAAATTGTAGGCTGTGTGTATAATGCTCCCAGCCTGAACAGAATTTGGAGCCTCTTAGTCGTCTGTGACATACTCCTAGATGGCCAAATGAGTAACTTGTAGCCCTCCAACAGGAGACTGACCATATCCAAAAATTTGGGCCAACATCATGCAATATGAAATCTTGAGACACTGACCGGCTACAGATATCAAAAGAACGAGGTAGCTATGCATATATCAGAACTAACACATTAGCTTTTGTATAAAACTGTAATTTTGGCTGTAAATACATTGTCTTCAGTAATTTGTTTAACCACTATTTAAATGCTTAGGCACCACATAGTACTTGTGGAAAATTAACCAACATTTATATTTTGCTACTACTAACATGTCACAGATAAACACACGAGGGAAGACACTTGTCAGAAACATTGTCATTTGCTTAAGGACCACAAGGAAAGGAAATGTCACTATTTTTATTTCCAGTTACTGTACTCCAACAGTTTTTCACTCTATTATGCATGCATCCATTTGGTCATACAGAACTCCTCAGATGTACAGCAGAGTACAAAATCTGCTTAAAAGACTGCCAGCTCTCATGATTAAGATTTATATCAAGTGACCATTGAAAGGTGATAACACACTATTAATTTTATTACAATCAATGCAGAAATGCAGCTTTTGCTCTCGGCTATCTTTCATTCAAAAGGGCATCACGAGGTTCTCTACCAGGCAGATGTACACAAGCATTATTTACATGACACCTTATACTTGCGTATTTTATTATAATCATAGCACCATGTAAAAATGGTTGTAATACTCAAACTAAACATTTTAAATAAATGTGACAGCCCATTGTACAGTCCCTGGGGCTGGTGCTTGGGGAACTCCTTCCAGGATGCCCGGGTTACCTGAAGGTTTATGATCACATTTTTAGTGGTTTCTGCATCTTCAGTCTTTGGGTTACCAGTCCAATTGTTTTTGTTAGTAGCCTAAAGATTCAGAGAAAGGGACTACGGTGTAAGTACAATCGTTAATGAGTCCTGTAGCTTGGTTAGAAGCATTTCCAGGTTGGGCTTAGGGAATAATCAACTGTGAAGTGCGCTTGGTCCAAAGCTGTTTGGGTGGTTGTAATGTTTCATGAGCCTCCCCTGCAGACGCTTAAAGCACATCTTTCACATGCAGCATATCCTCATCCAATAGTATGTCAACCTCCACCAAGAAGCCCAATGGGTGCTGCTCCCTATTGGACAAAATAGTTACTGCACCCAATTTCAACAAGTCAGTCTGCCAAAAAGGAGCAGTACCTCTCATATGGCAGCCCAATTATCGGATGATAAACAGGAGATTGACTACATCAGCAGGATTCACTAAATTAATTTGGAAACTGGGTACAAGGGAAAAGCAAAAAAGCTACAACTAGTCTTGAGGTCCTGATTATTCATGGCCTAAACTCCCGTGGCCAGCATGTTTTTACCTTAATAAAGGGAAACGCTCTGCCCATCTTAAAAGGCTCATCATCATTGGCAGTGGAGTCTCTGTCAAGCCCCGCCTCCTCCCCCAGGTCAAAGATGGAGCTGGCAGTCACTGCTATGACCACTGCCCGCGACATGTCTTTCTGTAGAGGGAAACCGTGATTACATGCACAGCTTTTCAACCTAGAGCCACAATAGATTATATCAACAGAAAAACAGGAAAGTACAATGGACGGTCTTTAATAGAAGTCTGAAACTCGGGGAGCATTTTTTCCAGACAACACACTTGACGTCACATCAATATAGGGGGACACACAGTGAACGGTAAGAAATGCATATAGGCAGGATACACATGCTCTTTGTTTGTAAGAAACAGATGATATTACTGAATAGATAGCCAGTGACTTTGCCCTTCAAATGCACTCTTGAACAATCATACAATATTGGGCTCATTAGGCACTCCTCTACACTCATTTGACAGCTGTTGAAGGTTATTTTTAGATGCAAAAGTGATCAAAACAGTGAACCTTCCTCATCCGCCTCTCTTTGCTAACAGTGCAGAAATAATTTAGATACTCTGCATTTGAATAAAACAAAGATTGACCAAATAAGCTTAAATTTGAAGAGGGCCACCATGCTTTTCTGAGCAGAAGCACTGGAACATAATCAGATTGGAACTCAGGAAAATCAACTTGGAACGGAAGTTACCAACTTCCATGCAAAATACAACCAGCAACCAAATGTCAGAGGCCAAGTAAATTTCGTCGGGGGAAAGAACTGTTGTGAAGCGAGCTCATCACCAGTTAGGTAGCACATCCTGTCACCTTTTAATACACTATTACCCCCCACCTGTTCCCACGTACTTTTCCTGAATAACACTCAAACTACAATCAAACTACTCATCTACAGACAGATTAAAATCAAGGAGTGAACTATGTTGTACTATGACTATTCCCGGCCTTACACCAAATGACTTTTGAAACAATTTCACTGTTGTGGACAAATTTTGATGATAAAATAAAATCATGAGAGTTGTTCAGATTGGGGCGTGATCTCATCTTGACTGTTTGGTGAGAGGTGATCATAAAACTCGGCCTTTTCTTTCCTCCAAGGTTGGTCCTGTGTTTCCTTTCTGGAAGGAAGCAACAAAGGAGCCAGTTGCTTCCTTTCCTTCAAGAAACAGACAATGATCACTCCTTGTCATAGCTACCAGCCAAACTATTTCTGGTTCTTCTCCGTTAATGAGGAAGGTTCCTTGGGCATTTAAAGTATTTGGATGTACCCATGGATGTATTATAAGAACTGGATACTGAACCGAAAATGGCCGCCCATTCATTTCAATGGAAATTGCTCAGTGGCGCAGCACGCTGACATGGGGCCTTATTTCCGGAGTCACGCGGACATGCGCCGTGTGACCTTTCACTCACACATGCGTAGTGTGGGGATCATGAACGCGCTGACGCCTGTGGTATCTATGACAACAGTCCGCGCCCAAAGCGCTCCCACACAGGATGAGTGTTCACGACCAATGTTCTCCGGAAATATAGCTAATTATGTCCACTGCGAAACCCATGCAACAGCTCTGTACCAGCAAACATAGCACCCGGAGAAGGCTTAAACATAGTTTGGAAAAACAGTTTATATACCTAATAGGGATATAAAATGTTGATGAACTATTTTTATTTCACAGGGAAATAAAATTCACTTTGTCGCAAAAAATGTCAGCAAAACAGTTGACTTGCTGCTCTATTAGAGGACAGTTCAATCTCGTTTTCCACGCAGTTCAAAGCTAAATGTATTCGTAGAAAGTGAAACTTTTAGTGCGTGTTAGCTTGCAACCTCTTCTATTCTTACTGGATTCAAGACGATAACCCAACCGCGCAAAGCACTGCCCGTGCTTTATGAACTAACAAGTTTTAAAGTAGATGATGTTAATTGAAGTATTTGGCCAATTCTGACAAGCGAAATTATTTTAAGCGTGTGTATGCTCAAAGCTCATTAAATCCATCCATTCTCTTTACCGCCTCTTCCCTACTAGAGGAACTGGAGCCCATCCCAGCTGACTCTGGGCGAAAGGCAGGGACCCATCCTGGACAGCTTGCAAATCCTTCGCTGGGTGCACGCACCATTCATTAAATCCATTCATGAAAACTTTTTTCATCAAGCATATGTCCACAGAATGGATACAATTTCAGTGTTTTCTGCCTAATAGCAGTTTTTACTATCAATAAAATATTGGCCTTAGGACACGTTTTATCCACCTATTGTTAAAGTTAACATACGCTGTAACATAGCTGCTGCCGTTATATGCTATTACCACGTTTATCAGCACCAGAAATTAAACTCTAGATTTTCTTGACTAAATGTACACTTGACCTTTTTACACATCCGAATGTCTCTCTGGGTACTTAAACATCAAGGTAAGCCGGAAAAAAGTGCTGATTTTATTTGATATTAGTGGAGTGTGAATACAGGATTCTTTTCCTTCCCCTTATACAGGATTAATAAATTCGGAAGTCCTCACATAATCAGCAGCCCAGTCATAAAATATAGATAAAGTCGATCTTCGTTTCGTTCTCACCCGTTTCTTTCCTCTGGGACTCTCGTATTTTCTCTGCGCAGATGGAGTTCAGCCGCATCAGCGAATCTCCGCAGCATCGCTCCTGTACACTGGTGCTGCTCCCTAACAGTGTGTCGTTCACATCTCATCTTGTCTGGCGTTTCCAACCCCCTCAAGACTTCTAACAAATAAAGGCTGAACTACCAATACTGTCTCTGTTTGTGCAGTGCTGTCATGCAAGTTTGGCGCACGCATAAAATAACAGATACTTCATACTCTTATCTTAAAAAGATGCTGAAAAGTTACGACATCAAGTATATGCACATCTGCGACTGTTTTAATAATTAAGAATGTGCATGCAATGGTAAATAAATGATTAGCTGTGCAGTTTTTTTGTGCTGAATTTATACTGTGCTGAAAGTGCACATATAGAAGTAGTCAATGCTACTTAGCTAACTACGTAGCCAGCATATAATACATGAAGCAGCAAAACACAGTACTGTGAATCGATGTAAATGAAAATATACAACTCAGTTTAGGTGCATCTTGAACATTTTAATGGGGAAAAAGCAAAGCACATGTTAGCTACATGCATGGTTATAGGATGTCACCTTCAATAGTTACCGAATACACGCCCGTTATCTAACCTTAATTAACGAGCAGCCTTTACTACCTTACTGTATATTCTGTAACGTTACATAGAAGATGGGTGAAGCAGTCGAGTCGCTACATACCAAAGCCATTCATCAAATACAATAAATGAAAACATTAGTGTCATTACACCTGCTCACTTTACAGACTTGGTAATAATGTAAGCCGACAGCACGGAATCTCCTGACCAGTGCTCCACGCAGAGAACCGCAGCTGCTGCACTGCTTACGAGAACGCGCTTAGAGACAAGGTCCCCATGGTGTCCACGCAGCCTGGATTAAAATAAAGAATTTTGTCGCTGCCATGAAAAAAGGCACCAATGATTTAAGAGAAAAATCAACAGATTATTATTACCATCATTTGTGGAAGTCAAAAAAATGTATTCACGGATTTATCAGCGTGTCTTTTTCAATTGTTCCCTATGGAAAAATTTCTTTTCGTCCCCCATGGCATCACGTGACTCGCAATATCAGCTTGACCGCTAAGCCCTTGTCGGCGTGCGTCTCAGCCCTTGTTCAGTATCCAGTTCTTATAATACATCCATGGATGTACCCCGTAAGGAAGGACGTTTGTCATCTCCACTGGTGCGAGCGCACGTTCAGTATATTAACCAGTGATGCGCATTTGTGCCAGCTGGGTCAGTTGTTGTCATTTGGGTACATGGTCTTGCATGTCATCGCTTTAAATATTGCTGCTATGCAGAATTGTGGGATACCGTTTTCTCATTTCTTTTCTAAAAGGATGTTTCTGGGTACACTACCCTAAAGGAGGTAAATGGGAAGCACTGAGACACGTTTCCTTAACATTTCAAGAATTCAAGTGCACTTATGATGGCTGCCACGTAATTATTTCTGCATCATTATTTGGAAGTTAGGAACTTTCCTAGGCAAAAAAGACTATTCAGAAGCAGCCCATGTTTCTGCCTTTAGTTGAGTGGTCACCAACCGTGTTCCTGGAGATGCATCATCCTGTAGGTTTTCAATTCAACCCTGGCAAAGCACACTTGGTACAAACCCAAGCAATCCTATTTGGCTGCTAATTAGAATCAGGGGTGCCAGACTCAGGGTGCTACGATAAATCACGGGACACAAGATCTCCAGGAACAAGCTTGGGGACCCACTGGCTAAGTCTTCCTAATTTAGCAAATCAATTGTTTAAAGGTCCCCTATTATGTCACCAGGTGCACAGCTAGTTAGTTATTACAAGCCATTTCAAAATCTTTTCCCTCTTGACATCACATGGGGAAGTAAGCAACCAGAGTCAAGAAGAACTGACCACCTTCAGCCAAGCAGTCAATCAGATTTCATTATTTTGGGTGGTCACTCCGCCTTGTGATGTCAGTTAGGGGAGACTTTGAACTGGCTCGTAATGGCTAATTACCAGTTCACCTGCTGGCATAATGGGGGACCTTTAATTACTAATTCGTGCAAAATGTAGATCACACATTGGTCATAATTTTCGTTGAAAAATACACTGTAATTTATGCGAACTACAAGGAACAGGTGATGGATAACCATGCGTTAAACGGTGAAATGCATTTAACCACTGGTAATTATCCGACTTCTCAACAGTCTTTGGTTTTCCCGGAAGCATTTCACTTGGCTTCGGGCGCGTGGCTGGGTATGACCCAATTCAGGTATGAAGGTGTGACTTCAAGAAAAATAAATGACGCGCCATGGCAGCAGGTAGTCTTAATACACGGCAAAAAAGAAAAAAAAGAGAGAACTAAATAAGTAAATAAATAATAAGAAATGGGATTCAAAATACAAGCAACCCTGGTACACCTCTACTTATTGCTAACAATAATTAAAACTAAATGACAGCTTAACCTTCCTGGTCTAAACTGGCCACCATGCGGAAACATGATTATTTTTTTCAAAAGCTGAAGGGATTCATTTGGACAGCACATACAGAGTAAATGGACTCACCGCTTTCACTCTCGAGTTTATAACGACGCTTGCATCCATCTGAAACGTCTGCCACGGGAGTCAGGTCAAAGCGCACAGATTCATTCAACTAGAGAAGCAGTCGTACAGCCTGATCTACAAAAATTAAAAGCATTTCTATTCTCCCCAGTATTTACAATATGACACCATTATTGCTGGCAATCACAGGCTGCTCTAAAAGAAAACGTGTTTCAGGTTACATTACGTAAACAATCTGAGTTTAATTTATTTCTTACACTGTATTTAAAGTATATGACATGAAGGAAATGCGGCAGACTGGCTAAGGGCACGTGTTGAAAAGTTCACCTTGACTAACGATCGTGGCTTACACGGTGTCTACATGGCCACCAGAGCAAATTGACGCGTTTAGAAAATGTAGTATTTCTTCGATATAGGATAAAACATAGGTCGTTAGATAACGATTAGCCACATACATTCAACAGTGTAGCGAGCCAAGAAGTTGCGTAATAAGATCCTTTCACTTCCGTTCAAGAACCGTCTTCCTCGACGGCAGGCTGAGTGCAGTTCTTATACAAAAATGCTACTACCACCTACTGGAGGGATGTAAGACATGCACAGAATCGTTTTACCCCTCAGCCCCGACTGAGGGGCTGAGGGGTAAAAACGATTCTGTGCATGTCTTACATTCTGCCCAACAAAGGCTAAGTGCAGTAACTACGCAATAATTTAAACAGTAGAAAATGCCTTCAGAGTTCATTTGCTGTCCTAACAAATACATAGTCAGCACTTCTATGATAGATTATGATTAACTGACTCACCATGGTATAATTTCTGTCCAAATAAATCCTGACCTCAGTATACTTTCAGGCCCAAAACTGTGTAACTTACATTTTACCCAATATGTAGTTACTGTAGTTAGGCTTTGTAGGGCAGTATTGCCGTCCCCTTCGCAGAAGGGCGTCCGGGCGTCCAACCATTGTCCAGGTCATTTTTCTGTTTGGGTTAGGAACTTCATATTGCGTATGTGGATTCGCCTTGGTGGGTAGCCGCGCTTCATCGAGGTTTCGTACCAGAATGACCTTTTACCTTTGCTCAGTGACCTTGACCTTCGAAACTTTGTCCGGGGCGTTTCTCTCAAACCGATTGGGTTAGGAACTTCATTTTGCATATGTGGACATGCCTTGGTGGGTAGCCGTGCCTCGTCGAGGTTTCGTACTCGAATGACTGTTGACCTTGCCTCACTGGCCTTCACCTTTAAAACTTGGTCTGGGCTATTTCTCTCAAACCGCTTGGGTTAGGAACTTAATTTTGCATATGTGGACTTGCCTTGGTGGGTAGGCGTGCCTCGTCCAGGTTCTGTACCACAATGACCTTTCACTCTGGCTCAAACACCTTTACCTTTGATTCAGTGTTTTTGGCTGAAGGATATTGCCTTCACTCCTGCAAAGCAATTTTTTAAAATCTCACTTGCTCCAACAGATGAAATGGAGCAAATGCGATCACACGGCGAAGTCGGCGTCCGCGGTAACTTTGATCTTCTTCTGCTAACCACTTAAGGGATCAATGTGAAATTCTGTGGGAAGGTACATATGGATGTACAGATAAAAATTTGTCCGAAGCGTCAAAAATTGATATCGAACATGGCTGCAAGTAGGCCATATTTAAAATTGCACTATATATTATGCTGGAGAGCATTTGAAAGTAGGTAGAATGCTAAAACTTTGTACACGTATACTTTTGAGGACATAAAACTAAAAAGCTTTGTGCTTTATTTGCCACAATACAACTTCCTTGAGCAACACACTAAAGCCCAATAGCCAACGGTTAGCTCTTCAGCATATAATGCCGGGCACAATGGAGCTGCGCTATGAGAAGAGCACTGATCTTGAAAAAAATAAATAAATTCATGATGAAACATCAAACCTTGATGCTGAATTTTGTTTTAAATTTTTATTTCTCCTACACAAATTACAAAAGGGGTTTTCATTTTCCCAATTTTGGACCCAAGCATTAAAATACCACTGTTTATGAGCCTATATAACACTAAAGCCTGAAATAATCCAAGTGAGCTATAGTGCCCATGGCACTATTTTTAAACTATCAATCCAAGTCCAAATTGATCCAGAAGTAATTCTCTCCTGGGGAGGAAGCCCACTACAAGTCAAAATTTTCTCAAAAATATTTTTATATGAATGATTTTAATGGTTAGTCCTTAAAGGTAGTTTTATTGCATTCAGATTATAATAATTTTAAGGGTTTACATTTATTGAACTATTTGGTTAATTGCTCAAGAGCAAAATAAACGTGGAAATTTTTGGTTTGCTCCATTGATTTTTTTGTTTGAATTATTTTGAGTTGCACATTAGTATTAATATTGGCCTTATTTGTTGACTCCAGGAGGACTGGCCAATGTTGTAATGCCTTTTCGCTTTGGCAGGGATCCCCCACTCTATAAGGACTTTGTTAATAACATTATTTGAAATCTGTAGAAAGACTTGGTATTACCATTGTATGGTATTAGATATATCTTTTTTATGCAATGCAGATATTAATTGAATTTTGAACATAGCATAACATTTGACAATCTCCATCGGACTTAACAATATATGTTATTGAGTTAAATAAGTGATATTTTAGTTTCAAATGAGGAGCAAGGTGCTGCATCTGTAGGAGACTAAACTGGGAAAGATGTCTTTGCACACACATCTGCCCCTAAACTGGTTTTCTGAGTTGATATTCTACAGTAAGCCTTTGTGTTTGCGCTCTGTGTTTACTCAGAGTCATTCAAGAAACACTGAACTGCAGTTAAAGTATTTTTGACTGTCAGGTCTGTGATGTCTATGTTAGGATGCCTAGAACTAAATGTTCTGCAACATTACATGCCATTTTATTTAATACCAGTGGCATTTTTCTAAAAGATGAGCCCTGTTCAGGTTCTGTAGATGTACAGTGAAGTCTGTAAGTAGTTGTACAGAAGCACACTTCAAAAGAGATGAAATACGTAACATGGCCCACTCAACATGGATGACAGTCTGCAAGTACAGATTATTTACATTTACATTGAATGGAGTACACAGGAATTTAAGCCCTTTAAAATTTTTCCTCTGTACAAATTTTTTCCAGTCCTCTCTTAAGCTCCATGCTGTCAGTCCTGCTTGCCTTGTGTACAGTGTGCCTGCCTGAGGGGAATGAAGATAGATATGTGCAGGGCTTTTCTGCCTGTTTTCCTAGGATCTGGGTCTACCTGGACCTGTCAACAGACGCTTTTCATTCGGGGGGAAGAAAGTCGGAAATTACTGAACCTTCCATCTTTTCTCACCCTCTAGCCACAGTTTAATTGCAGTTGTTTCTGGTAAGTTCCTTATATCTGTCAAATATGTCTTATATGGTGCTCTTATCACTTTCTACAATACAGTTAATACTTGAAACCTTCTCTGAAGTACTTCAAAATTACTTTCAAAATCTGTTTTACCACCACAATTTTGGAGCTTTAAGTTGGTTTTGATAAAGATGGAGTGTTCTAACTGGGGAAAAATACATTAAAGTTTATTTGTAAGTTCCTGAAAGGTTAGTATATTACCAGTCCTCTTCAATATTACCATCAGATAAGCATTACTGATTCTGAACAGCAGAGAGCGCTACTGGATACTGTACTTGCTGTGAAATTCTCACTTGATAATGACATACTGATTTCTAAACTTTGGGGAAAGAAGATGACATAATGTTTTTTTTTGTAATTGATGGCAGCAGTCAAATTTATTAGATGTACCATGACTCATTTAACCATTTGAGTACTAACAGTACACATAAATTACATATAAATCCAATGGGTAACTCTGATTTGTATTACTGTATTCAGTATTGAAAGGATTAAAACAACGCACTCTTCCCTGCCTTGTCCCTGCAAAAGGCCCTCCGCTATGCTATGATTATCAAACTTATTGTAAACGTGTGATAAATAATAACTACTGTATATATTTATAATTGCTGGTCGTGTTTATAATGGATAAAGAGTATTTGTCCTATATTGTAAGATATGAAAATATGCAGTATCTGCTGTATATATTACATATTTTATCTTCTGCTTTTTTTCTATGTAATTTCAGGTATCTCAATCTCAGCCTATAAGCAATTCATGACAACATGTCTAACTTCAGAGTCCAATCTACCACAATCCACACTCCAGTTTTTAACAGCACCTCCAGGGTCTCCTTGGGCTTTCTGGCCCAGCTGTTTTACCGTTTACCCTGTGAGTGTCTGCTCGCAGGTGTCACATGACCTGCCCCCTCCCCTACTGCCCCCTCTGAGCGGCTTCACCCCCGAGCTGAGCGGTTGCACCTGTTCCTCGCGCTGTATCGTATTCTGCTCCAGCGGCACATTAGTCACCTCTCACTTTACACTCCTCACCAGTGTCTCTCCCTTCAGACCTCTTGGCTGCGCTCTTGCTTCACGTTTTGCTTACACCTGGGCAAAAGTTGAGCACCACCAAATTCAAAAATTAAAATTTTCTGAAAACTGGCAAGTCCTGAACTCTATACATTTAGAATACATTCCGCGCACATTTCACATCCAAATGGGAATGTCATGAACGGTACCTAATTGCAGGTGTTGAGTGTTAGTAGTTGGGTTGCACTTCTGAAAACTTTGGTCTCATCTTGGTCAGATATTGGTTTTGTTTCTTCCAATCACAGGTCAGACTTCAGGGGACAGTTTTTGGCAAATGCAAGTCACCTTGACCTCTTTAAATGCCAGTAGGTCCATACTTTTAGCAGCATTAAATGTGTTAAAAACTTACCCTTTCTTTTAAAGCTAATAATGTGTGAAGTAAAGATCAAATTCTTTTCAAAATGATTTTCTATATGCCAGGAAACATATATCCAAACCCTGGACTGTATACAAACTTCAAACCATATTTCCAAGAATTTGGCAATGTGTGATGTTATTAATTTTGCCCTTTGAAGAAGTGGAACTTGTTTAAAGAATTGGAAAATGTTTAACTTCTTCCCAGGTGTACATTTGCTCTGTGGCAGCAATTTCTTTGGTGAAGATAATGCAGCTAATTCCGCTCAGCTGCGGTTAGTGTGCTGATGCTGTAGAGCTGCAGGTATTGCAGCTAATGTTGTGTGGCTACAAGTGTTGGGGTACCGCCGCATGCAGGGCATTGCATAAAACACCGCGCTGCTGCAGCTACCGCAGGGCACACTGAATGGCCGGTGGCTCACTCTGCTCAGCTGCTGACTTTTGCTGGTAATTTTGCAAGCGGTATAACAGAGTGTAATGCAAGAAGGCTTCAGGTAACGCGAGGCCAACATCCAAAAGTGTGTCAAAATGTTTCAAATTCAAATAATTGTCTTGGTTGGTTAGCACGTAAGCAATTAAGCAATGTGAGCTATGACTTAGTGAGCTAACAATCGCATTAGCAAACTCAAATTAGCACGAGTAGTATGCTAACATTAGCATTACCCTGCTCACAATAGCAATAGCATTGGCATGCTAACATTAGCAGTAGCAAGATAGCAGGCTAACATTAGCTTTAGCTTGCAACCAGTAGCATCAGCACGCTAACAATAGTATTATGTTTCTGGTAGTGCCTCTGTGGGCCATTTCTGCCATCTCCGCAGGGGTATTTGTGCTGCTCCTGATCTGTGTTGTGTGCACCTGTATGAAATGCTACTGCAATAAAAAGAAGATCAAGAAGAAGAACCCAGAGCGACCAAAGAGCTCCACTGATGCAAATGCCTCCTCTAGCACAGAGCTGGTAAGGTTATAACGCTGCACTGCCACCACGAAGTGGCTCTGCCTGTAAGATACAGCACGCTGGACTTGCATACTTTAATCGGTGAAGAAGGCAGCACTGACCCTAGTGTTTTGGATGAGCCTTTCTCTTGGGCCATGAGTGGTTAACCCCAGGTTCAGAAAGTATTTTTTTCCCAGTCACCTGGATTTGCTGATCAGCACAATTCTTCTGGTAAGACATAGAATTAACTTGTAAAATCAGCTGGCTGAAAATCATGGGTGTAAGAAATTCAAGGCAGGATATTTACTCTCTGACCCACATCTCATCTTTGTTAAGGGCAGGGACAATCAAATTTGGCTTAGTATAAAACTTGGTTCCTGGTTTCCTTTCTCTTACAGTAAAAAGGGCCTTGCAGACCGCTCATATCCAAAATATGTATACATATGGATGCTTACCGGGTTTCTCTGTTGTGCTTTCACAGTATACACAAAAAGAGCCTAAAATTAGAACAGTCTCTGTGCTCGGAGCCGTATTGGTTATGCCATTTATTGGCATACCTGTGGCTCTTTCTGTGATTAGGTGTTTGGTGATTGACAGTGCCTATGATTTGCAGGTCCAGCCCGAGAAGGCAAGCACCCCTGAAAAACCCAAACCCAAAGGACGACTGCAGTACTCCTTGGCGTACAACCCACAGAGCTCTGAGGTGGGGACTCCTGACACCTGGGCAATACACTAAGTGGCCAAAAATATGGACATTTGTTCACCCAACATCTCGTTTCAGTATCATGGGGATTAATATGGAGTCAGTCCAAACTATGTTGCTGTAGCCACCACCAATATTGTGGGAAGGCTTTTCACAAGATGTCAGTACACTGATGCAGGAATTCCTTTCCATTCCTGCTGGACAAGTGTTACCAAGGTGGGGCAGTGACCATGGAGAGTTAGGCCTGGATTGAAATCAGCCATCTGGTTGATCTTAATGGTGTTTGATGGGGTTGAGATCAAGGCTCTGTGCTAGCCTTGCAAGTTTTTCAACACTGGTCTTGACAAACCATGTATGGACCGCACCATGTGGATAGGGCCAGTGTCTTACTGAAACAGTAAAGGGTCTTCCACTAACAGTTTAAAGGGCAGAATTATGTGGAATTTCACTTTTTGCTGTAGTTTCAGGAATTTCCTTCGGTGGAACAGAGGCCCAGGCTTCGCCCAAACCATTAGGACCAGCTGCTGACCATTCCATTGGCTATGTATTGCACCTGCTAATCAATTGTAACAGCAACATGAACATGCTTTTGATCCCTGGATCTATTTCGCATGCATTAATGAATTGTAAATGAAAGCTGCCCTGCCCTGTTCCTTGAGACCTACTCTTATGAGTGTTTCACTCCAACCCTAATAAAGCACTCCTCATTTAACAGACATCTCTTTGAGCTGCTAGTTGAATCAGCTGTGCAGAAGTAGGGTTTAAGTAAAAACCTCTGGGGTGTTGCATCTCCAGGAACAGGTTTAGGAAGCCCTGAGGTGAACAATGTTGTTCCTCTGAGGAAAAGGCTGTCTAAGACTTTATTTATTCCTTCGCGGAACATTATCCATTCCTCAACTCTTTTGCGAGCATCTGATATTTTTATCACATGTTGTGTGTTTTGTATTGCATATTGACAGAATCTGCCATTTTAGATTAGTTTAATCTTATCTGATTGGCTGAGCTTGTCAGCTGTCCAGTCTTTGATGGCACGGTTTCTTTCTGAAAGGTCACAGTGGGAGTGATGCAAGCAGCTGGATTGAAAGCGATGGACCTGGGGGGCACATCGGACCCGTATGTCAGACTATACATCCTGCCCAAGAACAGCGAGACTTATGAGACCAAAGTATTGAGGAACACACTTAACCCAGTGTTCAATGAGCGATTTACATTCCAGGTGTGTTTCTTAAATGTTTCTTTTATGTGGGGAGTTCCATCGAGAATGTTTCTCTGTGACAAGGATGCCCAAGGAGAAATTCCTGTTAAAGCAGTTGCAAGCAGGGAAACGGTGGAGAGAAACCGTGGTAAAGTCTCTGGAGCAGTTTTGAGATTAAGGGCCTGGAGCCTCAATTAAGGGCCTCAATTTTTTCTCTCTCATTATACCCACCTATAAGCCAAAAAGCTATTGAAATTCATAGATTACACCCACTTTCTCCTCAGTGATCTTCCTTATAGAGTGCACCTTCTTCTCCAGGGACCACTACATCACTGACCAGGGATTCTCACCAGCAACTCTGCAGCAAACAAAACTAACACCTATTGCAAAGCTACCCTGCTGCCCCAAATGTTGTTCCAGGCCTTTGAGCCCCGGTGCAGACCAGGGGTCTCAAACTTCAGTCGCAGCTCCAGCACTGAAGTGCTGAAACCAGTACACGGCTAAAGATTGTAAGCCAATTACATGACATACCTGTCCCAAACTCTAATTGGAGTAATCAGTTTATGCACAGTTTTGGAGGGAGAAGTTATTTTGTGAGACGAGTGTCTTTGCGAGGTGACTAATGCTGCGGTTTCTTCATGGAGGTGTTATGCTCTCTGTGTAGATCCCCCAGTTGGAGCTCAGCAGCTCCACCCTGGTGCAGCAGGTGTTTGACTTCAACAGGTTCACCAAACATGACATCATCGGGGAGGTGAGGCTAGATCTGTCCACCGTTGACTGGACCCATGTGATTGAGGCGTGGAGAGATTTGAGCGAGGCGTCTGAAATAGAGGTAATGATGAAACACTGGCTAGGTCGTACATGGCTATTGGATGCAAAGCCATTAGTGCAGCCTCACCCTTTCACCAAGCCCTCTATTATTTTCTTTATTGAATAGCTTCTGTGCAGAGTATATTTTTTTTGTTTAAATATTTTTATTTTTCCTGGTATTCACAGTTAACTCATTACTGTAACCTGCAGTGTACAATTATGTTTGTGTGGCCGCATCATCCTTTGCTAATTCAAGAGGCTGTACGTTAGCACGTTTGATTCCTCAGTTTCAGCGAGAGCTCATTTTTTTTGTTCTAGAGTTCACTTTCACCGTTGTATTGTTATACCATCATATGTTATTCTGATGTTCCCTGCGCATTCAACGATCGTTGAGGCTTTTCTCTTTGCTTTTGATGACATGACCATTCCCTCAACCCTTTTCTGACATCCATGATCTCTTTGCAGGAGAACTTTGGTGAAATCTGTTTCTCGCTACGCTATGTCCCTGCGGCTAAGAAATTGAGTGTGGTTGTCTTGGAGGCCAGGAACCTGAAGAAAATGGACCAGGATGGCCTGGCAGGTGGGTGGGAGATGAAAAATAAGTAGATTCAGGTGGAGACACGGGATCTGAACATAGAGAAAACCTGGATAAATTAGGGACAGCAGGTATGTGCTAAGGCACACTGGTATGGCCAATTAGTTAATTTAAAAAATGGGAACTGTGCAAGCATTGGGTCATTTTGGTACTGTATGTCTGGAATTATAGCCGGTATGGGTACAAGCAGAATCTTCAGAGTCTCTGTTGGGCCATCTTCGACATGAGCTACAGAGACAAAGACTGCTTGGCTGATGTTTCTCAAGGTACAGTGTGTAATGAGGGCATGTATGTACAGGTGTTTCAGCCTTAAGCTTTGCAGTGCTGTCCTGCCCTATCAATGATGGATGAGCTGGGTGGATATTCTGAGATGCATCACTTCATTTAATAGCTAGAAAAGTCCTTTATTTCCCTCAAAACTGGAATGTTGCGCTCAGTTTTACAAAGCCATTTAATAAAATTTAATCAATGCTGCATTACAATAGATAAACAACTCCATTAACAGTATCTGATTTGAGGAAAATCCATGCATGGGTGTGAACATTCATGCAGAACTACTTGTGTGAACCAGAACTCCTCTACTCAGAGCTCCTGACTGTCATCTTCACTTGAATGCTGATCCAGTTTACCATGACCATGCACTGTTTAGGAATCACCTGTTAACCACAGAGTCTCAATATTAGTTTCTATTTCCCAGTTTTACCTTTGATTCGTTTTCAGATCCGTATGTGAAAGTGCAGCTGATCTTGGATGGGAAGAGATGGAAGAAGAACAAGACTTCAGTAAAGAAGCAAACATTGAATCCCTACTTCAATGAAATGTTCTCCTTCAAGGTATCACTTGACCAGATACAGGCAAGTGTTATGATTTCTGATGATGATGATGGTAGTGGTGGTGATGTTTCATATGTGAAAGAGTCTAACCTCAGGGCTTTGTAATGGGGCCTAGATTGAATATGCATTTGAAATGCATCTACTCTTTCAGTGTGGAAATATATATATATATATATATATATATATATATATATATATATATATTTTATATATATATATATATATATATATATATATATATATATATATATTTTTTTTTTTTTTACTGTTGTAGACTATTGAACATAAACCTTTCAAATCCATAACAAAATTTCTTCCTGAATAATTATAGAAAATGGGTCAGAAATATTTGGACATCAACAATTTTTATGTGTCAGAGTTGGAAAAATTACATTTTAATATTTGACAATGTGAATTTTTGATTGATCAAAGTGGCAACCTTTTACAATAATAACTGCTGAGCAGATTTATGGTATTTTTATTTGCTAAATTTACACCCTTATGGTTCCAAAGGTTTACTCCTATCAGTATTCTGGAAGTTTGCAAGGATACACTGAACTTGTGGTTTGTGTTTTCATTTCATTTGCTCCAATCAAGTTTGATTTTTATATCCTTTTTCAGAAAATTGAAATTATTAGGTCACTAGTTATTTTTCCAAATTTTTTTTATTAAGGGGATGCTGTGTAAGCTCCCCACGCCATAGGCACTGATGCAACTCGATACCATCAAAGATGTAGGCTTTTGAACTGTGTGCCGATAACAAGCTGATTGGTCCCTCTCCTCTTTAGACAGCATGACACAGCATCCGTGGATTCCAAAAAGAATTTCAAATTTTGATATCAGAACAGTTTTCCATTCTGCCTCAGTCCATTTTAAATTAACTTTGGCCCAGAGAGATGGCAGCGTTTCTAGATCGTGTTCATATATGGCTTCTTTATTGCATGATACAGCTTTAGCTTGCATTTGCAGATTGCAGGGCAAACTGTATTTAGAGACAATGACTTCTGGAAGTGTTCCTGAGCCCATGCAATGTATTCCAGTGCAGAATCATGCCTGTTTTTAATGCAGTGCTGCCTGAGGGCCCGAAAATCACGAGCATCCAATATTGACCTTTGGACTTGTCCCTTGCGCACAAAGATTTCTCCAGATTCTCTGAATCTTTTGATGATATTATGTACTGTAGATTCAAAGTCTTTGCAATTTTACATTGAGGAACATTTTTCTGAAATTGTTCCACAATTTTTATATGCAGTTTTTTTTGCAGATTGGTGAATCTCTGTCCATCTTTACTTCTGAGAGACTCTGCCTCTCTAAAATGCTCTTTTTATACCCAGTCATGATACTGACCTATTGCAAATTAACCTGATTGGTTGCAAAATGCTCCTCCAGCTGTTTTTTTTAAAAATTATTTACTGTTATTAGTACCACTTATACTTTTCCAGTCTTTTGTTGCCCCTCTCCCAACTTTTTTGAGATGTGTTGCTGCCACCAAATTCAACCTGAGCTAATATTTTTCATGAAATGGTAAAATGTCTCACTTTCAACATCTGATATGATGTCTATGTTCTATTTTGAATAAAATGTGGTTTAATGAGATTTGCAAATCATTGCATTCTGTTTTTATTTACAATTTACACAGCATCCCAACTTTTTTGGAATTGGGGTTGTACATTTCTACTGTTTGATGGTCTACTGAAGATGCCTCTGAGCCCATAGAAGTAGACAGTGCTTAATATGAGGCTTCCTGCTTTGTACTTAAAAGATTTAATTGGAACTAGAGGGTGTGACTATGTTACTGTAATACTTGAAAAAGGTCTGCTACAGTAATCCTGAACCCATGTGGTTCTAGCATTTATAGATAAATTATGGTTCTTAAGTGAGAGGAGGTCATAGATATTTAGCTTAGGCTTGTGCTCTTGCCCCTTAGGCACAGAAATTCCTCCAGATTCCTTGAGTCTTTTAATTATGTTATACACCTTAGAGAGTGAAATATTCAAATCCCTTACTACCTCTCTTTCAGGAACATTTTTTTTAAACCTTTCAAGAATTTTCTCATGGATCTGTGGGCAAATAGTTGATCTATGGCCAAACTTTGATTCTGAGGAACTAGGCCTTTCCTGTACGCTGCTTTCATGGCAAATCATGATTACATCACCCACTGAAACCAGCTGCTTCAAATCAAAGTTCTTTATTATCAAATCACTTTTTTTTTTTTTTTTTTTTACCTCATTACTAGTCTTGAATTATTCCCAAACCATTTTTTGGGAATGCGTTGCAAGCCTGAATTCCAGGAATGGAGGAATATTAACAAATAAAATGAAGTTGATAGGACAAAACGTCTTCTCTTGATGCTGTCAGCAATGAATTATAAGTTCGAAATTTAGAAATCACTGCCTCCTGTTTCTATGTGCATTTTCCATGGCATCCCAACTTTTTAAACTTTTTTTTAATATGATTATATCATTTGGCATGTGGCGCTTTCATGATCACTAATTGCCTGTCTTCTCCCCTTGTAGCAGGTCCAGCTGGTGGTGGCAGTGTGGGACCATGACAAGATGAGCAGAAATGATGCCATGGGGAAGGTACTTCTCGGGTGTGGGGTGTCTGGGAACCAGTTACGGCACTGGGCAGACATGCTCCTGAACCCACGCCGACCTGTGGCACAGTGGCACATGCTGCTGTCCTCTGAACAGGTGGACTCCACTTTGCAGCTCAAACGCTCTATCCATGTCCCATTTATCAACTAGCCTCCTGACAACAAACATCTCTTTTATGTTGGTAAACCTCCATCTGAACATAACCAGCTTCCTGTCCTCAGACCTCTTCCGTCTGTTGACAATACACGAGTCCCCGCCCGGGCCCTCCTTCAGCCTGCCACATTCTGGCGTAATCGGCAGGATTCAGGGAATCCCAATGGATGGCAGCATGCGTAAAGCATGGAGCGTGAGGACACACTCCCTAAAGAGGGGGAGAGATGTGCCAGTTGATGGGTCCTGTCACTAATAATACCTCCTAATAAGTATGCGCCCTGGCTACCTTGCCAACGAACCTGGCTTTTTGGCGATGTGGTCAGTGCGTGTGACTCTTACCCGGGAGTCTGGGGTTCAGTTCCCCGCCCGGGCCCTCCTTCGGCCTGCCACATTCAGGTCCTCAAAGCAAAATTTATTGCCTTTTCAGGAGTCTAAGTTGAAAACAGTGGGATTTATTCTTCTCAATTAAAGCTCTGAGACTCTAGAATGGCCTCCCACCTAATGTTAGAACTGCAGTGTAATCATCCTCTTTTAAATTCCCTTTAAAGTCTCATTTTTATGGGCTTGCTTTTTATTGAACTGTTGTTTTTCTGGTTTTACTTTATGTACATCTATTATGATTCTTATTCTTCCTATTATGGTGTTTGATTATTTTAAGTCTCTCCTTCTGAATGTTAATTTTATTTTTGTCTAATCAGTCTGTGCAGCACTTTATGCTATACTGCTTGAAAGGTACTACATAAATAAAATGTATAATAATAATAATAATAATAATAATAATAATAATAATCGGCTCAATGGTATTATTTTATATTTTTTGAGGTTTGACACTTTTTTCCTCTTAATCTTTTGCCCTTGCATTTGGCAAAGACAGAAATAAGATTCTTTTTCTAGATATGTCACATCGATCCAAATAAAGGCGTTGGAGAGCAGAAAGGTCGGTCTCTTGTTCTCTTTGAAACCCAGGGGTGCGGCGAGTTGTCATGTCACCAGCGTGCAGAAAATTGATTTTTTTTTCCAGGGCCAGGCCTTCTCTGGCTGTCAAAACAGCTAACTGCTTTGATCCTTTAACGGTGTCTCCCGCATTCACCAGATGCCTGATGAGACGCCCTGCGTTGCAGTCCCGATTCACACATCAAATACCCGGGCAATTGCGCACGTCACAGCTACGGCTATATGGTTTTGGGGCTTGACCTACATCAAAATTTTCCCATAATCGGTTACAACATTTGGCCCACCTGGTCTGGCTATCCAAACAGATTATGTCATTGACCTTGTAAATAAGGATAGTTCGGTAGTTTCTCCTTCCTCCGTTTTCAATGTCAGCTCTCAGTAAAGCGAACGGTGTACCTGGATCTTTTTCTGGACCCTTGATGCCGGCAGGAACACGGTCAGCAATGCTGCTCGACAAAGGTAAGGTAAGGAGGAATAATATTATTGTGTTTTCACCGCATAATAATAATAATAATAATAATAATAATAATAATAATAATAATAAGGCAGTTGCTACGGGTACGGCAGTTTCCCAATGGATTTCAATGTAGAGAGGTACGGCAGTCCCAATTTGAAACCTTGCCCTAACCAAACCCTGACCCTAACTCTAACCCTAACCCTGACCCCTAACCCTAACCATAATTCCTAATCCTTATCCTAATCCCTTCAAATCGACAGCCGTACCCATAAAACTGCCGTATCTCTAGACACTGCGTAATAATAATAAGTTGTGGTTGTTCGAAACAAAAAACGTTGCATAGGCCTACGTACATTTTTTTTTCAACCGAAAAGTGCTGCAAGTTGGCAATGACAAACTATTACAAAGAAGACACTGACATTTTTTGTGAAACACTTTCAACTCGTTATCTTGTGGTACTGAAGTGTTCTGAGGGCGCTGGGGATAGCCGACTCCGCAGACCGACACACTCCAGATCCTCGCAGGTTTCTTCAATCTCCGGACCCAAGTACAGTCCTACAAGACTACATTTACCAGCACTCATTTCTTGTCGCGTTTCTGAGGTAACATGATTGTCCACGTGAGCCTCTCTCTGCGCTGGATGCTGCATAGTGCGAGTTTATGGAGCGAGGTTAGTTTTATAAATGTTCTTTTTCTTTGAATTTGCTGCTGTATATTGATGACTTGTTTATGCAGACTCTCATGCGACAAGTACCGCATTTCATTTGAGGGGTAATGTAGCGCCCCGTGTTAAGCGGCCAACCGCTGCAGTCTCCGTGGATAGGAGATGCTATACTTGGGGAAATATCCGCAGTGATTTAAAAAAAAAAAGCATTACACGTTTATGTGATGAGTAATGGCCTTTACTTCCTGCATAGCCGATGTATTGAATGTAAATTAAATGACGCACAGGTGAACTCTGTTTGTACTAAACAATACATTTCAGTTGCCGTTCAACTAAGCGGGATAAATGGGATTGGAATTTTATAAAATCTACATTTGTCCGTTTTTCATGTGCTTGCAAAATTGCGTGGGTGTTTTTCTTGTTGCGTTGTTTTATATATTTTAATGTATATGAAGCAAATCACTTGACTAAGTGCGGGCCCTTCAGTATTTTTTGCCTGCAAATCTGGCTAGATTTGGGGTCTGGAAATACATTTATTATTAACACGGAACTTGTCCCCTTCCTAGATGGACAGAAAATGAAATCCTCGGAAAATGGAAGTTAAGTGGATAAGTTGTTGAGCCTCGTGAAGAGTGGCTGTAGAGGTTCGTCTGCTGTCTTTTGGAAATGTTACTCGCACTACCGAATTTATGTAACTGCAAGTATTAGCTCGGACCAGGTCTGGCGCTTTAGGAATGAGGCCCGCTGGAGATCATGTGCGCTGGGTAGATCTTATCATATATTATATGATAAGTGCTCATTGTTATGTTTTTTCTAATCAACTAAGTAATTATTATTATATTTTTTTTCAAGGAATGATTGTAAAACATCGTCAACCCACTGCGTTTACGCTGGACGCTTCCTTCAGAATGTGTCGTCGGTAAGTGATTTTTCACCGCCATAATTTTACTATTTTCTCATCTGCCTCTGTGCATAAATAGCCCATTGAGTTTCGGCGTTGGAAAAAGAGAGGGCACACTTGGGACGGCACGATCAGATCATTCAGGGGTGCGTTTCCCAAAATCACAGATGCTAACTTGCATTGTTGGACCCATTGACTGTGAATGGACGAACTATGTAAGTTGCTAACTTGGCAACTACGCTTTTGGGAAACGCACCCCAGAGCAGATGGCATCTGCACCTACTTGCACAGGCTACTGAACAATAGCCTTAGGGGAATTATTTATCTTATCTATTCTAACAGTAACCCCTGCAAACCTTCATGTGTTCCTTTTGCGTTGTTGAGTTTGATTATCGTTTTGGCTCTACTGTGATTTTTATGTTAATGTTTAACCAGATTGCATGTGGTATGGGTCTTGTTATGCTCAACAAACTCTAGACTCTCATGGGCTTGTTTTGAGACATTGGTTGTGTATGATGTTACAAATTACCTAGCATCTGTCTCCATGATGGGCTTCCGCTAATTTTGCATTGTATTTGGTTAACCTTTTTTCAACAAAACTGATTAAATAAGACTAGGTCTAAACAGTGGACTTCAGTTGAATTGCCCTATTATGTCTTAAAAGAAATTGGTTTGAGACCCAGGAGTGGATAACCCTCTGTACCCAACCCCTGCCGTTGGATGAAAAAATATGAAAAGGTTGTTCTAAAATGTGCAATTGATGTCATGATGTAAAATCCTCTTTTGCTTTATTGTTTTTTTGTCTGTGTTAAATGCAGCTCTTTGGTGATATGGAACCCAGTGCAGAGGAGAATGAACTGGCACAGTTAAGCAAAGGTAAATATTTCTATGGCTAAAAAAAATCGGGGCCACAACCAATCCATGTCCATACTCAGTCTTTTTTGAGCTTTGTTTATCTGGTTGAAAGGTCCATGTACATTTCCTGTGTAATTGTTACCATTTATACAACCCCATTTCCAAAAAAAAAAGTAGGTCCATTATGGAAAATGCAAATAAGACTTTTACTATGTTGAAAAAACGACACATTATTTGTTTCTTTAACTTGAGAATTCAATTGTAAATGGAAAATGCATTCTTTCAAATCTAATGACTGCAACATTGCAACACTGGAAATTTGCACAGCCAATTAGATCAGGGGATGATTAGGTGGCAGGTCGAAAGAGCCAGGTTGGGACTTTAGCCATGACACTGGGGAACCCCCTACTCTTATCGAAGAGTGTCATAGGATTTTTAATGACCACAGAGAGTCAGGACCTCGGTTTAACGTCTCATCCAAAAGACGGCGTCTCCTTCAGTACAGTGTCCCCGTCACTGCACTGGGGCATTGGGGATTATTCCACCAGAGGGAAGATCGCAACCTACTGGCCACCAACACCTCTTCCAGCAGCAACTTGGTTTTCCCAGGTGGTCTCCCATCCAAGTACTAACCAAGCCCACATCTGCTTAGCTTCAGCTACGCGGCTGGAGCAGATGGAATAGTGGTATGGCTGCTGGTTAAAGGCCTTGTCCCTCAAGAGTAAATAAGGGTCGTGGCTCACCTATTTGCCAAAAAGTGCGTAAGCTTATAATCTGTATCTTTGGGAACAGTGTTTCCCAAAGAGGTATTGGTAGGATTTTGGGCATTTCACCTTCAACAATGGATAATATAATTTAAAGAGAGAAGTACACCGGTGGAATCTTGGTGCATGCAGGACAGGGTCAAAAACTACTCATGAATGTGCATGAGGGAAATTCCACCGTGACTGACGCTACATTCAGAGAGGGAACAGGCCCTTTGGTATGGCCTGGTAGTAAAACTTGCACTCCTTGGATGTTCATATTTTGTGACAAGCATACTGGGGACCAGGTTTACTTGGAGGCAGAAGGAAACTTTGCTGGTGTCATGTTTAAGTTAGCAGGATGTGGAATTTTGAGCGTGACTGACATTACACAAAAACGGACATTATCAACTTTATTGCAAACTTGTCTTCAATCCATACAGGGTTGACAGCTTTTATCATTGCAAGATATAAGGTAGTATGCTACTGAAATTCTAGAAAATTACTGCCATGTTCCAAAACAAAAGCATTATCAGAATAATTACATAATTATATGTGACTGACGTTACAGTTTGTCACTTAGAGTTCAAAGCTTCTGAGAATGGATTTCTGTTGATAAAACAAGATAATTTGACAAGCAATTGTCATACTCAACATTTTTATTTACAGTTTGCTAAATGGTAATAATGGTATTTGAATGTTTTCTAGACCATGTGGTGCAGTGCTCACAATACCTTTCTGGCTTCAAGTTAGATGAGAATACTATGGCACTTTATTGACACACATTTAATGAGAGGCATTCACTAGCCTGACGGGCCTGATATAAAGCTTTACTCAGTTAAAAAAAAAGTAAGCGTCTCAACTGATATTGTGACCAACCACCACTGGCTGGCACGGTCAAAAAATCCCAAAATAATGGTGAGGTAAAATAGGCTGAAAAATAGAGCTGGGCGAGTTGAAAAGTCTAGTATTCCAATATGAAGTAATTCTGCCGCACTTTTTATGAACATTATGCATGAGGTGAACCCAACTCGGTACTGGACATTTTAGAGGGCCCAGTATTTTTGTTTAACTAAAATCATCTTTTCTTGGCTGCTCTGTAGCACAGAGCTTGCCTTGGTATGCCTGATAAACTTTCCCAGATGGCACGGTCAAAGTGTACATGTACATAGTGTACATGATGAGAATCTTCTTTGAGTGTATTAACCTACATTAACTGGTGATACCCTAACAGACTATAGCCAGATAATGAAAAATACTTATACAAATATCTGGGATAAATGAAAAAGAGTACTTTACAAACCTGCTTATCAAGGATGGAGGTAAATTAAAGAGATTTTTCTGCAGTCTCTTCTTGTTTCTTTGGATGAAGCTAGAATGAAGTACATCATGGGAAAATCATGAGTATTCATGTTGATGGTGCTACCATCTAATGATAATAAACAACTCTAATCATTTGTAGTAAAGAAAGCTTGTCAGAGACAAGTATTTTGTTGCACAACTTTGTAGCTTGTGTTTAACAGTGACTAATGGTACAGACCTGGGTTTACTCGTGACTGATGTTACATGTGACTGACGTTACCAACTTTATTGCATTCTCAGGCAAGATTGATACATGAAAAGCAACAAATGAATTGTTTTGGGTTAATGGTGACCAATTCTAACAAATGTGTGGATAATAGTTTGAAATATTCAAAGTTTTTTTTACAGCACTATGTACATCTGACTTTTGTGGCTGACGTTACAGCCATGAAACCAGTTTATTTGAAAAATTTTTGAACCTAATGCTTTGAACAAGCCATTTTCTGCTGTTGTCACCTTGTCAATGCGTTTTGAACAATGTAGATATTTTCTGGAAAATAATTTTCTGCCTCTGAGCTTCTGCAAATGGAATTGCCCATGATCTCTGATCTCTTTGGGCTGAATATAATGACTTCAGAATTCACTTTCTGAAGAATCGTCATGTGCCAGTAATGGGTATTATAACTTGGGCTTGGAAACCGTTGTCTGTCAACTACAGCGGGCTCGAAAATTACGAGCACCCCTGACTGGCAATGCACAAATAATACAAATAATGTTTTTTTTATATATATATATATATATATATATGTCTGTAAGTGTCTTACATAAGTGTCTGTAAGCCCCGATATGAAAATTTGACTCGTTAAAACATCATTTCACCATGTTTTTAGCCAATATGTCCAGTGTAGCTGCTTAGCTAGGAGCCCTGTGTATTTTCGCGAAGACGTTGACCTCGCTATGTTGGCCGACCATAAAAATGCGTTGTTTAGTCAGTTAATACTAACATTCCAAGCTACAGCGTGTTTCTCCAACTGAAGATGTTTAGGGCCGTTGCAGCATTGCCCTTATTGGCAACTGTAGCTAGAGGTCTTGAATCTTGAACTTCTTCCGTGAAGATAAACAGGGCTCCTAGCTAAGTGGCTACACTGGACATTTGGGCTAAAAACATGGTGAAAAGACGGCTTAATGAGTCAAATTTTAATGTCGGGGCTTACAAACACTTGGATTACACTGCATGAGCAGTATGGAGGCATTTTGTGGTTTTTAAATGTTGTTTTTTACACTTGAAAGATTGGCCTCCATTGACTTTCGTTGATTTGGATTTGTCTTCAATGCTGTTTTTGTTTGTGACTCCAAAAGTGTTTTGAGGACGAAAGAAATTCACGAACCCTTCAATTATTCTTGGGGTGAGTAGATGATGAGTGAACTTTCATTTTTGGGTGAACTTTTCCTTCAAAAAAAAAAATCAAAATTTCTGGCGCCCTCCATTGAGTACTTAGTGCAACCATCTCTTGCAAGGATAACGGCATGAAGTCTTTTCCTGTAATTTTTGACAAGGTTAAGGCACACATTTGGCGGGGATTTAGGACCATTTCTCTTAGTAGATCCTTTCAAGATCCTTCACATTCTTAGGTTTGCGTTTATCAACTAGGTTACAGGACTTTTCATCCCTAGATTTTTTTGTCCCCATGCACTTTTAGCCCCTTGACTCTTCTTTCTCAAGGACTTTTCGTTCTCGGATTTTTCGTCCTCTAATGATAACGAAGTGTGCTGCCATTGTTGACAGAGGGATGGATGGGCAACAGACTGATCGCCAGGATATAAGGGTTAGGGTTAGGGTTATAATGCAGGAAGAGGGCAAAGCATTAATTGGGACGAACAATCGCAGGAAGAAGGGGACAAAAATTCCTAGGGGATGAAAATTCTGGAGACGAAGAGTCCTAGAGCCTATCAACTGCCCTCCTCTACTCACCCCACAGGTTTTCAATTAGATTGAGGTCTGGCAACTGCAATTGCAGAATGTTGATTTTGTTGTCACTGAACCATTTCTTTCCGGATCAGGGATCTTGAGGTATGCTTTGGGTCATTGTTTTGTTGCAAAGTCCACCTATGGCAAAGTCCCAGCCTTCTGACGGAGGCAACCAGATTGTCAGCCAAAATATCCGGATACTTGGTAGAATTCATCATGCCGTTAATCTTAACCAGTGCTCCTGAACCTCCTGAATTAAAACAACCCCAACACATGACTGACCCACCATCATATTTCACCATGGGTATCAGGTGCCTCTTCTTGTATGCATCTCTGGTTCGACGCCTGACATGCCGACGCTGTATCTGACTGAAACGTGGCAGACTCCAAGCGCTTGCTTCCATGTCTTCTGGTCAGTAAAGGCTTTCTTCTGGCAACCCTTTCAAAGAGCCTGTGGTTGTGGAGGTGGCACCTGATGCTGCTTTTTGAAATCTGGTGAGCCCAGGATGCCACCAAGGCTTGCAATTCCTTCACAGTGATTCTTGGGGATTTTTTTTTACTTCTCTCACCATCCTCCTCAGTATCCTTGGGGGCAAAATGCAATTGCATCCTCTGCTCTTGAGGTTTTCAACAATTCCGTAATTTTGGAATTTTTATATAATTGCCCTGACGGTGCTCAGTGGCATATTCAATCGTTTGGGAATCTTCTTGTAGCCATTACCAGATTTATGAAGGTCTGTGTCATCTGCCTTTTTTGAACTGAGCTATGTTGTTTTCTTCATGGTGTTGGATGACAAGGGATATTGAATGTGTGTTACCTCATTTTTATACCCCAATGACACTGGAAGTGATGTAATGGCTCAATATAGTTCCTCAACACTTAGATAAAGCGTAACTAAGTGGAATTTAATACCTGCTTTCATTTTGGTGGATGTAATTTTCAATAATCTTTAAGGGTGCCATTAATCGTGAAACCTTGATTTTGAGGAAATTGATTTTTGATTGAATCAGAAAATGATTTTGTTTGGAAACCCATAGTAGCGAGAAAAACTTTCGCACACCGGTAAGCCGACAGGTGCGTTGGAGTAAGGTCAACTAAGGACTAAAGTAATGAAAAAAACTCCCGCACACGGTATTCTCACTTGGAATAAATTTATTTGTCGACGTTTCGGTCAGCCGACCTTCCTCAAGACAACAAACAAATGCATTGGAGAGCATATCTTAGGTTGGGACGATTAGGAGGCGGCACTTTTTTCATTCTTATACCATCATGTTTTCCATCTCATGATTGTACTGTAAACATGTAATCATTCTTATGGCTTGTAAGCTTTTTGTCTATTTTGCTATGTATTGTTAAAATACTGTATTATTGTCTCCCCTAAATGAGGTTATTATTACCTTTGTATATGGTTATTTGTATTCATGTTTTTACTTATGAGATGCATCTTACTAGTGGTCATGTGATTTTTATCTGTTTGGGCCACGTAGGCCTACCAGCCTGCATCTTAAGATATGCTCTCCAATGTATTCTGTTTGTTGTCTTGAGGAAGGTCGGTTGACCGAAATGTCGACTAATAAATTTATTGCAAGTGAGAAGACCGTCTGCGGGAGTTTTTTCGTTCGTTTTTTTTCGTTATTAGTTCGGAAACCCATGAAATTTCGGAGAAATTGCTTGCAAGGAGCAATCAGGCCAAATGCTCTGATGGTGTTTTGTGTCCCATACAGGCTCCTGTCCGGAACTGATGATGAATAGGAAGGAGCAGCTTGAAGCCCGGCGGGTTGCCGCGGCGTTGACTCCCCAGCTGCCCCCCCGCACCCACCGGCCTCTGTGCGTGTCCGTCTCCTCCGACAGCAGCGGCCGCTTCAAAGCCCTGCAGACGCAGGAGTGGAAGAACAACCTCAAAGCTCAGGTAGGTCACTTGTGCTGTGCTGGATTACAGGGCAGGTATGCCACCTGTGCTGCTGTGGGACTCTGGGCAGATAGATCATCTGTGCTGGTCTGGACCATGGGGCAGGTCGGTCTCCTGCGCTGCTCTGGTATTGGTCTGTGGGTGTGATAGTAAATGGGGTAAAAAGCTATCATGAGAATGCATCTTTCATAGAGTTAAACCTAGCGCTAAACTAAATTCGGTTTTGAATGGAGACTTTTGTTGCAAAATATAGTTTTGTTTAGGACTAAGCTGATCCTGCTGGTTGCCACTGTCAGCTACAGTCAGGAGTGCATAATGACTGTATGTGTCCATGCGTGTGCACATGCCTGTGTTCAGCCCTGTGTACATGCTCATCTGTAGATGGAGCAGGCCCACAGCGCAGGAGCAGCCAGCAGTACGGGTTCTCTGGAGCGAGCCTCTCTCTTCTGCGCCTCCACTCCCACCCCAGCCTCCTCCGCAAGCCTGCCAAGCCCCGATAAAGTCCTCCAGCCGCTTCGCCCTGTTTTCTCCCCCCTGGAACAGCAGCTCCGAGTCCGAGTCCAACCCCCCATCCCGCTCCGGCTCCAAGAAGCTCCGCAAGTACACCCGCCGCGGCGGGGGTGGGGGAGCTCCCGTGAAAGGGGATGATCCTCCTGCACCACCGAATCCGGTTCCTCCAGCTGAGCAATTCCACTACGCCGAGCCCGTCATCTCCCGGGTGACGGACTACATCTACGTCGGGAACCTGAATGCGGCGTACAGCGGGCGGACTCTCTGTCGGAATAATATTGACAGCATCGTGGACATGAGCAGCCTTCCGGGGCCTGGCGAAACTAGCCTGTGCCTGATCCCCTGCACCTGCTCCAGGGGGGCTCGGCACTCCTGGTCCCGGTTGAAGGTCGACATTGGCGACGACCTCTCTGGCTCGGGCCCACGCTGTTTCCAGGACATCAATGAGTGTATCGACGCGTCGGCCGGTAAGAGGAAACGCGTGCTGGTCCACTGCCGCGACGGCTACTCACTCGCTCCCACCTGCGTCATCCAGTACTTAATGGTGAAGCAGAACATGAGGCTGCTGGCTGCGTACGAGCTGCTGAGGTCCAGATACCCTCTGAACATCAAGGAGAGCCACCAGGACGTGCTGGTCAGTCTGGAGAGGGCTTTGCGCCCCGGAGGGGACGTAGACCCTGAGTGTTTCAAGGTGGCCATCTCCCGACGAGTAGCTTGGACCTAGTCCTGAACCCGCCCACAATCCTGTCCTGATGATATCTGTTTGCTGGGACCACAGTGCAGTGTTCTCATTGGTTGCTGAGTGTTGTACTTGGTGAACTGGATGCTTCAGTGGTTCTTGGAGTTATAGTCGTGCAGTGGTTGCAAATCCTCTAGTCCTGGAGTGCCTCCGTGCCTGCTGGTTGAACTGCGGTGTGGTGGTTTCCAGCAGACGATTTTTACCTTAAAGTGAAGTTAAACCTGTTGGGTCTTTAACTCCATTCCTCGAGAATCTAATTGCTGACACTGCGGCCGTCCAGGAATGAAGTTAAACCCTGCTGACACTGCATCACTCAAATAGTGAAGTTAAGTCCTGGAAGGTCATAGTGTCTGTAGGTTTTTGTTAAACCTGCAGACATCATTGTCCCTCAGGGCTGTAATTAAACCCGCAGACACTGCGGCCCTCTAGCTCTAACATTAAACATGCTGACTCTATGGTCCTCCTGGAATGGAGTTAAACCTGTTGGCACTGCAGCCCTCCAGGATTGGAGTTATACCTGAGGTCTCTTCGACCCTCCAGGACAGGAGTTAAACTTGTAGGCACTGCAGCCCTCCAGGACTGGAGCTAAAGTTGTAGACTCTACAGCCCTCCAGGACTAGAGTTAAGCCTACGGACACCATGGACCCTAATGGCTGGAGTTAAACTTACACGCACTGCGACCCTTCAGTAGTGGAGTTACAGACAGTTTGGTCCTTCAGGAATGGAGTTAAATTTGCTGACTCTTTTCCCCTCTTGAGCTGGTGTTGAACCTGCAGACATTTATACCCTTCAGGACTAGTGTTAAACCTTCAGATTAACCTAACTGGTTGTGGAAACCAAAACTGGTTGCGCTGCGCTTCTACTTTGGGTTTGGGACAAACCTCAGTGGGCATATAACTCCAGAGTCATACTCCCCTTTCAACCACAGGAGCTTAGTACCTTTGGTTGCTGGGCTGTTGGCACGAGATCTCAGGGGATCCGATGATGTCATTGACTTGCAGCCAGAAGGGAGGCCATGATTGGAGTGGACCTCTTCTTCACGCTCCAATAGGCTGTTTATGGCTGCTTCATTGCTGTTCTGCAGTGCAATCTGGTTTATACTGCTTCTGTACTGCTCTGTATCTTCAGATGGGGTGGACTCCAGCACATGCCATGAACAATATCATTTATAAATGTTTGACTTGAAGCCAACCCTTTCTCACCTCCAACCCCACCACACTAGCCCTCTAAGGTGTACACCTGGATAGGACCATTCTAACAATAGAAGCTGTCCTTGTTTTATTTCTTGTTGGCTCTTGTATCAACCGCTGGACCATGGCTGATCATTGCTCCGGATACTGTTGGAGTCAAGGAGTGTAGGAGAGCAGAGCTGTTAGGCATGTTTGGAAGGGGATTACAATCCAGAGGGTCTGCAGGGTCTGACATTTAAGTGTTATGGAGGTAATATTCTGCCCAAACAGCCTGCTGATCAGTGTAGTCTAGAGCACCGGTTCCCAATCCAGTCCTCTTGGACCATCAGCTAGTTACGGGTTTGTGTTCTTCCAGAAAGGTGCATTCAGCAATGCTCTGCAAAATTTCTTTGGTGTTGCATGATAGCCGAGATGGTTGATGGTCTTGAATATTCGTGTTGAAATGGCTCACTGTTGCCTCCACCAAAACAGGAGTAGCACAAGCTTTCCTCATGGTAAGGTGACAAATTACATGAATATTGCTTGGTGTAGATGTCCGGTCTTGAGCAAAGAAGTAGTTTCAGATGGGGAATAATTTCAGAAAAGCATGTCAGACGCCGATCGAAAGGTAAGTTGGCTAGCCTATTTTTTTGTGCACTGTATTAAGCAGGTAAGCTGACGTGTACATATACCTAACATTAACATTAGTTCAGATAAAACGTTGTTGTTACTGAGCACAGTGTAGATTTTGTTCCAGGTTGGCTTGGTTGATTCATAACATGGGTATCTACACCACTTGCTATAAAATTAACTGAGGGAAATTTCCAAATCCTGGTTTGCTTGCTGGGTTTTTTCACTCACCTCTAGAACAGTGCTTCAAACCTCTCCTAGAGGCCACCTGTCCTGCATTTTCAGATCTCTCCCTGCTTCTTGCACAGGTGATTCAAATGATCAGCTCGTTGTTAACCCCCTAAAGCTGATTGATAACCTGTGCTGGAGCAGGGAAAGATCTAAACCTGGCAGGACAGGTGGTCCTCCCGGGGAGGTTTGAGAACCACTGATCTAGAAGAAAATGGGCAATTTTGTTGTCAATCCAAAATCTCTCTACTCCTTTATCAGAGCTGTCCACCGAACAAAAGCAGCGCCAGTATTCACCCTGGTTTTTTCCTCCTGATGCCTCAGTTTTCTCTACGGGTCTTATTTATACTTTTTGGCCTCTCCACCACCTGCGACTCTAGTGGCTGCTGCCGCTGAATTATACAAATGATCAATAGTAGTTGTAAGATAAAGCAATAATTTCTCTGTGGCCAAAGCTAAGACTCATCTACTTGTTTCACGGGTATCGTAGCTTGTAGCGCAGATAAAAATGGTGCCCTCTGCGGCAAAGTGAAATCTTCAAACCATAGAAGCAGTGATCTTTGAACCAATTTAAATTGAACCTAAGTATCTGTATTCATATAAGTAAATGCTTTTATCTCCGGGATTACTGAATGCACCTTTAAGCACACCTTTGGCTTCTGAACACGCCCTTGGCCAGATCCATCTGGTGTTCTTGAGATGGGACACTGTAAATCGCTGTATCTGGCAGTTGGTCCCCTGGAAAAAGCTTGGGAACTGCTGCTTCAGAGTTTAAACAGCTGACCTTGTTTTAAACTTGCAGCATGTAAGCTGAGATAAGAGGTGTTTTTGCGCCATGCTAACACCTTTGGTGAAATGAAGGCTACTGGTTTTCTGCTGGTTGATGGGTGCAGTACATTGGAATCCTCATTACTTTCATCTGTTCCATCATATTCCACCAGCCAAAAGGAAACACGAATACGATAATGCCCTCTGTGAGGAAAAATGCTGCACCCGTTTAATTTTTTTTATTTTCAAATGAAATTGGGTGAGGGGGGAAGAGGTGAAAAAAATGTCTTGGTGCTTTTACAAAAGTTTAAATTCTGCTTTTGTGTGTTGTGGATTCAGGTATCTTTGCCAGTGTCGGTGTGTGTAAGATGCACAAGTCGTGGATTAGCAGCATTTTAGCTACAATTGCAGTGTCAAGGGGTAAATATTGCACTGATTTTTTTCTTGAAAAATGCACATGCAGGCTTTACCTGCTGATGTCAGGAGGCTTCGGCCCTTTGCTTTGTAGAATTTTGGTAATTGAAGAATTCCAAAGCCAAGCTTCCATGGTCGCCAGTAGAAGACCACCCAAGATAGGACAGAAGTCCCTCCCATTATTGAGACAGACAAATAATGGATCACTTGGGTTTGAGTTTTGGGAGAAAATTTCTCCTCCTTCAAATTTCTGCTAATCTTTATTTTCAAAGGTTACGTTTTTTCTCACAACTAGTAAAATTCCTTCTGTCTACTGAAGTATAAAATTTTGTTGATTGGATGATTTCACTTTATGAACTTTGCTGGGACTTCATTTTTTTTTCTTGGGTGGCCGTCTAGCATGGATGACCTGCTTCCACTGGCTGTACGGCAGAAATTAGCAGTTGGTCCCTTGTTGTGACGTCACGCAACTTTGTCACAATAAATGTCACAATGGTTTGGGCCACAGAGCACATCCTGACAAAATTGTGAACTTAGTATTTGTGGTACATTTTATTTTTTTTCTGTCAATATCTCTAGTATTTATTTTTTTTTTTTTTTTTTGCAGCTAACAATCTTCATAATTTGGTCCTGTAACAGTGCTGCCTTGTTTGAAATTTTCTTGCGTGATTGTGCTGTGAAACACTTATATTCTGTACACACTCATTTGGAATATTCAAATCAAGTTTTCATGTAGTTGTAGACGGGAAAACCAGTCGGAAACTTTGAACGTAGTGTGTCGTCATGACAAAAGTATTTGCAATTTCACATGGTTGAGTGTTGTCAACCTTTTTTCCCCAAGGGTCAGTTGGTATACTATTACAGTATTTTATCAGTACTGGTTGTAGTGGTGATCTGTGCAAGCCATTTGTAATCTAATATAAGAGGTTTCTGAAATCTCATGCTCTTACTAGTGCATAAATGACTTTTTTTTTTTTTTTTTTTTTTTACTTAAATGGCAGCTGTAATTGATGTACCTTGTATTTTAAAAATGAATATTTTCTTGTTTTGCGGGTTGTTGTTTCGGGACTTGACTCAGGTGATTTCTTGTTGACCTCCTATATTTTTGAATGAACTACGAAGAGCATATCACAATGTATGCAATATTTTTTTTTTCCATGAGTCGTGTGTTTCAGGTCATGTATTTGTGTATGGATTTGAAAGTATTAAAATGATCATGTTGATGTTGCTTAATTTTTTTTTTTTTTTGGTATCTGTCTCATTCAAGCCATCTTCAGATCACACTGCGATTCCCCTCCATTCTTTTGTTCTAGGATCCCCATCTAATTCCACTTTTAATGGTCACTGCCATTTGCAAAGTACTTGTCTCATCATTCTTATCATGATGGTCGGGAGTTTAAATGATTGCATTGTTTTGTTATGCATGTGCATGCAGTTTTTTTTCAAGACGTACATCCATCTATTCTCCCCATACCTCCATTATCCATGCTGCCCATTCTTGGTCTGGTGGTGGGGTGGGGGCTGGAGTGTATCTTAGCATTCACTGAGCCAGAGTCATATGCTGTGGGCTGTTTCCCAGTCCTTTGGGGGGCACACGCCCCATACACTCATATAACTGGCCTCCAACTCCAGTTAGCTCATGTCCTCGGACTTTGGGAGGCCCACTGCTCCGCAATACTGGATGTCAGTGCTTAAAATGAATCTAATGCAAAGGTTCCTCTTGTCTGTAAGGTGGTAATGTGCGGTATCCGGTCACCACAGAAATGGCCGACATGGTGTTTCAGGCACATATGGTGCGCAAGTGCTTTGGTCGTGCATAAACTCAGGAGACCAGCACATTAGCCTGATGGTTTTTAAAGATGCGCTTCCCCTCTTCTGCCAGCACTTATTCTGATGTCATACCCTAGAGACAGATCTTAAAGGGGCAGTTGGGCAACATTTTATGGGCTGTTGATAAAAATGGCTGGTGAGTTTGTGCTGTGGCCTTTGAGTCTCCCTGCTTCATTTCCATCTGAAAATTGAGCCCTCTCACTTCCTGAATTTCCATTTCCCTGGTGGGTTCCATACATGTTGAAACAAACATGTTGATTGGCTAAAACGGTAAGCGTGGTCTTCTTGGCTTCCTATTGGCCGAGAACCTTATCTTCTCCTCCCTTCATAATGAGGCTTGTTTTACTCAGTCTTTCCTCTTAATTAGCATCGCTGTGGCCCCCCCCACGTTCATGGGATGCTGTTTTGGTGATGGTTCTCCAGAGAGGTTCTGGGTTACCCAAACTTGTGCTCTTCTAAAAATTATCTCCCCCTCAACACTTAATTCTCCTTTGTCACCAGAGGGCAGAGCCTAACCCAGAGGCATGGCTGTAGGCATGACTTTTTGTTTGCTCTCAGTGCTTGCCCCAGTGACCTTGTTAAAAGATTTCCACTCCCAGAACTAGAACTCGGCCAAAATTAGCCCTCAAACTGCCTGCTCGTGTCACATTAATTGAAACCGCAACAATACCTTCTTCCTCCATTTTTCTAAATCTCCCTTCCTTGTTTCAGGTCATTCTTCTCCATTTCTGCATCTATTTCTATCACATTCATCATCTGGCCAGTTTTACCCCACCGCTTGGTTTACCCATATCAGAACAACAGGGATGATCACTCCTCTGTGTAAATGGGTTGTTGAGTTTATAAATGCCAAATTATCCGGGGATGGGGTGGGGAGGGTAACTGGGGTTTTCGGTCCACCACCCGCTCCCCCCCCACCCAAACCCATTGGTCTGCAGAGGAGCCAGCTCCCATAAACGGAGTGACTGGTCTTCAGGGACCACAATATAAAACAAACAATCCCTTCTACTGACTTCGACCAGCAAGACTGCCCCCGATCTTCAGTCCTTTGGTCTGTCCCTGTCTCTGCAGCTTCTCTCGTAGGTGAGATACCGCACACTTCCTGTTGCTGTGCCTTTACTGTCACTCTGTTGTAAGCCCTGTCGTCGTCTTATTGGTTGGGGGCATATTTGGATAAAAAGCAGTTGAAAAACTTCAATGCATCCCAGCCTTTCCTAGGTTCTGCCTTAATTGATTGAATTTGGATTTAAAAAGGAGAAAAACTTCTTGTTCCTATTAAGTGCTCTGTGGTCTTTGTGAGGTCAGCAATGTACACTGTCAATGTAGTTCACATAGAAGTAGTGCATTCTACAGTATTGTTTGGGACTCATCTGGGCAAGCAGGCTTTTTATTTTGCAATGGTTTTGCAGATGTATGCATATGGTGGTCAGATCATCATGAAGTCTGAGTGTCTGGTACTGCAAACTTACTCATGAGGTGTCGCAGTTATGGAGCACAAGACAGCCAGAGGGTCTGTCACACAGATTATGTTTCATCTGTCATACCTGAGGGATGATCCGACTGACAGCGAAATTTCAGTCTGAACCGTTGTGAAGTTAAACACAGTTGACCCTTTCAGCGCCGTGGGTAACTATAGTTGCCCAATGATGTAAGATATCAAAGTCCGATGCTGTTGAAAACCTATCATGTGTCAACTTGTTTAAAAGAGCTCCCGCAGGGGAGCTGTTTTAAACAAGTTGCCACATAATAGGTTTTCAACCGCTCAGGATAACTACATTTTTAATTCCTTGAAAATGTATTCGGCGCTCAAAGGGTTAAGGACAAAATAATGGAATTCAAGATATGTTTGTTAAGAATTTGAACGTTTGTAAGCTCATTATTTTCCTCCACAAATGTTTTAGTATGTAAATTTGCACCCTGACTTTGATGTGACATGAAAGAATTCCCAGATACAGTACTTTCTTTTAAACAGCATGGTCATGTTTATCAGAGACCAAATTTGATCCATGTTTCAGTGAGTTATAGATGATATGTTTGACTGTGGGAACTTTCCTCTCATTCATGTTGAGGTGCTGCATGTGGTCCTGAGACTTCACTAGCATTAATTTGTAGTTGTTGGGGCATGATTGACGTAATGGCATGCACAAATATTCCAAGCTGACCCAATAGGCTGGCAGCAGCAGATTGAACTGGTGTGAAAACTTGGTGGATATTTATTCCACGGAGTATGAATGAAACCTATTGTGATATTGTCATGGTTAGGGAACCTGAGGTATTTCCTTTGATGATAATTACAGCAATATATGGACTTTCTGATCTGAATAAAGATCAAGATCTGAAGTTTTAACATTTGATTCTCAGTTATACATTTTATTAGTTCCTTTGGGGATTGATTACCCTTTATGTTCAGTTCAGTTTGGCATATTGAGAGTGAATCTTAAGCAACTGGGCAGTCGGAGCACACTTAGACATTTGGGGTTTGGGAGGTGCTCACTTGCAGATTTGGTGTTTGGAAGTTGGCACATAAGTCATTCTTGAAACATTTGTACAATCTTGGCCTGCTCAAGAAAGTTTGAGGAGGATTTTTTTTGCCAGTCTCCTGGGAGGTGCACTTATCACAACCACAAAACCTGCTGGCAGCTGGCACAGTGTATCCTGACCAAATTTAGAAACCTTGTTGTGCTTTTGCTAAATTGCTCTGAGCCTGTGTTTGGATGGTATTTCCCCTCTAAGGAGCATTTAGTTACATGGGCATGTCTATTTGGACGCTAATGGAGTGAATGGTTGATCAGTAAATGTGAGAATTCCCTGTTGCAAAGTGGAATGTTTTTCTATATATTGGGAACCGGTGTCACCGGTGTTGAATATCGGACTCAGCGCATTGCAGCTTCTTTCATAAATTGAGATGAAGGATTAATTGCAGTTGGGAATATTCAAACTGATCATTTCTTTCCTCAGGGTGTGAAACAAACAGACAGCCAAGATGTCGGAGTGAGTACATCATTTGCATTTTTTGCTGTTGACATAGCAACCACAAATTTGACTTCAGTACTGGCTATTAATGGGGCGGAAAGTACTTTTATTTTGTGTTTGAATATTATTGCAAATTAAAGTTGTCTTATCTAAAAAAACTGTTGAGAATAACAATTCAATGATGTGCACTAGTTTATGTCTGAAAATCATAGTCCTCTGAGTATCATGTATTCAAAAGCCTTTGTAGAAACCTAAGTAAACCATACTATCTTATCTTAATCTTTTTGGAGTATCTAATGAAAGTTGCTCACTTCTGATGATGCCTTCATGAGGATTATTGAGGGGACATTATCATCCAATACAATTTGCTGCTGAAATCATTCCCAGATAATAATATATTCAACTTCAAACCTTTTTTGGGTGATTCAGCCCCCATGGGTTGATATCGAACAAAGGGTACGAGCAAAGAGGCTATCCCTTGAATGGGGCGCGCCATTTTATTAGAGCAGTCTCTTTTGCGGCGCTTAGCTGTGACGTTACCCCGGCTGCTCTGCATATGCGCTCATAGACTGTATAAAAAGATGGAGGCACCGCCTCGTACCAGCTGGCAGTGGTCGGCAGCTTTTTCAGAGTAGCGCACAATTGGCTATTGCGCTACAGGGTTGCAAATTGGGAAGGGACTGCCGGGAAGGGAAAATAATAGTTGCCTTGTTCGTTGCTCAAGCGCCTCCTGTTGGCCAGACGGGCGCTCGTCAGGAAGATTCTAAGCCTGTTCATGTCCGGGTATCCTCCGCCCTCGTTCTGAACTTGCAAAGATTCAACCAATGAGTGTATAAGAGGCAGTGGCTGACAGGCGCGTGCTTGGGAGGAGAGCCGCGAACTGTCTACACTCTCCTGAATTGGCAGCAAGGGGTCGCATACAAGCAAGCCTTGTACGTAGTTCACCAATTGGGCATTTCAGATTCGGGTGGGATTGGAGATGCCAAATTTATATATATCTAAAAAAAAAAAAAGCAAGACGCAGCACCTGGGTCTGTAAAGTGGAGCCAATGCGAAATCTCTAAAAATCGCATTCTTTTTAATGGCCGGCAGATGTTGATGTCGGTGGTTGCAAAAAGAAGTTCAATGCTATTGAAGTCTATGAGAAAATGACCCTCCTTTCCCACCTGATTTATTATTACCCTGCAACACCCAAAGGGTGAGGGAAGGGGTACTGTTTTCGGTTCGGTTTGTTTGTATGTTTGTGCGTTTGTTTCTTCGTTTGTTTTTAACACTCTAGAGTGTTAAAACTAATGGCCTCATTCACCCCAAATTTGGTATAGGGATTGCCACTGACCCAGAATAGATCCCTATTGAATTTCGTACAAGTAGGTGAAAGTATGTGTGAGGGGCGGGGTTTGTTGTACCTGGCACCACTTGTTATTTCAATAGTGATTTTCTACATTATTTTGTGGTATCTAAAATACCATAGTTTCAAGTCTCCTTCGATATATGATGTTCATTTTTGTAAATTATGGTCCAAATAGACTAGAATAAAGGATAAAGCCAGAATATGCTTTAGGGGCCTGACTATCCTCTGGTCCTCTTCAGATACGGTCAGATCCCCCCGTAGATCCACCCCTCAATTCACGCTCTCGTCCAATAGGAATCACATCCGGTTTCAAAATGACAGAATGGCGCTGTTCAAATTGCCAAAATCGAGGCTTCCTAAATGGTATGTTGAAACCAATGGGTGACGTCATGGTGCTTTGTCCATATTTTTATGCAGTCTATGTGGACGCTACATACAGCATGCACACAGTACAATCATTGTCTTTCCACTGCAAATTTTGTGAAATGAGCTAGCTAGCCAGCATGCACAGAATACCTTTCCATAACCATTATGTAAGCTTAGTTTGTTAGCTAGCTGGCTAGTCAGCATTTACTGTGAATTTAAAAACCATGGCAAGTTCAACCGTGAATGTCTGTGACTCATTACGGCATATCAAACTGTTGTAGCTCAGTGCAAACATAAAGCTTGCAACGATTGCAAAATTTACTCAACTCGTTTACTGACTTTCATATGACACGCTTACTCATGTAAGATCCTCTGTATCATGTATATCCCTGGGGTAGGCTACCGTACCACACAGCAAGTTTGTGTCATTTGTCATGTATGTTTATATGTCAGTCATGCAGGCATAGTCGATGTCTAGGTGCAGGAAATCTAACTTACCCGCTTTCTTTCGAGGCAGGCGATTCATATTAATAGCCGGATATCACACAAACGACACGTAATGTCCAAGTATTATCATCACGATGCATAATGCATGAATGCAATACAGTTAAAAATGACAGCCAAAACAATGGCTGAGAGCCGGGATGACGTCACTATTCACAGCACCCCTAGCGGTATTTCCTGTAAAACACTGTCTGCTACAAGTGGCATGGCGCGCTCCATAAACTTATCAAAAACATCTAAACAATTCGAAAGGATGACCTCACATGAAAAATTTCCTACACTTGATTGATTTTGTGTATTTATGCACCTATTGAGTGTGACTTGCTGTTCTCTGATAATGTCCCTTTAAGAGAAACTAAACACTACAATTGCCCATGCTGAAAGGTGCATTAATCAAGATGAATTGAGCTAAATTCTTGTTTAGGGTCAATTGATCCAAGTGTCTGATGAGAACTGCTTTAATTAAAAGCTGGCGCCATTTTTACGATTGGTTATGTTTATAAACTTGAGCACACATCCGTGGTTGCCATTATAGATAGAATTATTTTGCGATCTATGAATAAGGGATTATTTCCTTGTTCTTTTCGTAGAAAGGCTTCATGACAATATGGGGTCTTAGGTCATGAATGATGATATCAAACATATCAAATGTACCTTCAAACTGCTAGTGGTGGTGAAGCATTATGTTGATCATGTAGTTGAGTAAGAAGCCATATAAACCAGGTAATCCAATAAAGTGGATGGTTTTATGAGGTAAAATAATTTTACTCGCACAACAAAAAGTATGTATAGGATATGCAACAATTTAAAACAAAGTTAAAGACCAGTGAAAACCCAAAGTGTTCGTTATTAACCCAAACAGGAAGAAGATGTCCTCAAGTCGCAAACACCATCTGAAGGTAAGGACTTACTGGAGAGCTTCCTCATAATTTCAGCAATTGAAATCTCATTAATAGTGAAATCCAAACTTAAAGGTGATGGGTAAAGACTGTCTGAAAAAGCCTAAAAACCTACAGCGAGTGAAGATGAACAATAGCAGTTTCAAAAATGTTTGAAAAAGGACTTAACCTAGAATGAACTGAGTATGACATGATTTTGAATGTTGTCGTCGTTGTGGTAGCATGTGATAGTTTTTTTTAAACAAAAGTTTTGATTGCTGTTTATTATTTCAATGTAAGAATTGAATAAAGACAATGTTGGTAATCAGAAAAACTTTGCTCTATTTCCTCAGAGCTTGATGCTCTCGACTGCGAAGGGTTTGCTGGAGGTGGAAGCAAAGGAGCAGGAAGTGGAGAGAGGGAGGTACATGGCGGAGAACTGCCCACCTCTATCTTTGCCCTCAGGCACTCAGGAATTACAGGTATGGGTGTGTACTGCATTGAAACTCTACTCCTGTTCACTCTGTGATGCTATTATAGTAATTACTATAATGCTGTAGAGTGACAGTTTCTACTGATTTCTAGACTGTTAAACTATAAACCTAAATCCATTAATGACTGACTGTATGCTCTGGCTTTTAGCATCTGCTCTGCTTCCTAATTCCTGCTTTACTTTTGTTTAAATCCTCCATTTTATCAGTCTTGCTGGGAATTTTTTTTCTGTCAGTAATCACACCACGATTTTGATCTCTGTGGTGTTTTTAGTAGTTCTAAAATAGTAAAACAAGGCGATTCTGTTTAGATTTATTGGCTGATTTTATATTTCCATGCATCTGGGATCCAGGAAATTATGTGGGCAGTACAATTTCATAAAGGACCAAAAAAAAAAAAAAAAAAAAAAAAAAAAAAAAAAGGACGCGTTCTTCTCTATGATCATTTATCCTTGCATCAAACTTACAATGCATGTCCATAAACCTTTCTTTTCAGGAATATTGTAAGAAACTCCATCACCAAATTGATAAGGTTGATGAGGAGCGATATGACCTGGAAATTAAAGTGAACAAGTGTGCCAAAGAGGTAGGCACCCGTCCTGTTTTTGAACCTTTTGTTAGACTTGCAGATGTTCCCCAGGGGACACGTTTTGGGCCCATTACTGTTTTGGGGTCACCAATTTTCATTTTATACCCTTCTGCTTCCTGCTGCCCAGATTGAGGACATGAAGTTTAAAGTGATTGATCTGAAAGGCAAGTTCAAGAAACCTGCACTAAGGCGAGTGCGTATGTCTGCCGACGCTATGCTCAAAGCCCTGTTGGGCTCCAAGCACAAGGTTAACATGGACTTGAGAGCCAACCTCAAACAAGTGAAGAAGGAGGTGAAAGAGGAGGTGGGTGCCATAATGCCAATATTAGGGATCTATTTTTATATCTGTGGAATGGTGTATGATTGGTGGAAGTGATGATGCCACTGCTGGGCAGGCCAGCATGCAGATTCTTACGATGCATGCATATGATATGCTTTTTTATACAACCGTTAGTTCCGACTAAGTAATTTGAATGGACAAGTGGCATTCCATGAGTGATGATGCTGGAGTACAACATCACTGGGACATATAACAGCAACATCAAACAAGTTTTAATGACCGTTAATTACACTAACTGCCGACCACTAACTTGGGGCTACATTGCTAGCAACAGTCAAGTCCCGATCCATTTGTGGAACTATTTGCACTGGTGAAGCCTCACAACTGATTACATAAACAAAGAAATCATAATCTGCTGTTGCTTATTCCTGTCAACTAATAAGTGGCATTTGTAGAACTGTTGCATAAAAGCTCAGTATATTTAAGCAATATCACACTTGTTAGTAAATCCAAAGTTTTACCAGGAACAAATATTATGACCGTTGTCCATAATAAGCAGATCCGACGTTTGTGGTTAAAAAGCAGGAAAGTATTTATTACATGGGCCAGCAAGGAAACAAGACCCCCCAAAATGTTCATTGAAACACTATTTATAGCATTACATTTGCATTTGTGTGCAAAATAAGTTTTGACCTCTCATTGGTTGCAAGCAGTTGTGTGCCATGTTTGGCACTGTGGATTGGATTATTCAAATCCCGAATGGTCGTGGGGTCTCGCCCTCTTCTCCCCTGTGGGCTAGTGGGAAATCCCCAAAGGTGGAGCTGCCAGCGGACATTAACTTATCCATGTGAGGTGGCCTAATGCACTAATCTGTCTGCCTCTCCACTGTATTCAAAAGCACAAATTTATCCGTTTCCCCACACTCGAGGTCATGATGTTGTTGCTGAATATCATCATGGCTGTTATATCTTCGGCACTTGACCTGCAGCCTCGTGCCTACGACCGCGTACCTACGACCGCATCACAGCCGTGATGATATTCAGCAACAACATCAATCCCTCTAGTGTGATATTGCTTCAATATTCTGAGTTCTGATGTTGAATTACATTTGAGGGTAGAGTCACTCACTGCGTTTTGCGACTCCACTCCCATGTGTTCAGTGCAGCAGTCCTTTGCCCCTGGTTCTGTTACATTCTACCTTTAGGGATTGTCAAATAACTCAATTATAGTGGAAACTGTAAAGAGACTAGGGTGTCATGAATAACTGTCACTCTGAATCATGCTTCATAATTGTAGCAAAATCCCAGTTTTTCAACTTTTTCTGGAATAGTCAATCTTACCATTCTTCTTCTCGGTTTCCTGTTTGCTTGCAGGAAAAGGAAATGCGTGACGTTGGCGACTGGCGCAAGAACGTCGAGGACAAGGCTGGCATGGATGGCAGGAAGAAGATGTTTGAGGCAGAGGCTTAGATTTGTTTGTTTCCTGACTGCTTGGCGCTGCCCTAGGTTATGCTCAGTTTGGTCGAACTGCGCTTTCCATTTTTGAACATTCTCTGTGCTAATTTACACAAGGTGGTAATCTGATTTGTTATGTCGAGGCTGGAACAGGCAGAGATTTGTATGGTATCTGTAGTTGCCTGCCACTTAAAACTGTCTTCACTCAAGTGGAAAATATATTCTGCTGATAAATATATTTTCTGTAATTTGCAACGTGTAAATAAATGATTTTAAGGGGATTTATGTGTTTATTGATTTTTTTTTTTTTTTTTTGTACTGCTAGTGAACTTATGTGACACAACTCTTAAGACCCCTTTTCACATTGCAGTCAAATAGAAAAAAAAGCTGACTCTATATTGTTGGGGGAAAAATGGATTTTTGTCAGACATGATGGTCAGTTGTCATTGATGTTAGTTTGTCTGTTGAACTACAGTCAAAAGTTAAGATTATCGGATTTCATTTCTTTGTTTGCCAAATTTGATTCTGTATTAGATGTCAGAATGAATGATTTTCCTGGGGTCAGTTTTCCGTGGGTAGAAGGTACAAGTAGCATGCTACTTGTAAGGGCCCTTACTTCACTTTGAGGTTCTATGCAAAAATTGGTTTGTGTCCTTTGGATTGGTCCATTTGGGCACCAGTCCTGCTGCTGCACCTGTGGGTCAAAAGCACTGTAGGCCATATCTGCCTGGTGGGAAAGGAGAGGCTCTGTTTATTAGTCACCTGATATGGTTTCTGGATGGCTCATGAATCCTGTACGTCTGTCTTTTGTTAGCCAGAAACCAAAAATGAGGTTGATATTGGATTTAAGTGGCAATAGTTGTCCAGTAAGGTGCACTCTTTCCTCTCTACAAATAGAAACTAAATGGAAAAGCTACCATCAGAGGTGCCAGTCACTGGATTATATGTTTTAACTTGGGTCCTGACTCACCTGTGCATTGAAGGACCCACAGCCCTTTTTGAAAAAGGGTTGTAAAATGGCTCTCTGCTTCTGCTTATTTCCCATCTATTTTCTGCTCCTGTTTTCTGATTGGCTGAGATAAACCTTGCATCTCCTGCACTTTTTTTGATTCCCTGAGTCATCACTGTAAATGAGCCATATCTACCTTGTAAATGAGCTGTAAATGGGGAAAAAAATGGCAGTAAGTCCTTAATTTGGGAAATCTAATACGACATAAACAATATATTTTATACTAATATATTTTATGACATTTAATGATTTGATTTGTCTGCAGACATAATTAGAATACAGACATAAACAGATATACTATAGATATTAAGCAGAGGTATAAGATCCAGGTTCAGGAATTAAGTCCTCCCAAGTACTTTGTTCAACCCCCAGGATTAGCAAGTATGCTCAATTCTTCAGCCAGATGGGGTTGACGTGTTCTGTAATAGTCCATGGCTGGACTCATAACTGTAACCTGTATTTTCCACCTCTGTAAAAAAAATCTAGATATGTATAAAATAAAAAAGAGAGAAATCTGTAATAAATGAAATTAAATTGAGAAACTGCTTAACGTTGTATGTTTATCCTTTTAGCAAATCAATGATTGTAAAGATTTAAACAAAACTTAGATTTCAGATTCACAGAAAAGCTGGAACTTTCAGAAGAGGTGTACAGATTCATTTTACAGGTTACCCATAATGTCGTGCATGAAAGTTGCTTAGGGGTTCTCCATGGAAACCCTTGGTGAACTGCCAGGGATGCAGAATACCAGCATTCCCTCAGTTTCACGACTCCTTCTCCACACCATGGTATGTCATGACTTTGATCTCAAATACTGATTTGTTTTTTTTTTTTTTTTTTTTCTGAAGAAGCCTAATGCTTGCATTCAGGCACAATCTTTAGGAATATTCCCACGGAACTGCAATGATTAAATGTTTCTCACCTGCCTAAATGCATGTATCTGTTGCATCAGGGTGTAATTGGATTTTTTAAAACTACATTTGGAGCACCTTATAGGCTTCTAAAAACATACAGTATAGCTGCTACATTTGAAAAGTCTCACCTTTCTGCTTTTTTCAACTGTAATTCAGGCACATTTAATTGTTTCCTTGTAAATTATGCAGAAGACAAATTGATTGAGGGTTACCTACTTGAAATGCATCTTTAACTTTTGAAGTAAATTTGAATTTAATATGTGCAGGTTTTTGGTTCTTGGTTTCCTCTGTTGTTTTATGTGCATTCATGTGAAAATTGTAATTTTTTTTTATTAATTTGTTTTTTCACAGAAACATTCCTTAGCAATGGAATGAGGGACTGGACCAGCGAGCATTTCAGATGGCATCCTTTCACATGCAGCGGTGCGTGCTTGTGAATTCTTATTAATTGTAGTGAAGCAAACAGTTTCGTGAGCAATGGAAGACAAAGAATCAAAATGAATCATTCACTTCAACTGAGAGTTTACCAAAATTTTGTTAAATAAAGTAAAAAATGAGAAGGGTCTAATGGTCTTTAATGGTGAAAATAGGGCCATTTTCAGCAATTACCAATGCTTATATATCATCCACTTTACATCAAAATATCTCCTGAATTGTGGCTTTTGTAAGTGATAATAGAAATTGGCAAATTTTCCATTGCTTAAATTATGAAAATTTTGAAGTCAATGAACAGACTTTCAAGATAATTTATGGACATTACAATGTCTCTGATAAAATGTGTCAAATTTGAATCTCATGAATATTGATGATTTTATAGACGATTGAAACTTTTTGCCTGATGGCTAGTTTCACGTCATATAAAGCAGTGTTGAAAGTACAATAAAATTACTTTCAAGTTAGTTGGACCATTCTGGTAGACATCAGTTTAGGTTGCAAAACAAAATGAAGAATAAATATTTACTTAAAATTTAAATATTTAATTATTAAATATATAGAATTTAAATATAGCTCTAGTCGATATCTTTGTTGAACTTTGACCCACTTTCAAAAAGAAAAACAATTGGTTTCTATTCTGGACCAAGGCCAGCATGTGTGAGAGGAGCAGTGAGGATTGATATTGAACAAGCAAACAAATAAACAAGCAAGCAACATACTCACCTGTCTAGTATGCTTGTCAAAATTGAATGTCAGCAGGCGACAAACTCAACTGACCAATATGCTCGTTGGAATCGAAAATTTTGGCATGCAAAAAAAAAGTGCAATTGAGCCAGTGAAATAAAATAGTTGGGATCGCAGTGCAGAGAGAGGGGTATAGGTAGTTTGGACCCCATACCAGTTAGACCCATACCACTTGGACCCTAACTGAATGGACCCAGTGCTGGTTGGACCCCAGACCATTTGGACCCTGTCCACTTGAACCCCAGACCAGTTGGACCCCAGACCCTACCCAGTTAAACTCCATGCTGTTTGGACCCCAGACCCTAACCCTAACCCTAACCCAACTGGTCAGGGGTCTAACTGGTCTAGGGTCTAACTTGCCTGGGGTCCAAATGGTATGGAATCCAACTGGACAGGGTCCAAGTTGTATGGGTCCAACAGGTACAGGGTCTAAATGACCTGTTTTCCAGAGGGGAGTTACAGATAAAGAAGGAATCACAGCCTGCAGAGGGTTACACATAGGGATGGGATCAGAGCCCAGAGAGTGTTACAGATAGAGATGGGATCACAGCCCACTGAGGGTTACAGATTGAGATGGGATCACAACACAAAGTGGGTTATAGATAGAGATGGAATTTCAGTACAGAGAGGGTTACAGATCAAGATGCGATCAGATCCCAGAGAGGGTTACAGATAGGGATTTTGTCACAGTACAGATGGTGCCATGGCAGAGGACCAGAACCTCAGCCACACCTGTGGATCCAACTTCAATTCAAGGGCCGGCTGCCTTTAGACCGTTGACTGTTGACTGGAAGCTACATCACGTGATCTCCTTGCTAAGCCATTTGAAAGCAGGAGGCATACAGAGTGCTCATGTTGCCTGGGCACTGAATAAATAAGTGAATGCCTAAGTAGATAATAAGAATACCAATATGGAAGGACATGTTATTTATAATGGAAGACTGGGCAAGAAGGACGGTAGTGTATTTCATGACCTTGGTGAGCAGTTGGTCTGAGCGGTAATCCTCTTCCATATAGAGAAAGGTAGGATTTGCAGCAGTTATGAAGAATGTAATAAATGTGTTCTTAAAGTTTGCCCGGTCTTTGAATCGGCAGTGTCTGTCCTCCTCCGGATCCATCCCGTCACTCTCGTCCTCCTCTTAAAGGTAAGCAACGTCTGTGTCACTTCTACAGCGTAGCCCACTGTCGTTTCTGCCTGACCATATCTAATGTGACATTGATGAAATCCTGCATGTACAGGCCCCAAAAATGTGTTTGTGTAATGCTTAGCTTTCATTTGCATGTGGCATTATTAATACCTTCAGGGCTATTTTACTAGGAGAATTGATAGTTACTCATTGGTAAAGTGCTTGATGAAGTGTTGCATGAAGTTAGCCACAGTCCTCACTTGTTCCATTTATGACGTTTTCGAGTTGGACTGCACTCTCAATTCCATATCTGACCATTTAAAATGAGTGCCCTGTTTTGAATAAGAAATTATTATATTTCCTTTCAGCTCAATAGCAAAAAAAATGTTCTATTCAAAGTAGGAGGACCATAATACCAGTCAGGATTCAGATGAGCCAGTTGGCCACTGTGGAAGTTACGGTTCCTTAAAAAGATAGAAAGTGAAACTGTAAAGCAAATAAACTGATACAGAGCAAGTTTAAGCACCTTCAGTCCATAAATACTTTAGCCTTTGATTTCAGCAGCCTTCACTGAAATCACCTGATTCAGATTAGTGCACATTGCTTTGATCACTGTCAATAAAGAGCAGAATAAAAGCTCTTTCTTTTATATTTGAAATTAAATGTGCATATTTTGTCATCATGAAATTATGTTGCTTTCACCTGTCTATAGAAGAAATGATTGCGCAAAGCTTAAATGTTTGCTTTGTTCTCGTTTTCTCAACAGTTTATCTCAAAACCCTGAGAAATTTGTGTTTGTTAAGAAAAAAGTTTGATAAAGGATATATACATTTATTCTGTTGAATCGTATGCTAAGATTGACATGCAAACTGGTGATATGACTTGCTGGAACAAAATGCCATTAGCGGGTTATAAATCTGTAAGCTAACCACCAAGAGTTTTTTTCACTGTCAACGCCAGCTTTTAAATGTGAATGCCATTACTCCAAAATCTGTCCAAGAGCAATGGCCAACTTTGTCAACTGGTGTCAAATGCGAACAGTGTAATTTGCTTCCCTGTTAATTGCTCCGCTAAATGGTTCCCAGGGTAATTTAGTCCACCACATCGATCAGTTGCGTCATATTAGCCCCTCTGTACCTAAGTCAATTTTTTTCTGGAATAATTTGAGTGAATACCTACTTTGAGATTTTCTGGAGTAATCTATGAATAGATTATTGTTTTGTGTAATTATTTGCTGCTTTTTCAGGACCTATTTTGGGGTTTTCTGGAGTAATGTGACTGTAGATTACGTATAGACTGATTTGTCTCTATTTGCTGTTTTGTTCATGACCCAGTTAATAGGTTTCTGGAGTAATATGAGAGTGGATTATTCTTCAGCTGTTTGGCTTTGCCCTCGACTGGGCCTCCAGTACAGCTGACATATGAATATGCTGATGCAGCATAAGACATACATACAGCTCATGCCTGAATGCCTCAGAGAGTCCAAACAGGTCAATACTCCTGAGAATTGAATTTACTCTGCCCAAAGACCATCTTCCCCCAGAAGAATGGCCTTTATGTTTGGTCCACTCTTTATTGGGTGTAATTGAGCAGTTTGCTGTTTAACAAAAAAAAAAAAAGTCAAAAATCACTGATGATGATTCACTGATTATTTTCAGAATAAGTCAGTTGAAATTTAAAAGAGCAGAGTAGATTTTCTAAACATCTTTTGTTATAATCTAATGACCAAGGTTACCTTGTTTGAAGAAGTAGTTGTCGGCAGACATGAAAGCCCCAGGGCCAGAGTCTTGTTAACAGTTTTAAATGCTCAAGTCTCATTGCTGTGGCTATATCAGAGGTGTGCTCTCATGTCTTGATCACTTGAACGATGTTCTGAGAGATTATCATCAGACCTCGGGGAGGACGGTTAGGTTTTCCTGACCTTTGGATGGGGGATAGCCTACTATGATGGCGCAACTTTTGGAGGATTTCTTCAGCTTCACATCCTGACCAAATTTAGATGTGTTTTGCTTGCCTCAAATAATTCTGCTCAGAGGGACCTAAGACAGCGGATAAAGGTATTGTGAGAGAGAGAGAGAGAGAATGAGAGAGAGAATGAAAATGAGAATGAGAATGCCCATTAGTGATGCTCAGTCAGTAACACTACCCTTTGAGGTGTGCATTGCCACAAACCTTTAAGGTCCCCAGAACTATGATAATTAATTATTAAATCTTTCCTAACTGGCCTAAAAAATCCATTAAAATATTTTATTTTTGAATGTCATCTGTTCATCCTCTGACGAAATATCACTCAATTTTGAAGAATTTCCACTAGAAAACTCTTCTGAACTACTATTAAGATCCAGTTACTCTGTAGAATCAATAACATACCAATTCGATGTCAGTTTCTGTCACATTGATGTTTTTTGAGTGACGATGAGTGAAAACGAAATTGGTTGCAATGTATAGACAACATTCGCTATGTGGGAGTGATTGCAAACAAAGTATTTTTCTTGAAAATTGCCTCATTTGCTTTGATAAGCTGAATTGTTCCAATGATCGCCAAACATTTCTGTATTTGAGTATCGTCAGAAAGGGTAGTTTCTCCCGTTTCATTTGATGTATAACACAAAGTAATCCATTGTAATAAGAAATTCGACCACAGGAAGTTTGATTACCTTTCTCGCCGGTTATATCAGACGGATTTGGCAATGCTGTCAGGAAAGATGTAAAATTAAGAACTGCAGCCTGTTGCGCTGAAGGAAATACTGAATCTTTTAACTTGAACCTTCAGGTTTCACACTGTATATCAAAGTTGTAAAAATGGATTGTGGATAGATTGTGTATGGATTTCTGTATTCAGTCATTATGACTCATGAGGATCACTCTCTCAGTTCGATCTAATTTATTTAAAATCTGGATCACTTCGTTGCAAAGCATTGCAGCGAAGTTGTGGGGGATGATACCTGAGCCAAGTGTTCTGTAGTTGGGGAAAAGGAGATGGACCTGGACAAATTTATTTGCAAATGTTTAGAACTATCAGCATGGGATCTCTCCTTCATTTTCCAGCTGTGATCCATCATTTTGCTGAAAGAGCCTTTTTGTTCTGCTTTGTTGTAATTTAATGGATTGAGGGGATTCAAGTGCAGTATGACAAATCTAGTCTTTGCTGGACAATAAACTTATGTTCTGTTGAACAGCCCCAATTCCAGAAAAGTTGGCAAATCATGGATTAAAATGAAAAAGGACTGATTTGAAAAGTTCATTCACTCTACCATATTAGAAGCAGTGCAACAACACATAATTTAATGTTCCAAAATTAATTTAATTGCTTTTAGAGAATATAAAATGTTATGACTGCAACAAAGTCCAAAAAAGTTGGCACAGTTGACTATTTCTCACTATGTAACATAACCAGGCCTTTTTATCATACCAGTTGGTCAAGTCCAGCAAGCAGCATTTTCCCCTCATTCCTCCATTATGTAGATCTCCAGCGGCGTAATTGTATTGAGCTTTCGTCGCTTAATATTATTTCACTTCCTTACATGTCATTAATACTCAGTTGGAGAAAGGTGAGGACTACAGGCAGCCCAATCTAGGACTCGCACTGCCATGCACTTGTTATCTGTGCAGAATGTGGTTTGGGTGTCTTGCTGGAAGATGCAAGGATGGCCCTGGAACAGACGATGTCATGATGATGGCATATGTTGCTCCAAATTCATGCATATCTTTTGGCATTAAAATTGCCCTCACAAATGTGCAGATCATCCATGCCATGTGCATTGACACACCGCCATACCATGATAGATTATGGCTTTTGGACCTGATACTGATAACAGCTTGGGTTGTCCTTCTTGTTTTACATCTTGAGAACAGAGCTAAATGTTAATTAATTGCACCAGAAAACATGCTTCCCCTGTGCTAGTGTCCATCTCAAATTGCACTAGGCACAAATAAATTTAGTGGCACTTTTGAAAAGTGTCGATGTATGGCTTAGGGTTTCAGTTGTATCTGTGGATACAGGGTGAAAGCTGTCGACTGACAATGGTTTTATCTTAGCATTTCCAAGCCCATGTCCAGATATCCATTACAGTCACATGTCAGGTCTTAAGACAGTAATGTGTGCGGGATTGGAGATCACAAGGCTTTCGGCCCTGCCCTTCGTGCTCTGACATTTAACTGGATTCTTCCCATCCTTTAATAGTATAACACACTCTAGAGGGTGAAATGCCTAAAGTCCCGCTAATTTGTTTTTGAGGGTTGTTGTTCTCAAAATGATAGATTATAAACTTACGCATCTGTTGGCAAATAGGTTAACCTCAATCCATCTTTGCACTTGAGGGACTCAGCCTTGTTTGGAGGCTATTCTATAATGCGATTAGCTCACCTGTTTAACTTTATCTGTTTCAAATCACCTTATTATTAACTTATTTGGAGTCTGTAGCAGTCATCAGATTTGAAATGTGTATATTTTCACTGAACAACTGAATGTGCTATTGTAGTGTTTTTAAAATAGTATAGAGTAAAAGGACAGATCAGACCTCTTTGATTTTATTTAGAATTTTCCATAATGTGCCAACCTTTTTTGGAATTGGGGTTGAATGTTTGTAACTAGGTGTCTGATTTTATTCACCAGTGGCTTCCTTCCTTTTGTAAATATATTCTGCAGCAGCAACATCCTGATGTTGAAAGACTTTTACATTTGTCTTCTTTGGTTTTTTGGTTTTTTTTGCCATCTACTTGATTAAATTAAATTGATTAAACATCATTTCAGAATATGAACAAAAATGTTTCTGATGGGTTTGTGCTTTTCAAAAGCCGTATAATGATCCCTCAAATGATTGTCCTGCTGCTAAATCACACTCTTATTCTGTCATTCCGTGTCATAGAGTGAGAAATAAGCTGAGAAGATGGCTGAGTAAGTATTTTCTCTGCATCTTTTTATGTTGTTCACGTGAATGATAGAAAATGACTGTCATTCATTCCAGTATGAGGATTATTAAGTTCATTACATGTTTGTAGATTGTCCCTAATGAGATCTAGTTTCAGTCTAACCTGCATGTTTTGCTGTTATTTGTGATTGAATGCTTGATTGCGGAAGTTTGTAGCTGAGATAAAAGAAAAAGATCCATTGATAAGAAATTAAAAGTGGAATTTAGGCGCATTCCTCAGCTGGAAGTAAATTTAAAAGAAATCTAACCACGTGCTATAAGAGGACAGGATAACTTCAGAGGCTCTTGTTTATCCATAGCTAGTTACCAAGTCTTGCACCCCAAAATCACTTCAGTGGTCAACTTGCCTCTTATATTTTGTATTTATAGAATGCGTTTTCTTGTTTTTTTTATTTTAAATAAAATGTAATTCTTAATGGTGAAATTTCAAATTTCCATGTGACAGATAGCTAACCTGTCAAAGGTATGTTCCTGAATCTCACCAAATGGGCACAGGATGTTTAGCTCCAGCTACCCCCCTGCAGCCTTGGTCAGGGATAATCAGGGCAGGTGATGGATAAGTGGATGGATATTAAACTGCTCTTTGTCCTTTCATCCACAGTAAAAGGATGTCATCAAGCCGCAAACACAATTTTAAGGTAAAAACCCCAGCTGGGGCCTCACTCCCTGTCCAACATTTAACACTTCATCTTGATAGTCAGATGACCATTTGTAGAGAAATTCTGAATCTTGGGCACATGGAGCTTTAGCATAGTATGTACTTTAAAACCCTACTGTGTGAAACTTGCACCCACAGATGCCAATTTTTGATTATGTTCAATTAAATTGATTAGCAAAATCTGTCTCTGATGTTTGCTATCGAAGAAATCCAGTGAGGTTGTCCATTTTGTATATTGGCTCTAGGAGTCAATTCACACCTGCTAAAGAATGAAACTGCTAAGTAATACTGCTCATTGTTAGGAGGGACAAATAAATGTAATTTTTTTTTGAGGAAAAACATTATTGCATCACATTCAAGTGTACTAACTGAAAAAGTTTTGAACATCTGGTGCTTTGAGGACCACCACAATCAGATCTAGGCTTAAATGCATCAAATTGCACTAAAATTCTAAATCAATAATGTAGCTTTTACAAAGGAACAAATGGAAATGTCAAAACTGAACGTCTTTAAGAGCCATTCCATGAGAAAATGGAATTTTTTGAAGAAGTTGAGGAGTTGACCCCCTGGCATTGAATGAAACTTGGCACATAGGTAGATATGGGTGCCTCACGGAAAAAGCTGAATTTTTAGGTCTGTATCTCACTTTGCCTGCCAGTGGGGCCACCTGGAAGCCGCTAAAGTGGCTCAGTTTTGTCATCCCAAAGCTGCTGATGCCACATTTTACATCAACTATCATGACTTAAGGGTGCACAGTACCAAATATGTTATGCTTTTATCATGACCCGTGTCACATTTCAAGTCCGGTTAGACATCAGAATCATATAGTGGCCAAGCTGGGTAACTATGTTATTGAGCCGGAATTATTTGAGAAATAACAATAAAAATTGAAGATGGGAATAAAATAATATCCCGGACATATACCTATCTAGAATGCTTTATTATGTGTTTACTCACAACAAGACTATCATTTTCAGTGAATAGTACCTTGATATCTTTCTGGGTAAGTGCAATGGACGGTCGGAAAGATGGTTGAAATTGATTTTTGGTGCATGCTTGCGGTATATTTTCTCAATAACCCAGATATGTACTGTGGGGATAAATGCTGTTTATTGTGCTTTTGGAACTCTACCAAGTGTTTCTTTGGTAGTATCTACACTTTTCAAGGTAGATGGAGCCAAAGTTGGAGGAAAACTCAAAATGGACCATTTCATAGCAGATTGTGCCTATGTTTCGGTGGCATTATTTTATTTACCCAGCAAGATAGAGAGCTGAAATACTGTGGATACATAGTCCATTTGGGGTACATTACATCATTAGTAAAATCTCAATGGTAGTATTTTCAGTTTAGGTGATATTCAACATCAAAAGTCAGAAAAATTTTGCCCTCAGGGGGCGCTGTAGGCTGGATGCAAGTACAGGCTATTCCCAGCAATGACTTTTTTTTTGAATTGTGATACACACAGCTAGTTTTCTCTGAAAATAATGAGTTTGGTTTGGTACTATGCTGGGTAGATAGCTTTCTGACTAAAGGCGACGTTCTAAAGAGCTAATGTTCTACCGACCTAATATTCTATAACTTGAAAAATAGCTCAAAGTATTGACACTACCAAAGAAATGCTTGGTATTCCTGAAAATAGAGTTCCAAAAGCACAACAAACAGCAATTACCACAACAGTGTATATCAGGGTTATTGAGAAAATATACTGCAAACATGCACCAAAAATCAATTTCGACCATCTTTCCGGCTGTCCGTTGGACTAACCCAGCAAGATATCAAGGTACTATTCACGGAAAATGATAGTCTTGCTGTGAGTAAACACATAATAAAGCATTCTAGATTGGTATATGTCTGGGATATTATTTTATTATCATTCCCTTTTCTAATTTTTATTGCTATCTCTCAAGTAATTCCGGCTCAATAACGTATTTACCCAGCTTGGCCACTATGTGGTTCTGATGTCTAACTGGACTAAATTGTCATAGGTCAAGATAAAAGTATAACATATTTGGTACTGTGCACCCTTAAGTCATGATAGTTGATGTAAAATGTGGTGTCAACACCCTTTGGACGACAAAACTGAGCCGTTTTATGGCGCTTTTCCACTACACGGTACCGGCTCTACTCTACTCTACTCTACTCTACTTGCCTTTTTTGCTTTCCCAGTAGGAAAAAGTACCTGGTACCAGGTATTAGTCGGTACTAGTGGGTACTTTTTCTGGTACCTGCTCTCCTGGGGTTCCAAAAACGGCCGACCAGGTACTAGTCGGTACTAAAATGTGACGTGCAACATTGCAGCCCACTAATTGGTCAGAGAGAATGGTATCTGCAAAAGACAACTTGCTTCCGCATTATCGCTAGGAAACTGGCTTCACTTGCCATCATTGAAACGTGTCTTCAAATTTTGTCTTTGAAACGTGTTGTTTTAGGAAGCTTGATAAATATACCGTGCGTTGCCTTACCTTTCAAACAAGGTTGCATTTGTTCACCGAAGCTGCTGCATTTATGAAATGCGTTTCTTTCTGTGACCCTGTTCATAGCGAAATTAGAAGCAACGGGGTTGTGTCAAATTCTGTTCCCCTAATTCCCCTTGAGAAAGTTATTGTGCTGCCCCTATTTTACAAAAATTGCGCGGAAAATAACTTTACAGGTGCTGATGAAGCATTTTGTTCTACGGAAAGGTATCAGATGAGCTGACGCATCGTAAAACGATAAATTCTAATACTCTGCCATCTCCTGCGATTTGTGCATTTGCTACGTGTTTTGCCTTCAATTTCAAAGTGAAATGTTTCATGAAGCCTGAATATAAATACTCTCTGCCTTTTACTTAGCTATATCATTGCTTTGCGTTTTTAGGTGGTACGTTATTTAATGTGCAACCGAATCGGACACAACACCAGCTGCTATCCTATGCATCAGGAGAATGTCAAACAGAAATTACTATTAAACACTCGCGGACTTTAGTGCCATAACGTGGTGACGGTAGTGCGCGTCCCCTGATTTAAACACATACATATTTAACAAAATCGACGGAATAAAAGTAAACTTGATATAACTGAGGATCCCGTCGCGGCAGTAACATGCTGCGTCGCAATGACGAGCAGGTGCCACAGAGGCGGTGCTATCCTCTAATGGAAAAGCAACCCCAAAAAAGTACCCGGTGCCGAGTAGAGTAGAGCCGGTACCATGTAGTGGAAAAGCGCCATTAGTAGCTTCCAGGTGGTGCCACCGGCAGGCAAAGTGAGATACGGATAAAAAATTCAGCTTTTTCCAAGAGACACCCATATCTACCTATGTGCCAAGTTTTATTCAATTCCAGGGGGTCAACTGCACACCGAATGTCAGTCTCTCATGGAATGGTTCTTAAAAGCAGTCCCTGATAAGAGTTTGAAAGCTTTTGATAAAGGGGATAGCTGGTGCTAATATCATTGATGTTAGCTTAAATACTTTACCCTGGCCTGTAGAGCCTGATGCTGCAGGTTGCAAAAGATTTGCTGGATAAAGAGGCAATCGAGAAGGCAGAGATCAGAGCGAGATACATGGAGGAGAAATGCCCTCCACTGGAGCTCCCCAGGAATATGGAAGCTTTACAGGTAACCGACAAACCAATCTAATGACTTCTAATCTGTATATTTTTCTATTTGGCTCAATTGCAACAGTGGAACCAGCCCCACAAATGCGAATGCCTGTGACTTGCTGATTGACTGAGTGTTGGAGCTAGATCAATGTTTACACATCATAGGAATTCCCATTGAGGCGCTAATGGAAATTAGCATTTCAATCGTGGTATTAATGGTCCAGCCATATTCTAGGATTTGACCTTGTCTTGTTAAACTGGTAACCCTGCCTCTACTCATGCAAAATGTGTTTTATCCTCTACCTGTTAGGTCTTAAATGATTCCAGACTTGAATAATTGCCGTCTCAGTGCTCAGTGGTACATTTAATCTTTTTGCGGATCTTCATGTAACTGTTACCAGATTTGTTAAGGTCTATGACCAACAGCCAGCGCTTATTTTCATGGGGCTGGATGACATTAATAAGAAAACGTAAAGTACCTTTTTCCTCACATTGGCATTTTGAGTTTATCTCTTATTTATTTATTTTAATAATATTTTTAGTGCATTTCCCGTCAGGGATGCCAATAATTCTGGATCCCAAGCTGCCTCAAATAATCCTGCAGTTCTGCGGCGCTAATTTGATAGTTTATTAATGCATTGTTTGAAATGTTCTCGTCCTATTTCCTCTAATTTCCTATGATTTCCACTGGTTTTACTTAACATTTACATAGAGTAGTTTCTTCAAGACTATTTTTTAATGCCATAGTAATTCTATATTATTCATCAGATCTTTTTATGTGCAATGCAGTTCTGGAGTTTTTTTCTGTATAGAACAGAATGTTCAAGTAATTTTTTTCAATTTTGAAATGAATATCAATGCTCTTTTCCTTTTAGATATTTATCAACAGGTTACTTCTGAAGACACAATCTGTCTTCTCAATGTGTTGATCTCCCTGAAAAGTGGGTACCATAATTACAATAAATATCTCTTTCCAGGCTCTTTGTATAGAACTCCATGAAAAGATTGATGTTCTGGATGAAGAGAGATATGACCTGGAGTGTAAAGTTGGCCTAGTCGTGAGGGAGGTGAGGGCTTTTCCTGACTGTTCCATGCTTTTCGTTTAATCCTCTCTGATAGGATTTCTTCTTCCTGGGTCAGTGGTCAGTGCTACCAACCCATTATCCTACTGACTATGCTAGGCAGTACTGGCATGAGACTTTAGAGACTAGATAAATCTGAGGTGTATTTCTCTGCTGTCAAAGACACTTCCACTTTACAGTTTCCTCTGAACAGTAAAAGCATGTGCTAGCTATTGCACTATGGCAGAAAAAATTTTAGCATTGCGCAGCACTCAAAATAAATTTTGTGGAACACATTTGTCACAGAGTACTACTGTATGACCAACGAATGAACAAAGAAACTGACCAAGACCCATTCACAGAATTCAGCGTGTTTCTTTTAAGCTTGTAATCACCTCTGTTATCATAGTATTAATAGAGACATCTGTGTGTTTGTTTGTCTGGCACTCGGTCCATATGTTTCTCAGTTTTTTTGACAACCGTTCATCCAGTAAACTTAGAACTTGGCAGGTGCATTACTAAGGACGCAGCCAAGTGCAGTGTTGAATGTTAAGTTGTTTGGCGGAGTGGTTCATGAGAAATCTCTAAAAAGCTGCAAGCAGCAGTGTCAGCCACCAAGCAATCAGTCTGTTTCTAACAAGTTTTTGAACAGGCACTGCACTAGTAGGTGTAAATTACAATTTGTTTTCAGTTTGTTATCTCATGACATTAATATTAGTACCATTGAGATAAATTTGAATGGGACATGAACTGGTTGACTTGGATGAGGGATTAAAAAAATTGAGTCGGAGTTGTAGGTAGGTGACCTGATGGCAATGCTTGAAGCTCCTGTCACCAACACTTCACAAGTAAAAGAGTCCTATTTGTCTTGTTCTTCACTCTTCCAAGGTTGCAGATCTCAACTTCAAAATTGTCGACCTGAGAGGGAAGTTTAAGAAGCCCCCACTGAAGAAGGTGCGCATGTCAGCCGACGCCATGCTCCAAGCCCTGCTGGGCTCCAAGCACAAGGTGACCCTGGACCTGCGATCCAACCTCAAACAAGTCAAGAAGGAGGTTAAGGATGAGGTGTGTGCCCCCCTCTGGCTTCTGCACAGTCCTGGAGCGCATGATGGCTCTGGAGAGGGTGATAGTGGCATCATTGCATGTTATGTGACTTTGGTACTACTAGCAGAACACACAAAGGTAAATTGATGAAACTCACTGTAATTGAAACCAAAATTGCGGTAAGAAAATCAAGACATATGAAAGCTGGCTAATTTTTCCTCAGTAAAGAAAATATTTATTTTTTTTACCGGTCTATCATTCTCATGTCCACTGTGGGTCACATATTGCCTTCCTGTGGTAAACTGAAGGAGAAATGCATGCTTGATTTTTATGTCTTTTTAACGGAGGACTATGCAGAACTACCCGTTTTGACTTAATCTTATAGTAATTAACTCCAACGTAATATCCACGGTCGATTTTTTTGTCCATACATACCCCCTGTTCTTTTAAATGACCATTAATTAGCCATAATTGTCCCCTAAGGCTGTTTCCAGGAGGCCGGCATTAACGCCACGCGTGGCATGAGAAGTTGCGAGATCATGACGTCACTGCGGCTTCCACATGCATTCATGTGCATGATGCATGCGATGTCAAAATGTCTGAATACATGGATATCTAAGTAAATTAGATTACCAACCAATTTAAAATTGTTCATTGAGCGAATCAACTGTTTGATTGCAAATTGAGCAAAGTAAATGGGAAGGGGGTGAAAGAAGTTGTCGAGTAGAGGAGGATGATTTTGAAGACCTTAACTTTGCTTAGTTCAGCACGCAATTTGCCTGAATGTGTTTGCTTGATTATTACATTTGGCCGTTGTGTGTATGTCTTGTTCAATTATTAAATAAAAAATGTTAAAAGTTTGCAGCACAGATTTGCCTGAATGCGCTTGCCCAGTCTTGGCTGCATTTGTCCATTGCTTGCAGTGCGAAAATGTAATTTGTCTCTCACATTCATGTTTGATGCGCTTCACACAATGTTTTCTACTTCGCGTATATTTTTAGACGCTTAAAAACCAGGGCCATATTAACATGATTTTATTTTTATGAAATCCTTTTTAATAATATGTTAAAGTTTTCCGACGAGAGGTGGAATTCAGAGGTCTGCCATTTATTCAGATTACTGACATTATTTCAATCTAGCACGGTAGCCTGGTTCGGTTTGTCTGCTTCTCATTATCTCTTCTAAATCATTATTGGCTAGATTTTGGTTTTGATTGGTCAGTTGGCTGAATAAATGGCTTGATTACAAGTTAGGCAAAGAACACAGGAATTGATTTAAGGTGAGCTAATTATGCCAAGGTGACGGCAGCTGTCCAGCCTCGCTAGTAATTGGCACTTTTCTTCCCGGAAGCATTTTAAATGGCCTCTGATGTTAGTTCACCTCTAAATTAAAGTTGTGTTGGATAGAAAAAGGTAATAATCAAGCTCGTCTGTCTGCCTCATAGAGGAAGCGGGAATATCTCGGTCATTCAACAATCACAATGCAGGACCGCAGGACAATGGACATTCATGGAGATGGCACCCGCACTGACGTCACGATTAGGGGCGCCCCAAGAGGATATTTTCAGAATTGAGGCTGAATTTTCGTCTGCTGTGGTGATAATGGCGCGGTCCACTGGTTTTGTAAAATCGCTCATAAAAATTAAAGAAATCGCAAAACAAAGAAAAAAAAGTCATAGGAGCTTTTTTCATGATATATTGAAATAATATTACCCACCCTTTCCCAGCTATGATAGTCCTCCTTTAAATCTTCAGTTTTTTTAATTGTTTTATTTTTATTCTTGTCAATGGGGTATTGTCATCCCCTCGGCAATTTGTTTGTCTGTCCGTCTGTCATTCCATCATTTGTTACCGCTCTTGCTGGTGAACCCATTGTAGGGACAGCTCACAAATTTAAACGGGTTATGCATATTGGGTGTCTCCAGAGGCTTATTTGATGTCAAGGTCATGGCTCTGATTTTGAACTAATTTTTTCTCAGTCAAAGGTGGGGCACACCCGCCGGTAACGCATGCTGAGGGAGTATATAGCACCGGGCGCAATCTAGTTAGCTAATGTAATATTTTTTTAATCGGTGCTCTGCTTACAGGATAAGGATCTGCGAGATGTTGGCGACTGGCGCAAGAACATCGAGGACAAGACCGCATGGGGGGGCCGGAAGAAGATGTTTGAGTCAGAGTGAATCAATTCCTATGCCATTGACCGCTTCCCTCAAATCTCTCAACTGTCAATCTGTGCCCTTAAATGGACTCTTAAAAATTGTCTTAAGCATTTCTCACTGGCAGTTTATGGTTGATGTTAAACATTGGTTTACAGGTTTCCTCAGATAAACCAGAAATTTGTTGCTGTAGCATTCTCCAAGCAACATGTCTGTTTATTCAGTTGGTCCTCTAGCATGTTTCTTTCGTGCCAAATTGATTTTTGTAAATAAACAAACCAATTGAAATGTGTTATTAAAATGGAATTGGCTGTTTTTTCTAGAACCTGTGCAAATATGCTCGTTGCACCTCTCATTTAATTTAATCCCAGTACTCTTGCATGTTTAAAATGTCCTGGAGTTTATGATGCTTTAATTAAGAGATAATGCAGTAAATACAACCCCAATTTCGAAATAGCTGGGACAAAGTGTAAATTGTGAATAAAATCAAAACGCAATGACTCTCAAATCACACCAGCCAGTGTTATTCACAATAGAACAGAGATAACATAGCAAATGTTGAAACTGAGAAATTTTACAATTTTATCCTCAAAATGAGCTCATTTCAAATTTGATGGCTGCTACAGGTCTCAAAAAAGTTGGGACAGGGGCCTGTTTACCATGGTGTAGCATCCCCTCTTCTTTTTAACACAGAGTGGAGGCGTCTGGGCATTGAGGAGACAAGTTTCTTGAGTATAGCCATTGGAATTTGATCCCACTCTTGTTTAATACAGGCTTCCGGCTGCTGGAGAGTTTTGGGTCTCCTTTGACAGGCTTTTTGTTTAATTATGCGCCAAATGTTCTCAATCGGTGAAAGATCAGGACTGCAGGTAGGCCAGTTCAGCACACGGACTCTTCTACTGCGAAGCCATGCTGTTGTAATAGCTGCAGTATGTGGTTTTGCATTGTCCTGCTGAAATACACAAGGCCTTCCCTGGAATAGATGTCGTCTGGAGGGAGCATATGTTGCTCTAAAACCTTTATATACCTTTCAGCATTCATGGTACTTTTTAAAACATGCAAGTGTCCCACACCATATGCACTAATGCATCCCCATACCATCAGAGATGCTGGCTTTTGAACTGAACGCTGATAACAGGAGGGGTGGTTTTTCTCCTCTTGAGCCTGGAGGACACGACGCTCATGATTTCCGACCAGAATGTCAAATTTGGACTCGTCTGACCACAGGACACTCTGCCACTTTGCTACAGTCCATTTTAAAAGAGTCTTGGCCCACAGAACACGGCGGCGTTTCTGGATCATGCTCAACAATGGCTTCCTTTTTGCATGATAGAGTTTTAGGTGGCATCTGTGGATGGCAGGGCAGACTGTGTTTACAGACAGTGGATTCTTGAAGTATTCCTGGGCCCATTTAGTAATGTCAATGACAGAATCATGCTGGTGAGTGATGCAGTGGCCTCTGAGGGCCCGAAGATCACGGGCATCCAGTAAAAGTCTTCGGCCTTGTCCCTTACGCACAGAGATTTTTCCAGTTTCTTTGAATCTTTTGATGGTGTTATGCACTGTCGATGATGGCACTTTTAAAGCCTTTACTATTGAGGAACATTGTTTTTAACGTATTCCACAATTCTTTTTACGCAAGCCTTCACAGGTTGGAGAGCCTCTGGCCATCTTTACTTCTGAGAGACTCAGCCTCTCGAAGACATCCCTTTCATGGCCAATCATGTTACACACCTGATGCCAGTTAACTTAATTACTTGCTAAATGTTCTTTCAGCTGATTCTCTTATATATTAATTGGTTTTTCAGCCCTTTTTTTGCCTGTGTCCCAACTTTTTTGAGACCTGTTGCAACCAGAAAATTTGAAATAAGCTCATTTTGTGGATAAAAATGTAAAATGTCTCAGTTTCAACATTTGAAATGTTATCTATGTTCTATTGTAAATAACATTGGCTCATGTGATCTAAAAGTCATTGCATTTAGATTTTATTCACAATTTACACTTTGTCCCAACTATTTCGGAATTGGGGTTGTACATGGATTGAACTTTCATCAATCGTTTGTGTATTAGCCACATGGATTGAAGATTATAAAGTTTAACTGAAGGAATAGTTCAAGTTTTTGAACTGGGGTTGTTTGACATACATATCCCAATCAGTGTATTCCAGCAGATGATTTATGGCATGACAGTCTCTTGTCTCTGTAAGGATACGGAAGTAGTATTTGCCATTGAGAAAATTAACGCTTGTGCCAAAGGAATGGGCACTTTGACAACGAGGCAAAGCACTGAGGATTTTCAAAATATAGTGTACACAGAAACGGATATTGATTTATTTTAGGAGGGCCTTCTTTTAGGTGTCTTCTATGCATTTTGGTGCTGTCCCCATCCAAACCAGTGTATTGCTCTGCTTCCATGTCGCTAAGCTCTGCTTCTCCCAACTGGAAGTTTGCTGACAGTTATCTACTGCAGGTGATACACTGACTGGGGATAAGCTCTCATACAACCATACTTAAAAAAATCCTAACTATGCCTTGAATGGGATGTTGAGTATACACACTTATTGGCTTTTTTTTTTTTTTAAAGCTTTTATTAATTGATTGCACAGTATACACATGAACTGGCCTCTAGCATTGTGTAGTAACGAAGAACAAGTTCAAATGATGATTTATTTTGGCTGGTACGGTTAAATGTTTTATTTGGTATTTTGGTATAATAATGAAAATTGACTGCGAATGAAGTTAAAAAAAAAAAAGGTCTCTAATAATTGACAAAATATTGATTTCATTGAATGATTATCAAATGGGAATATAAATCACCAGTCAGCTAAAAACAACTGTACAATAAAACCTCGAGATGAGAAGTAAAAGTACTGAAGCATTAATGGTCCTAATATTTTTGATGTAGAAGGACCGAGAAATGTCCCATTGCTGAATTTAGGTTCCCAGCAAGACAAAATTGATAACCTTAACAGTCATAACTCTTTTGACAACAATAATAGATATGACAAACAGGAAGTGCTCCTGACCGTGCTTGTGCTCTGGGAGGTCAGAGGTCATGGGTAGGGTGATCTCTTCAGGTCATTTAGTCTGTGGAATGATAATGTTTGGATTCCAGACTTCATCCTGTCCTGACTGGATCGTCTAAATCAGGTAATCATCAAACACATATTTATTGATCAGTGAGCCTGTTTAAAGCAGTAATTTAAGGGCTCATGAATGATGGGCCTATATGTAAAGGTTCAACCTGCCATTTTTAACTTTCTACCTACGCAAATGCGTATTTCATGGTGAACTTGTTGTAGATGATTATATACATTTATCAATTAAAAAATAAATTTGTGTTGTATTTGGAACCAGCTGTTGCTGCATACTTAATTTTGTGTGATTACGTTGTTGTTTGTCAACACAGGGTACTCCTCAGGATTGTAATGGATTGTTTATGCTTTGGAGGTAAGCAATAAAAAAATTCTTAACCACATTTGGCTTGCCATCTTCCTCAGCCAAAATGTAAAGTGCAGGGTCTTTTTAAGGAGCATTCAAACTGTGATTTAAATCCGTCCAGTTCAGGGCACCAGTCAGTGAGTAAATGGTAAAAAATGAATGATAGTCTTGACGGAGGAGTTATTTATATATTTGAAGCTGTTTGAGTTTAGAATTTCAGGAGCACTCTTTCCCCATTGGCCAAAGATGGGCTCCCAGTCCATAATAAGAAAGGTTAACTTTTGCTGACCCGTCAACGAATGCCATTAAAACTCTTCTAATTTTTGTTTTGGCAGCCAGTCTCAGCTCTGACGGCCCCGGTCATAACTGTTTCTCTCTCAGGTGAGAATCTGTCTTGTCTTGTTCCCATACATGTATACACCTGGGTGTAGTGATTCATTAAGTCATTTGTACTGCTGTTTTTTATATATTGATGCAATCTGCTTTATTATTTTCGGCTTCAAAGAGATATTAATCCAACAGTTCCTCTAACTTGTGTGATTATTTTTCTGATCTTATAAAAAGTTATAATCCTTATTTATTTATTTTTTTTACATAAGTGCAATATTCACACATTAGAATGTGATACTTTTTCATACTTTCATTTTTGTTTGTGTAATTGTGCTCCGTAATTACTCTAGCATATTCTATTTTCCACTGGTGCTAGTGGGTATGACAATCCCACCGAGTATAAAAGCATGATGTCACATACAGTTACTACCATATTGAATGTGGAAGAGTTAGTGTAACTTACACAGACTTGGAGATTTGGCTCACTACTTTGGGATGAACCAATACTTATAATCTTATTCAGGGTATTCTTGAGATTTTTCAGTACGAAAAATTATTCAGTTGTCAGACCTGAAGATATTTGAGATATTTGATTTGCAATGTGGGATTCTAATGGTGCTTGTTGTGGTGTACGATAAAATCATTAGCCTATCACTTTGTAGAAAACAATTTTCGAATAATTTGTTGAAATGGAGGGCTCAGATGCAGCAAGGAACAAGGGCAGAAATTATTTTTCATGAAATAGCAGTAGCACCTTTCTGATATTATAATACAGTGTTCGAAATAAGGAAAAAAAAAATACGTTGTCCACTGGACAACCTAGGAAACAAATCAGGTTGTCCGCAAGAATTTTTAGTTGTCCAGTGTACTATCATTACCGTTTAAAAAAAAAAAAAAAAAAAAAAAAAAAAAGTATACGCTTAATAAGTTGAATAACGCAAAAAAAAGCTTCAATTTGTCGTACAGGTGATACTCAGAACAATGCAATAAAATATCAAACAAAAAATTCTCCTGCCAAGCTAAACAACTGTTAACCAAAACCACTCTCTTGCAACTCAATACCTCGGTTCATTTGCGCGCCGTTTCTTTAATATTTCTGAGCCTGTCTTCCATCACAATCTCAGGCAAAAACAGGTCATCATGACACTGCATTTCCCTGTCTTATCGGACTTGGCATTAGCTCGCTATATGACTAGCAAGAACAGAGCCGACCTATTTGACATGGCTTGGCACGAGTGAGATATATGTGTGCAGGACTAGGAAAAGGGATTGGGATTTTTTTCCATTCTGAGATTAACGGGGTCAAAGTTCAACCTGTTCTATTTAACCGAAAATGCATGTGCAAAGCTAGGATTTCAAACTACTGTACTGTCAATTTACAACACTTTGCTGTGAAAAACTTGGATCACTCTTTGATTTTGTTGGAAAATCTCAATTTTCATCAGGTGACCCAAGTGACCACTTTTCCTAGTCCTGCACCCATATACCGGCTGCAAGTATTTGAAAACAACATAGCCAAAACGCAATCGAAAGATTTCCGCTTCCTAGGGGTGTTAGATTACCAATTATTAATTAATAGTAATGAAATTCTACATAAAGCTGTACAATTTCAGATAACTTACCTCTCGGTGTCAAAGAGCACTTAAGTTTCATGCTAGAAGAGAGCCAGCCGCTACACTCACAGCAGTAAATTTGATTGAACTCTGAATATGCATACACTATGTTAACACTTATAATATGAACACATAAAATTCACCTCAAAGGAAGATGCTTGTCATATTTTCGTATCTCTGCTTGTTCACGGTTACATCCGGCGCGTTTGTGCCACCACAAAATCGCTGTTTCCCTCCGTACTTTATTTAAAAAAAAAAAAAAAGACTTGCGTTCTCGCCCGTACAAGATTCTTGAAAGTTACGCGCAGTAGGCCCTCCATATGACCAAAATGGTCGCGTCCATTGCAGAGGGAAGTAAATAAAATTCTGACAAATTTAAATTAATAAAACTTCCGGCATATTTGGTTGTCCAACGGACAACCTCGTGAGCAGCTTAGGTTGCCCGGATCTATTTCAAGTTGTCTAGACAACCGGATAACCACTTATTTTTAAAACTGTATATTATGTGTGTAAGTTTGAAACCAAAATCAAAAACAGGAAGGTCTCGGTCTTACGATATTTACATCAGCATATTCATATTAGATTTAGATATGAATGTAACCTAGTATTGGATTTGGAAAGAAAGCCAGAGAACCAAAGAACAGTAGGTATACTGTTCAGGTGTGTTCTCTTCGTACCACACATAAAATGATGCATTACTTTCTGAAGCACCAAAATTCAATGAGGATGATTTCTTTTCAGGACAGGAAGAAAGTACTTGCAGGGTACTAGAAGCATCAAAAACCAAAATGGGAGAAGCACTACCATTTGTGCGTTGAAGAGGAAAGGAAATAATCTTCCACACCATTGACAATCTTCAGCTGCTGCCAAAGCTCATTTGTTGCGAGTTGTATGTCAAGAAGGATCAGATAGACCTTAGTAGAGCTGAAAAATAGATGTCAGTTGTGAAGGGGGGTAGTAACAGTATCTGGGGCCGAGAGACATGAGTTTGCATCTGTATCTGGTTGACATACGAACCGCTCACAGGTCATTCTTTATGAGAACTTCTGCCATTTAGCAAGTCTTTCGGAAAGCTAGTCCTTGCTTTCTCCTGGGGAATCGCTGTCAGTATCCAATGATGCAATGGAAAAACTGTTACTTTGGATCAACTTAAAACTTTGCTACATGTAAATTAATTAGTTCTCCTTGAGTCATATATGTGACTCGGCATCAATGTATTTGAGTTAAGGAAAACCAATTAAGTTGGGTGTAACAAATTAAAGCAGTTTTTTCAAGTTGATCAAAAGTAACACGTTTTACAGTGGGTGATTGTTTTTACTAAACCGTCTTTACCATGCCCTGTGTACCAATGACCAGTGAGCAGTCATTCTAGCTCATTCCGGCCCTCTATTTATAGATGAAAATATTCTCCAATTTGCCTATTTTTATTGAAGTCTGTGTAATGTTATATAGACTGTATGTGTGACTCCTGGGGCTGGTTTCGCAAAGATAGATTCTGACTATGGGTTAGACACAAGCACGAGTCAGACTTCAGTTAGACGTCTAAATTCAGCCATTTCACAAAGCAGTTTAGTTCTTGACTATCTTAAGTAGGACTGCTGTACAATGAATTCTGGGTAAATTAAGACCTTTTTCAAATAAAAAAAAAAATGGCCGCATCTAGCCGGCCCGCTCAGCTCTCTTTACCCCAGCAGAAAACTTCTGTCTCCTTGAAGAATTCTATACATATAAAGAAATTTTGTATATTTCAAATGGGTTACTGTGGTCTCTAAAAACTCTGTCCCTTCTCATTGCTCTCTCCATTTCGATGTTTACAAACCACAAATTACGAACCATGTTTTTCTTTCTTTCTTTCTTGTTTTCCTGTTTTTGTGTTGAGTACCACTGGTCAGAAGGTGTAACTGATTGGTTACCATGGTAACATAGGTCTAAAACCTTAGTTAGCCTGGGGGTGAGGTGTCTAATTTTTTTGGCTTGAACTTAGTCAGTCTTTATTTTTCTGAAACGGTCTAACTTGCATTAAACTAATCTATGTGCAAGTTTTAGAGTGGTCTAAATAGACCAGTCTGAAATATCTTTGTGAAACTAGCTCCTGGTGTTTAGATTTGTTTGTTTAGATAAAATTTTTTTTAGTGAAATTCATAAATATTGAGCTTACAGCCAATGATTAATGTCACTTTTTAAGTAGGAAGGTCTCTCAAGGACTAGGTGCCATGGTGCCATGAGCTGGTGATGCTCAATATAGACTTTGTCCACCACATTATTTTTCAATTCTCAGGAGTCCTCTTACTGAAATATGACGAATTCTGTCCTCCTGTTTGAATCAGTCCTCATGTACTTCGTCATAAGGACCTAAAAACTGTGCTGAAATGGGATTTACTCCCATCTGCAATTGACTCTAAAACTGTTCACATTACCATTTTTATTCATGATAAAACATAATCACTTATCTCAATTTCCCTTTTGAAATGTAATATCCGTTGCTTGCTAAATGATTCATGCATATACTCCACTTTTGAAAATAAGCTGCTAATGTAGTTTGTAACACCAATTGCCCAATGCTTATAGTGTACCCATGGGAATTTCAGTGATTGACATTTGATCATCTGTATAAAAACTAGAGAGCCTGAGTCAGTTACCCACTGGGGATTCGGCTAACAGTGTTGTGTAGCATATTGCATTGAACTCTTTTTTTGCTTGGATATAAGTGCAATTTGTGCTTGTCTGGGCTATGAAAATGTGTAAAATGAGCTGCAATTTCTACTTCCTGCAGAAAATATGGATATAAACCTTAAAACTATTACGAACAAACTTTACATTCATTCATGGTCTTAAAATCTGAGTGTACTGAAGTTACTGGAGCTAAATTTGTGCCACTGAAAAAATATTTTCAGACTGTATTGTATGTGAAGGATGCTCATGGTGACGGTTATTTTCTCCAGCTCTGGCCTGCTGCTGGGTTATTAATGGCCTGAGCAAGACTCCTCGAAGGCAGACAGCTGTCCTCCTTGAGTTCTTTCCAAATTTAGAAAAGATGTTGACTGCTTGAGTGGCCTTTAGAATGGCCCTCCCCACATTTTACAATGAGGCTCCAGCAGTTGTGAAGTTCATGATAAAGTAATGGCAACTTGGCTGTGAATCACTCTGTTTGTTTGTGATGCTATTTAAGGATAGATTGGAGTTAGTGGGTTGGTGGATTAATTGATTTGTAAATGACTAAATGTTGTAATACAGATCCTACTGAGCAATCAGCTGTAATTGAGAAGTCAATTGATTCAATTGATTGCTGCTTTTTAAAACTCCGGTTGTATTATAAATGACTAGTGTTTTCTTTTTTTTTTCTTTTTTTTTTTTTTTTGCAGGGTGTGACAGAAAAGGAGAGCCAAGATGTCGGAGTAAGTCTTCAGCCTGCACTGTATTCAGTGTGGAGGGTGACAACTAAAATTATAATACAAATTCAGAGGGCTTGGCGCCCTGGATGTATTTGTAAAAACATGCTTGAAAAAGGGCCTCTTCTAAATTGATTATATATTCATACCTTTGTCATGATTAGCCATTATGTTTCCGTGAGCTCTATGGTAATGGTAATGTTTTCTTGTCTTGAAAAAGCTTGTGTTGCCTTGAAAATGTGATTGACACAGATCGGTCTCGTTACATCATTAACGGCGAGCAGAAATAAGAGAATCCTCTCTTGTAACTGTACTATAGTGACACAGCATGTCAAATGTCAAAACATTTGTTGCCATTAACCCACTGAAGCATTAATTTTTGGAAAATCATCTCAAGATTTTAATCAGTGTCCTCGAACTCCTTTGCTTAGGATTTGATTAAGTATGTTACAGCCTCATATTTGTGACCTTAGGCTCTAAATGTTTATAGCTAAGTTAAGGTTTGATACCTCATTGCTTTCAAACACTTAAAAATATAAATATTGCCTCATTTGCTATTTTGGGGATTAGGCTGGGCACCGCCCTTTTTTGTGCTGTGAAGTGTCTTTGTGATAGACTTTCTGTAGAAAGCACTGTACAAATAAATAAATAAATACAACGTAAATAAATAAATAAATAAATAAGAAATTGAATTGAATATTTACCAAATACCCTGTCCTCCACAACCTTACAGGAAAAAAATGTCTTCAAGTCGGAAACATCACCTTAAGGTAAAGATCTCTACCCAGTCCCTTTTTTCAGTATAATTGTTGAGCAATGTTTCTTTGTCAAGAAAACTGAAAGAAAATATTACTCAGATGTAAAGGTCTGGTCTCTCTCTCATTTGAATGTTTGTATGATGAAGTAAAATTTCACTGAAGTGGGTAACTTCTGTAGCACCGTGCTTTTAGTGGTAAAGCCCAAAATACAACTTCAACTTGGGACAATTTGGGACAGTAGAGCAAATGCCCATGATGACTGAAATTGATGATATGATGATGTTATTGGAGACAGAATGATGACAAGATATTTAATGTTTTCTCTGGTCAACTTCATTTTATTGGTAAATATACTTCCATTCCTGCTATTCAGGCCTGCAACATATTCCAAAAATATTGGGATGAAGGCAAGTAATGAGGCAAAAAAAAAAAAAAAAAAACGATGTGATTTGAAACAGCTGATGTCTGCAGACGATTGTAATCGTGAGTGGGTTAAAAAGCAGCATCCAGGAAAGGATCACCAATTGGCCTACAAATGCATGAGAGAATTATTGAAACATTCAAAAACAATGTTTCTCAAAGAAAAATAGGAAGGGATTTGGATATTTCACCCTCTGTGAAGAGGAATCTTGAGAAATTTCTGGGCAGAAAGGGAAAGGATGCAAACCAGAGATGAATGCCCATGATATTTGATTGTTTGATTGCTCAGGAAGCACAGCATCAAGAGCAGCCACTTATCTATACGTAATGTAACCATGCGGGCTCTAGATTCCTTTGGCCAACCTTTGTCAGGTTCTAAAATATGTCGTTACATCCGCAAAGGCTCATGAAAACTTTATTTGCAACAAAGAAGCCTTATTACCAGCGTCCAGAAGGGCTGTCGACTTTTCTGGGCTCTGAGGTATCTGCGATGGACCATCACACAGTGGAAACATTTTATCCTGGTCAGCCAAATCAGCATTTCAAAAAATTAATACTGTGTGCTCCAGACCAAAGCACCAAGTCCAAAAGCCACACTTTGTCATGGTGTGGGGTTGTGTCAGTGCCCTAGGCAAGGATAACTTGCACTTCGATGAAGGTACACTTAATGCTAAAAAAAAAAAAAAAAAATAAAACCACTGATTTTGGAGCAACATATGCTGTCTTCAAGATGAAATCTTTTCCAGGGACGCCTATACATATTTCAATGAGATAGCGCAAAACTGCATTCCACATGCAAAGGCATGGCTGCATGGGAGGAGGGTGCGGCTGCTGAACTGGCCTGCCTACAGTCCCACCTTGTCCACAATAGAGAACCTGTGGCACATTTTGAAATGCAAAATGCAAAAACACAGACTTCATGCTGTGGCACACTTTAAGGCTTGTTTGCAGGAAGACTGGCACAAAATTACATCTGGAAACCTTCATGGGCTGAAACATCAAATGATGTGCCGTTGAATTGTTTTCAGTGTTATACAGGTCAAGGATGATTTACAAATTACAGCTTTCAGTTTTAATTTTAATTTAACAAGCCATCCAAATTTTTCTTATTTGGGGTTGTAACATGCCCACTTCTCTTGGTCTGTCCATCTCTCTCACAGAGCTTGATGCTGTCCATTGCTAAAGGTTTGCTGGAAGCAGAAGCGAAGGATGCTGAAGAGCAGAGGCACAACTACATGGAAGATCACTGCCCCCCACTGGACTTACCTGAAACGATGCAAGAACTGCAGGCATGTGGTCGGCCAATCAAATCATCCACATCATCGGTGGGGAGAAGGGAGATTTTTTTTGACCGCTAGGATGCACAGGGTTATTTATTATTATTATTTTTTTTTTTTTTTTTTTTTGCACAGGGTTTTGTGAGAGGTGCTCAGCATGAGTATGTGGAGGGGGTTACTCATGTTTAACAGTATGAGTGCGTTACTGTTGTACTTCCGCTGACTAGTTGGTCTTCACAGGACTTGTGCAGGAAGATCCAAAAGCAAATTGATGCGGGGGAGGAGGAGAGATACGACTTGCAAATCAAGGTTGACAAATGTGATAAAGAGGTAGTGCCCCGCCCCTTTGTGTGGCAATATTGCATTACTAGGCCAGTGGCATTTAGCATCGCTGGTTAACAAACTTTTAAAGCAACCTTTACCAAAATGAGTTGTTTGACATTACTTAATTTAAAATTTATACAGGTGGATATAGCTGGTTCACCTCTTAAACTGTAACTTTTCACTTAAGTTTTCTGTAAAGTAGGTTCAAAGTCAGAAAAGGCATTTTTTCATAGGTTTGAATACAGCAGCTGCATTTTATAGAACCATTTATGGGTCTATAAGTTTTATGGGGCTAATTACTTAGTTAATGGGGTCATTGTTCATATGTACATCCCAAGACTTTCTTTCGTACTCTCTTTGTCTTGGTCTCTCTCTGTCGCTCTCTCTCTCTCTCCCCCTCTGTCTCACTCAATCTCCTCCTCCCTCTCTCCTCTCTCCAGATTGAAGACCTGAAGATCAAAGTTCAGGACCTGAAGGGCAAGTTTAAGAAACCTGCACTACGGCGAGTGCGTATGTCTGCCGACGCTATGCTCAAAGCTCTGCTGGGCTCCAAGCACAAGGTCAACATGGACCTGAGAAACAACCTCAAGCAAGTGAAGAAGGAGGTGAAAGAGGAGGTGGGTGTACTCTGATGCTGTTTGCACAGCACTACTTGATTGCTTCTCAACGGTCCGTCAGTTATCCTTCATGCTCATCCCATGGCTATTTGTTAACATATTGGAAATGGTGTGGTGCTCCATACATGAAATAGGACTCTGCTGCAACATGACTTCTCAAAACTGGCTGACGATAAAGTCAAGACCCGCCACAATCTACAACCCCAATTCCAAAATTGTTGGGACAAAGTGTAAACTGTGAATAATATCAAAACGCAATGACTTTCAAATCACATCAGCCAGGATTTTATTCACAATAGAACAGAGATAACATAGCAAATGTTGAAACAGAAATTTTACAATTTTATCCACAAAATCAGCTCATTTCAAATTTGATGGCTGCTACTGGTCTCAAAAAAGTTGGGACAGGGGCCTTTTTACCACGGTGTGGTATCCCCTCTTCTTTTTAACACAGAGTGGAGGCGTCTGGGCATTGGGGAGACAGGTTTCTTGAGTTTAGCCATTGGAATTTGATCCCACTCTTGTTTGATACAGGCTTCCAGCTGCTGGAGAGTTTTGGGTCTCCTTTGATGGACTTTTCGTTTAATTATACGCCAAATGTTCTCAATCGGTGAAAGATCAGGACTGCAGGCAGGCCAGTTCAGCACACAGACTCTTCTACTACGAAGCCATGCTGTTGTAATAGCTGCTGTATGTGGTTTTGCATTGTCCTGCTAAAATACACAAGGCCTTCCCTGGAATAGATGTGTAGTCTGGAGGGGAGCATATGTTGCTCTAAAACCTTGATACCTTTCAGCATTCATGGTACTTTTTAAAACATGCAAGTGTCCCACACCATATGCACTAATGCATCCCCATACCATCAGAGATGCTGGCTTTTGAACTGAATGCTGACAACAGGAGGGGTGGTCTTTCTCCTCTTTAGCCCAGAGGACACGATGCCCATGATTTCCAACAAGAACTTCAAATTTGGACTCGTCTGACCACAGGACACTTTGCCACTTTGCTACAGTCCATTTTCAATGAGCCTTGGCCCACAGAACATGGCGGCGCTTCTGGATCATGCTCAACAATGGCTTCCTTTTTGCATGATAGAGTTTTAGGTGGCATCTGTGGATGGCACGGTGGACTGTGTTTACAGACAATGGTTTCTTGAAGTATTCCTGGGCTCATTTAGTAATGTCAATGACAGAATCATGCGTGTCTGAGGTCCCGAATATCACGGGCATCCAGTGAATGTCTTCGGCCTTGTCCCTTATGCACAGAGATTTTTCAAGTTTCTCTGAATCTTTTGATGGTGTTATGCACTGTCGATGATGAGACATTCAAAGCCTTTGCAATTTGACGTTGAGGAACATTGTTTTTAAAGTATTCCACAATTTTTTTACACAAGCCTTCACAGGTTGGAGAGCCTCTGGCCATCTTTATTCTGAGAGACTCAGCCTCTCTAAGACATCCCTTTTATAGCCAATCATGTTACACACCTGATGCCAGTTAACTTAATTACTTGCTAAATGTTCTTTCAGCTGATTCTCTTATATATTAATTGGTTTTTCAGCCCTTTTTTGCCTGTGTCCCAACTTTTTTGAGACCTGTTGCAACCAGAAAAGTTGAAATGAGCTCATTTTGTGGATAAAAATGTAAAATGTCTCAGTTTCAACATTTGAAATGTTATCTATGTTCTATTGTAAAAAACATATTGGCTCGTGATGTGAAAGTCATTGCATTTTGATATTCACAATTTACACTTCGTCCCAACTATTTCGGAATTGGGGTTGTAGTTTCAAGTCTTGAGTCGCTTGTTTATTCAGTCACTAAAACTAAATCCTTTTTTGTATTAATATTGCATCAATGCTGAGTGCATATGTCTGAAACAGACATCAATAGTCTACAAGGATGCATCTGTGGCTCATACCTGCTATTCCTTACTTGTCCTCCACTGTTATTGCTCCTATGTTTGTCTCAGCTGTGCTCTATTTTTATCAGTCCCGTGTTTGTCTTAGTTATGCTTCATCTTTAGCTCACCTGTGCCTCAGATGCACATCACCTGTATTGCCATCAAATCTCTTTCCAGGATAAGGAGCTGCGCGATGTTGGCGACTGGCGTAAGAACATTGAGGACAAGGCTGGCATGGACGGCAGGAAGAAGATGTTTGAGACGGAGGGTTAGGCCCCTTCTGATACTGGGCTCATGGCTACCATCTTGAAATGCTCCCTGTCAGCTGAATGACCTTCTGTTTGGACTCTCTCTTCATTCATACTCTTCCGTTTACCGGGGGTGTTTTTACACAGTTGAATTTTTTAAGTCAAAATTTCCATTTTGTTGTTTCGGGGGAAGTTGTTTCCTGTACTGACGCATGTTACTGGAAAAATGTTACGGAGAAATAAAGTTCATGGCTGACCTTTTCAGGGCTTCTCTATGAAAATAAAATAGATATTGAATCCGCTGTCAAACTCTCAAATCTTTGGGATCCCTGGTCACTCCACAGGATCAATCTTTTTTTTTTTTTTTTTTTGTAAAAGTAGATTTCTCAATTACCCTGCCCACATAAAGATGAGTGACTAGTAAATTTCCTCCAAATTATTATTTTAAAATAAACAGATTTTCTCATGATTTTTGACTTCATTTTGGTTAGAAAAAAATTAGCTAAAATTTTTATAGGACGAGCCGAGCATTTTCTAATGTTTGCAGATAATTTGCCTTTTTATTGTCATTCCGGCACACTTTCATCAACCATGTTCAGACAACAGCTTAGGGCAAAACTATTCTCAAAAGTTAACTCAGTGATAGTTCAGAGGAAGTTAGTTTACGTTTAAAGAAAGACTTTGACATGTTTCAATGCTTTGTGAACATGCATACAACTACCGTGTGTAAGTTTATTTAGAAACTTTAAACTTTTTAAGTGACTTCCTCTCAACTGTGATACACAAGATTTTCATCAAATTACACTCCATCTTCCTAAACTTAAGTACTTTCTAGAAGAAAATAATTTGCTTTCAAATGGAAGTAGCCAGTACACGTAAACATTGGTCTGCTTATGCTAAAATGTTTTTGGATGGAGATAGCTAAAATAGTTTGCAGGTTCTCTCCACCTGGTCATGATGGGCTTCTCCTCTGACTATGGGAACAAGGGAGCAATGGGATGAAAACATTGCCTTGGTGATGAGTACAGTGACATAAGTCCCTGGAACACTTCTAAAGGGTGAGAATCCCATCTTAGATTTGAAAGTACTTCCTAACATTACATTTTTTTGGCTCATTCATGCATGTTTTCGAATGCTTCAGTAATCATACTCATGCATGGACCAGGATTCAGAAAGTTTTCAGAATTACCTGGATGAACAACATGTAAGCACACAATATGTCAATACATTCAATCTTGTGCAGTAAATGCTAATAAAAATCATTCTCATGTCATGTGCTATCATAAGCATATGTGTTATATTATGGCATGCTGTGCGCTTTCTCTGTTACAGTACTTGAAGCTTCAAAGTCAGAACAGAAACTGAGAGAGGATGTACAGAACACTGCACCCTAATGGAAAGTTGTGATGATTACAGGTAGGTGGTGAAGTTTTATACAGTGAAATAATCAACATTTTATAGTGATTTGTTTCCAAGTGGCTGTTCACAAACAAGACTAGGTGCAACCTAGTATACGGCTGGGCCGCCAAGTGCTGTATGAGAATGAGGGCCCAAGAAAAGGGTGCAAAATGAGGCAAAGCTCATGCAGTTATATGAAGTGCAAGTTTAGTAATGAGCTGGAGCTCATAAATTTTTTACAAAGTAGGTGGGGAGAGTGTGAGAGTGGGAAGTGAGAGTGTGAAAGAGTGATTGAGAGTGTGTGAGTGAGGTAGTGGAAGAAAGTGAGTGAGGGAGTGGGAGGTAGGGGGAGTCTTGAGTAAGGGAAAACGTATCAAAAGCCAGTTACACATTTGAATAGATAAAGAGCTAGAGTAAGGGCAGCAGTTATTGATTTTGTGAATGCCAATTTTCAATTTGAGAGAGAAAGCAACTCATTTATTCACGCAACTCCTGAAAAACATAGATTGGAGTGAACTCGTCCATTTTCTAAACCGTGTTCGAACTCAGCTTGCTTGTGAATATTCAATAACTGGTCCGAGAGTGCCATCTAGTGGTAGAATATTGTAACTGCGCGCATGAATTTGCAGCTCCATGTCCGCTGGCGGACACATCTGCACATAGATACCCCGCCGAGCACCGTTGTTCTTCTCAAACACGCCAAATCCAGATAATCCTTAAATGATGAATTACATTCATATTTTAATTTGTAACGAGTAAAAAAGTGGCCAGTGTCAAAATAGCAAAGTGAAAGTAGCAATACTTTTTATCTTTTTTTGTAGTACAGTAAACGTTCAGGTTTAAAGAAAAAACTCAAGTATAAATCCTCAAACTATTTAAGTACTGTAACGAAGTGCATGTACTTCGTTACTATACACCTCTGATGATAGTGTATCCCATTGTACCTGTCTTCTCTCGTATCGGTTGCGAGATTCAATAGGAAGATTAAGGAAATGATTCTGGTACCAGCTACGAAATTCAAAAGGGAGATGGAGGAATGTAACACATTGTACCAGTCTAACGTAATAGAATCTTAACAATGGTCGGAATGTGTTTTTAATTCCTATTCAACCTCGCAACCGATACTGTCCTCCATGCTTGTTAACTGTCGTATCGGTTGCGAGATTGAATAGGGAAATTAAAAACACATTCCGACCATTGTTATGATTCTTTAACGATCTGTTACATACATTCCTCTATCTCTATGGAATCTCGCAACCGGTATCAGAGAAAACAAGCACGGAGGACTGAAACAAACCGAACCAATCTAGCATGAAAGAAGATTAGCCTAATAATGGTCGGATTGTGCTCGTAATGCAACAAAATCGAATGGAACTTTTTAAAAGACCGGGGATCTAGCTAGGGCACTCACATCAGATGCATCCGCTATATGAATATTTAATCAGCCTTTTGCTGTCCATTAGAAGAAAATACGCATTAATTTTCGTGAAATGGCGACCAATATCGCCAAGAAACATTCATTGGCGTCAAAAATTGCGCATTGTGAACATTCAATATGTACAAAATGTGTTTTAATTTAACAGTACATTTACCTGATTATTGCAGTCTATTGCTAGACTGGATTCAAGCAGAGCCATTCTGGATTCAGGTACTGGTCGTGTTACGTTGGCGTAGTGGGTACAACAACGTAGTGGAGAAGTAGCTACTTCAATGACGGGGTGTCCAATCCAGCTTGGTGCGATCTTTTAAACTCAATATTTTCATTAATTTACTGTTGTCAGTGGTGTCGGTTATAGTCGCTCTCATAGATAGCCTACAATGAAAGCGGCCACCACGACTGCTTCTGTTCAAGCGAACCAACTCATGAATTCTTCCAGTATTCTTGAAAATACTGAAACATACTGCCGGCGCCACTTCCACCTTTTAAGTAAATAGTCCTTCACACGCATAAATGAGTGTGGCGCGTTCAATTCCACTTTTTAATTTCCGTGTCTGCGGCAAACTCTCAAATCCAAGATCCAACAACAGCAAAGTATTCCGTTTCTGTTGCAATGTCTCAAAGCCGAAACTCCGAGGCCCATGTATTTCTAATGCAAATACACAGACCAGAAAATACCAGTGAAGTCGACGCCCGGCCAGCCAGCCAGCCAATCGTCGGTAAACCAATCGTTGAATTTCTTCTCCACCGGCCAACCAATCGCTGAACAGCCAGCCAGCCAATCGCGGGCAAACCAATCATTGAAGTGGTTCCCATACGGCCGACCAAGCACTGAATTTCTTCCCCACCGGCCAGCCAATCGTTAAACTTGATCACTCAGGCAGTCAGTCAGTCAGTCAGTCTCACTCACTCACTCAATCACTCAGCGACATTCGCGTTTATAGGGCCCGGCCGCTGCTCGGCCCAGCCCAAAAATATAGCACTGTAATAAAAAGTCATTGTGGTCCCCTCGATAAGGTTGTCAGCCATTTTCACTGTTTGAAGCGCAGCTTTAGAATCTGTCCTATCGTCCATACAGAGGCTAAAAAAAAAAATTTAAAACATAGACCCCATAATGCATTTTGCCTTCCCCACTTGTATTGTAGCAAATCACGATACACTTCATTGGTCACATTTCTTGAAAATGATGGCGTCATCTAAAAAGAGCTCATGTCATATCAGGTCTTAAAGGGAGAAGCACGCAGACGTTGCATCAGGTCTTCGTGGGTTAGTATGCCAACCCCCGTTGGGGTGAGCACTAAAATCTACCTCCTGAGATCTCTGGCTGCCATCCTACCCATTGAATTCTGCCATTTACCGGTTACAAACCATTCCATACCATAATGCCCACAGAGCAAAATCCTGTCCTGATCCCTTTCTTGCCCATGATAACTTGGCCTTCTCCTCTTCTGCTATGCACAGGGTGCATATTTTTCGTGCTTGGTAAAAGTGAGGTTGGAAAAGCATCCCGTTTTAATTACTCTGCACCATTTTTGCTTGATGGGACGACATGTCAGTACTGGTATTTATGTTTCCTATACTTAGCTGCTCGTCTTTCGCTGAGAAATCTCTAGAACCTCTGTGTACCAAGAACAAGCAATCTGAAAACACAGACACCATAGGAACTGCAAAAATATAGTTTTTTAAAAGCCATAGAAAATATCCTCATCCTTTGGGAGCAATTAATTTGAACAAACTATTTTAAATTATTGAAGCAAAATTCTTGGTTGGTCAATGCTGCGTGAAATAAAGCCTGTATATTATAGCGCATTTATTTTGTATTACGCATGTAAAATCTTTATCCAAAATTAGGCCCACATGCAGTTCTAACTCATTAGAATTTTAAAGTAATTGACATTTTTTGAATAACATTTTTTGTACTGTTGAAAAGTAACAAAAATGTGTATTTATTTGAAATTTAATTAAGGAACAGTCCTGGACTTCATCTACTGCACTTTGCGATACAGACAAACCTTCTGCAGTGTCCACTTAACACCAGTGCATTAGTATTTTTACAGGGGGTTAATAATAATAATAATAATAATAATAATGTTTCTGAAATGTTTGTTTGAAGGAAGTTGTAATGGCGGTTCATTCTGCTTTACTTGACTCCTAGCCTCTCCCCTGCTGAAGTGTACTTTGCAGAATCATCAAAAGGAGAGCTCTGTCAACATGGATTACATTACATTACTTATGCTGAGAGATTTACATTGCTACCAGTCTTTCACAGTCAATCCATCACTGACAAAGTTCTTGCCTAATACATATACACATACAGGACTTTGCAAACCACTTCAGAAGTAAAATCGATAATATCAGATCAGGTTTACTGCCGATACAGATGACTACTTTTAATACATCTGAACCTGTGTTTTTACCTAAGGAAATGCTAGAGAGTTTTGTTCTGGTTGATGCTGAGACACTTGGAAGAGTTTTCTCCCAAGTAAACCCAACAAACTGCTTTTTAGACCCACTTCTCACATCACTTCTTAAAACATTTTATGGTTTCTTTGAGGTTGATCTTTTAACTATCATGAATGACTCTCTTCAGACAGGCGTTTTCCCCACTGCTTTCAAGACCGCAATAGTCAAACCCCTTCTGAAGAAAAGTAACTTGGATGCTTCCACACTTAATAACTACAGACCAGTATCCAACTTACCATTTTAAGCAAAATTTTAGAAAAACTTGTTCTTATTCAGCTAAATGATTTTATCAATAAATTTAACATTTTTGAAAAATATCAATCTGGTTTTAACACCTTTCTGCCGACGTAGACGCCTGCGGACATGGAGCAGCTCTTTTTATGGAAGCAGTTGCACTTCTCTATCACGAGATGGCACCCCTGGATCAGTTATTGAATATTCACAAGCCAGCAGAGCTGGAACACAGTCTAGAATATTGATTAGTTCACTCCTATCGCTGTTTTTCAGGAGTTGCATGAATTGAACTCCTCAGCTAAGCCTGATGTGCAAACTGCTCAATATATTTGCCCATAGCACCTATCCAGCATTTAAAAAAATGATCTCTAGCGACAGAAAAAATCATTGTCCTCTGTAGCAACCACTTCAGTTACAGTGACTCAATGGTATTCCAAGTAGTTAAAAAAAAAATCAGTTTCCTGAAGCAAAAATTCGCCATGATATTGACACTATGTCATTCTACTATCAATTTCAGTCATCACATATTAAAAACGTGCAATTTCCTATCGTGGATTAATGTGTAGATATGTCGGTTGAAGAATTTAGCTTTAGAGCCTCATACAAGCTCTCATGGAAATCCAATCACTTTAATGGTGATTCAATGGTATCTGCGTGAAAGCCCAGCTGTAGTTCAAGCCCACCTGAAATTCTCCTGGTAATTACCAGTTGGTTGACACGATTTTCATCCAATTGTAGACAGTATAAGCTTTCCTCAGTAAGTGAAAGACATCGATTGGACCTTAAAAAACATATTAAAATACTTGCATAATAGGGTTACGTTGTATTCAATACACTTTATGCAGCTCAGACTGACGTGGTTGCATGGGAAAAAAAACCTCCAGAACTGAGCCTGGAGAGCTGAGCTTATTTGCGGGATGGAAATGTGATTCTGAGATGGAAAATAGCAGTTATTTTGAATGGAACAGACAGGAGGGCTGACAGCATTGATACTTTTGAGGAGCAGCTCAATCATTCTATTGAAAAATGAGTAAAGCTGTCTTTGTATGGTGTGGCTCTATCTTACTTTTAGCCTGCTAGCTAACTAGCCAGCTATTTCTTATTTTTGGTTTACCACCGTGATCACAGAGCTAGTTTGTCACATTGGGTAACAAAAGAGTAGTCGGTACTGCAGTGTGCTGGCATTTTTCTTAACCAGGTGATCAGTTTTAGAATCTATACCACATTCATTGAAATGGAATGCCTTGCATTTTCGCTCTTTTAAAATGCGAACAGCTATTACTGTGACCTGAGTTATACTTGTTCCATAGTGGGTATGAACGTTGTTACAAGCTTGCATTTCGCTGGGATGATCGGAATTGTAAACCGCAAGCTTTCTGCCTGCGTGAACATTCTGACTGTAAAATAAGCAGTTCCTCTAATGAGTAATCTGAACTTTATCGTGGAGAAAAGGCATGTTTTTGGTTTGGAGAGGTCAGTGGTGACCATTGATGTCCAGCTGCACCTATATTGATAAACTCATGCCAAATTCAACCAGAAAATCATCCATTCATATTGAACTTCATAAGTACAAAGTTGATTTGCGTTAAAAATATGATTATTTTATGAATTGAAAGTGTGCCATTTTCAAGGCTCTGGGAGTTTGGGGAGCCACCTGGATAGCTATCTTATTTGGCTTATAAAAAGTGGATAATTCAATATTTCATGTTCAGATGAGGAGTACTTGTGGTCTAGGAGTTTATTATCCCAGAAATGTATTGTTTTAACCCCCAGCCATTTTTAAATCCTCAGAATTTTTTTTTTTTTTTTTACTGTTTCAATGGTGAATTCTCATGAAGATTTTTTATGTTTGCAGCCCAGTTTCTCGAACAAAATCATGAAAATAAACTGAAATACGATGTAATTCTAAATGCTGTAAGTGTCTTTTCTGAGTTGAGCCACATTCATCCTCTTTATGAGCTTAAATCTTGAATTATAAAGCATCATATTGGGTAACCCATAAATAGCCTAATTTGGCTTCTGCGCAAAGGGGTTAAGATAAACCACAGTACCGAGAAAGCCCTCTTAGGGATCGTTAATGATCTATGGATTAATATGGACATGAAAAGACTTTCCATTCTGGTTCTACTGGATTGAAGCGCTACTTTTGATACAGTGGATCACCAAATTCTCTTGAATTGACTCCGTAACGTGGTCAGCCCCTGGTACTGTTTTCAATTGGTTCTCTTCCTATCTCACAGATAGAAAAGTTGTAGTAACTATGGATACTTACTCATCAAAGTGCCATAGAATGAACTGTGGAGTGCCACAAGGTTCAATTTTAGGTCCCACACTTTTTAATCTTTACATGCTCCCACTTGGGAATATCATTAGGAGGCACGGCATCCATTTTCACAGTTATGCTGATGATACACAGCTCTACATCTCCCTGTCTCCTGATGACCCAGGACAAATTGATGCACTGTCAAATTGTATCTCAGACGTCAAGTCCTGGATGGCAGAAAATTTTTTACAGCTCAAACAGGACAAAACTGAAGTATCAATTATTGATCCTGAAGCTCAGAGAGAGAAACTTGCTCCTAAAGTAAAATCACTACTCTTAGAACTGGCTCAACTGGTGAAAAACCTGGCTGTCATGTTTGACTCTGAGCTTAGTTTTATCCAACATATTCAAAAAATAACAAAAACTGGATTTTTCCATCTTAAGATCATCACCAGAGTCTGCCCGTTTCTCTCTCGAGCAAACACTGAGACACTGATGCATGCCTTTATTTCCAGCCGTATTGACTACTGCAATGCTCTTCTTTCTGGTCTTCCCAAAAATACTATTTCTCACCTTCAACTACTTCAAAATTCAGCAGCACGCGTGCTGACGAGGACCAGAAAGCGAGATCATATCAAACCAGTTTTAAGGTCTCTGCACTGGCTCCCAGTGTGTTTCAGGATCATTTTTAAAGTTCTTTTATTGATTTTTAAATGTCTTAATGGTCTTGGTCCCTCTTATTTATCAGATTTGCTTTTACCTTACGAACCCCGCGGACCCTGAGGTCCTCCGGTACCGGCCTTTTAACTAGTCCAAAAATCAGAACAAAAACCCATGATGAGGCATTGTTTCAATTTTATGGCCCACGTCTGTGGAACAACCTGCCGGAGGACTTGAGGGCTGCAAAGAGCATTGAGAGTTTTAAAAGGAGGCTCAAGACCTACCTTTTTAGCGTAGTGTTTGATTCATTCTTATATATAATTTTATTAATTTATCTATCCATTTATTTATTTATTTATTTATTTTTTAAATTTACTTTTGTTCGTTCATTTTTTATTGTGGCTTTTAAACACTTGCATTTTATCCTATTATTCTAATTATTTTTAAAGTTTTATACCATTAGTTTTAATGTTTTAATTAGCTCTAGTGTTTCCTCACTGGGGGCTCCTTGCGCTGGGAGCTGTGAGTGGAGTGACCTCAGTGGTGGCATCCCTGCAGCTATGGGCTGTGATCAGCTCTTGGTGTGGAATGCCCCCCTGTGATGGCGTTTCCTCATCCTCTTACCTCACTAAGCCTCTGTCGGGGTGCGACAAGTTGAGGGAGGGAAAGTGGGTGGGTGAGGGGGAAGGGGTGTTGTTTTCTGTCTTGTTTTTAATATGCAAAGCATGTTGTATAAACATGTTGTGTAAAGCATCTTTGTAGGAAAAGTGCTATACAAATAAATTTTGATTTGATATGACTTCACTGCACTTAAAAATTAAACCTTTAACTTAATGCATTTATATAATTTCTGTTTACATTTGTTGCTTGCATGCAAGTGCACAATGTAAAACAAATGTATTTTATGAATTATCGGTTTCTATTTCTAGCCTAATGAGGACTTGTAGAATAAGTTACATTCAAGATTACGCTTAATAATTGCCATTAAATACACGTATTGTACATTTTTGGGGACAATGGTGTCTCTAGCGTGTATATATTTGTGCATCGTTGTCATCACCAGCGAGTGTCTTGTATAGTGCTGGGCTGTCACTATGTGAGAAGTGCAAATACTAGCTTGTATTTCCAAGAAAACTCAGATCTTATGGACATAAATTCCAACAAAGAAAAGCTGAAGGTTTGCACTTATTTATATTCACTATTTCATTTCAGTTTCATTTCAGTACCTGTGGTACATAATTATAAAAGTAATGATCCCTTGTACTCACACTGAAATTGAAGTAATTTTGTTTAAATGGTTCTATTTTATGGTTTACCAGGCAGAGGCATTTAGCATGCCGCAAAAATGCAGTGTTTTGCTTTAAAAACTGCTTTATCAGTGCATAAATTGAGTTTTGAACCAACTTTATCAGTCATCGATTTATACTGAAAAGGGGATATCTCTGCAACCATTAGGTCTATTTGAATAATTTTGGTCTCAAAATGAAGGGGACACTTGAAAGATTTGTTCAGATGTGTAAATACGTTTGTTTTTTTCTGAACCCATTTCTATTGTTGCTCTTCTTTTGCTGATATCTTGCATATACTTTGGAATAGAGTAAAGGGGGCATATCATTAGAATCTGTGGAGTCTCTGGTTTCATTTGAGCTATTGGTTGTGCACGTGGCATAAAGCAGCAGAGCGATAGCATCGAAATTGTGGCGAGTGGGTTAACTAGGTGACGCTATAGGGATTTTGGTGTTTGGTAATTCATTTAGTTGGTGTCGGAATTGTGTTTGGAGCATGTAAAAATTGCTTATCTATTCTTGTAGCTGAGGTTCTTCTGTTTAATTTGATGTGCAGCATGACTTTATTGTTACATGGGTAATGCTTCATTTTTTGCAGTTTCTTCTGGTGTGTTCCCAAAGGGTTTAAAGGGTTAAAAAAGGAAACATGTAAATACTAATGGTCCTAATGTGCTATTAATACTGGCATGGATTAGCAGCTTGCACTGATATTTAAGGAGGCTGGCACTCCTTCTCCTCTTTTGCAGTTGCTACCATAATGAGAGTGATATCACCCCCGCCTCTCGATGGCAGCAATATATATATATATATTACGGCCCCCTGGGAATGGACAGTCCTTCCCTCCCTTACGTTCATCCTCCCTCCGTCGATCTGCTCGATTCCGCTCTTCTTTTCCTCCCAGGTGAGACACTATTCCTTTCCTTCAGCGCTATTGTTTTGCTGGTCGTTCTCTCTTCTCCCTAAAACACTCCTCTCTGCCTTTGTTCCAAGTCCTTGTCTTCCCCCTGTCTGGGTGTTGGGTCTGTGAGGTGTGATGAGCCTGTCTTCTCGGACTGCAGAACGGTGGCTAATGCTGTGAAATAGCTTGTCTCGTTTAATTTTTATATTCTTGGTTAAAAATCTCTGGTGGAAGAACTTCATTTTTTTTTTTTTTTGGTGTTTTCTTGTTTTGGAAGATCAAAGAAGTGGTTTGGACCCGATCCTAAATTTCTGTCTAAAAAAAAGAAAATAATCATGACTCCAAATGCACTGTCCTCCCATCCCAGGGATTATGAGTGCCATGCTTCAAAGCTTGCCTTACAAAGTCTTAGTTTTAAATACAAAGCAAAGGCTTCTGGGATATCCTGTTGAAAATTTTCAGTTGTTATTGGCTGTATAATATGACTGCATGAGGACTTACAGATGGAATTTGACTCTAAATTGGTTTTTGTTATTTATCATTAAATAAATGAATGCATTACTCCTAAATGAATGTTATGACTGTCAGAATGGAGTGACTCCAATTGGAAAATAAAAACACATTACAAGAGCTTGAGGAGAGATGCTGGAAGACCTTTCTGGAGAGACGCTGGAATGTTGAATTAGAGCGTATTTTGAAGTGGCGGGCAAGCTTATGACTGGAATGCGGGTACAGTAGCCTACAGTTGAACATTCCAGATTGGGCTGGGAATTGGATATACAGTGTACTGTCTTCAGCTGGGTCAGCAAATTTTTAAAAGGGGGACAAAGAATTAATTTTTACTCACATGAGTCCAGTTGATGTATATCACAACTTTGATTGCAGTATAATTGAATTGGTGAATTCAATAAGGGCCCAACTCCACAAATTTTCAACATGGAGTCAGGCCCTTATTGAATTCACAGATTCAATTGTTATTGGTGTTATATAAAGTAATCTTCATAAGTTGCACTCCCGTTTTCATGGATATTTTGCTTTTGTTGTGAGTCATGCTTTGTGAGATTCAGAGGAATTCTTGAATCAGACAGACATAAGGACTTGAAAATAAATTAATTTAAATATTAATTTAGTTATTTAATTATACAATACACAAGCCACTTTAAGGCTGATGAGCTATTTGAAAAAGGCTTTTTTTCTGAGCGCTAGAAATACTGAATTTACTGGTGTTTTCTTGTAATAAATATGAAAGAGGGAGCTGTTAGTTCAATGTGTATTGTTGTCCAGAAGACAATGTGTACATTTAAGAACATTAATGACCACTAACCATCATTATCAATTTTAATCAATTTACAATGATTTGGCAAACATTGCTAGACAACTATTTTCTTTATCTCTAAGCTGAAAGGTTGCAAAAAACAAATATTCAGAACTTTGTTCGGAGTACAGTACAGAATTATAGCAGGTTGTTCATATTATGTGCTTGGGATTAGTTTGTATCCAGAGCACCTGGCATGGTTCTGTTAAAGAGCATTTTTGTTATTGTGTCGGTATGTTGTTAATTTACATTCTGCAGTTTAATTTGGGTCACTGGTGCTAATAATGAGATTTGAACCTACATCCATGTTGAGCCAGACCGTCAAGTTATGATCATTAACCCTGCTAATATATCTCTGTTAATTGGCTTGTATCATGATACTTCTTAGTTGTTTACGGATTGCAAATATGTGTATTGAAATTTTATTTTGTGATACTTGGTGATGCATCCATTTTACAAATGAGTGCTATTCAAACTATGTAAAGTCAATTAATACTATCTTTACTGGTCTATATCTCTGCTATTGCTGCTTCCTCAACTCCTAGGTAACTTTATGATTGTTGCCATCAATATTTTATAAACTTTTCTGTTCCTGGTGCTATTACTTCCCATCTTTTAATAGGTGTAAACTACTGCTGCTATTGCTTCTAAAAATTTCCAACCCCAATTTGAATTGCAAAAGAGGAAATATCTTGCTATAGTAATTTTATAACATTTAGCTTTAACAGGTATTGGAAGCTTTACTGTATATTCACTGTAATTAAAAATGTACCTTTTCCTCAGGGCGTGACCGAAAAGAACCGCCAAGATGTCTGAGTGAGTATTTATAGCTAGACTTGAAAACAGTTTTCTGTCTCAGCAGGACAGGGTGTGTGAGATTTCTGTGAATGATATGTGATTGCCTTCTGTGCCCCCCCTCCCCTAAACCTACCTTTTATCTCACAGTAAAAAGATGGCCTCGAGTCGAAAGCATAACCTGAAGGTAAAGAACTTTGCCTTTCTGCTTCTTAACAGCACACAAAAGCATTCATCAGTAATTATTGAATGTGCCTCACAGTTAAAGGCATTTTTTTCAAATGCAGTAATTTCATTTTCAAGGCCTGAGACAGTGCAGGTAAAGTTGCTTTAAAAGTAATATATTAGAAACTACCTTTCATGAAAAGCAATGAATTTCTTTGTATTGCTGTTACTGTTAGAGTATAACTTTTTTTATTACTTTTAAGTACTTGTAAATTAATCTCCAATTTGGTCAATTCATGTGTATGTTACAGATGTGGCTTATATTGCTTAAGCCTGTAATTATACTTATCTGCCATTTCTCTGATCTGACAACCAGAAATGTTTGATTTTTTTTTTTTTTTTTTAGGTGTGCACCGAATGGTGCACCAAAGTTGATTACATAAATTAGAAGCAATTAAAAGTTACTGAAAGCTATGAATTACTTAATGTAGAAAATGTATGTGCTATATTACCCAGATTTTAATAGCAACTAGTTAGAATACTTTGTTATTCATAACAGTAATGAAACAGATTACTGTTTTAAGTAACTGAAGTAATATATTACCCCGTCACTGTTCCTGGATGTATTTTATGGCTTGATCTCAGATTTGGTGCGTTTGCCTAGTCACTCATGCCCTTTGACCTGGGCTTGCGTAGCTCATGCCTTTATGTGTGTTTGGTTTTTTGCTGCAGAGCTTAATGCTCAGCATTGCCAAAAATTTACTGGCAGCTGAAGCGGCTCAACAGCAAGAGGACAGGAAGAATTACATCGAGGAGCATTGCCCACCCCTGTCCCTCCCGCATTCTATGCAGGAACTGCAGGTAAGAAACCCTAAACTTCGGTTTAAAATGTAGAAAGGGTAGTTCTCCAGAAAATGAAAAGGACTGGATGTCGGCGACATGTATTGGGAAAGCTGACCTGCACATCTGGTATACAGAAGTGTGGCTCAATCTCTCTGCCTAATATGCAGTTCAAAACTTTGAGTTGCATACATACTATGCAAGGCTATACCTGACAGGTTCAAAAATGCTGTATGACAGGACATCTCCAGACTCAGTCAGACATTAGTGTGCCACATTTGCTGTCTAAGTGTACGCCAACAGACACACATACACAAACATGCTGAACATGCATTTCTGCCAGCTTAATTAGGTTTAGATTTTGCCATTGCTCTCCTCCCTTTAGGGAGAGCCGTGGGAGAATGTTACATTGTGTAAAATTAATGTATTGTTTAAAATGAATGCATAATGGTATAAAATGTGTTATTGTCTAAATGTTGCAGAATCTGTTAATGCACATCCTTGCCTTTTTTTTTAATTGAAACTCCACCGCAGGAAGTGTGCAAGAAACTTCACAGTAACATCGATAAGCTGGAGGAGGATAAATATGACTTGGAGAACAAAGTGACCAAAGCTGACAAAGAGGTGAGCTCCTGCCGAAGTTCCTCCCCCACCTTCCGACGTGCTTTTTATCATTCACCATTAACACCTTGCGGCTTTCCACTGTGCATAGTATCCTGCCATACCACTGGTCCATATGATTGATACCTAACTCTGTTACCTTTCACCCAGATTGAAGACCTGAAGATCAAAATTCAGGACCTGAAGGGCAAGTTTAAGAAACCTGCGCTTAGGCGAGTGCGCATGTCTGCCGACGCCATGCTCAAAGCTCTGCTGGGCTCCAAGCACAAGGTCAACATGGACCTGAGAAACAACCTCAAACAAGTGAAGAAGGAGGTGAAAGAGGAGGTGGGTGAAGAGCCAGCACTGCTCCTCCTAACAGTTCGAGAGAGAGAATGGCAGGCTGTGACATCACAGCACAGTGGCTTTAAATATTCATGTTGGATATGTTGTTTTGACCATGATAAAGTCGCACTCTGGAGTTTTTAGCTGCATTACCTGAAAGACAGGCGCCCCCTGTCTGAAAAACTGCCAACTCTTCTCGTTCTTAAGGCAGCTTTATACTTGTTAGACGTGTCTTCTGACAGTGTCTGACGGCCAAAATGACTTCAATGAGACAGAAAAAAGGGTCACGCAATGGTGTATTTTACCTGTAAAATATTCGTAATATCCCGGACATTGTCGTTGATTGTCTTATTATTTCATTAGCTGGATGGATGAAGAATTTGGGGAATGCCACAGAGATAGCAAGTTAATGTAGAAGCATTCGCAAAAATTTCAGTTGGTTATGGTTATAGTGTAATCACCTTGAAGATGACAGCTTGCGCTGCAGTTCTTGTCCAACACTTTGTTTGAGCATGAAAAAATCTGTATAATTAGGCACTCGTCTTTAGACATCCATGGTCATGCGTCTTATGAGTATAATTACACTAACTGCTGACCTCAAACTTAGCGCTACATTTTTAGCAACAGTCAAGTCCCAATCCATTTGTGGAACTATTTGTGCTGGCGAAGCCACTGATTAAATAAACAAAGGGATCATAATCTGTTGTCACTTAGTGTCCATACAAAGTGGCATTTGTAGGACTGTTGTAAAAAAGCTCAGGATATTTAAACAGTATCACACTCAAGGTCGTGATGTTGTTGCTGAATATCATTGCGGCTGTCATATCTTCGGCACTTGGCCTGCGGCCTCGTGCCTACTACTGCATCATAGCCGTGATGATGTTCAGCAACAACATCACTCCCTCTATTGTGATATTGCTTCAAGATCCTGAGTTCTCATGTTGAATTACATTTGAGGATAGAGTCACTCACTGGCCCTGGTATTAAAATGCGTTTTTTGTTATCGGATTGCAATCGGGTAGCGTTTGACCACGTACATTTACACCTGGTATTAACATGCGTCTCTAGTGTCCACAATACAATCCTTCCTGCTGACGTCACATCCTTCATCTCCCCTCTCTTAAAGTGGCGCGCCTCGCTTACTGTAAAAACTGGTAAATAAGAAGCACCTTTAATTCAGTATTTTCCCCTTAAAAATGCATTGCGTATCATAATCCGGTGTGTCCTATACGTCGGTAAAATGCTGCGTGAGGTAAAGGAGGATGTTCCAATATGTACCCAGGAGAGGGCGCTGCTAGCAAGACCTTGCTCGCGTGTCTTAGAGCTTGGTATTCAGTCTCTCCGAAGCCATATGAGCGTAGCCCACCGCAACATAGCGAAAACTTCTCGAAAGAGCGATACAGCTGCACAAAAACTTCATGTCATGGACTGTGCTGAACAAAATGGAAATCGTCATTTTGTTTAAAGTACATTGAAATGTTTGGAATAACTTGTTTATGCATTTTCATAAATTAATAGCTACTGTAACACAGTCTTTGTTGAGACCCTTTTTACTGATGGGACACCCCACAAAATATATTGCATCAATGTGACGTTTCTACTGAGTTTTACTGTGGGCGTTTCCGCCCACGGAGTTGTTGCATGCGGATTGGAGACGCATTTGCATTTACACTTGTGTTCAAAGTGGCCATAATCCGTCCCTGACCACCTTCAGAAGTGGTTTGAAAGATCGGATCACAATCCGTTCTCAATGCGTCTTGAGTACATTTACACCTGTACTTTGATGTGGTCAAGCGCTATCCGATTGCAATCCGATCACAAAAAATGCATTTTAATACCAGGTGTAAATGGGGCCACTGAGTGTTGCAACTCCACTCCCATGTAGTTCAGTGCAGCAGTCCTTTGCCCCTAGTTCTGTTACGTTCTACCTTTAGGCATTGTCAAATAACTCAATTATAGTGGAAATGGTAAACGGACTAGGGTGTTGTGAATAACTGTCACTCTGAACCATGCGTCACAATAGGAGCAAAATTTCCTCTGATCCTAGTTTCCCAACTTTTTCTGGAATAGTCGAGTTCTTTATTGCCTCTATACGGTCCGTCAGTTATCCTTCATGCTCATCCCATGGCTATTTGCTAACATGTTGGAAATGGTTTGGTGCTCCATGCATGAAATGGGATTTTGCTGCAACGTGACTTCTCAAAACTGGCTGACGATAAAGTCAAGACTCGTCACAATCTAGTTTCAAGCCTTGAGTCGCTTGTTTATTCAGTCACTAAAACTGAATCCTTTTCTGTATTAATGTTACATCAATGCTGAGTGCATATGTTTGAAACAATAGATCAATAGTCTACAAGGATGCATCTGTGGCTCATACCTGCTATTCCTTACTTGTCCTCCACTGTTATTGCTCCTGTGTTTGTCTCCGCTGTGCTCTATTTTTATCAGTCCCGAGTTTGTGTCTTAGTTATGCTTCATCTTTAGCTCACCTGTGCCTCAGAAGCGCATCACCTGTATCTCCATCAAATCTCTTTCCCTTCCAGGATAAGGAGCTGCGCGATGTTGGCGACTGGCGTAAGAATATTGAGGACAAGGCTGGCATGGATGGCAGGAAGAAGATGTTTGAGACGGAGGGTTAGGCCCCTTCTGATACTGGGCTCATGGCTACCATCTTGAAATGCTCCCTGTCAGCTGAATGACCTTCTGTTTGGACTCTCTCTTCATTCAGACTCTTCCGTTTACCGGGGGAGTTTTTGAATTTTGTAAATCAAAATTTCCGTTTTGTTGTTTCGGGGGACGCCGTTTCCTGTACTGACGCATGTTACTGGAAAAATGTTACGGAGAAATAAAGTTCATGGCTGACTTTTTCAGGGCTTCTCTATGAAAATAAAATAGATATTGAATCCACTGTCAAACTCTCTAATCTTTGGAATCCCTGGTCACTCCGCAGGATCAATCTCTCTCTCTCTCTGTCTTTTTTTTTTTTTAAAAGTAAATTTCTCTATTGCCCTGTCCACATAAAGGTGAGTAACTAGTAATTTTCCTCCAAAATATTGATTATTTTAAAATGAAAACAGATTTTCTCGTGATTTTTGACTTCATTTTGGTTAGAAAAAAATTAGCTAAAATTTTTATAGGACGAGCCGAGCATTTTGAAATGTTTGCAGATAATTTGCCTTTTTATTGTCATTCCGGCACACTTTTAATGACCATGTTCAGATAACAACTTAGGGCAAAGCTATTCTCGAAAGTTAATTCAATGTTAGTTCAGAGGAAATTAGTTTACGTCTAAAGAAAGACTACAACATGTTTCAATGCTTTGTAAACTTGCATACAACGGCTGTCTGGAAATTTATTTGGGAACTTCAAACTTTTTAAGTTACTTCCTCTCAACTGTGATACAAAAGATTTTCATCAAATTACACTCCATCTTCTTAAACTTAAGTACTTTCTAATGGAAAAAAAAATTACTTTCAAATGGAAGTAGCCAGTACACGTAAACATTGGTCTAGTTATGCTAAAATGTTTTTGGATGGAGATAGCTAAAATAGTTTGCAGGTTCTCTCCACCTGGTCATGATGGGCTTCTCCTCTGACATCACTATGGAAACAAGGGAGCAATGGGATGAAAGCATTGCCTCGGTGATGAGTTCATTGACAAAAGTCCCAGAAACACTTCTAAAGGGGTAAATCCCAGCTGAGATTCGAAAGTACCTCCTAACATTAATTTGTTTGGTTCATTCACGCATGTTTTCGAATGCTTCAGTAATCATACTCATGCATGGACCAGGATTCAGAAAGTTTTCAGAATTAACTGGATGGAACAACATGCAAGCACTTAATATGTCAATGCATTCAATCTTGTGCAGTAAATTCTATTAAAAATCATTCTCATGTCATGTGCTATCATAAGCATGTGTGTTATATTATGACATGCTGTGCGCTTTCTCTGTTACAGTACTTGAAGCTTCAAAGTCATAACAGAAACTGAGAGAGGATGTACAGAACACTGCACCCTAATGGAAAGTTGTGATGATTAGAGGTACTGTAGGTGGTGAGATTTTATACAGTGAAATAATTAACATTTTATAGTGATTTGTTGACAAGTGGCAGTTTACGAAAATGTAGCACTGTAACAGAAAGTCAGTGTGCTCCCCTCGATAAGGTCGTCGGCCATTGTCACTGTTTGAAGCATAGCTTTGGAAACTGTTTTGTTGTCCTCATAGAGGCTAAAAAAATTTAAAACATAGACCCCATAATGCATTTTGCTTCCCCCACTTGTATTGTGGCAAATCACGATACACTTCATTGGTCACATCTCTTCAAAATGATGGTGTCATCTAAAACGAGCTCATGTCACATCAGCTCTTAAAGGGAGAAGCACGCAGACGTTGCATCAGGTCTTCATGGGTTAATGTGCTGACCCTGTCGGGGTGAGCGCCAAAATCTACCTCCTGAGATCTCTGGCTGCCATCCTACCCATTGAATTGTGCCATTTACCGGTTAGAAACCAATCCATACCATACTGCCCACAGAGCAAAACCCCGTCCTGATTCCTTTCTTGCCCAATGAAAACTTGGCCTTCTCCTCTTCTGCTATGCACAAATTTTAGCATATTTTTTGTGCTTGGTAAAAGTGAGGTCGGAAAAGCATACCGTTTTAATTAGATTGCACCATTTTTTGCTCGATGGGACGACATGTCAGTACTGGGATTTATGTTTCCTATATTTAGCTGCTCGTCTTTTGCTGAGAAATCTCTAGAACCTCTGTGTACCAACAATAGATACTATGGGAACTGCTAAAATATAGTTTTTTAAAAGGCATAGAAAAAATTCTCATCCGCTGCAAGTAATTAATTTGAACCAACTATTTTAAATTAGAGAAGCAAAATTCTTCTTGGGAACTTTCGGTTGGTCAATGCTGTATGAAATAAAGCCTGTGTATAATAGCATATTTATTTTGTATTATGCATGTAAAATCTTTATCAAAAATTAGGCCCACATGCAGTTCTAACTCATTAGAATATTGAAGTTATCGACATTTTTTGAGTAAATTTTTTTTTGTACTGTAGCAAAGTAACAAAAATGTGTATTTATATGAAATTTAATTATGGAACAGTCCTGGACTTCATCTACTGCACTTCGCGATACAGACAAACTTTCTACAGAGTCCACTTAACACCAGTGCATTAGTATTATTATAGGGGGTTAATAGTGATGATGAAAATAATAATAAACTTTCTGAAATGTTTGTTTGAAGGAAGTTGTAATGGCGGTTCATTCTGCTTTACTTGACTTCTAGCCTCTCCCCTGCAGAAGTGTACTTTGCAGAATCATCAAAAGGAGAGCTCTGTCAACATGGATTACATTACATTACTTATGCTGAGAGATTTACATTGCTCACAGTCTTTCACAGTCAATCCATTACTTACAAAGTTCCTCCCTAATACATATGACTTATCTGTACTTAAAAATTAAACCTTTAACTTAATGCATTTACATAATTTCTGTTTACATTTGTTGCTTGCATGCAAGTGTACAATGTAAAACAAATGTATTTTATGAATTATCAGTTTCTATTTATAGCCTATTGAGGATTTGTAGAACAAGTTACATTCAAAATTATGCTTAAAAATTGCCATTAAATATACTTATCATACATGTTTGGGGACAATGGTGAGTATAGCTTGTATATCTTTGTGCATTACTGTCATCACCAGCGAATGCCTTTTATAGTGCTGGGCTGTCACTGTGCAAGAAATACAAAGACTGGGTTGTATATCTAAGAAAAGTCAGATGTTATGGACATAAATTCCCTCAAAGAAAAGCTGAAGGTTTGCACTACTTTATATTCACTATTTCATTTCAGTTTCATTTTTACTGTTTTTTACTGTTTTTACTGTTACTGTCTTTTCAGTTTCATATTTACTATTTAATTTCTGTTTCCTGTGGTATAGAATTATAAAAGTAATGATCCCTTGTACCCACACTGAAACTGAAGTAATTTTGTTTTAATGGTTTTATTTTATGATTTACCTGGCAGAGTCATTTTGCATGCAGCATAAATGCAATGTTTTGCTTTAAAAGCTGCTTTATCGGTGTATAAATTGAGTTTTGGACCAACTTTATCAGTCGTTGATTTATACTACCTGTGTGGAGTCTGGAAAAAATTTTTGCTGTGTTAGAAATATAAAATGACAAAATGAAACAAGGATACTGCATCGTGCCAATTCATATTCATTAGAAAACAGAAACACTTTTAATAGTGTTAAATTTTACTATTTTTAGTGCCTAAAAATGGGTGAAATTTCATACATGATTTATGTATGAGTATGTATGTGTGAGTGAATGCGTATGTGTGCGTGTGCCCGTGTGTGTGTGTGCATGTAAGATTCATCGCGTATGATCATCCCCGCCCATCATCATCAACATTGAGTAATTCTCTGAATCCACTGTAACCCCAAAGAATGCGCAGGGTGGCTTCACATTAAAAAGGAAGCATGTAAAAAGTAATGGTGCTGATGTGCTATTTATACTGGCATGGAGTAGCAGCTTGCGCAGATATTTAAGGAGGCTGGCACTCCTTCTTGTCTTTTGCAGTTGCTACCATAATGAGAGTGATATCCCCCCCACCACTCGATGACAGCAATATATATATATTACGGCCCCCCGGGAACAGACAGTCCCTCCTCCCTTACGTTCATCCTCCCTCTGTCCAAGCGCTCGATCTCGCTCTTCTTTTCCTCCCAGGTGAGACACTTTTCCTTTCCTGCACCGCTATCGTTCTGCCGGTCATTCTCTTTTCTCCGTCAAACACTCCTCTCTGCCTTTGTTCCAAGTCCTTGTCTTCCCCCTGTCTGGCTGTTGGGTCTGTGAGATGTGATGAGCCTGTCTTCTCGGACTGCAGAACAGTGGCTAATGCTGTGAAATAGCACTGTGTATTGTTCTATTTTTACATTCTTGGTTAAAAACCTTTGGTGGGAGAATTTCTTTTTTTTTGCTCATTTTTTGTTTTGGAACATCAAAGAGGTGGTTTGGACCCGATCCTAAATTTCTGTCTTAAAAAAAAAAAAAAATCATGACTCCAAATGCACTGTCCTCCTATCCCAGAGGTTGTGAGTGCCATGCTTCAAAGCTTGTCTCACAAAGTCTTAGTTTTAAATACAAAGCAAAGGCTTCTGGAATATCCTGTTGAAAATGTTCAGTTGTTATTAGCTGCATAATATGACACATGAGGACTTACAGATGGAATTTCACTCTCAATTGGTTTTATTATTTATCATTAAATAAATGAATGCATTACTCTAAATTAATGTAATTACTGTCAGAATGGAGTGACTCCAGATGGAAAATAAAAACACATTAAAAGAGCTTGAAGAGGCACCTTTTTGGAGAGGTGCTGGAATGTTGAATTAGAGCGTAGTTCGAAGTGGCGGGCAAGCTTATGACTGGAACGCGGGTACAGTTGCCAACAGTTGAACATTCCAGATTGGGCTGGGAATTGGATATACAGTGTACTGTTTTGAGCTGGGTCAGCAAATTTTTAAAAGGGAGATAAAGAATTAATTTTTACTCAACTGTGTCCAGTTGATGTATGTCACAACTTTGATTGCAGTATAATTGAATTGGTAAATTCAATAAGGGCCCAACTCCACAAATTTTCAACATAGAGTTGGGCTGTTTTTGAATTCACAGACTCAATTTTTACTGGAGTGATATAAAGTAATCTTCATATTGTGCTCTCCCGTTTTCAAAAATATTTTGCATTTGTTGTGAGTCATGCTTTGTGAGATTCCCAGGAATTCTTGAATCAGACAGGCATAAAGACTTGAAAATAAATGAATTTTAAAATTAATTTAGTAATTTAATTATACAAAACACAAACCACTTTTGCATTGATGTGCTAGTTGAAAAAAGGTTTTTTCTTTTAGCGCAAAAAACACAATTTGCTGGTGTGTTCTTGTAATAAATATGTAAGAGGGCGCTGGTAGTTCAAAGTGTGTTGTAGTCCAGAAGACAATGTGTGCATTTAAGAACATTAATGACCATTAACCATCATTATCCATTTTAATCAATTTACAATGATTTGGCAAACATTGGAATTGAACTATTATCTTAATGTGTGAGCTGCAAGCTTGCAAAAAAACAAATACTAAGTACTTTGTTCAAAGTACAGTACAGAATTATAGCAGCTTGTTCATATTATGTGCTTGGGATTTGTTTGTATCCAGAGCATCTGGCATGGTTCTGTTAAAGAGCATTTTTGTCATTGTGTCGGTATGTTATTAATTTACTTTATGCAGTTTAATATGGGTTACTGGTGCTAGTAATGAGATTTGAACCTACATCCATGTTGAGCCAGACCGTCAAGTTATGATCATTACTTCTGCTAGTGTCTATATCTCTGTTAATTGGCTTGCATCATGATACTTCTTGCTTGTTTACAGATTGCAAATATGTTTATTGAAATTTTATTTTGTGATACTTGGTGATACTTCCATTTTACAAATGAGTGCTATTCAAACTATGTTAAGTCAATTAATACTATCTTTACTGGTCTATATCTCTGCTATTGCTGCTACCTATGCTCTCAGGTAACTTTATGACTGTTGCCATCGATACTTTATAAACTTTTCTGTTCCAGGTGTTATTACTTCCTATATTTTAATAGGTGTAAACTACTGCTGCTGTTGCTTCTAAAAATTGCCAACCCCTCTTTGAATTGCAAAAGATGAAATATTTTGCCATAGTAATTTTATGACATTTAGCTTTCACTGGTATTGGAAGCTTTACTGTATATTCACTGTAATTAAAAATGTACCTTTTCCTCAGGGCGTGACCGAAAAGAACCGCCAAGATGTCTGAGTGAGTATTTATAGCTAGACTTGAAAACAGTTTTCTGTCTCAGCAGGACAGGGCGTGTGAGATTTCTGTGAATGACATGTGATTGCCTTCTGTGCCCCCCCTCCCCTAAACCTACCTTTTATCTCACAGTAAAAAGATGTCCTCGAGTCGAAAGCATAACCTGAAGGTAAAGAACTTTGCCTTTCTGCTTCTTAACAGCACGCAAAAGCATTCCTCATGAATTATTGAATGTACCTTACAGTTAAAGGCATTTTTTTCAAATGCAGTAATTTCATTTCCAAGGCCTGAGACAGTGCAGGGAAGGTTGCTTTAAAAGTAATATATTAGAAACTACCTTTCATGAAAAGTAATAAATTACTTTGTATTGCTGTTACTGTTAGAGTATAACTTTTTTCATTACTTTTAAGTACTTGTAAATTAATCTCCAATTTGGTCTATTCATGTGTATGTAACTGCCAAGGTGTGGCTTATATTACTTAAGCCTATAATTACACTTTTTGTCTGCCATTTCTCTGATCTGACAACCAGAAATGCTTGATTTTCTTTTAGGTGTGCACCAAGTGGTGCACCAAAGTGGATTACATAAATTAGAAAAAATTAGAAAAAGTTACTGAAAGCATGAATTGCTTAATGTCGTAAATGTATGAGCTATATTACCCAGATTTTATTAGCAACTAGTTAAAATACTTTGTTATTCATATAAGTAATAATACAGATTACTGTTTTAAGTAACTGAAGTAATATATAACCCGGTCACTGCTCCTGGATGTATTTTATAGTTTGAATTCAGATTTGGTGTGTTTGCCTCATCACTCATGCCCTTTGACCTGGGCTTGGGTAGCTCATGCCTTTATGTGTGCTTGGTTCCTTGCTGCAGAGCTTGATGCTCAGCACTGCCAAAAATTTACTGGCAGCTGAAGCCACTCAACGGCAAGAGGACAGGAGGAATTACATCGAGGAACATTGCCCACCCCTGTCCCTCCCACATTCTATGCAGGAACTGCAGGTAAGAAACCCTAAACTTTAGTTTAAAATATAGAAAGGGTAGTTCTCCAGAAAATGAAAAGGACTGGATGTTGGCAACAGAAATTGGGAAAGCTGACCTGCACATCTGGTATACCGAAGTGTGGTACAATCTCTCTGCTTAATATGCAGTTCAAAACTTTGAGTTACATACATACTATGCAAGGCTATACCTGACAGGTTCCAAAACGCTGTATGACAGGACATCCCCAGACTCAGTCAGATATTGTTGTGCCACATTTGCTGTCTAAGTATACACGGACAGACACACATACACAAACACACTGAACATGCATTTCCACCAGCTTAATTAGGTTCAGATTTTGCCATTGCTCTCCTCCCTTTAGGGAGAGCCGTGGGAAAATGTTACATTGTGTAAAATGAATGTATTGTTTAAAATGAATGCTTTATGGTGTAAAATGCATGTGCTATTGTCTAAATGTTGCAGAATCTGTTAATGCACATCCTTGCCTTTTTTACCACAGGAAGTGTGCAAGAAACTTCACGGTAAGATCGATAAGCTGGAGGAGGAAAAATATGACTTGGAGAACAAAGTGACCAAAGCTGACAAAGAGGTGAGCTCCTGCCGAAGTTCCTCCCCCACCTTCCGGCGTGCTTTTTATCATTCACCATTAACACCTTGCGGCTTTCCACTGTGCATAGTATCCTGCCATACCGCTGGTCCATATGATTGATACCTAACTCTGTTACCTTTCACCCAGATTGAAGACCTGAAGATCAAAATTCAGGACCTGAAGGGCAAGTTTAAGAAACCTGCGCTTAGGCGAGTGCGCATGTCTGCCGACGCCATGCTCAAAGCTCTGCTGGGCTCCAAGCACAAGGTCAACATGGACCTGAGAGCCAACCTCAAACAAGTGAAGAAGGAGGTGAAAGAGGAGGTGGGTGAAGAGCCAGCACTGCTCCACCTAACAGGTCGAGAGAGAGAATGGCAGGCTGTGACATCACAGCACGATGGCTTTAAATATCCATGTTGGATATGTTGTTTTGACCATGATAAAGTCGCACTCTGGAGTTTTTAGCTGCACTACCTGAAAGACACGTGCCCCCTGTCCAGAAAAGCTGCCCCCTCTGCTCGTTCTTAAGGCAGCTTTATACTTGTAAGACATGTCTTGTGGCAGTGTCTGACAGCCAAAACGATTTCAAAGAGACAGAGAAAAGTGTCGCCCAATGGTTTATTTTACCTGTAAAATATTTGTAACGTCCCGGACATTGTCGTTGGTTGTCCTATTATTTCATTAGCTGGATGGATGGAGAATTTGGGGGTTGTCACGGAGATAGAAAGTTAATGTAGAAGCATTCGCAAAAATTTCGGTTGGTTATGCTTGTAGTATAATCACCTTGGAGATGACAGCTTGCTCTGCAGTTATTGTCCAGCACTTACTTTAAGCATGAAAGTATCTGTATCCTTTGGCACTCTTCTTTGGACATTCGTGGTCATTGTCTTACAAGTATAAAATGCCCTTTATGCTTAATTAATCATCTCAAGCAGGTATCTGAGCAGGCATCTCACCTGGTGGTTGTTCCAGCAGACCCTGGTGTTCTCTGGAAAGGTCTTGGACTCCTTTCAAATGCTATCAAGTATTTGGACTGCAACTCCAAGTTTTAACTCTTTGGAGGCCCAGTTATTGAGAAGTGAATACACACTGAAAACATTTTAGTTTAGATAGGCACTTCCTGTGTTTCTCTGTCTCTCTGACTTTCTCTCATTCCTGTTTCTTGGTTCAACCCTCTTCCCTGTTTCTGTCTCTAATTTATGCCAGCATACTCTGTTCTCTTTTTCCTTCCATCTATCTCACTTTTCTCTTTGTGCCTCAGAAGTCTTGAGTTTCTTTTTTTTTAGTTTTTTTTTTTGGGTCAAAGTCAATCAATTTCTACATAGGAGTTTTAGTTGGTCCTCAAGTTGCTAAAATTGTTTTCCATTCTGTTCTTCTTCCAGGATAAGGAGTTGCGTGATGTCGGTGACTGGCGTAAGAACATTGAGGACAAGGCCGGCATGGACGGCAGGAAGAAGATGTTCGAGACAGAGTCTTAAGAAGGCTCTCTTTTGTTCCTAGTGTTTTCTTGTGGGCTGGCATTCCTGTAAGCTGTAGTGCGCTACCAGTTTAATTATTTCATACTGGCTGACTGCTGCTTGCATACTGAGAACTTTTTTTTTTGTCAGTTAAACTTAGCGGGAAAACTGTAGGAGGACAGTCATCAACCACCATCTTGTACTTACCTTGTACTTACCGGAATTTTAGGTTCTTGGCTAAGGTTTCATCCAACACATTCTTTTTCTTCTTTTTTGTGCATTTTTTAGAGATTGCTGAGAAGTATGTTTCATTGGCATCCTGGTCTCTATCAATAAAAGGAGAAAAGCGCAGGAAGTTTTTCTCGTCTTTTTGACCCTACTTTGCACGTTGTGTTTATTTTTCTTTAAAAGGATACAGATCAACATTCAAAATATGCAAAGTAGACAGGTGTTTTGTTGGACGTGTTATACATTGAAATCAAGAAATTGAAGGTGTACCTTTTGAGAATGAGAATTAATACCTTTGACTGTTTTTGCAATTTCTTTAATTGACTGAACCACCATGAGCATTTATGATGAAATTAACCAACATTGTGAAGCCTGAGACTGGAAGATAACCACAGAAGGATAAAACACACCCTGTAACTTGGCCAGTACTAGGGAGGCAGGCACTGTTAGTTAGTTCCACACTGATGACCTCACAGATCTGTTTTTTTTTTTTCAGTTCCCTTGTGCACCACAGGTGGGTGCTAAACCGCCCTTATATTGTTGCTATAACAGTGCAGCAGATTGTCGTATTACTCTTAAGTATGTCACAAAAAGTTACTTATTTGATTTTACCACCAGTTTCAAAATTTTTTTTTTTTTTTCAAAGATTTTTTTTGGGGATTTTCACCTTTTTTATTTGACAGTTGCAGAGTAGGGAGAGACAGGAAGGTTGGGGAGAAGAATGGGGAAGGCATGCGGCAAATGACCCGAGCCGGAATCGTACCTGGGTCTCCGCATTAAGGACACAGCCTTTATGGTGCGTGCGCTTAGACCAATGAGCCACCGGGGCGCCCCCAGTTGCAAATTTTTTTAACCACCAGTTTCCATCAACAGGAGTAGGAACTCTTCAATTCTGACTGGGGGCACCTGCCTCTTTGTCATTTTTTGGCACTTTATTTCCCTGTTTCTGTCTGAGAATGGAAAACAGGGACTGTCGCTGACTGACCCCGCTAAGGGCAGCCATGCATTAATGGAAAAAAACTGGGTTTTCTGTAGGGGCCATGTGCACGCATGTGTTGCTCACATAGACAGTGTCATTATGCTCGCCCTTAGATGTCTTGGACCCCTCGCATCATGATCAGTTTGGGTTGCTGTCCAGAATCTGTCATGTACAAACTGTAACCAGATGTGGCGCTCTTGAGCTACTATAGTCACTCGTGGCTGCCCTAAGCGGTGTCGGTCAGTGACAGTGCCTGTGTTTCATTCTCGAATAGACAGCCGACTGATTGTTGAACGATGACAGTGCAAATGACGCACCACCTCTCGGCAGCTGAGACCTGCCTGTAACATGCTCTTTTCTCTCTCCTGTGTCACAAGCCGATCCATTTTCTTGATGCAGTAGCATTTTTCGTTTTTTGTGTTTGCTTTATGTAGGCTATTGACCACACCGAAAAGAACAAGTCAAGTGTCACTGTACACATCACAAACAGTTCAATGTTTGTTATCACTGAAGTGCTTGGCGCATTCACATGGCGCACGTCAGGATTACAGTACCGAGCACTTTTCTTTATTTCCACTCATGCCTCACTGGAAAAGCAATAAAAATCAATCGATTCTTCAATTTTCCGCAAATACAGTACATACCTCACCAGTGCGTTTTTAATGGTGCTAAGTATACATTAGGAAGTGCACAGCACACCTGGGATCAAAACAACTGGACGAACACATTTTGGGTCACTAAATACCATTTTTGTGATTTTGGGGGTCAAAGTTTATATATGTATTGTAATATACAATGATGGCCAAAATTATTAGAACACCTGACAGATCTGAAAATATTGACCTTTTTTTGCCTCCTAAACATGATTTCATTTCATAATGTTCATGAAACATGCAGATGGTTGCTCTGAGCACAACAAATATCAGATGAAGTGAGTCCTACTGTTTTTATCCACTTTTAACTTTAATATTTGGTCTGTCCACCTTTTGCAGTAATTACAGCAGCACATCTCTCTGGCATAGTGTCTATATATTTCCTGAGAACTTAAGCACTAATGTTATCCCATGCCTTCTGCAACTCAAGCCAAAGGCTTTCCTTTGAATGTACAATAGACCTGTCCAGTTTATTTTCCAGCTCGCCCCAAATTTGCTCGATGGGGTTGAGGTCCGGACTTTGAGGGGGCCAGTCCATCATTTTCAGTGTTCCAGCAGATTCCTTCTGTCGCAGGTTGTTCCGGCAGTTGTTAGAAAAATGTTTAGGGTCATTGTCCTCTTGGAAAATAAATCCAGGCCCAATAAGATGATTCCCAGATGGTACTCCATGCCTCACCAGAATGTTCTGGTATACTTTCTTATCCATGATGCCATCAATTTTCACTTAGTCACCTGTTCCTGAGGCTGAAATGGCACCCCACCCCATAATACTACCCTCTCCATGTTTAACTGTTGGCAAGAGACGATAATTTTTATCTCTCCCCCTCCCTCTGTCGAGCATGCACTCTTCACTTGTTGCCAAACTGTTCAAACTTGGACTCATCAGTCCACAACACTTTATACCAATCTTCCTTTATCCATTTCTTGTGTTCTTTTGCAAATTTCAGGCGTTTCACTCTAATTTTCACTTTCAGTAATGGTTTCTTCGCTGCTATTCTGCCAACAAGTCCTTCTTCTCCCAGTTTCCAATGCACAGTTCTTGAAGACACTGTTGCACCATTAGTCATTGTGGTGTTGATCTCATCACGCAGTTCCCGTGAGGTCTTTCTTCGGTCCTTAAGACTGAGAATTTTCAGATGCTTCACTTGTCTGTCTGAAAGTTTCTTTTTTCTACCTCTCTCCTTTCGGTTCTGGTGTGAATTGGGGGCATCATGGCAGTCTAAAGTGTACTTTACAGTGCTTGGACTGCATCTCAAGTCCTTGGCTATGCGGTGGTAACTCCAGCCAGCATCAAAAAGGGCCTTTATTCAAACCCGTTGCTCACTCGTTTTCTCCTTCTTTACCATAGCCATGTTCAAAGAGCAACATGTGCTTCAAGACTACTTCTAGAGGCTTTGAATTTATACCAATTGGTGGTGTGGCCTCCGTGACAAAACCCTGATGTTACCAATCACTTAATGAGCAGGATAGGCCTTGTACATTAAAAAGAATCACACAGCTGTGTCCTAAGACTCTTGCATCACTATCAGTTTAACCATAATCACACCTGACGATTACACAAGGCTTCTTCTGTGAAAGAACATGATTGTGTGACACTGACAGTGAAATAGGCCTAGCTTGTTTTTGCAAGGAAAATGACCTAAATCTCCTTATGATGGCTCTATTCTATGGTTTATAGAGCATAATGATGACTTTGTAGATATTTCATTCGTTTTATGGGTATTTTAATGGCCAATTCAACAAAAACAACTGAAAACTCTTAAATATGCCAAGCGTACCACTGTATGTATTATATATGTTTTGAAAACTTTGACCCCCAAAATCACAAAAGTGTTATTTAGTGACTTAGGTACTTCTTGAACACTGGTCTTCATTTGTGCCTGGCATTTCCAGGTCAAGGGGCAAAAGGAGGGGAGGGTCAAATTCAAAACTACACCATCCCCCCATACTGGAATAATCCCATTAACCCTTAGGCCAGTGAGTGGTTGTTGCTGTCATCATGCCTTACATTGCTACTAAGCAACGCGAACATGATGGCTGTTTTAAAATTCCAGCAATGTTGTAAATTTCACAGACCGAACAAAGTCAGACCATCATTTCTAACCAAGTGACCAGTCTAGGAAATTAGCTTTGACTGGAAACGCGTGGACAGCATGTCAAATGTCGCATTCAGGAAGTAAAGATGTCTTTTGTGCTCATTTACCAATAAATAAACCACAAATAAATAAAACAAAAAGCTCTGCAAGTTACAGCTTAAAAGAGGCCTACACCGATTCTGGCTGTGCCAAAAAGGGGTGTAGGCAGGGTGGACAGCTGGAATATATTAGGCAGGCAAGACATCTAACAAGAGCTTGGGTGTTTATGAGCTCTTGAGGTAAGGCTTGCCAAGATGCAACTGACCCTGTCTCTCTCATTTCTAACAGACTTATATTTAGAACCTCTTCATTCCTCCTGAATCACCAAATAACTTTGCAAGGTCCTAATTCCTCTCTCTTTTCATTGCTTCCTTTTTCATGATGCAGAACATTTTAACTCGTGTGCAAAAATCATAAATACCTTGACATACCATTGGCATCCCGCTCCATGATTTTTTTGGTGCAAAGACTGGGTGCTGTGAGATAGGGGGGCTATGCAAAAACGTGCTTTACCTTCTACATGGGGAATCCAAAAAGATTTAACCCTTGGAGCGCTGAATAAATTTTCAAGGAATTAAAAATGCAGTTATCCTGAGCTGTTGAAAACCTATCATGTTGCAACTTGTTTAAAAGAGCTCACCTGCGGGAGCTCTTTTAAGCAAGTTGCCACATGATAGGTTTTCAACAGCATCTGATTTTGATATCTTACATCATAGAGCAACTATAGTTGCCCATGGCGCTGTAAGGGTTAACCCTTCTCTCGGTCAAAAGACATTTCAGTCAAATCTGGCTTAGAGGTTGAGAGACATTATTCAGAAGCTTGCTGAACTCTTTATTGTAATCACAGGCATGGTTAATACATTGTAAATACAAAAAAATGTGTGTTCAATTGTGCGCTCAATAGCACAAGACATTTAATTTTTGAGGAACTAACTAAAATTGCTTCCTTGAATTGGTCTTCAGCCTCCTCATGATCCTGTTTTACATCCGAGCCTCACTGCGTTTGTAAGTAAATTCCTCTCATCTCTTGTGGAACAGGAAAAAGATGACGTTGAGCCACAGGCACCATCTAAAGGTAAAGGGTAGTCACTCTCAGTTACTCTTCTTCAGCGAACCCTCTGGTCCCTGAAACACAAGAAATGTAATCACTCCCTCCCTCTGCCCACACACTCTAACATATTCACACAAACGCATACATTCATTCACTCTCACAGGCTCCAGCTCACGCAAATAGAAAGTTTGGAATTCATGATGTATACAGACATTGCCCAAAAAAAAAGTGAGGAATTTTCATGATGGTTATAGGTGCGATGTTATAATAAATTCTGAATTATAATCCTCATAATGTGGGGGTACAGGTGGCAGTGGATAGCACTGCCACCTCGCAGCAAGAAGGTTGCGGGTTCGAATCCAGCCTAAGGCCTATCTGTGTGGAGTTTGCATGTTCTCCCCTTGTTCACATGGGTTTCCTCCTGAGACTGTGGTTTCCTCCCACAGTCCAAAGACATGTATGTCAAGCTAATTCAGAGAGTAAATTGCCCTGAATGTGTGAGTGAATGGTGTGTGAACTGATATCGATTACATGATATTTCAAGTCACAAAAATGACGTACAGTATATATCCAGTGAGTAACTCTGATTCGTATTACTGCATTCAGTATTGAAAGGGTTAATATGAATTGCTCTCATAATGACACCAATGTGGCACGCGCACACACACACACACACACACACACACACTCCATGACTCTCCTCCATTCTGCTCCTGTAGAGCCTGTTGCTCCAGATAGCTGCCAGTATGCTGGAGACAGAGGCAGCGGAGGGTGAGGCTGAGGAAGAGGTACACTTCGGAGAGGTGTTCTGTACATTTCGGCCCAATGTGTTCTGTCAGAATTCGGACAGTGATGGTGGGTATACGGGAAATAGTTCCTATGAGGTGCACAATGTGCTATTGTGAATACCCATAAATTCGAAGCTGGCAGAATATAATTTTACCTCACATGATTCAAATACTGTGTGTTGAGCCAAAAGGAAAATACTGAGGCAATGTCCAACTATTTATGGACTTATGCATTGTATATCCAGGACAGTATTACTGAAATGCTAGACCTACAGTGGGTTGAGATTTGCATGAATGGATACAGTGCCTGACAAAAGTCTTGTCGCATAAGGACATAGTAACTAAAAATAGCATATAACTTTATTTCTAACCAATCAATTGTTACAATAAATGGTCCATTTTAATGTCAAGGGCTTTCACATTAATAATTTGGTGCAAAATGAAACCGTCAAAAAGTGTTCTGATGTTCACAGCTTGGCTAAGCCCATAACATCTGTTTTTGCTAGGACAAAAGTCTTGTCGTCTCTTCAGATGATGCAACAAATTGCAGATTAGAGTTTAACCTGTGACAAATACTGTAATTAACACATTCCCAGATGTGTATAGAAATAACCCCAGCACACCAGACTTTCATATGAGGTGCGACTAGACCTCTGACAACATACCAAAGATTCAACCACAGACCAAAGTGCTGATCATCAAGAGCCTGAAGACTGAGTCTGCTGCTGAGGTGGCAGACATCTTTAATGTATCCAAATGTCAAGTGGAGGGGATGAGAAAAAGATTTGAAGAAACTGGTGATGTTCATGGCAAGCGCAGGTCAGACAGACCCCAGTATGACAACTGTTTGAAAGGACCGTTTGTTGCTTCACCTGTACAAGGCTAGCCCTTCTTCAACTACAGCGAAGCTACATGAGGAAATGTCACCAAAAATCCCGGTATCTACAAGAAGAGTTTGTCAAATTCTCTCTCAAAGTGGTTTTCATAGCCAAATTAGTACACAGAAGTCTGCATTAAACAGAAAATAAAAAACCTGCATTGCATTTGCCAAGGCCCACAGCTCGCAGAAAGGATTGATACTGGAAAAGTGGCTGAAAGTTTATTTTTCTGGTGAATCATCCATTGAACTGCATGCCAGTCGCCGTACAAGACCTATTAGAACCCTCATGGACCCAAGATTCTCCCAGAAAACAATCATGTTTGGTGGAGGAAAAATCATGGTTTGTTGTTACATCCAGCATGGGGGTGTGAGAAAGATCTGCAGAGTGGATGGCAACATCAACAGCCTGAAATATCAAGAAGTTCTTGCTGCCCTACTTATACTGCTGCTCCTTCTCATTCTTCTGCCTCCGTGTCACAGTTCCTGAAAGCGAAAAAGGTGAAGGTACTCCAGGATTGGCCAACCCAGTCATCTGACATGAACATTATTGAGCATTTCAGGGGTAAGATGAAGGAGGAGGCTTGGAAGATGAAACCATAGAATCTTGATGAACTCTGGGAGTCCTGCAAGACTGCTTTCTATGCCATTCCAGATGATTTCATCATCAAGTTATCTCAGTCATTGCCAAGACATATGGATGCAGTCCTCCAAGCTCATGGGAGTCATATGCAATATTAATTCTTTTTTCCAAGGCACCATGGCTTTATGTTCTGATATTATAGTGGCATATTTGTGTATTCAAAATAAAGTGTATGTATAATTTCCACATTTTTTTTCCAATGCGACAAGACTTTTGTCCAAGCAAAATCTAACCTTTCTGTACAAATTAAATTATAAAACTCAATCAATGACACAAAACTGTATTTTGGTATATTTCGCACAATCTAGAGGGCTTTGCCTTTCATTTAAGCCATTTTTTATTCCAATTGATCAACTACAAGTCAGGTTATTATTTGTTGTTCCTACAACTTGGATAAGTGACAAGACTTTTGTCAGGCACTGTACATTGACTTGGCCTTCACACATTTAATCTTTATCTTGCTATTTATCTGCTGGCATTTTTGTATATCAGCACCACAGCATCTCACCAGTGTCCAAAACTTATTTTTGCTTTATATTATCAATTATATATTGACTCAGCAGCGTCAGCTCACAATCCATTGGAATTACTTTTTTTGGTCATGAGAGAAAAAGTTTGCACCTTCAGTTGAAATTCTGATTTCTGAGAGACAGTGTTTTTTGATTTCTGCATTCCTCAGGATCTGTGCAAAAAGCGTCATCTGTCAATCAACAAGGTAGACAAAGAGAGGTACGAAATGGAGAGCAAAGTGACCAAAATTGATAAAGAGGTCACAAATCTCCTTTTCACCTCGGCTTCCTGTGTTTCACTGTCCCTGCTGTGAGTGCTATCTCGTCTGCGTTGATGATCTTTCTTGGCTTCTTATTTTGACAGTCTCTTTTGCCTCTTGCCTTCCTCTCAGTCGGTTGTCTTCTTTGTCCCTCCCTTTCTCCCTGTTTCACCCCCCCCTTTCTTACCCCTCTCTCTCTCACCCCCCTCCATCTTTATACACAGATTGATGAACTCAAGATTTACGTGGTTGACCTGAAAGGAAGTTCCAGAGGCCGGTTTTGAGGAAAGTGCGAATGTTGGCCGATGCCAAGCTCCAGGCCTGGTTGGGCTCCAAGTGCAAGGTCAAAATGGACTTGAGAGCCAACCTGAGACAGGTCAACAAGGAAATGAAAGAGGAGGTGGGCGCCCCCTTCTGGGAGAGTGCAGAACTGCACTCAGAGCTATGTTCAGGGGAGCCATGTGTGACATCATCACTGCAAAGGTTCAGAGGATTGATCACATTCTCAGATGTCCACAAACAGCAGTCACCAGTGGAATCATACATCATTGAGCCAGTTGTGCCTAAAAACAAATTTTACCCATGCAGCTTAACATCAGAGAAAATATAATATTCAGACAGTGCTTTGAAATTCTAAAATGTTTTCACACAAAACTAATTCCTCCCCCAGTAAGACAGCAAGACAGAAGATGATTTTTTTCATTCCTATTACTCCCTCACCATTAAAGTATGCAGAGTGCCTGCTCTGATACCAAAAAAAGCCACAGACAAACATGGCGTCCTTCATGAATCGGTTTCATGCGTCATCGAGCAGCAGCTCCAGTGGGAAATTACCAAACTGTTTCGCAGAAGACGTCTTCAGATCCTTTATAACTCAACACGAGAGGCTTCCCCAAAGCAGAATATAACTGGCACAGAACCCATTCCATGCGAAGCAATTCCCCAGTCCAGATTTAAAAGTCCAAGATGAAAAGCCTTGATGGGTATGAAGGAGGTTTAGTCAATGAAGCTTTATAAATTGCTACAATGCTTCTTCTATGATTGAAAAAGTACCCCGCAACCAAATCTTTAGACTGCAGTGATCTGATCAAAGTCTCCCATGATGAGATCCAACAGCCTATGGTAAATCTTATCAAACTCTAACTTTTCGCTGAAGTTTTCCCTTAAGTTGATTCAAAGTCAGAAAAAACTTTTTTCATTTTGTTGGAGAATGTCACACATTTATTCTGTACCTGCTGTTGCAGCACTTCACTGAAGCTACATCACACTTACGTACATAGAGAGAAATATTCTAACCCAGGACACAAAGTTATTTAGGGCCACAGGATTAAATCAAATAGAAAAAATATTGAGATCTTGTACATCATTTTATACACGTTTTCCTGTAATTCAGCAGGACATATTTGGGATCATTGGAAACTTTGGGATCTCAACTAGAATTTACAACACCCCTGAAGTTCCACAGGTTCCAACACAGCAGCTGTATTTGTGGTTAAACTTGTGTTGGAGACCTTCACATATGAAATATTGGGCAGCATTGTCACCTGCTCAATCTCATTCTTAGTATCAAATGAAAAACAGGACAAATTTCTAAAACAGAAAAATAATGACCCAGCCAAATCCCTAAATATTTGTCATGCTGAACGTAGGAAACTGATCACACTGTTTCACATGAGCTGTCCTCAGGACCTTTATTTTTCTATAGCTCAGAGGCTGTCGGGTGCAGGTGCTCAATGGCCTTCTGACATGGTCAGCACATGGTGCTCAGACTGCTTACATCATTAGATCTTTGCTGACTGATGCACACTGGCACAGAACCCATCCCATGCAAGGCGATTCCCCAGATCGGATTTAGCCCCTGACTAAAGAAACATTTCAGGAGGCAGGGTGGTATCTAACCAAGGGACTGGCACTGCTGAGAGAGATACTGCTTACGAAGTTTTAAAAAAAGAAACATTTTCAAAATAAGATGACAGACTAGATGACATTTTCAGAAGACGTATCATATACTGTTGTCACACAACATTGGTACATTTAAATTTTCTGGACATAACTTATTACATTTCTACAGTTACCAAATGAAAACCAAGGACTATTTGAGCAGCAAACAATATATAATCAATATACAATATTAAAACAACAGGTACATAACTTTAATATCTTATATGGTTGAAAAAACTTTTACCTGAGCACTTCAAAGAGACTTCCCAAAGTAAGACACTGGAGCACTCTTAAAAGTCTGCATGTTTTATTGCAGGGGGTGAATGACTGACGTCTCTTTGAAGTGCTCAGGTAAAAGTTTTTTCTATGTGTATGATCCTACACTGTTGAGCACCTTTTTCCTCACTTTTAAAACTTGGCTGAAGCGTGTTGGACTTTTGTATACTCTATCTTATATGGTTGATAGCTCAATTAACCTATTTTTCTCACCAACTATAAGTAGGTTCATTTTGTGTGGTGTCTCCTAATGAAAACTTGGATGAAAAATTTGCTATCCTCACCTGTTGGGACTCTCCATCCCTTTGTGTCTCCAGGAAAAGGAAGCCGTAGGCGACTGGTGCAATCAAACTGAGGACAAGGCTGATATGGACAGGAGGAAGATGTTTGAATCCGAAGCATAAAAGCTGGTATGGCAATTCAATTACTGAACAGTACTCTGTTAACTTCGCCACTGGGTATCCATCTTCCATTCTGGCTCTCAATAGTTACACTCACAGTGTGGTTTCTAGGAACTCAGAAGCATTTAAGTGAGGTTCTTTGCAGTGGAGCTAGCAGAGTTGGATGTCTGCTGCCATTGTTTGACCACTCCCCCACATGGAAAGACTCTATATGAACATATATGCACATATATGCAACCTATACGCTGCATATATGCAGCATATATGTGCATATATGCCACATATATGCTGCATATATACAGCATATATGCCGCATTTAGGCTAAATTCAGGTACATATATGTGCATATACAGGGCATATAGGTCTCCTATATTGCTACTTTATATCCACATATAGGCCCTATATGTACATACAAGGTATATGTCTCCTATATAGCTCATATACCCAGTGGCAGGTTCTGTTTGTCATACCTATTGTATGGGTCATATCTCACTTTTGCAAATGTCATACATGATGCCTAGCTCATTTTTTTACTCTCAAGGTAATATCTGCATATTAGTCCAAAGTCCCTCACAGAAATTTCAAGAATTTCACGCAATAACTTATTAATCGCATGTGAACACGTGAAATTGGCATCACATTTGATCCTAAATACATGTTGACATGTGACAACGGCATGTTATGTGTAAACCATTCATTATTAACTATGGCAAGTGAGAGGAGACAAAAAGCTATGATATCAACACAAATATCTAATACTATTTGTTACATTTTTTTCCTGAAACATTAACAATAACAAGGTAATCAATTCTTTCTTGACCATACTTATTTCCATTCTATGAAGATTGAGTTGTGTATTGTGGAAGAGAAGGAAATGTATAAAGACCAAATGGTTTGATTATGTTTATTTCATCAATTAAGCATTTTTTTCAAGTTTAAGCCACTGCCAGATTCACCACATTAGATAAAATTGGATTCACATCATTACAGCTCATACACATCCACTGAAAGGTAATACACTACACTGTTACATCCACCAAATTCAATGTTTTCTATCTTGTCTGTAGTGCAGTTTCTAGATGAAGATGGCTCAGAGGTCATTAGTCTAAATGTAGCAAAATAAAACAAAAATAACAAAATGAAAGTACATAGAAGAACATACATTCAAGTAAACATGCCTTTCAAAAGTCATTTTCATCCCCACTTCTATCTGAGCAGTTCACTGTGGTTAATGAATTTGAAGACAAAGTCTACATTTCTGTTCACAGTTTTAATGAACAGACACTTGTCTTTTATCTGAGATGCTTGTATAGCAACTAAAGGTCCCAGACTTTTTCCTACAGGGATGAAATAACAAAGATTCTTAAATTCCCACATGGAAAGAACCTATATAAACATATAGGTTTTAATATAGGGCCACATATATGCGACATACATAAAATTGGCCGTTTTCATATATTATAGGTACATATATGTACCTATAATTTTTGTACCAATTTTATGTATGGCGCATATATGCGAAACCTATATGTGGCCCTATATTAAAACCTATATGTTTATATAGGTTCTTTCCGTTTGGGCCTCCACACCAGTTATGAAAAATGAGCATTTATTTCTTTATGCAAACAACAAGATGCTGATGATAAAAAAAACACATCACCCAACTAACCCAACTAAGTGAATAAAATATTGAAAAAAGAAAAAATAAATGTTCTTAGTGATGTTAGTAGTATCTTGTATCCTGCATGCTTCATGCACTTTTAAGAGGGGAATGGCAAAATGACTGTTACACAGAAAAGTCATGGTCCATAACAGCTCTGTGTCTAATCAGCACCAACGGAGTCTATGCTCATTAAATTAAACGTTTTTCTTCAATGAAACTGCATTTCATTTTGAGCCTGATGCTATCACATGTGCTGTTATAATTTTGGATATGTGCTGTTATCATTTTGCAAAACCCATTTTTAAAACTTCACATATTCGGATATTACGATAGACATTTGTTCTGCAATCCACTCCAAGTGCAGTTTATGACCTGTTTGGCTGGTGATTATTTGGCTCAAAAGCCTTGATGAGAGGCTTTAAGAAAGCAGAATTTAATTGGCACAGAACCCATTCCTTGCAAAACAATACCACAGTCCTGATTTTAAGGTCCAGGGTCAAAAGTCTTGATGGATACAAAGTGAGTTAAGCCGGTGAGGTTTTAATCAAATGCTACAATGCTGTCTGCTCTGACTGAGAAATTACCCTCCAACCAAATTTTACAGAGAAAAATGACGTGACTGAAATCGCCTACAATGAAACCCAACAGACTTTGGTAAACCACATTCAAAGACTTAAAAGTGGTGTTGGAGGCATTGATATATGAACTGTGTGTGTAATCAAACTAGTGGCAGCCTTGTCAACTGCATGATACTCTTCCAAGTCACTAATAAAATACAACATATTTCTGTAAAAGAAAAATAAATAATCTTGCCAAATCCCTAGATATTTGTAATCTGAGTGGAAGGAACTCAGAGGTGTCGTTACTCCTCTGCACTGAGAAGAGTCAGTTGAGGTGGTTTAGATATTTGTTAAGGATGCCCCCCAGGCATCTCCCTCTTGGGTTTGTCAGTCACTCTCAGCTGGGAAGAGACCCTGGGGCAAACCCAGGACATTTTGGAGTGACTGTCTCCCTGCTGGCCTGTGATCACCTCGGGATCCCCTGACATGAGCTGAGAAATTTGCTGTCATGGGGAATACTTTGCTTGCCCTGTGGCATTATGGAAACCCTCAACTAATTTGTGCAGTTATATAACGCGTGGATGGATGTATTCGATGTGGAGAAGGTCATATAATTAGTCGTATACTTTTCTCAGTGTCACTCACTAGTCTAAGACTGGAGAAAGCTTGCTGAGTGATATCATAGGCAGACCTCATCCATTCAAGGACCCGGATGCCTGTTAGTGCTGATGAGTAGCGTCATCAGCATAAAAATAAAAGTTTCTACTTTACTAGCAATACCAATTAAAACTGTACACAAAATAGGTCTAAGTATGGATCCTTGATGCGCTAGTTTTTAAATTCTATGAATTGAGACTCATGTTTCCCCCCATGGTGGCTTATGTTCTATCAGAAAGATAGCCCTGGAGCCAATAGGCCTTTTGCAGCAAGCAATCATGTGACAACTTCCTGCATAGCAACAAGTCTCTGGTGGGCAAGCTAACCAGACATTCCTTGACAACACTAAGTGCTTCAGTGATCAGGAGTTCAATACCAACAATATAGAGTCTGTTTCTGTAATTTGTCTTTTGGTTGATGGCTTGGTTTTCCAGATATAGTTAAAGTAAGTTTAGATAAATTGTTCTAGCTGTATTTTTAGAAGAAAACAACGAGCGGAGACCAATTATCAAGGTCGATTGCTTTGCACTGGACGAGACGTTCTCAGGTACGTTTTCAACAGTTTTAAAACTCGTATTTATACCGCCGATCACCCCAGATTTTGTAAAACTTCTGAATTTGACTTTGTAGAGTATCCAAGCACTCAACTCTCACTGATAAAAATAATTGGTTCTTTACGATCAGGCCATTTTGCGTCCAAATAAGCTTATGTGCAAAGTTAAGCAGAAGCTAAGATATAAATATGTTAATGCTGATTTCTTATCCAGATCACTGAAAAAGGAAAATAGGTCTCTCACATTAGTGAAAGTACATCGCTGTTTTAGCAAGGTGACCACCATCAACTGCATGTGATTTGGGACCCACTGGATTATTGGAGTTTGCTGAGGCCTTTAACCCCCAGCTGATCCCACCCCCCTATCAGCCTCCTTCAGCAGGCCTTATATGTCTGTGAGGGCCTCCATTCCAGCCCCCTCCCCAGTCAGTATTCAGCACAGGTCTTATGTTACACCTCAAGTCTCACATGCAAACCTGCAAGGAGATGAGTTACTAAGAATATCTGCTGTACCTCTCTACCCGCCAAAGTACGTCTCCATCCCTCTCCCTTAAACCCACCCTCCCCCCCTCGCCCCACCCCTGGCCCTGTCTCGAGGGGTCGGGTGTTACATCATGTGTGTTTTTTGGCAGCACTGATGTGAACCTACCCTGAAACCTGGCTCCACCAACATTCCTGCGCTTTATGGCAGCTTAATTACACTAAGTATGCACAAACACTTAAATCAATTAGACCCTCCAGGGCTCTCCTCTCCCCTTTACTGCGGAGTTTGGGCGGACCAATCACCCTTCTTTGAGCATTAATGCTACGGAAGTGACCTTGCCAGCATTAATTTTCACAGTATGCTGAGTACCATGCATGAAACATTAATAAAAACGCATTTAGAAGGCTCTGAGGCACACCTGGTGCTCATGTATTTAATGCCATGAATTTACTGCTGAAATGCATAACATTGTGCTATTATATCAGGAATGGTGCGACTTAACACCATTCCAGAGTTATTTTTTAACAGAAAATTACTCAATTCAGAGTAGGTTAAAGCTGGTACAATGGAAAATAAGATAAAATAACTGCGAAAGAGTGAAAAAAAAATATTCCATGTAAGGAATGTGAAGCTGAATTCCAGTGTTAGGTCATGAGCTGTTTTCGGTTCTGACTCTCCCATGGTCTTGAGGTTGTTTGCACATGTTTAGTTATTAAAGTGTGTGAGTCACGATGGTCAGCTTGGAGACCTAACATCTGCTGGACTCTGTCTAGCCAACCACCACAAAGCCAAATATAACAAGAGGGACACAAGCCTCACAGGCCACCCACCACCCACCATCTTTCTCCACCAACAATCAAGACAGCAAGTAAATCATCATCTGGCCTTACTTCTGAAGTCTGTCCAGTATCACATGCCGCAGGGTGGAGGAGGCCTCAATCCAATCCAATTCAATTCAATTCACTATGCTTTTTTGTACACTGTAGAACAAAAACATACTGTAATACACAATAACACTGCAACAGAACTTGTAACAGATGTGTGTCTGTGTGTGGAGCGGGAACAGGTCGATGCTAGGGGGAGTGTGGTCAGTGTGTGCATGTGTGTGTGTTTGTGTGAGTGTGGGTGTGTGCAGGAACAGGTTAACTTTAGGGTAATGTGTGTGCAAGTGTGAATACCAAGTTAGTGCTGGGAGATGTTGCACCTTGGTGTCTCGTATGTGGGTATGTGTATGCATGACAGAGTCACTCGCCGTCTCTCAAACTGTGGCAGGAGACAATAAATTTTGATTTATTTTCAGCAACAAAGAAACACTCTTTGAAATGTAAATAGGCTCCCATTTCAAGTAGAACAATAAATAAGTTAGCCAAACAACTGCACTGAATAAAATCCAGATCACTAACTTAAGAAAATAGATCCATCACAGGTTTCATTCAGTAGAGCAATGACAATAGCTTTGGATTATCCTGCTTTATGAAACTGGGCAAAGAGCTTCAAAAACCATCTCAAACAAACCCCAGCTTCACAGAAACATGCTTTGAACATGACCACTGCCACTGAGAAACAGTTTCAATCATGCCCATGTCATCCTAAAAACACTGTTTCAAATAAAGCCACTGCTTCAGAGAGACACAGTTGATAACACATACACTGCATCATAGGAACACTCAAACAGAGTCACTGCATTGGCAAAACACAGTAACTCAACAACGCTGTTTCAAACCGGCATGTAATGGCAGTTTTTCAGTCAGTGTTGATTTAGCCTGTAAATGTAAGCCTAACCATAGACCATTCCTCAAAGTCATATCCCTCCTCTGCGCCCTGAGACAGCCGGTGAGATCACTGAAGTGGTTTTAACATCCCTGAAGTGCTTTTTAAAAGCTTCCTGCTAAGCTTTTGGAGGTTTGGATACGCCAGGGCCTGAGAAGGTCAGCTTGAGAAATTCACACATAAACTGAGCCTGTATACAGCGTGGGGAGTGGTGCCCAGCTGACTCAAACATTCTCACTATGTTGCCGTAATGCTGTGGCAACGTTGCTACATTCACAGTACATTTCAGTAACCTTGGAAGAATATTGGGCCTCTGCTGAGGATTCTACAGACATGCACAGTGAAGTTCCAACTCCCTTAGTCTCTGATTTGGAATGGTTCTAACACCTCACAAAGGCACAGATTTCTATTAACAGCACTGTTTGAGGTTTTACCTCTTATGAAATGATATTTTGTTGATATCTAAATATTAGATAATTTGTTGTTTGATCTGTTAATCTAAGATTTGAGATTAAGTTGTTAAATGCCACCCTGAAACTCCATGAAACCAATGTCGCTGCTGTACTCAACCTGTGGAACTTAACACGTTGACTGCCAACTACGAGATAACTCGTAATGGCGGGTGCACCACATTCTGCCCGTACGAGTTATCCCATAGTTTAACATAGGTAACTTTGGGGATCAGCAGACTGGTTGGCAGTTGTCATAAAAGGAAGAACTGGAGTTATGGCAACCGGATTACAATCTGTGGAAGAGGGTATTGAACACAAAATCATTATCAATTTCCATTAACAGTTCCGCGACTTCGTCTGCACTCATACGCGCCATTTTACAAAGTGTTGACCTTAAAATCAAATTATGGCACAATTGCGCAATGTCTTTTACGCAAATACCGCTACAAGAAAACTCGTTATTGGCGGAACAAAAGCAACAGTTATATCCCACCGCCAGCTACGACTTGTCTCGTATAGAGGGTTTTCCCCCAGAGGATCATGGGAAGACGCTCTGTATATGCCTATAAATAGCGCCCTAAACAAACATTGACCACATGTAAAAAAAACCTAGAATGGCAAATAGGAGACCCCTAGAACCTGCAAGTTATCTCCTAGTCGGCAGTCAACGTGTTAAGACCCCTTTTAAATTCTAGTGGAGATCCCAAGGTTTCCAGTGATCCCAAGTATGCCCTGTTGAATTACAGGGAAATGTGCCTAAAATGATGTACAAGATCTAGATATTTTCCATTTGATGCAATGCTGTGGCCATAAAAACATGGCATCTCGGGTTGGAATGTTTCTCTCAATATAAGTGTGATGGAGCTTTAGTGAAGCGTTGCAACCAGCAGATACAGAATATGCATGAAACACTGTCCTACAATCTGACAAAAAAGCTTTTTCTGACTTTGAACATACCTAAGAGAAAACTTAAGGGAAAATTAGAATTTAAGTGGTTAAATACCTTCCTCAGCAACATAAACTACAGCCTTTCAGTTAGGAGCCCAGCACGCAACTGTTATTCCTCTCTTCCTCTCAAAAGCAGCTCTTTACACTTAAGGATTTAAAAAATGTATTTTCCATTAATAAACAGGGTGTTGTGCTGGGTAATGCTGCTGCTTCACAGCGAGAAGGAGTGGATTTGATTCTGGCCTTGAAGCCTTTCCGGGTGGAGTTAACATGTTCTCCTCATGTCAGCGAGGGTTTCCTCTCTCAGTCCAAAGACATGTTTGTCAAGCCAACACATTCTCATCCTGACTCCTCATGCTGTGACGCTACCTGACCAAGTGTCGATATATGACAAACAAGAGGCTCCTCAGAGCCTGTGCTCGGGCCAGGTCTAGGCCTGGGCCAATCGCAAAACCGCGCGTGCGCATGAGCAGGACAATCTCGACCCCGAAAAAAAAAAAGAAGAACGGAGCCGAAACTTAGACTCGTGACCTACCGGCCCGAGTAAAGAGGAGGCTATTGGCCTCCATATTTGAAGTTTAGGGTTAGGGTTCGGATTAAGGGTTAGGGGTTAGGGAGTGGGGTTCATTTTAAAGTGGCATCAAATAAGGATGCTAAAAGTCTCCTTTTTTATCAAATATCGACACTTGGTCAGGTTGGGTCACTATATGATGAGTCTAGATGAGACCGGGCTCGTCAAGTGAAGACTTAATTGTCTGTGCGTAAACATGTGAGACCCCAAGAATACGCAGGTTCAGTAATGGATGGATGGATAGATGGATGGATGAACTAATACAGTGAAGTGCTTTAAACTTGGAGCTCTTCAACCAGACAGATCCAAACAGTAGACAGATCACAAACACTGGAGCATGTGCAGAGGGAGGTAAGATATTTGTCACATTTCTGAGGTGGAAATGTATGACCTGAGTGGAACTCAAGGAGGGAGCAGCTGCTTCTTCTTATTTCAGGAGGGGGGCAGTTTCCCCCTTGTTTTTTTTACCGTGTCTCCTCTTGAAGTTTCTGCGGCATGTCTTGATAAATACGTCCATATCTTACGTACGCATTTTCAAGGTGTGGATGACCTCAGGTAACATAATACTATTGCTAATGATTGCCATGAATTTTTAATATCTATTTTTAACTCTGCCTGTGACCCCGAGCTGCTGATTTTCCTTATTACATGTTTGCTTCTACTGCAAAGAACCATTGCTGATGGCTGTTGGTTTATGACTACCAACCTCTGATTATGGGGCTCAGTCAGGCATAATAGTGTGATTTTCCTTTAAGAGAATCATTACCTCACTGATCCACAGGATATGACAACATATAAAACCTTGAAGATTATCTCTGAGTTGGATGTTTAAGCTTACATAAAGCATGAAGTCAGCCTTGACAAACCAGAGCTTGGGAATAATGCATTTATTTTAGCTGATCTTACTCTGTGGTGTGGAAATACAGGATTTCAAATTTATTCCATAAATAATCACCTTTGAAATCATATCTTTTGTAGCTTTTAATTTCATATCAAGACGGTATACATGGCATCTTTGGTTCATATGAGTGATGTACTGTGTGGCGCGCTGCCATCATGTGTTTCAAAATGAGCAGTTCTTCCGTTTACGACATTGTTATTGTACACTCCTTTAAGACAGATACCGACGAAGAACCCATTCTAACTTGTCTTTCTCAGATGATCAGCAGGGGGCAGCCTTGTGTAGGGTTTGTACGGTCGTTGGCGTTAGAAGTGAAGCCGCATCAGGTACAAAAGAGTTTGGCGCTTTCTCGGTCTTGACAACAACCACCCTGAATGCCCTCATGTAATTGCAGAGTGTTCGTAAGTGTTTGTGAGCATTTAAAATATTAAAACACATTTAAAATGCACTCAAAGCATGCATTATAGCCGTCTGAAAAAAGTTAACAATACAAAACTCTGGATATTGAATAAATGCTTCAATGATTCTCATGCTCCAAACATTAAAGTTCCCTACAGCCAAGGAATTCATTATGATATTGCAGTAAAACCAGAATAACTACTGCAACTTGAGCATATAGCTAGCAAATCTGCACCGATCAGCCACAAGATCAGAACTGCCACTCTTGGTGGACTGTTGTTTGTGCTCAGGTGAGCACTTTCCACGTGTTGCACAGAAGAAGGTGAAGAAGCCGTACTGGAGAACTGAGGTCAAGCCCTATAGAGATGACAGTCTGTGGTGGCATAACTTGTGGCTTCAGTGTGGTGAACCGCGAACCGGCCCCGTCTATGAGAACAGGATGCTTGCGAAACGACAGTACATGTATGCCATCTGCAGATATAAACGTAGAGAAGATCAGCTTCGAAAAGACAGGATGGCTGAGGCCATTTGTGAGAACAATACACGGGACTTCTTTAGAGAAGTGAAACGCTTGAAAGGAAAGAAGACTTGTGTCCCAAGTGTTGATGGACTGGTTTCATCTGATGAAATTGCAGAACACTTTGCTCGTAAATATGAGGATTTGTATAATTCTGTGCCATCTAACTCCTCAGAAATGTCAAGTATTTGCAACTATATTCAGAGGACCTGTAGAAACGCATTTGAATGTGATTTTGTGGTAACAGACACTGAAGTTAGTAAAGCCATTGCTCAGTTGAAAGCCAATAAATCTGATGGACACTCAGGTTTAATATCCACTCATCTCCTTATATGTAGTGATTTGTTTAAATGTCACCTTGCAAGACTAATTACAGCAATTTTTACACATGGTCATCAGCCTCAGTCAATGTTGTTAGCAACTATTACTTCAATTCCTAAGGATAATAGAGGTAATTTGTGTGATTCTACAAACTATAGAGGTATTATTTTATGCAGTTCTATAAGTAAAATAGTAGATATTATAATATTGCAACGGTATAAACACCTTCTGTCAACTAGTGATATGCAATTTGCTTACAAACCAGGTCACAGCACATCATTGTGTAGTTTAATTGTGAAAGAAACAGTTAAATATTATTTGAATAATGGTTCACAAGTCTATTCATGCTGTGTTGATTTGAGTCGAGCATTTGATCGTGTTAAACATGATAAGTTATTTCAGATCTTAATTGATAGACAGGTTCCTCCTGTAATTATTAGAGTCATTTACAATATGTATCAACATCAGTTAATGAGAACTGTTTGGAGTAATTGTCATTCACAGACTTTTAAAACTGTTAATGGTGTTAGACAGGGTGGAATCATTTCACCAATTTTGTTTTGTATATATATAGATGTTTTATTTAACGATTTAGAAAATGCTGGTCATGGTTGTTGGATTGGTTCTCAGTACTATGGTGCTGTAGGTTACATGAGATGATCTGAAGCTGTTGTCTCCCACAGTAGATGGTCTAGAGAGTATGTTGAGAATTTGTGAGAATTTTGGAAAGTCATATGGTGTTAAATACAATTCAAAGAAAACTGTTTGCACATTGTATTCAAGACAACATGTAAATAACCCTCCTGAGGTTTACTTATGTGGAGACAAACTCTCATGGGTTGACAATGTAAAGCATTTAGGTCATATATTACATTACAATTTAAATGAGACTCAAGATGTAAGAAGCAAAAAATGTGATCTTTATTCTCGTGTGAATACTGCTGTAGCAACACTTGGTAAATGTCAGGACAATATTTTGCAAAAAGTTTTTAATACTCAATGTGCTCATTTGTATGGTACTGTGAATTGGGATTTTAATGATAAATCAGTTAAAGAATATGTTGTTGCTTGGAATAGGTCAGTAAGGAGATTGTTCAACCTTCCTTATACTACACATGCTAGATACTTACCCTATATTGTGGAGACACCTGGTGTGTTAGACCAAATTTATAGTAGGTTTGTAAAGTTATGTCAGACTATGGAGAATAGCTCCAATGTTAAAGTCAAGTATCTTTTTAAAGTATCTATGCTGTCAGCTAGATCGATAATTCGTAGAAATTTAAGAGCCATTGAAAAGAGGTTAAACTTAGATTTACAAGATGTCATACAAACTGGTGTAAGTAGATTAAAAGTTTCATATATGGATGATGTCACTGAGGCTGATAAAGTAATTATTGGAACGTTAGCAGATTTGAGATGATGGTAAAAAGAAATCCATGGTTTTAGTCAATTTGAGATCAATGATTTTATTTATTATTTGTGTACTTTTAATTAGCATTTTTTTTTCTTGTTATGTTTAAACCTTCAAAAGTATACATGTTATGATGAAAGAGTTTGAATAAAATATTATATATATATATTAGTCTCATGGTTGTCCACTGGAGAAGATGGCGCCTAGGTGCACGGCTGGCCGTCTGTCACATATGCTCAGCTCTGTGTTCGTAGCTATTTTATTTATCTGCTTATTTTTTTTGAGTGGTTTCACCTTTGCTCACTTATGATCGCCAAACTCTTTTTGATATTGGAGGCTCTGCAGTCGTGCCAAAGTCTAATTTGGTGACATATGGAGCAAGCCCCCAATTAAGTGCCAGTAAAAAGATCATTGTTCAGTCACGGTATGGCAGGGAGTTACGTGATCTGCTCTCATCGATTTTCTTTTAGTTTCAAGTTGACTTTGGCCTTGAGATTCCAATGAATACAGATTGCATTGTTGATATGGAGATGAATAGCCCACTTTATTTAGAGGAAAAAAACCCATTAAAAGGATTGAGTGCCTTTAAACACAATACAATTACGGTTACGTCCTCCATAAAACTGCCCAAAAGCAATCAAAATAGTTAAATAGCCTGCGAAATCAGTACAGAAGTGGAAATCACAGTGAAAGCTAATGATTCAGTAATCGTGAAAAAAGAATTGATTGCCCAGTATGGGATAAAAAAGAGAAAAATAGTAGAATTGGGGTATTTCCAGAAAACCTTGTACACAGAGGGACAGTTCTAATCCTCTTTTCAACACCAGCTGTGAACTGCTGTTGCTCAGATTTATTAGCAGTCTGGCTTTTGCTGACCCCACAAGGTTTGAGTCAATTTGAATTTGCCCAAACTGTGCCAACGGTTCAGTCTCGGCCTTTGAACTTGGGTGACAGATGTCACATCAACCCCCTACCACCTTTCCCTGACAATCCCAAAAAAAAATGTTTCAGGGTGGGGGAGAAAAACAGTTGATGTCACAAAGCAAATATTTAAATACTTAAATACAAATATTTATTTAATGTCTCGAAATGTATAGACTGTGCTTGTACCATGGGAAGTGACCTATGAACATGTGTGAGGTGGAGGGGGCGATTGATGTTAGTGTGTAGACAACAGAACTCATTCCATTGTAGTTTCCTGGAATTTCTGATAATGTGGATATCGGACCAATGGCCTGGCCACTCTGGGTCAACCTCTTGGACGCGGACTGGAGGGGGCCAAAGGAGGTCGAGTCAGCGGCGACAGACGTGGACGTTTCATTCGAGTATACGCTTCACAACTGTTTGCACAATAGCTCTACAAACACTATCTTCCTTTCCTTTACACCTCTGTCACTTCCTTTCTGTTTCAACATTTCACGTTTTAATTTAATGGCCGGAGGCCTCGTATGCGGTGGGACCGGCTGGATGGGTGTTGTTTTTGGATACCTGTTCTGTTTGCTTTCCTGTTCTGTTCTTTCGCCTAAATCTCACCCCTCTGCAGTCGCGACTCTGCTTGTTCCCAAATGACGGCTTTAAATCAAATGAGCGACCGCTAACCTGTGAGTGTTGGCGTTTCGATGGTGCTAACAGCTCCGACGCAGGAGAGAACCAATACAATGCTATTGCCAAGAAGCTGTTTTAAAATTTGTTAGCTTTGGCGTGGCTTTCTCCATTGACTGAATGCTGGCGCTGTGATGTGGTTATCTTGGTTTGTTACATTTTTTTGAGATTACTTTATGATATTAATCACAGCAATGATGCAATTTAAAAGCTTTTATTGTGATACTCGGTCGGTATATGTGGGAAAGTTAGAGAGCTTGCAACTCGCTGAAAGAGTTAATGCATTTAGGGCCAATCGTAGACAGATTAAAGGTAGACATAACATAAAGTAGACTTGCTGCAATAACTTCCAAGTACTCATTTTTCAAGATATGGAATTAGAAATGGGAAATGTAATCTTTGTCACTCTGTGTAAATGTTTTTGCAGGACTGTTTAATGTCTGTGACCAGACAGACCTACTTATACACATTCAGGCTTCCTTTCTCTCTCTCCCCCTCTCTCACATACACACACATGCACACGCTGCTTCTCTCACGCATGCACTCAATCTGACTCCCTGACAAACACACACACACACACACACACACACACACACACACTCATACATCATACAAGGCAGTAAGACTGCGAAGAGAACCCATTTACCAAAACAAACTATGCATGGACACACACACACACACACACTCACACACACACGCATACACACACTCATACATCATACAAGGCAGTAAGACTGCAAAAAGAACCCATTTACCCAAAAAAACTATGCATGGACACACACACACACGCGCGCGCGCACACGCACACACACACACAAACACACACACGCACACATTCACACACGCACACACAGCTCCAACGTAGGCATTCTGCTGTCTCAGCTCTGGGAGTGCTGGAAATTGCAGCCAAATCTCAGAATGTTTCAAACAGAGGGAAACTCTGACCCAGATATCAGCAGAGTGATGGTCCAGCTCTGGCCCACATTTACTGCTTCAGTTCGGCCCAGAGAACTAATGTTATGGTTAACCTGTACATGTGGCTGGATGAAGATGCTGCAGCTTTTAATCAGAATGGAAAAAGTTGATGATAAAGATGAGGAGGAGTAGAATGCATTTGCTTGAACATTAGTTTCTCTTTTTCTCACCTTGGTTGGACTATTTTCTTTGTGAAGAAATCCATTTTTGGGCAGGAGTTTTCCCTAATGAAGACTTGCCTGTGAGTGTTTTTTTTTGAAATCGCTGAGGATGGAATGACACAGTGGTCAGTCATGGTAAGTGCATCATAATGCTCCCTTTTGATTGTTCCCAAAGCGCTCAACGTACAGCAGAACAAACCAGAGCTAACAGCTGCAGACTAGCCTGACTGGGCGGGGAACAGTAGGCCAGAGGTTGCCTGAGAATAAGGATTCTGCTCTGTGGAGATTCATCTCAGATGTCTGGGTTTTTTTTTTTTTTGGGGTGGGGTGGGAGGCGGGGGAGGGGGGTTTGGGGGGGTAGTATGATTGTGGGTTGTGTTGGGACAGTAGAAACTCAATCTGGTGTTCCTACACGAGGGGTTAACTAATTTCTGAAATTTTTCGGCTTGGATGCCAGACCGCAGCGGGGAGGGAGGGAACACCTGGGATGGAACGAGAGACGAATCGGGTCCTGGTGACGGAGAGGATGAGCGATGAGAATTTTCATTCTCATGACATTTTTGGCATGTGCTCGCTGTGTGCGCTCTCGACCATTCACCGAACACGCGGGAATGACAAGAACGTATCCTATTGCACCCAGCAACAGCACAGAGGAGCTTTGTAATGCATACTATTGTTGCATTGTGATCTGGGGTTCAATCTACTCCTGGAAATATGCTTTAAGAGCATTTTCTGTTTTTCTTTATAGTTAATTGATCATTTAATGCCACTCATTAACCATGGATTGGACTCACTTGGTGTCTTGTGATTGAATTAAAAAGAACCTCACTCTGCTGTTATCAGTTCTGTGACAGCCCCTAGGCCTCAAGACCAATTCATTCACTCATCCATCTATTATCTAACTGTGTATTCCTGGGTAGTTGTTGCATTTGAATGGTCTTTTTTTAGTTGGGAAAGTTCCTAACTCCTTTAAAATGACCCAGACGTATTTACCTGGCAGCCATGGTAAGTGATGTTCAAATCCCCTAAATGCTAGGGAAAGCTGCTTCAGTGGTTCCACACTTATCTCTTTTAGCATAGGGTACACTGGACCAATCTCTCTGAAAAGAAATGAGTAACACTGTCCCAGAATTCCTTGTGACAACAATATTTAAAACAAAAGACTATCCATCTGGCCATTCACAAAAACAAAGGAACATGATGGGTGAAAGACAGTTGGATCCTCTAAGCACTGTGGATGTCCTTTTAAATTCTCTTTCACATCTTTCCTTAACCTCATGATGTTTTCCATCAAGGTTAGGGAGAAGAGGTTAGGAATTAGTTGATAATAGGTAATTTTTAAACTTTCCGCAGCCAGGGTGTCAGAGGGCTGGAACCTATCCTAGCATTCACTGGCTGAGATGCGGGAATACTTCTGCACAGCCCACCACACCTGTTGCAGGACCCACACACCATTCACTCACACACTCGTATCCATGGACAATTCAGAGTCTTTTAATCTATCATGGATGTCTTCGGACTCTGGGAGGAAACTGGAGCACCAGGAGGAAACCACAGATCACTTACAGAACTACAGAGGCCTTTAAATGTCATCCCCCCCCTTAAGGTCCCTTATAATGAAAATCATACTTTGACTTTCTGTTCCACAAACACTTTGGACCTCCTTTTTCCTAATAACTGACATAGCTTGAAACCAGATGGTTAAGCATCGGAGCCGCAGCACCCATCCAATGAAATCAAGTGTTTGAATAGCCTGTTTTTATTTTGAGCTTTGGTCAAAGGGATTAATCTGCAACATACAGCCCAGTGCAGACAAGTTTCTGTTTTGGCCACCATTGTACATGACATGCCACAATGTGGCAGGCAGCCAATCAGCAAAGAGCTTTATTGACTGCTTGTACAGAACAGAGCCAGGAGGAACGGGAGGCTGGAGACTGGATGCAAATTCAGTATTTGTGTGTTTTTGGTATAAGCTTCAAAACCTTGTTTTATTGACCCTAAAGAATAGTCTCAAATTGTTAAATGATAATACAATATGGGACCTTTAATACAGTGGTTAGTCCAATACCTCCATGTGGGTTCATGTATTTGTTGTGTTTCACCTCAAGCACACCTGATGAAGCTCATCGAGCTCTACACCGCTTTAGGTGTGCTATTGGTCATCTGTATGAGACCTTCCTCTGGTAAGGGGAGCTGAGGAGAAATTCAGGAAATGTTGCATTAATTAAGTTCAAACTATGGATGTAGAAGAGTAAAATATGACATTATTATGTAAGATATTCCGCAAATTTTGAAGTAGACAGTGCACATCGAAGTGGCAGTTCCATTACTGCTCATAAAATGTGATTGAAATATGTATAATTGATTGATTAATTATAGCTGTTAATTGCTCAGTTAATTCACCACACCAGTGTCATGTTCCCTATTCAACTTCCTGCGCTATGGGCATACAGACTGAAGGCCAATTAGAATCTGGAAGCTTTCTTAAGTGGGGACATGGCCCTTTGAGACTGAGCTTAAGCTGGTTTCAAAATTGAATACTGCTTGAAGTCTGCTATATTTGTTGTAATTGCACGATACTTATAATATGGTTTGTGATCATATTATTCGATGCAGGATGCACTAGATTGATTTTCCTTTGTGGTCTTCGGTTTGCAATGAATATGAGCGTGTCAATTTTTGATCTGATGAAGACCTATTGGATTGCTGATCTGGAGGTGGAAGGAAGAACCAGCTTCCCTGTGACTGCATCAGGACAATGATGAGTACTGTTTACCACAATGCTGAGGTGCAATCAGATTTGTCACTTATCACTTGGGCTGCACCCAATACTTGAGAAAATGTATTCTCCTTTCTTCTACTCCTCTAGAGGTATGGGAGGAGGAAGGGCGGTGGGTTGAGAGGGCACACTCTGGAGTATTGGGAAGCATCCTGGGGTATTTCCTGCTCGCCCCTCTTCTTACCTTCCTGTTTCTTTGTGTTGTTTTCAAGAAGAACCAAAGGAAGGAAATACGATAAGGAAATGCTGTCAGACAATGCCTTAGGTTCTGACAATCGGACTGCGTTCGAATATTCTTTTTTGCTTCGGGAAGTTCCTAACTCTTCGAAAGTGACCAGGAATTATTTACATGGCGGCCATGATAAGTGTGTTTGAATTCTCTAAATGTCAAGGAAGGGTGCTTCAATGCTTCCTAGCGTATCGCGTTTAGTATTGGGTACACCAAACCATCCTTTTTGAATGCTATCTCTGTAATACAATCCTAGATTTGTCTTCTCTCAGCCTAGGACTGGCCATATGGGGCCTACTCCAATCTTTTATGTTTCACAATGCTTCTTCCTTCGTTGAACTTGACCTGGAAATTGAAAGAAGTCCTCCATCATTATGAGATATATTGAATGATTTGGGAAAAGGGAATAAGAGGGGTTTCAATGATATCTTGAGGAAAGAAACCATCCTTTGGTGTGTGCGTGCGTGCGTGTGTGCGTGCGCATGCGTGTGTGTGTGCGTGCGTGTGTGTGTGTGTGTGTGTGTGTGTGTGTGTGTGTGTGTGTGTGTTTTTGGGATGCATGGCTTATAAATGATTGAGCTGTGGATCTACCTCATTTGCTGCACCTGTAACCAGCTGCGACTGACGTCACTCTGAACTGACGTTTGCACCAGGCTGCTGGATTGGTTCACTGGGTAAAGCCACCGCATGCGGTGCAGAGTGATAACTATGATGCTGGATGAGATAAGATAAGATGTGCTGTGCTGAACCCCTTGGGGTAATTTGTCCTCTGCATTTAAATCATCCTATAGTTAGGAGGAGTTGGCAGCCGCACAGCAAAAATCCCAGTGTTAATTCATCTCCTGAAAAGTTTATATGACAACAACCCATCCATCTTGGACTCAAACTCTTCAGGAGTTGAATTAACACTGGGATTTTTACTGTGCACAGAGCAGCACCCGGGGACCAACTCCAGTTCTAAAGCCAGTACCTTGGTCAGGGGTACTGGTTGGAGTGTTCCTATCATGCATGTTTTTCTGGGTGGGGGAATCCGGATTACCCGGAGGAAACCCACGCAAACACGGGGAAAACATGCACACTCCACACAGAAAGGCCCCAGGCCAGATTCAAACCCACAACCTTCTTGCTTTGAGGCGGCAGTGCAAACCAATGTGCCACTGTGCCGCCAGCCATGCGAGTGTGCCAACTGTGGCCAGCAGCCGTGAGAGAGTGGCGCATATTTGGCTTTTCACTGTTTAAGGATATAGGAGAGATACAGTCATTTTGGGTTGGTAGCATAGGTTTGTCGCTCGAGTACCTCCCATCTTCCGGGTGCTCATTGTTTGCATTCTCAGTAAGCACGTGATTGGGTTTCTACTGCCCCTGTTCTGTGCATGCAAGGTTTGAAACTGTGAGTTAAAAGAAATGGTGGCAGACAGTGCGTTTTTTTTAGAGGAGAACAGCAAACTGTTGGTGCTCCCCAAGATGGCAGCAAGAGTCGCGTATGAGCATGCTTGTAAATGATCGCTGATTGGACATTCCAGATTCAGGTGGGATTGGAGATGCCAAATTTATTTTATTAAAAAATAAATAAATGAGCTGACTTTTGACGGAGTAAGGAGGTTTCTTTTTTGGTCATTTGCATTTTTGTGATTCTCCCGTCTTCTCTTCCCTATCCTCCTGATGACAGAAGCTAAATGCAAGAAAAAGGGCGAAGACATAGAAAAATAAGTTGAACTATAAACCAATAAAATGAGCCTTTGATTCCAAAGGTTTTGCTTCAGATCCACCAGACAGGTCACTCATGATCAATCTTATTTTCATGTCCTGATTTTTTTTTCTCCATCTCTGGCTCATACATTATAATTCTCTATTTAAGTCCACATTTATAAATCATATTAGTGTTTCAATATATTTCAACTTCATCTATGATGTCCTTCTCTTGAATAGCAGTTAAATAGATGCAGTATAATAACCAGACCAATTGAGGAAAAAAACATCCACAAACATTACAAAAATAGTCATGCGCAATCATGTCTTTGTAGATAAACAAGGAAAGCTGCACTCAAACACGAACAAATTGCCTCGCATGCATTCATTGGTTACTTTTCTCCATCTGTTTTGTGCTGTCCGTGTGAGTGCATGACTTGTGTGTGTGTGTGTGTGTGTGTGTGTGTGTGTGTGTGTGTGCGTGTGTGTGTTTTTCACTGGTGTGTGAGTGCGTGTTTTGTGTGTCGGGGAGTACTGTGAGAGAGAAATGAGTAACGTACGTCTGAAATGCGAACATTTGCTCGAAGGTCATTCCGATAACAGAGTGGAGACACAAAAGGGAGTGTGTTTCTAAAAAATGCTTTCTGTGGATTCAATGTTTGGGAATGTTATATTTGAGAACAAACCCCCTCAGTTTCTGTTTATTTCCATTGAGGAAGTTATTTGCTGCCACCAAGGCTTCCCGATCCGGAGTGTATCCGCCTGTCCGGGCATCTGGTGGACTTGGCTCAGACCATCGTGTTCCTGAATGCGTCTGAATGCTATTGATTCAGACACTGTGCTATATTGGGGAACAGTGCTTTGAAGCACTTTTTTGCGTGTTCTGTCTTTTTCTTTTTTTTTTTGTCCATGAAAGAAAAATAACATCCATCGAATGGAATTAGCAGCAAAGAAATAAGACTTCAAAAGTGGTAGTGACAAAAATGAGTCATGGTGAACGCATGGTGTGGGGTGGGGGAATGTGGGATTGAGAAAGTCAGGATGATTGACAGGCCCACGGAAAATGTGCCCCATTTTACCAGGGCTAGGTCGGCTTGGGGTGGTGGGGCCCAATGTGTGGTCATTTCATGGGGCCTAGAGTCCCTGGCTGTGTCTCAGGCCACAGTAACATGCCTGCCATTGTGAGGACAATGATGGTTATTGTATTATATTTTATGTCCTGTTTATGAGTGCATGTCAGGGTCAGTGAGAGTGCCATTCATGTTCACACATTCACACCTGTGTGAGATGGCAGCTCCTCTTTCAATGAGCACTGTTATGCTATTCTGCGGCATTCAAAGCTCACACTGAAGCTAATGCCATTGTGCTCTCTGGATTCCAGTGCTATAATGGGAGTATCAACACTGTGTGTGTGTGTGTGTGTGTGTGCGCGTGTGCGCGCGCGCACGTCTGTGTGTAGTTTACATGTTCAAAACCATTAGGCGATGGACCGTAAAACATGACACAGCTTTTACTATTCAAAAAAAAAAAAAAAAAATTGTGCCTGCCTTTCACTGGCATGCATACATGGGTCCATATATTGTCTGCCGTGGCTCTTTTTGCCAGTTAAACCAATGATGATCAGCCTTTGACTCACCTGATCTAGCTTTCCACACTGGAAACAGAAGCCTATACATTCCTGTACGGGATGAGGTAGCTTCTGCAGCCCCTCTGTCATGTGTGAGCATAATATTTGAGAGCATGAAATTTAAATGCAAACTGGCTGCATGTGTCTGTGTGAAAGAGAACCAATCAGGAGCACTTTGCTAGGTAAGTCTGCAACCAAAGGTGAGGCTACTAACAGCGTTCCCAGTTGGCCAGATGTTTGGGGCAGGTGTGCGTGTTCACAAAATCAACATAAATGTGTCAAAAATTACAACCGCAGAAGTCAAACAGCAACTGTACAAAAAGAACTTTGTCTACCACTCAAAGCTCTCCGACAGGGTCATCGGGTGACGTTGTCTGTTTCCTAAACAGACGTGCTCTTACAGGTCTTTACTCATTGAAAGAGATTGAGAAGATGATGAAAGTATGCGTTGCCTGTGGTGATGATACTTGTATCGGTACAGGTCATCACTGGCGTCATTGAGGCAGTTTTAGATGAGAGGTGTGACTGCCATTTTGGGTGATGCTCTAGATATCATCAAGACTGGAGATCTGGGACTCAAAGCTGCCATGACTGATCTGTGCTGGATGGCTAAGTCTGACACGTGATCACGAGTGAACAAAACAGCTGAAATAACGGTGGTTGTGGGGGAGGGGATTCAGTAAAAACACTGTGTGGGGCTTCCTGGCCAGATAGACATTTGCTAGACAAGAAGGACTCCTCTCCCATTGAGCTCAAAGTCATTCTATGCTGGAACCCTCTCGCTATGGCATAATTTCACCTGAACAAGGTCTCCGTTTTCTCACTAATTAGATTAGGTTTTGTTTGCAGACTGAATGGGGCTTAATTTCAGGAAAAAAAAATTCAACCACCCCTCTTACTGTTGATAGATGTGTGTTCCCAGTATCGTAAGTAAACTGGAGGGAGTTTTTTTTGGATAGCTTTTGCTTTAAGAAGTAGTAGAGAAAAGAACAGGTGAAGTTCTGCATGAATCTCTGTCTCTCTGGGTTGCGCGGCTGTGTGCTTCGCCTGAGCGACACAAAAATGTTTTATAACACCAACAGTGTTCATGCGATCTGAGATGGAAAATGTCCATTTTTAATGATTTTTTTTTTTTTTTAGCACAAAAATCTATCTAAATCTTAGATTAATCAAGGAGTCTACCTTTCCCCATAGATTCATAGATTTTTTTTTCTGTTTGGAGAGTCATATGGTTCAAAAAGGTTAACATTTAACAACTGTCAACAACTTGGTTTGTGACTTCTTGTATTTTCTGTCTAGTTTGCACCAGTCTGGGTTGATTTTACATCCTTTGTTGGAAGATGGAAATTGTTAGTTTTCGTGTGTATTTTGCCAAATGTAAATTTCTTATTAACTCAGATTTAGGTCAGTAAATTAGGTCACCAATAGTGGCTTCTCACTGTCAGCATCTTGCTCTGTGCTGTTTGGAGTTATTCATGAGTGAAAACTACTGATATTTCACTAAAACATGGAACTGAAAAATAAGTTAAGTGTTCTGAAAATTTTTACTGGTAGTATGTATCACTATTCCGGAGATGTGCACACACAGAGGTGCTGGAAATCTAAGGGGGTGGAATTTCTGACATTAGAAATGGATGGCCATGCATTCCTTGGCTAGTTCAACCAAACAGTCTGTCCAGATAAAAGAGGAAATGACCAAGGGCTTTTGTCTCCCCCAGGAAGATTACAAATATTCAGCTATGTTCTTAAACACCTTTACAATGATGATAATGTAAATGGAGCATTTGTCTCTACAGTAAATGTCTAAATTTTTCCACAGAAAGATATGTCTGTTGGGCTGACGATGAAGTCTTCCTGCAGCTTTTGACAGTCAGCTAAGGGCTCCTCCAGGTATTATTTTAAAATGGAAGTCTACAGAACAGCTAGATCCAGATAATGTTCTGCTTTAAATGTCTTCAAAATCCTGAACTTAAGGCTGTGTGCAGTTATAACCGATCGTGATTTACAACCTTAAGTTGTTGTGCTGCTTTTGCTCCTTCAGATTTTAAAGTTTTTCTAAGGAGTTTAGCAGCTGTGAAACAGAAGAGATTGAAGAACAGTGATGGCTGTGCTTCACTGTGTCATAAATGTGTCTCTGGTTGATGCATGACTTATCTGTACTGGAGCTCTCAGCCTGTGGAAGAGTCTGACACACTCTCATATGGATCCCTTCAGCTTAGTCATCACTACAGGAAGTTTATGCTTTACAATAATGATGAGATCATTTTTTTTTTTTTTCAAGAAGAAAGTTTTGGCTTCAGTGACTGTTCAAATTCACGTTGGTAAATCTTAATATAATGAGACAAAATGTTTCTCCTCATCAATAGAAAGAAATAATTATAGATAAGATTCCAAGTCAAATGCATAGTGCAAGAAAAAAATTGATCAGCTGTAAGATTCGCCAGTTTTTAGGGTTTTGGCAATGATCAGGTTCTGTGAGTGTGATGACTTTGCTGAGGGCTTGAGTTAATGAAAAGTGTATGTGTGTGTGAACAGACAAATGCGTTTTTGCTCGTGCATGTGCTAGAAGTTGCGGAAAAGCTTGTAACATAATATGAAAGCAACCCGTGATTCATTGCAAAGGACTTTGAGCCTTTTAATTTATCACTGCGTGTAAAAAACAAAGTAACCTCTGACACGGCTGGCTGTTTATCTTTCGACTCCTGCCGCTTGTGTACTGAGTGAGCAGCTTCTAAAAAACTCCCATCTCCTCTGTTTTTTACCTAAATAAGCTTTGTGCAGTTGGTGCATCTTAAAAAATAATTCATACTCATGAACCATCATGTGTCAACTTATGCTTGGCTATAGTGTTGCCGTAGGCAGTTCTTATAATACCCCTTGCTGTCAAATACCAGAGTGTCGATACACACTGTCATGTCTGTTTTATGTCAACCACTGATTATAATGTTCAGAGTCAAGAGAGGAGTCATGTCTTTATCTTTTTTCCTCAAGGAATGGGAAAGCTATTAAATCCAGGTCAGACTTTAATGTGATTTTCGGAAGCATTAACCCTTTATAGGGCACTCATGGAAATACTGCGAAATTCAAAATTTCAACCCTAGACCACTACTGGAGGATATTACAAGACTTTTTTAGTCTTGTGCCTTTTTCAAAATTTTCCGAGTTTGAGACGCTGTGGGTCACTGCTGATTGGTCTGATGCCATGATGTCACTACCTGTGACATAACCTGGCTTCGCAGATTGGTTGGGAGAAATTGTTGAGGTTCTACTGCCCACCAAGAGGTCTGGGGGTGCCATTTTGGGCGCCGACTGAAGTTACCAAATTTGATTCCTTGCCCGAAGAAGGGTTAAATATTCCACATTTTTTATTTTTAATGAGCTCCATGTATGAAAACTATTCACAGTGTTATTGTACAGGTATTATGGACAAATGTCCATTTACAAAAGTAAAAAATGAAACTGCCTGGATATATAAACATAAGAGTACCATAGAATTACTGAATGGCGAGCTCAATAATTTAAACGCTCAATCTCAGTGGCTAAATGTATGTTGTACAGTACACCTGCGGACAGCCTGCGGCTGGGGCCCCTCGACTGATGAGGCGTCGAGTTTTGAGGCATTATTGCTCTTCTGGGAAAGGAAACTGCCTCCTGGGGGCTGGGCAGAATTTATAGGCCTTGTAGAGTTTTTAAAGTAATGTTGTGTGACTCCTCAAATTCTGGAGTCAAAGGTCAAAGCCTCAATCCTCAGTACAGTTTGTGTATGTACCATAGAATGCGTAACAGTGAGATTTTTTTTTACTTGGATGTACAGTGAGCACCACAATTCATTGGACGGTTGACGCTTTTTATTTTGGTTCAGTTGGTTGACTTGGACACTTTGAATCCAACCGAACAAGAATTTTACAAATTGAAGAGGACTGAAGGCTAGAAGTCCCCAACAGAAGCAAGAACTGAAGGTGACTGATGATGCTCTGTCATGCCTGAACTGTCACCCAGAGAAGATTCCCAGCATCTGGTGATGTCCAAGCATTGCAGACTTCAAGCAGTCCTTGCATGCAAAGGATATGCGACCAAATATCAAAAACTATTACTTTATTCTGAATTATTGAAAACCATCTTGTATTTTTTATGTGCTTGAGACTGGTGGTGGGGGGAACTATAGAAGGTGTAGGTCAGTTGATATTGATGAAAACTGCACTTGATCCGCAGAGTCATTGCTTCCTTTCAAACACGAAAAGTGCTAAAGCACAGAGCCAGAATAAAAAATATATACCTGTTCAATGAATTCCAGCACTCACCATGTATACTTTAAACTCCTGCACCATCGACGTGATCAGGCTGCAGAAATATACATTAGTTCATGAGGATGTGACTGTGAAATGCATGGTCTGTGGTGGATGGTGATTCATGTTGTCTCCTGTTCCTGAGCCTTGATTCACTTTAGTTTGAATATTGTTATCAAAAATAGGCTCGTCACTAAGGTGTTCTCTGCTGACCTTTGGACCAGTGTTTTTAAAACTGATCATTGTGAAAGGGATTGAATTTTAGACTGAAGTCGAGTCATATTGGTCATGGAACTAAAAAAAAAAAAAAAAAAATGCTTTATGTAACACTGTTTTCAAAAATGTTCTCGTTTGGTAATCTGTACTATTTTCAGCAGTTAATACCCCATACAAAGAGTTGTTTCGATGTAAAATGATTAAAAAATATATTATTTAGATTAATATCTTGAGTAGGTTTAAAATGTATTTGTGCTATGAAAGTTAAAATTGTTAGCCATTATATAACACAGTGCAGTTAAATATGGCTATCATGAGCACTGTCATTCATTGTTAAGATGAGACCATGCAAGTGAACTGCTGAAATAATAAAGTTATTAAGGAATTCAGAAACCACTATCTACTCGTGATTCCTTTTAATACGAAGTCACTCTTTTGAGTCACTCGACTTTTTGAATGGATGAGATTGTGTTTCAGGTACTGTGCTGCCATATAGCATGTGTGCCTTGTGTGAGAGTCCTTTTAAATTCTAAAATGAGAAAAACCTGTACTCGCTGACTGCATGTACTCTATATTCAAAACATATGTTCGGAGAATGCGGACCTACTGGACTATGAATAACGTCTATGTGCGCACAAATTTAAATTAATCTACTCCACACCACAGGCTGGGAACATTTAGGAAATTCCTGCATGTGATTCGCATTTGTAGCGTTTGATTTACAGGATTATGTTAATTGAATGATGGTCCCTGTTTCCTACTACTTTTCCGATTGTTGTTAGGTGTTTTCAAACAAGCTTCTCTTCACCACAGAGTGGCAACTCATTTTGAAGTGAGAGCAGTTATTTTCAAACTTCATTTGCTCATGTCTCATGTATTATAATCTAAATACATGGCTTTGTTATTCTGAGCAGCGTATTCTCTGTCTAGTTCATTATTATTACAATAATCGCAACGCCCATTTGGCAAGTGACTCTTGGTCAAATCTACATTGATTTTGGCACAAGGTCTGTTTGCACTAGTGCAGCTCTAACCAGTGGTATCATGCTGTCAGCATTAAAAATATATTTTGGTCAATTACCTCTGGTCAAAGGCATTGTGGCAGTATCTCTCCAGATAATGTGTACCCTTTTAACCTGTGTTTGTACACAATTATTCCCCCTTATAAGGACACTTTGCAAGGAACCTTCTATAGTTTGTACGCAAACAGAAAATGGATAGAAGATGACAATAAATGTGTTATGTAAACTCACAACATAACACAATATTTGAGCGTATTCTTCACCCTTCTTAGCACTGAATAGTACTGTGAATCTTTGTAGTGGTTTCCAGCCACTGTGTAATTTCAGTAGCTCAGCAATTTGGTAATGCAATTACCTCATTACATAATTAGCCAGATTGGGTGAACCATTTTTCACACAATGGGTTGACTTTAGAGACAGTTTGTTGTGGAATTACTGATACCCCTGGTTCATCTAGGTGTGTAATTGATCATGCAAAGTACTATATGAGCTGCCAGAGTGGCTTCTATACACTTTGGCATAAATTCTGCAAATCTGTGGAACTCTACTTGGGGAATTTTATGTTTCTATAGGATTTTTCCCACATTTGGTGTTCTGATTGTGGTGGAGGATGCTGTCTGACACTTTAATCTCCCATAGGTGCCTTACGGACTGGGGCACTCTAAGGTGATGAGTAAACTCGAACTGTGACAGGAAAATGTCTCCCACTGCATAACAGGGCCATCAGATTTTCAGGTTTGCACCATTCAACCTGCTAAGAATATGGTGAAAAATGACCCCTCAGACCCTATCGCTTTTTTTTTTTTTTTTTTTTTTTAACGCCTCTGTAGTATCTATGGACCAGTGTCTATGGTTTTTGCACCAATGAACTTTCAAATGTATATTTTTCTAATTATTTCACTTATAATATCCCTCTCTATATAGCTGTATGATCTTGTCCTGTATATACATTCTCAGTCACCTGAGGAAGAGTTGCAATTCCGTTTCTCTGTATGTATTAAACTAATGCATGAGCATCCACATATGGCCACAATTTTACAACCTTGTTTATTAACTCTATTTACCTATTTTATGTGTCTTAGATCTAAAGGCAGACGTCGCTTAAGTTACTGAAACTGAGGCCAGTGAACTTAACAACAATGGCCATTTCAGTCGCCTTAGCAACTGGAGCTCTCGGCATCCATGCCCCAACATAAACCCTGTTTCAAAGTCAATGCGATCTTCTGTTGCCATATTGGTGCAAAAATTGGTCAGCTTATATGGCTTAGCATTATTATGCAAGCCACAGGGCTTAATAGAATATTAATTGCTTGTATAATGGCATTTGCTATATTTTACCACGCATCTATCCATTGTTTTCCTTTAATTTGTTCCTCACCCATCTGCACTTAAAAGCCTCACACCTCTTTAAATGAGTAATTTAATCTCCCTCTTGCCCTTAGCCACCCAAACAAATGCACCTTATTTTACCTTCTCCACTCCTTCCAAACAATACCTTATTTTGATTGGGTAGGTAGGAGGTGGTGGGGGAAGGGGGGAGGGGGGTTAATAGATTGCTTTTCCCACAGAGTAAATCACACACAAACCTCTGTCTAATGGCTGCTCCCCTCCTCTCGCTGATAATTCCTGGGACTGGGCATGCAGCCATACTCAGGATTAAATATCACAGGGAAGCACAATGCTAGCGTATATATCACTGCACAAGCTGACACAGAGCCTTTCAGTGTCCCAGTTCCGCTGTAACTGATGACTACTCTCTCCCAGTGGGCACCCAGTAATGAGCCCAAGGAAGAGCGTTTGGGTGATAAGGTGAGATGTGTGAACAGGATTGTGGGTAAAGTTGCCGGAGCAGATTCTCACAGCACCTGGCCCAGAAATTTCTCACAGTTCTGGGGGGGCCTCGAGCTAGATCTACTGCTGTTGTGGGTGGAAAAAAAAAAACAGGAGTTATCTTAGCTGGAATGGAAAAATAAATGCAGCACTCAGCAGGTAAACTGAGGTTGTTGAATACTTTATTCTTTGATTTAGGTGGCACAGTGGTTGGGGCTGCTGCCTTGCAATTAGAAGATTCCGGGTTTGAGCCATGGCGTGGAGTTAGAACATTTTCCCCTTGTTTGCTTGGGTCTCTTCCTGGGACACCAGTTTCATCCCACTCTTAAAGACTTGCTCTATAAGAACACTCCTACCACTGCCCCAGACCAAAGCTCTGGCTTCAGAACTGGAGTTGGTCCCTGGGTGCTGCAGCGCTCACTGCTCCAAACAGTCAAACAGGGGTCAAATGCAGAGGATGAATCATCCCATGGGGTTGAATAAAGTACCTCTTATTTTGTCAGCTCACTGCTTGTCCAAATCATGCATTAATAAATTGTGTAAATATATCCGAGACTGAAAAATGGGAAATAATTTTTTTGGATAAAAGTTACAGAATACTAAGACCCTGATGTGAAAGATGGGTGTGTGTCAGCTGCAACAGAAATCCCCCTCTTTTCCTTGATTATCATTCAGCCTAAGGTGGCTAGGAGGAATTCTTGTGTAGTACAGGTGACCCAAGTGCCCCAGTAGCTTTTATATGTGTTGTGGGACCTAATATCTAACGGTTTTTTTTTTTTTTTTTTTTTTTCCTGTCTGGGTTTTGGAAACAGATAATTCTTTTAAAATCCTCAGTCCCAGTGCAGAAAATAGCTGCCATACTAGTCTGTTTTGCTGGAGATTTTACCACCTCTTTTGCACTTGCAGAATTGGCTCTGGCTTCCTGTTGCCCCATTAAAGCTCTTTTAATGTTGGGGTGACCTTAAAATCATTTGTCTGGAATTGCAGTGCATGTTTACCACTATTTTTGAGGGGAGTTGGCCTGACAAATAACAGGGCCTAAAGGGGTGTGTCTTGGGAGTGGATGTCAGGTCTGAGTGCTCTCATTGTTCAGCGAGGGTCCTGAGTGTGATTACAGAAGGACTGGCCTCACTTCTGAGAGGGAATGGCCTGTCTTCTTGCCATGGCAACTGTGTTGTGCTCACTACTGGGGCCCTGGGCATTTTTTTTAGTGAGGTGGGGTAGAGGGGGTATTCTCAGTGGTTCCCTGCTGGACAGGAAGAGTGCGCTTTAGGCTGAAAATATGACCACCAAAACACTTTCACTCCTCCCTGAGGAGTAGTCGAATGCACAGGGTCAGATTAATAACATTTAAACAGCCCACACAGTCAAGTTCACATCAATCAAACTGTACAGAATCAGGTTATCATAAATTGAACCGCATAGGGACTGCTTAGCCACAATCAAACCGCACATGGTCAATTTAACATTTAGCAAATCACACCAGTCTGGTTTATAGGAGTTAAACCACAAGTGATCAGTTTAAAACGAATAAAACTGCACAGGGTCAAGTTTACAAAAATCAAACTGATCAGGGACTTTTTACAACATTCAGACCACGCCAGGTCAGGTTAATATCAATCAAATGGCAAAAGTTGTTTTTAAAGTTGATCAAATTGCACAAGCTTGGTTATTATGAGTCAAACCACAAATAGTCAGTTTAGCATGAATGAAATCACAGTGTTCAGGTTAATATGAGTCAAATCACATGTCGTCAGTTTAAAATGAATCCAACTGCACAGGGTCAGGTTTACAGTAATCAAACTTCTCAGGCTCTTGTTACAACCAGTCAAACCACAAATGGATTTGTTAGCCTTTGTCAAACTTCACAGGTCAGGTTAAAATGGGTCAAACCACATGTGGTCAGTTTACCATCAATCAAACCGCACATGATCAGTTTATTATTATTGAAACCGGACAGGTTAGGTTAACATGAGTCAAATCATACATGATCAGTTTTGCACTGGGTCAGTTTAATGTTAATCAAACTGCGTACAGTCAGAGTAACATCAATCAAATATCACTAAGTCCAGTTAATATCAGTAAAACAACACGCCGTCAGGTTAACATGAATCAAAGGATACATGGTGAGGTTCATGTAAATCCTACCACACAGGTTCAGGCTGACATGAATGAAAGCACAAGTGGTGAGGTTGACAATCAGTTTGCACAGTGTCAGGTTAACATTATCAAACTGCATAGGGTTAGGTTAACATTAATTAAACTGGTCAAGGCTCAGGTCAACCTTAAATATAGCATGGCATCAACACAGAGACAATTATTTAAGATTGTGGTCTGACTGAGATTCCTAGAAGTTAACATGGCCAAGTTAACATTGTGCAATCCACAATACAAACTATATAAAAGCTAATGTCAATCAAACCACACAGGATCAGCTTAATACAAAACCACACAATCCCTGACAAATTAATTTCTCCTTATTTAAACTTAAACTTTGAGGAAAAAGGCAGCAACAGAGCTGACATCTCAAAATGTAGAACTTATTTAGTTGCCAATGATTTGGGACACATCTCCTTTTGGGGGATTTTAAAAAATGTGGCCCTCAGCATTATCCATTCCATAAGAATCTAATACACCGGCTTTATGGAACTAGTTAGAATTATATGGAATGTTTTAATGGGCCAGATTTAGGTATAGTTGAGTTCCCAAGTGTTTGCATATTATCTGGATATTAGTGCAGGTAGTTGAAAATAGTGGATGTTTTTATTTTTTTTTACTTTTTCGGGAATGATGTCACGGTCTGATTATGTTCCAGATTTGCACTTGTTTTTGTTATGCAGAACATTTTGACCAAGATTCTAACCTCTCCACCAAAAAAACTAATTTTCAACATTAGTTAATTCACCAAAATTCTTGCAAGAAACTCATTAATTTTCTCAGGGGATTGCAGGAGGATGAAAAGAACAAAATTTGTGCTGGGATAAAAGTAGAAAACATTCATCTATAAATTCTGCAAATTTTTACCTACATTCAGTACAGGGATTTATTGGGAAAATTCAGAAGGGAAATCGGCCAAATTTGTGCGGGAAGTGGTTTGGAAAGTTGGCTTGTTTTGGAAGTAAAACATGGGGTTCTATGCCATCTTCGGTTTGTCTGGAGATTTATGCGAAGGTGAGAAAAAGAGCGTCACTGTGAATCTTTACCCCCTCCTGCCTCTGTGTGCTTGTGGCAAAACAGAAACAGCTACTCAGTTTTTTTCTGCTAATCCCTGGTTTTGTTCTGTGAGAGTGTGTGTGTGTGTGTGTGTGTGTGTGTCTGTATGAGAGAGTGCGTGAGTGAAAGCGATGGGGGAGTGGTTAGAGTGTGAGTGAAGTACAAGGAGGAGTGGTTTAGACTTGAGTGAAAGGGGAAGGGGGAGTGGTTAAGGTATTAGCTGAAGTTTAGGGGGAGTGGTTCATTTGTGAGTGAAAGGGGAAGGGGAGTGGCTTAGGATGTGATTGAAGGCTAAGGGGGAGTGGTCATGGTAGTAGTTGCGGGGTATCAACTTACTGTTCCCTGGGAAAGTCACATGACCCAGGAGCTCTGTGCTTGATCGAGAATGGGAGGGGACGGATGCAGCACGGGAGTTTCTGAGCGCGCTCAATGAAAACCACATGCAGGAGAGAGAGAAAGGGAAAGAAAGAGAGAGAGAGAGATAGGAGAGAGAAGGACAGTGGGAGGGTGAGAGAGGGGATTGTACAAAGGCTCAGATCCCTCCTGGTTACGCCACACCACTCGCTGGGAGCGTGGGGGAGAAAAGGATTTGATATTTTGGGAGTGAATCTCTTGACTTGCGGCACACGTACACACTTGTCTCTTCTTTCTTCCCCCCGATAAAAGGACCGAGCCAATCAAACAGCGAACGGAAAACATGTCAAGTGCCATCGTGAGGAGAAACTCCAGCAAGGAAGGCTTGCAGAACCTTCTTAGGTGAGTGGGCTGGGTTTGGACCTGTTTGATTGCAGAAAGTGGAGGTTGTATTCTCAGCTGGTTTTGGTTTATGTGTTGTTTGCGTGTGTGTGTGTGTGTGTGTGCATTGACTCAATGTGAAACCAGGCTCTGCTGTAAAATTTTTGGCCCTAACATAAATCAGTCAAAACAGGGCTTTTCAGGTAAATACCCGGTGTGAAGTTGTGTTATCGGGCCAAAATGTCACTGCAGACATTATCCTGCACCTAAATCGTGCATACACCCACAGCAGGATGTATAAAGTCCTCCTCTTACTAGCTGTTGCTTTCCTCTATAAGTTCTGAATGCTTTGAGAGGACTGGTTCCTCTCTGTTAAGAGTTGAAAGCCTGGTTTCTTCCATATGTTCTGAGCGTGCTCTGTACAGTTCACTCTTTTTCTGTTAAGCTTGGGGTGATGCCAGGGTGAGAATTTTGCAAATGGTTTAGCTTATTTCTGCCTTTGGATGGATGACGCCTGCTGGTGTGAGTTTTTTTTTTTGACTAACTGCCTCATATTGGTTAAATATAGAGGTTGGAGGATTACTGTGATATGATCCAAAGGTTTGACTCCAAAGCAAGAACTTACCCATGATTACAAAATCTGGGTTCATAGGTAGGGGCTCCTCACTCTGTGTAGACGATGCTGAGATGCTGTGTTAATCTACTTGCCAGACAAATATCAACTCCAGGTGTTACAATTATCTCTCCACATATAGACTTCTATAATGAATCATCAGCGGATCAGATTTAGTGTGCTTTATAATAGATGCCATGCCCGGTACCTGAATCCCCCACTTTGTCTTCATTAGCAGAAACATACCAGGCTCCTCATGTTCCCCTTATTCCTGCGCTCTGTCGTGCCTCTGAGTTCTTAGTTTTTCATTAAAAAAATTTTTCACAGGCTTTTCTGTCCGGAGGCGATGTCGGTTGGACCGGAATGGGACATACTGCGAAAATAAACGTGGAGGTGGAGGGGGGCGTGGGGTGTGGGGGCGGGGTGGTGGACATTCCTTGTCTCCTCGCTGGGATCAGGGAGGAGGGAGAAGGAACATCTTGATCGGAGCTCAAGAGATTAGACCTGCTGGCCTGTGCTGGGGCGACACCAGCCATGCGCTCTCTCTCTCTCTCTCTCTTGCACACACACACACACACACACACACACGGGGTTAGTGGGAGGTGATTAATGTGACCCTCCCCTTCCACACACCCCACACACAGACATGCAATACATGGTCATGCACAGACAAGCACTGACTCTGACACATGCAAGCACACACACACACACACACACACACACACACGTATGCATGCACATATAAACACTTTACACATTCACTCACAAATCTACAGTACATACTCATGCACAGACACTTGCACGCACACGCGTGCACACACACACACACACACACACACACACACACACACACATACCCACACAATCACACATGCACACACACACACGTGTATATACACGCACGCACACACAAACACACATGCTCATACACTTTCTCAGGCGTTAGCGTGTGAAGATGTTGTTCATAGTAATGTTTGCTTGGTCTCACTGAACGCAGCTGTGTGGACCGTCTCTTGGGTAGGGCTCAGGAATGGAATCTGGCCTTTGAAGTGACTAAAACAATAAATGAGGACATTCCTTAATGAAGAGAGCTGTATGCATTTATCTGACCATTTATTTGACATTTTATTCAATTTTGTTGATCCTGTATGCCACCGTGCACAGGCTCTGAGAGAGCTCCTGTCAAGCACAAGATTGTGTGTAAATTTGGTGGGAAATTTTGAAGCATCCTGTTTTGATTTGGGTTCCAAAAATTTGGGTCAAGATATGTTTGTAAAATCTGAATGGGCCGTTCGCTGGCGTCAGTCTTCACCTGGGCCAAATGCTTCACTTTTAAATGCTCACGCTGCCTTAAACAGTTTTGACACTACTAACATCATCTCGAAGTGATGCAATTTCAACAGTAAATCATGGCAAAGTGACAAACATCCATCGATTTCATTTGTAAAGTTGAGAACAGCAAAAACAAAAATGTGTTTTGCAGGCCTGAGTCGCCGAACGCAAGAAGAATGTTGTTTGCTACAATCTTCTCTCTCAAGGATAAATCGTGTAGCTGCAAGCATTCATCTTTTCTCCAGTGAGAAGCACATGAAGGGATCTCAGGACACAGAAACACGGGCCTCGCACGCCCCGTCCTTTCACCTCACCGCCCCCGCTTCAGTCCCCCCGGTCCCATAAACCGCATTTCTCCATCTGTATTCCCTGTCCTCATCATTCATCTGGAGAGAACTGCATGCCCTCTCTTGCTCTTTAGATATCTACATTCTACTGAGAGAGTACGTGAACGATTATATTTATTTTTTTGTCTTACTATTCTATGATTGCAGTGAAGAGTTCAACTCTTGCTAGCCCTAAATACTGGTTTTACCTTCATAATATGGCATCTTCGCTGTAATAGCCTGGGAGGTTATTTTGGGATTTTAGCTTTTTTTTTTTTTTTTGAATGACTGATGAATGAAGTGGCTTTGTGCTCTGAGAATGACATCACCTGATGACATCACCCTCTGTGAGCATTCCGCTGGTGGTCAGTTAGATTCTGCGGTTCTGGATCTTTCCGATCGAGCCAGTGCATGACGCTGTGTCAGTGGAGCCTGCAAGCTGCTGAAAACTGGCCACCCTGAGCAATGCTGCTGACACACATGCATCTGCACTTGCACACACACGCGCACACACACACACACACACATACGCACATGCACGCACAAACACATACACATACACACACAAACACAATAACACTCACACATCCATGTACATGCACACAGAAATGTATCCACACAACTAACACATCAGACCAGGAAAAAAAACAACCGCATAAAACTGAAATTAAACACACACACACACGCACACACACACAGTATATATTCAGATACTGTGCATCCAGATTTCCTCTGTTGGAGGCGTTAAAGATGCTCAGGGGCTTATTGAGATGAATTTGTTGGGATTTGTTATGGAAAGTGAAGTGAGCTCCAAACCACATGCAGCTGCTATGGTGCATGACCCTACTGCAGGACGCCTGTGTATAGAGACAGGAAGTTAGAGAATGTGTGTGCGGAAACTGTTTGTGTCTGTGTGTGTGTGTATGTGTGCATGGGTAAAAGTCTTCTCACTGGCATAACACAGGCCCCTCTAATCAGTGGTTGGACTATGGGAGTTCTGTTTCAGTTAGTACATGTGTTAGTGGTTGGCGCTGGGGTTGGGGTTAGGGTAAGGGTTGTTATTGGGGCTTTGGGGGTTGGGATCAGGTCAAATGGGCTCTGGTTTGAATCAAGACTGCCCACCCATGATCCTTCAGTGCTCTGGAAGGTACCCGGTGATGTCATAGCTGAGGCATTTAGGTGAGAGGTGGGCTGGCTTGGCTTAATGTGCATGACCCCCCATGCCCCACCCCCCTCCTGCCCTGTGTCAACACTGCCCTGGGCAGATAAGGGATGATGAAGCGGGGTGGGGAGTGGGTTAATGCTAAAAGCCGCTCTACCACAGCCTCCCCCTGGTGTTATGCACATTTTGGGGCAGTGCAAAAAAAAAAAAAAAAAAAAACAAAAAACAGCATTTGCTTTTGGGCCCCATCCCAGTGACAGCATGGGTAAGAAACTGGAGAACCCCTACAACCGACCCCCACCATGCCCCTTACCCACTTAAAACTCATTTTAAAGTCGGGGATGGGAAAGAGGGGGGGAGTGGGGTATGCAGAATTCCTTTGTTACTCTCAGAAAAGCATGCTAATATGCTAATACGCTAATACACTGAGTGCAGGTAATGTACCCTCACTGCAGTAATGCGATACCCACTGTCAGCCCCTCAATGGAGGCTGTGACTCTGTCATCCTCTCTTCACAAGACTGGTTTACTGGTTCTGGTAAGGAGAACACATGTGCTTATGGGACTTTTTTTATTAGGCCGCTGAATGTTGAGTGGATTTTAGTGGAAGGGAGGGGATGGGCGGTCAGTAAAGAGGGCATTTCAGTAACGGACCCTGCAGACTCTCCCTTTGACAAATAAACAAATGGACAGATCCCCTGGGTGCCTTGGCCTGAGAGATTAGAGGAAATGAAGTTTGAGTTTGAAGACCACTCTGGGGTCGCCAGGTTCTCAGCAACATGCCGTCCACTTCAGAAAAAGGTGGTTTAAAAAACTGCCAAACTAGCTGCTTCAGCAGTCCGCTACAATCTGGAATATTTTGCCTGTTTTTTTTCTGTCTTTTTTTTCAGTTAATGAATGATTTTTATTCCCTTTTCAGCTCCAGTGAGTGGTTTGGTTTTCCGATCAGATTTTTATTGTCCTGCATAAAGGGTAAAATAATGGTTTGGACAATCATACAGAGAGCATATGTACTTGTGTCTGAGCACATGTGATCAGAGGAGCTCCTTTTTTGGTCTTAGGTCATTGTGTGAGATGCTCATCTTAAAAAAGAAAAAAGAAAGAAGCGGCGATGGTAGACTACGTGACTCAAAGGCACCCGTGGAGAGTTGTCATCAACGCCGTCATTGAAAATCACTCTCGTGTCTGATTCAATGGCTTTCTTTTATTGCTTGGACTCGACTCATAGTTATGACCTCATCCAACAGAGATGCCCCCCCATCTTCCTGTCTCCCCCCAAAAAACCCTGCCCCCCTTCGCCCTTTTCATATGCATGTCACAGGCCTCACTTGCCTTTTCATTCATGTGGAAAAAAAGGAAATGCGTCCGAGTTTTAAACCCTCAGCGCTAAAGGGACTGTGTTTGTGATTAGAGCAGTGATTGCAGAGCGCAGAAAGCAGGTTGCTGTACTCAGAAAGCTCAAGATCTCTGCAGGACATTAGGCAAATGGCTCCACTGAGACAGACGGCCACACGAGCTCTTAGCCTTTGGCTTCAGCTACATCGACTCAGCCAAGAATGCGCTGAGGTTTCGGGCAGCCAAACGCCATAATGCGAGCAGTCATCTGACTTAACCTGACCGCTAAATGTTTTGCCATTTTTACTGTGAACAAAACCAGACTAGCATTACTTTATTATTTTCACAAGATTTGATAATTAATTTCCTGATAACCCATGGTGACATGATTATATTGTATACAGTTATAGGCTTCGTTTTTCCTGGAAAACCGCACAGTGAATAGATTGAATTCCGGGTTGGGTCTGACATCATACTTGGGAAAGGCTCCAGACAGCCAATCGCAGCGGAGAGAGGAAGGATGAGTCAGCGTTACTGTCGTACACCAGGGTTTTTTGTACAAAACCTCTTTTTTCAAAGGGAAATGAAAGGTGGGACTGGGTCTGTTGAATGCAGTATCAAGGAGAGGGAGAAGTTGATAAGTTCAGGCTTCTCCTCACCCCTCTCAGTGGCCATCCTGCTTTCTCTCTATCTTTCTGCTATCTATTTTTTCTCTCCCTTTCTGACCCTACTTCTCATTCTCTCTTTTCTTTATCCATCTTCCTTTCCTTTTTTCTTTCCCTCACACTTGCTCCCTATTTTTCATGCTTTCTCTCTCTTTCTCATCCATGTTCTTGCCTCCCCTTCTCCATCTGCCCTTTAGTGACCCATTGTTAAACTGAGTACTAGATAAGCAGGTAAGGTCAGGGGTGATGGTGTGCAATAGGTCTGTCCCATTCTGGGACTATTCAGACCCATCCCTCCATTTTACTTTTTTTGGTCTGCTGAACCTTGATCTCACCAGCAGTTCTTCCCTAATGGACAGTTTAAGATAACAAAGGGCCATATTGCAGTGCTGTGAGGGCAATTGTGAGTGTCAGACATACCACTGAACACTGGGGAGGGCTGTGACCTTTCGTGTCAGAATGGATTGTTTCCTGCCAGACCCAGGGCGAGTGTAAATCCCCTGGTGCATTATGGGAGTGATTGGGATACAATAACAGAAAAAAGGTCAACTTAAACCCTGGACATGTTTATTTCCTCACAAAGCATTTGCTACAGCATAATATTTACCAAGCACATTTCAATTCTGCTTTGAGCATAAAAAGTATTGGGGTATCAGACTATAAAAAGCAAGGAATCTCTGTTTGTGTGTTTATGTCTGTATGCATGGGTGTCCTTTGCCTATCTCGAGAACTGTTCATTTGATCGACTTCAAACTCAGAGGGTGAATTACCGAGGACTCAAGGAAGAGCAGTGTTGAGTTTGAAGTTGTTCGGCTGGCCGGTTCTGGGGAAATCGACAAAGCTGCTGCAAGCACGAATACCACGCAAGCACCAATTGAATGGGCACTGCACAAGTATTCGGTAATGATGGATCACTCAGAGTGTAATTGATCCCCTTCTGGTGATTCATTGAGGGATCATATCACTTGGGGGCCCCTGGATCTAAAGCACCACTGTCTCAGCCAAACACATAAAGACAGTTATCATGGTGGCATTATTGGATTAAGAGGGCGTGAACATCCTTCCAAAACGTTGCCCAAGACTGTGACCCTTCATCAAAGCGAGGTCTCTGCTTCTTAAGGTTATCACTAGACCCCATCCCTGCTGCCCCCCCCCCCCCCTGCCCCAACCAACCACCCACCGGTCTCTCAGTCTTCCTTAACCCCACATCCCGTAAACGCTGTCCCACCTGTATCTATAACTCTCACCAACTCCACCCCCCATCCCCATCTACACTGCTCCCCATGCGAGCATGATGGGACTTGCTCTGGTGTGCATTTGCAGACTGTACAACAGCCCAGAACATTTCCAGGATTTCTGGCTCTATTGTACACCCCCCCCCCAAACAACACACAGGCCACTGCTGCTTTAAAGCGAGTCTCTAAAGGGAGCTCAGTGAGCACATATTGTTGTAATTGTCACGAGAGCAAACTCCAGCTCAGACATAAAACAGGATTTTTGGCTCGTCTGTCTGGTACTACTGTCAGAAGAGTTAGAGAGGGGGTCAGCGAGATGGTGTTGAGGAGGAAAGAGAAGTGGATGAGCGAAGGGGGAGAGAGAGTTGAAAAAAGAAAAATATTCTGTCTGATTTGCTTGTATGAAATTGGGTTTTAATGTAGACCGATGAGGAGAAGCTTGCTCTGTATTCAGTTGGGGAAACAAAGGCAGATCATTTTGCTCTAGCCAGACTACATGCTAAATAATCAAATTTCCTGGACTGATTCAGCTATGGCTTTTTTTCAAATCCAGGGAATTGACTGTTCAGTTGTTAGAGCATTTTGTGAAGTGAGTTGACTGATTATTGATACAGGTCAATGGAACCAAAGCTTTTTACAAAACAGCGTAATTCGTGAACCATTTGATGGCACGGTGACATTTTGGGCCTTTTAATGACTCGGTGACTCGACATTGTTTAGCATAATGGAGTCGTTTCCTGCATGGGCTACATGCCATGGCTATGTTTGAGTCTGTTCCATCCTCAGATACTGCTTATCCAACAGAAAGCCCTCAACATCCTTCCAGCTGTCACCTGACCCTGCGACTGATTCTCCTGTTCACCCTTTCCTCTCTCTCTCTCTCTCTCTCTCTCTCTCTCTCTCTCTCTCTCTCTCTCTCTCTCACACACACACACACTCACATGGGGAGGGGAGGGGGAGTAGACAGGGTTGGGGTAGAGAAGAGGGGGGAACTGTGGCTTTAGAGAGTAACGATGGTGATGGCCTTGAAAGTGTACCGGAGTGCAGAGTACAGACGATGTTGCTTTGATCACCGGGAGTGTTTATGGGCTTGCTGTCCCCCCTGCCCCACACCACAAACAGATTTAGGTCAAAAACAGTTGTAAAAGCGCAGGGGTCCTGCTGGACTCAGCTATCATTGGGGATGGTGGGCCCCTTGAGCCTCCTTACAGACCCCATTAGAAGTGTACACATGCTCACCAGAACTGACCCAGAAAATGAACCTGCATATGCTGTAATCTGACAGGCTGGCGCAGACATTTAGCAAACAGACAGCTCTTTGGTCTGGGGTCCCCCTCCTCCCCTTTCCTGACTCTTCTTTATCCTGGGATGAGCAAATAGCCTGGCTAACAGACATTACACTCACAGAGAACATGGAAAGCATATAGCACTGCTTGAACACTGCGGCTCTAACTCATCACTGCAGTGCTGGCTGAACACTGCAGCTCTGTCTGCAAAAAGCAGCCCTATTTGAACGCATTGTCACAATGGAGCACTGCAGCCTTAAAGGGCATCTCAAGTCGATTCTCAGAAGGGACGTTGAACGTCCAATGTTTACAAACAAATCACTTGCTTTTGTTGACATCTTGCATTGTCACATGACCAATTTCATTCATCAACCAATGTTTTGTGTACATGCGTAGATAATCCTTCTATTTCAGTTTGTTTGCGCTGGTGCGGCTTGCTGATTGGCCGATAAATAAAAACAATGGGAATCGACTTTAGATGCCTTTTAAGTAAACTTTTTGGCTTGAACTGAACACTGCCCTATCAGAACCATGGTCTGTGGAAAACCTTGGGCGCAACTCATTGTATCTTTAGCCGTTTATATTTCACTGGTTTAGTGAATGCAAAATTCCTGTTTTCAAGCAACCAGCACAATTTAGAGCCGCAAAGAAGTTGCAACAATCGCTGAGTCCAAGTCGTCCAATTTGAGACCGAAATTTTTTCTTAAACTATTTCTGTATTGTCCAACTAGAATGCTAGCCTGACAAATTGTCAATCAGGGAGTCTGTGAGACAAAGAAAAAAGAACACACAAATTGGTGAGCAATTTCTAACTTTTATGCTAAAGTTATCGATGAATTGAATGACAAGTGGGCTTATGAGCGAAATCAGAGCCTGCACCTCTGTGGTGCTAATGAACACCATCTCTCAACAAACCCAGGAACCGTGCCTTGTAAACAAACGTTAACATCGTCTACATGGCCTGAATACATGTTCCTGGACACTGCAGGCCTGACTGCGGCCGGAATCATCCTGCTGCCAATCAGAACACAGCTGTGGATGACAGGACACCGCCTAAACAGTGGACACCCGCAAAGCAGCTCGATATATCTGCTGCTCCGCACATTTGGTTTACGTTAGGTAACAGACCTCCCTGGTGCGTCACTTTGCTTCACCATTTTCTTGCCCTGCGGGTTTTTGTGTTTTTCCATGTGAGTGAAAAGGGTGTGAAAAGTGTAGTTTACCCCCCTGAAATGAACGACCATTCAAACGGACAAAAATGATGAAGAGCACATTTTTCAAACTATGAGTGAGAATTTTCTCATGCTGACACAGAGCACATCTGTGGGTGAAGCTGCATATTTCAGAGCTGACACAAATTCATCTGCCTGGTGAGGATTTGATCTCACTCGTGATGGAAAGCATGTCAGTTAGCTTTTTGCTTTGATTGGCGTACCTGATGAAGCTTCACTGTTATCAATTTCTCTAAAAGCATTATAAGAAGTGGTGGAGACTGAAATGAACAGGCACGGTTGTGCACGAAAATTAACAATACTAAAGAAGAAAGAATTCGTATTCTCAGAGTGGACACATCCTGCTTTGTGAGTTCCCTGGTTTTCTATTGGCCTTACAACCTCAGTAAAAGTGGACTCCCCATATTAGCATGACTCTCACAGGTGCACTTGATATATAAGAAACAGAAAACTCTACAGTGCATTGTTTCTACTATGTACCTTTGCCTCAATTTTCAATTAAATTCTTTTACAGCTGTGCTGTATTAGTTGTGCTAAGGTAACTTCTTGGAGCCAAATGTAAGCAGTTTATTTGACTCAATCTGCAGTGCAATTATATTTATACTTTAGGTGTCAGAATCCTTTTCATTGCCATGTTATTGTATGAACATTTGAACTCAGTTTGATACAGGTACTTTCCTTCACTGTGGGGAAACATGGTGACTGCCATATTCCATTCTTGCATAATTTTGGAAATAATTAATTTGATGGATAGTTCTGTGAACAACGCAGCAGATGCGAACCAATAATTGCGACGTGGACATTAAATTAAGAGCTTGTTCACTGCTGACGTAAACAGATACCCTTTCCCCGTTTTCAAAATCTCCTGGAGGTCATAAGTGATTTAGCATGCAAGAGCCTGGCGGCAGCCAGCGCAGAGTCGCTGAGCAGATGTTCCATTGGCTCGATCTCCCATCCTGATCCATTTCCAGGTCATTGTTTGGAAAAATCTTCTCGCAGGTCATTCGGTCCTTTCTGTATGCCAGCGTTCTTGTTTTACTTTCTGAAATGCTCGTTTCTTGGATGAAGGATTGCAGATTGCTTCCAAAATGCGTTTAAACTTAAGCTGGCGCTTTTGTTGGCCTATTTTAAGCTTCTTGCCCCAATGTGAAAGGATTCATAAATTGACATCATTCTGTTACACTATTGGAGTGTGCTACGACGTCCAGGGTGTGAATAAATTAATTCTGTGCATATGTGAACGATTAGTAGTTTTTAATGTTTATTTTCTTGCCGTTTCGAACAGAATTACTGCCCAGCGGAGCATCGAGGATGCGGAGGAGATCGAGCGAGAGCGGCGTCGCCGGGCGCGTGAGGCTTTCCGCAGTACAAGCAGTCAGTCTGACTCCCCACAGGACCGCGTGCCTGCGGCTGAAGAGGACAGTCCGTGAGTTGCGGCCCCTCTCATATTCAGTTCGGATTGCTGAACAGACACTGTCAACTATCGGTGCCTTGCAGCAATTGGCCTCCTGGAGCCAGACAGCGGCTTAAAACCCGATATCTTAACAATCTCTCCCCTTTTCTCCCAGTCGGTGGCAGTTCGGCAGTACTTTTCTGCCTCACATGGTGGGTGGGTGGTTTTCTTCAGACCCTTATGAGGTGTGTTTTATGTTGGCGAGTAAAATACAAATGTGAACGTGCTGGATAAGATCTTACAGGCGAGCTCATGGTGTTTTTCTGTTGTGTTGGGTCACATTACCTTCTTCTGAGGAAGAAGTGAGATGAGGTGATTGATGAAATAGATTAAAGGGAACATTGTAAGAGCCTAAGGTTGGGTCAGTACTATCAGTTAAACTAGAGAGTGTGTGGTTGATGTGGTCATTGTGCCTAAATTGGCCAAAAGATGCTGCATTACTGAGTCTTTGGTCCATAGATCTCACTGCTGTATTAACAGATAGCACCTCCGCTTGGTAGATATGTGGACGCCTCTTTGTCTGAGTCTATTTTTTATGGTTCAAGAGGTACTTCAGACTCACTGAAAGAAAATGTTGACTCTGTGTGTGCATGTTTAGTGACAGCTGAAGTTGTTTTTGAATGGAGGTAAGTGACGGTCCTAGCCTGTAGATTTCTGGCAACAGATGGCTGAGATGTTTGTGATGTAAATGGTTTCACTGTGCAGGCATGTGCGAATTTTGGGCCTTCCAAAATTGTTTATTTATGGAGATGGTTTGACTGCTCTAGCGAGTTTACTCTTATTGATATAGAAATTTTCCTGATGTTGATGGGTTGACTCTGCTGGCATTTGTGTAGTGGTTGATGCTGGAAATTCGTTTTTGAACGGAGAGAGTTTGACTCTGCTAGCATGTGCACACTTAGCGACAGACAGCCGAAGTGGTGGTTTGTGGTGAAGATGGTGAATCAGTTTAGGCCATTAATCCTCTTGCCACAGTGGAGAACGCAGACTCAGGATATTTACAGCTGAGTTTAAACAAGGCCACTCTGTGACTCTTCATTTCTCTCTCTCAGTCTCTCCCTGTCCCTGACCACACAATCCCTTTCCTTCATTTCCTCTATCCTTTTGATTCTCTTTTTATCTTTACGCAGTAAAATGTTCCGACTTAAATCCACTTTCAGAGTCTAATTTCATCTTATAGTATCTATTTGAGTCCACTTCTCTCATTGTGTGATGAAGTAGACTCTGTAAGAATTGATTTAACTCAGACATCTTATCTCTACATCTTGTCTTACTCACTCACTCTCTTTTTATTCTTTTCTTTTATTGGTCTGCCTTCTGTCTGCCACCATTTTCTCTGCTGGTCTCTCTCCTATAGTTTCTCAGGTGCTGTCGCTCGTATCTATTCCTCTTTCCTCTTATTCACCGCTCACTCTATCTCTCTCAGTGGACCTTCCTTCTGTTTCTCTTCCCTCTCCCTCCCCTGCTGTCAATCTTGAACTCATCAGCTTTATAAATCCCCCCACTGTGTACCCAGTCTCCCCGCTCTAGCTGTTCTCCCTCTTTCTCCCTCCCCTCTCTCTTCTCTGTGTCAGGGAACATACAGCAGCCAGCACATTACTCAAACCCATAAGAATGTTTACTACAGAACAGCGCACTCTTCTACTGACTGGCCAACTCCCGGCTGTTCATCTGTATGTTGGGGGTTGAGGGGTGGGTGCAGGGGGATAATGGAGGGAAAAAGATGCTCTTTCTCAGCACTGACCCCTTCAAAGACTGAGGAATGCAGATTACTCACATAAACTGGCACCACAGATGTGTCAACCTGTGGCCTCTGAACAAATCCTTTAGCTGACTGCTGGTAACAGCAGTGGAACTCAAGGATGTACACATTGGTTTCTTACAGAAAGTGGCGTAATTGATTGCATTTTTATTGGTTCTCCTGGGTGGATGTCATATTCTGTGGACTGTCCAGCTGAAAATCTAACTGCGATCTGTCGGGTTGTCTAAAATGGTTTGATCTGTCCTTTCAGCACTGCCTGCTGGTCATAACTTTTCTGCAGCAGGTCAAAGCTGGTTATGCTGGTAGAATAAGCTGGTGCCCAAACTGCTGGATTTTTCAGCTGTAAGGCATCTTTTTGTTCACAAAATTGATGAAAGTTCATTGCATTTAAGGTGATATAATGAGCAAAGAATGCAGGCACACTGTCTCCTGTGTTTCTTTTTTGAAGAATGTCCAAGATTGTAACTGAATTTCATTGTGATAAAATGAGTTATTATGTTCATAGAGATCCTGTTTAATCACTCCCTGGAATTTGGCCTGCATTCCAGGCAGACAGCTCCTGAGGCGATAAAACACTCTCTCACTCCGTACCTTTTCATAAACACTGCGGAGAGATGGAGATGCAGCAGTGCCTGTCATTTAAAAACCCACAAACATGCACAACTTTCTCCTTCTCAGCAATCAAATTTTCCCTTTGGTCTTGGTTAGTAAATAAGCTCAGGGCTGGAACATTAGCACAGGCTCAAAGATTTGTGGTTTATAAGTGCAGGTTCTGACAGTCATGGTTGAAGAGTGGGATGAGAGGTCTGTGGTGTTGAAGTGCAGATCCTGAGGTTTTTAGGTAAAACTGCAGATGTAGAGGCTTGTGCGTTCAAAGGTTTGGTCCTAGGTTTCTTAGTATAAAATGTGGGTGCTGAGGTTTGACCTGGCGGAACGCTGTTCAAGGTAGCATTGGGCAGGTTTTGTGTCTTTTCATTGGAGAAACAGGATGATGTCATTTCCTGGGTTTTATTTGTGCTCGGTGTTATGATCTGAGACAGGATCTTATTTAGATGCGTCGCCTCTGTGTTTAAACACAAGGAGCAGCTGGTTTTCAATGACCTCATCCCATCCCCTGCCACAGACAACACACACACACACACACACACACACACACAGTGCATAGACGCATGCACGTAAGCGCACCACTGAAAGCATCGTCAGACGTCAGAACAGGAAATGGGTTTGATAAGATCCCCATTTTCAACGGCTCATTGACTTTCTCTCCCGCCTCAGTTCTGCAGCCTTGTGGTATCTGAGTCCATCTCCTGGTTTGGCTCTCTCACCAGCTCTTGCAGGAAAACAGCTGCCGGAACATTCTGTGGGCCCATTAGCTGACATCAGTCCTGGCTGGGTGTTCGTGAGGGTTTGTTTGAAATTCTAGCAGACTAAGAAGGATCCGTTTTTTTTTTATACTAGGAATGTAAATCGGAAGTGTATGTGTGTTAAGAGGTTTATATGCCCCCCTCTTAGGTCAGATTTTGGGTGCTAGGTCAGATTTTGGGCTAGAGTTTGCAGACAGGTATTTGATTTGTTTTTGTATGCGCCGTTTCTATGTACACAGTCTGTCTCGCTCCTTGGAAAAGTCCATAAAAGTATTCAATAGACCTGTCTAAAGTCTCAAATATATTTGATTTTGTCCTTTTAACTCTTTCTAGTCCTCTCAATCTGGGCCTGACTCTGGACTATACTGTATACTACAGCTGAAAACTCATCAGCATGGAAGAAAAATGAAGAGAACTGATCAATAAATCCTTCTTGAGCATGAGATTGTGAGAAAACATTAAGAGGAGAAAAGACCCTTTTGTCCATCTGGGTTCCTTACTTGTCTGCATACATGTTAGAGAATCCATCACAGTATCAGGTCTAGACTTGAACTGCCTCAGGTTGTCTGCCTGGGAGACCGTTTCACTTTTTGTTAGCTCTTTGTATACAAAACATTTTCCGAAGACAGTGTGGAATTTGTCCTCGACTAATTTTCCCGTAACTAATTTCCACATAATATCTCACCTTCTTTTGTCTAGCTCAAGTGTCTTAACCCATTATACTCTGACTCTTTCAGAAGAGTTTTCCTGTAAGTAGATTCAACATTAGATAAGCACTTTTTTCATACTACTGGACAATGTCACATGCATATTCTTTATCTGCTGGTTGCAGTGCAACACTATTGAGAGAAATATTCAAACCCAGGATGCCATGTTTTTTTGATCCCAGCATTACATCAAATGGAAAATATCTCGATCTTGTACATCATTTTATACACATTTCCCTGTAATTCAACAGGACATATTTGGGATCGCTAGACACCTTGGGATCTCCTCCAGAATCTAAGCTTGAATTTTCACAGGTTTGAATACAGCAGCTGCATTTGATATAGGTTTTATGGGGTTAAAATTCTCCTGATGTCACAGTGGTTGCTCAGAACTGTAACGTCATCTGTGATGATGGAGATTTAGGCGGCCCCACGTAAGTCCACTACATTTAAAGCCTTTATGTGGCCAAGTTTGAGTAACGAGTGTTGCTGCTGTTACCAAGCAGCGCGGGAAGTAAACAAACAGTGACACATCCGGCAGGAAGAACTACTTCGTGTGAGATGTGTTTCCATAACGGGCTTCCAGCAGTACCATTAGGGGTGCTGGGTAGGTCCCAATACTCAAAAAATGCACCCTCCTTTCCTCCACCACTAACTTGTCTTCTATCAGGAAGAATGGGGGGAGGGAAGAGGAGAAAGGAGGATGCATTTTTTTAAGCACTGGGACACACCCTCTGTTACTACTTTTGCTTTCCTGTTAATCTCACATTTCTTGTCAGGAAACCACTGCTCCCATGTCTTAAGGAGTTGGGAATGAAAGTGAACATTAGGTCTTTCCAGTCATCAGAGGAAAAAAAATTCAGGTTCATTAAGTAAATGTCCACCCAAAATTTCCCTCCGGTCACCTAGATTTGTTTATTTGCACAGTTCCTCAGTCAGAATGTAGAGCTGACAAAGAAACACGTGGCAGGACTTCTACTTTCTGACCTGTGGACATTACACCGTTGCCTGGCAACCAAGCATTTATTATAAGGTTGTAAGCAGTCTATTACAAATGTTGTTGTAGTACTGTTCACTGAACAGCCAGTACACTTTGCAACTGCCTCTCATTAGTTCCCCGCTAGTCGGCTAATGTCGTTGCAAAAGGCAACTTGGCCAGTGATTGGCGATGATGTGTCCATTGGGGGTCTCTGGTGAGCGTTACTTAATGGGTTTATATCTGTTATTGCTATTTCTCCCAAACTCCCATCTCCCATCCTGCTACCTGGGCACTATCAACACTTTAGAAATGGATTGACAGTCTTGGCCTCCTCTGCCTTGTCGGTTCACTGAAATGCCTAATGCCTTTGTGTTCCTTGAGAGTGTGAAAGAGTATATATGTGTGTTGAGGCGTTGCTGTCGTCACTTGACCCACTCGTGGGAGGCAGCTACGCCATCTGGACACAACCTCACCTGTACAGCCCTGCAACACGAGCGCTTACATTACACAAACAGCAGCACATCTGTTCCCTTCCCTGTCATCTTCCTCACACAGTGTTAATGGATGGAGACGCTCTGGCCCCTAATGTTTGTGTAGACTCATTAACTCTGACCGTCTCCCCAGCCCGTTCCCTGTCCCAGGTGCTCAGGTCAGTGAACAGCTGCTGAATCTGCACGCGCTCCGTGAGTGGCAGTTACTGAGTCAGTGTTAGAGCAATTCAAATGACTGTTTTCAGTTTTACTGATCCTGAAAATACCATGACATAAAATCTCACGGGATACCTGGCAAAGCCAACAAACATACTGAATGTCACGGTAAAAATAAAAGTGTCAAAAGACATGGCCAAGCGCACAAAACAATTGTTTTGCTGAGCAAAAACATTGGAACTGCCTGTATTCAGTCATAGTCATTCAAATTTACACACCCTCCTTCAGTCCAGAGCAAGACCAACTGTACTTGTCAGTCATAACAAATTAGTGATTTAAAGATTTCATGTTACTCAGCATTACTCGCATCCTCCATCCTTAGTCTAGGTGATACCTGTGATGATGTAATGTACCTGTTATTGCAGGAAAACTGTAAGGCAGGAAATCTGCCATCTTTTCTACTCCAGTCATAATTTCGCACAGACTGCTTTGTTAGGGTTGAAGTACCAACCTACAGGATGCAGATCTTGCCAGCTGTTTCTTCCACCCATAAACTGAGCCGGCATGTGTCATTAATTAATTCTACCTCCTGAATGATTTGCGCAAGTTAGCAAATCAGGGTGGTTTGAAGAAAACACTAGGATGGAATTTTACTTTCTGAAGTTTTCCTCCTGCTTGTTGCTTTGTTGTTGTGCTCAGGGTAGAGAGTGGGCTGAAACCCAACTGTTCTTCGTCGGCCCTGGAGGAAGACGAGGGTTTCAGCGACTGGACCCAGCGACTGGAGAAACGCAGGCTGAGGCGATTGGAGGAGCAGGGACCCACCGAGGAAGAGGATGATGAAGAATATCGGCGGCCGCGGCAGGAGTTGTGTCGTGGTGGGATGCCCCGCCCACATGCGTCCCGATTGGCCGGCGAGCCGGAGGAAGAGGAAGAGGAGAATGAAGATTGGGAGAGGGGCAGGAGGCGCGGAAGGAGGACGGAGGAAGAGGAGAAATGGAGGGAGACGGAGTGGATGAAGCCTCTGAAGAGCGAGGAGGAGCCAATGAGACAGAGGGATGAAATGGTATCTCTTCTTAACGCTGATTACAAAATATCCCTTGTAGGGTTTCTACAGGGGCTGGGAATACTTGAAAGCACTTGAATTTTAATGTTGTGTTTTCAAGGCTTGTGAAGTGCTCAGATTTTTTAATTAAGTGCTTGAAACTGCTTGGAATTGCTTGAAATGTACCATGAAAATGCTTGAGAAGTGCTTGAATTTGATTTTGGAAAAGGGTGTAGGAACCCTGCCCTCCGACGGTGAGGTTCAAGAGTATTTAGACAGTGATGATGAATAAAAACAACGGCAGTTCCTATATGATATGGATGTAAGAGCTGGCAGAGGAACACTGGCCACTGCTACTTCATTGCTCATTGTTTTTGTATCCAATTTGTTGATGTGCAGAGCCGAAAAGCCAAAACTGTGTCGCTGTCCAATTATTTATGGACCTTGCTGCACACAAAGCACAGAAAGTGCAGCATCTTATGTCATCCTCAGATCGGAGTTAAGAACATGTTTAAAATGTTACTATTGGTGTCATGATGCAGGAGTCTTGGGTGACAAAAACATGTTGCAGTGAAAATTTTTTCAAAAATACTTTTTTTTTTTTTTTTTTTTTACTGAATGTGACTTACAGCATCAGTTTCAGCTCAGCAAAACATACAGTTTTAGAGATGAAGACAGGGACGCTTGTTCCCCGGGGACAGAAATGAATTTCTGGATATTAGAGGGATATCGGACACCACGCCTCTGTTCGACAATTGCAGCTATTTCACCTACGTACACTGATGAACAAGTCTGTGCTTGCGGCTTGCAAAATCAGGCTACAATTGTGGCTTTGTTTCCTATCAGACGAGCAGATCTACCGAGCTTATCCATTTATGGTGGAATTGCATTGTGGCAGATTTTGCGCTGTGTGGGGTCATGAACGGCTGTCGCTGAACTCTTGTCTTTCCAGGCCAAGGACGAGAGGAAAGAGGTGAAGGTCTCATACACGTCCAAAGTCTTCCTGTCTCAGGAAGCGAAACATTTCAACGGTAATGGAGATGCAGCTGTGGAGGAAGTGACATCACATCATGTTAAAACAAAAAGACCAGTGAGGTATGTCACATTATATTAAACTACATCTCAATTATTTGGCATACACTCATTCAATGACGCGCAATAAATGCGTACTGAAGGTCAATGGAACAACCGCTCAACACTGTTCAGATTCGGTCTAATCTTAATTATCATTTACTGACATTTACAAGGTCTGTTTTCATTTTATATTCATTTTCTGGTCCAAACAATATTCAGTGTGTAAATAACATTGTTCATGATAACTTAAATGTGTCAAAAATGAAATCACAGTGATGTACCTATCAACATGTATTTTACATTTCTTCCCATGGCTCAGTATTTGCTTTAACCCTTTAAAGTGCTGTCCTTTTTTGAGCAAATTTCCTCTTAAACTAAAATGCTAACTGTTCTTGAACCATTTTGACTACAGGCATAATCATGGTCTCGTTTGAAAGGTGACACTCAGTAGATTGCTCTCAGGCAGTCAGAATTGCTGAGAATATTACCCACATTGAGTTACAAAACTGGAAATATAAGTTTTTCTCAGTCAGAAAAAGATTTTATGTTTTCTTATGCCCATATAGCGCTGTGACCGAGCCTTATCAGCCTAGGAAAATAATACAGCCACAGTCAGAAGTCTAAACAACTGCAGGTTCAAATATTATGATTGTGTGACCTAAAATGAATATTTTACGGGTTATGTTAGCGCTTGTTTCAACAAACAATTTTAGAGAGTCCAAATTTCCCTGAGTTCCTATCCACAGTCGTGTTTGCTTTTGCAACAGTTTTACGACTTCCTTTAATCAGGTCTCCTTCTTGACATGTTGCTGAATTTTCACTCTAATACACCTCTCCGATTCCCTGCACTGATTATATGTGTAATGACCCCTTTGCTTCATTGATCAAATCCTCCTGTGTCAGAAACCATTGAAGCGATTCTTCCTTGTGAAAATTAATCCCTTGGCTACCATATGAATGCATATTTTGAAAGTTTTAGACCACTGGCTGTCTGGGTAAACTAAAGGAATTAGATTTTCCCATTATATTGGAGTGAGGGCTGATGGGCTAAAACACTTACTGTTCTGTTAGATTAGCACATAATAGCCTATGGGTGTTCTGATTTTGTTCCTAGAGGGATAGTGTACAATTTAGAGCACTGCATTACATCATTAGTGAAAAAAGCTAATAGCAGTGAAATTCTCAAAGCTACTACCGCTAGCTACTATCTCTATGTTAAAATTGATTTAGTGACGTTTGACTATGCTTGCTTGTTTTGCGGATAAAAAACTATTATAGGTTTATATGTCTTGACTGCTACTGAGGTAAGAACACAGATTTCAACATATTGTGACAAATCTGGACAATACTATACGATCGAACCTGTGGGACCGCATATTCAGGCTGAGGGTTGTTATGACACAATTTTAAATGCTATTTTTGCTATTGTATTCGCTTCATAAAATGGCTTTCACAGTTAGAATGCTGAGTCCTCAAACATTTGAATGATATATAGGTAACGTAGCACAATATTTGATGGTATAAAAAAGGCATTTATGCCTAGCAGCCTGCCCTCGGGCTGGTGCTCGCTAAAGGGTTAAGAGATAACTTCTGATATGTGATGCTACAGATTCAGAATGCATTTTGGCGCTGATATACAGTATACTCACAGTTTTTAATGAATGTTTCAAGTCGGTGCTAAAAAAAAACCTAAATGTTTGCATGCGCTTGTATTCAGTTAGATAATAATCTGTTTTCTCAAAAAAATCTTCTGTCCAAACCAGAGTCAGCATAATGTCTAGTTTATGAATGTATTGACACGCATTCCAATGTATAAATTGATTCTTATGTGGTTGAGACCTTACCTCTTTATTTCTGCGATTCATATTTCCAGTGCAGGGTTGCATTACTTGTATTTTGCTGGACACTTTTATTCAGGGCAGCTTACAGTTGATTAGACTTACTGTAAGCTGTGTTTCCACCAAACACATTCAGTAAAGTACCCTTAGGACTAGTATATAACCTGGATAGACTGGTACCTAAACCCTAGCTCTGGTGTGCATTTCCACTGCAGGCAGTTTTCTTAAATGTAGTGGGGTTGTTATTGAATGGTAATTGACTTGTCGGCATCAGCTACGTAAGTGTTTAGTCCTTGTCGAGCAAGAGTGACCATTCTTTCTTGACCAATAAACAGCTTGCAGTGTTTCTTGCTCCACCTTTTTAGAATTGGATGAATGTTCTAGGTACCTCAGAGAGAGCGTAATGAAAAAATGGGATGGGTTGGAATGGTTATTTTGGTACCATCCACAACTTTTGACAGTGGACACCCAAAAATGAACTGAATGGGACTGCTCGGTGGAAACTAGGTTTAAGCAGGACCAGTGACCCCTGGAAAAATGTAAGGTTACAGATCTTGCTCGAGGGCCTAACTGCAGCACTGATGATACTGTGATTTTGGGCTTGACCAACCAACCTTTCCAGCCAAACACCTTAATCATTTGGGTGCAGGCTGCCCTTAATCACATCTCCTGAAACTTGTCAAACAAGCCAACTCCCCCATTAGGGCAGTTATGAGACTGTGTCAGGTTTTCTACAAGGAGATCTATAGCCGGCTTAGATGATGAATGCAGGGCGTTTCATCACTTCCTGCCGGGCAGTGTCCTGCCAGGGTTTGTTACACACTGCTCAGTGTGAGAGCTTATTCTGAGGGAGCAGATAGACATGGCAGAGAGAAGGCATTCCTCGTCCACTAACCCCAGAGTCAGGTAAACCACAGTCCTACTCAACACTAATACCACAACACACACACACGAATGTACGCACATGTGTGCACGTGGCACATACTCACCTGCACATTCTCATACACTCAGCTCAGACCAGCTGTCGAGTTTGTTCTTAACCTGTTCCTGTTTACTTTAACAGTTGATTCACTCAGTAACTAAAACTGATCTGTACAATGACCGGCTGGCCAGTTTATATTTAAATAGCATAATTGTTCATTGCATTGTATTGTATGGTGACAAAGCCATTTTGCACAGAATGAAAACCTTGTATATTTCACAAAGCTGGCTTTATGTGCTTAACGAGATGTCAACTTGTTTAATTAACTTTTTTCTGCTTAAAACTGAAGCAAGTTCTACCTTAAAATGAGCCTGTCTTAATTTATAATTAGTCTTTGCAGTATTGCTGATAAATTTGCTACAATAGGAATTTTTTTTTTTTTTTGTATTTAGTTATTCTAATATTTGCTATCCTTGCAATCTTGCATTGTAAGCTGTGTATATCTTTATAATCTTTTAATCATAATAGGCTACATTTTGGTCTTAATTATTCAGGGAATAAATGGTTTTATCATTAATCTGAATAAGTATACAGGATGAAGAAATCTTGCACAAAACGGTGTGGGCACTCTCTACCTTAACAACACCCTCACACACATGCACAGACACACAAATGCATAATGCATTGCCACATACACACATAAACAGGCATGCATGCACATACATACATACATACACACACACCCACACACACCCTTGCACACACAATTGTTTGCTCATGTGCCACAACTGTGTTACAGGTGTACACGCACACACACACAATCACACACGTGTGCCAATCGGCCCTTTGTCTAAAATTGTTTCAAAGACTATTGTTTGAAGATCGGCTCACTTCAATTTGAAACCCGAAAACAAAAACCTGCCATTGAACACCGCTGACTGCCTGTCAGTGAGCTGAATTCCTGCATTTAATTTTGCACCAGCTGTGCGTTATGTGATACAGGTTCTGCCTCTTTTGGGATGCCATGACTTGATCTTGTGGTTAAAGAGCCGGGATCTTCCACGTCTTCCTTTACAGGTCTGCTGGCACGATGGCTTTTCTTTCCCACCACAAACACACAGTTTAGTTCCAATAAAGCTGATGAGATGATGTACGTGTGTAATCAGACTCCTCAATCTGAAGCTTTAATCAGTCACTCTGATGCAGAGTGTGTAACCAAAACCATGCGAAGCGCATCTCCAGGTCAGGGGTAAGAATCTCTGCTTTAGATGGTATTTGGCTAATAGTGGGCTGAATCAATATGAAGCATACTTCCTCTTTATACATTGTGACTATGCTCAAAATATTTTAAGCAATTCTCTACCGTATTTCATTTTTCATTTGTTTTGAGGTATTTTAGATTTTGTTTACCTGGTGGATTTAAGGTGATATGTCCATTGTTAGCCTGTCCAGTCATCACCTTAAAGGAAGCGCAGGTGATGTTTGCCTTCCATTCCTTTGAGAGAGATGACTTCAACATTTTTTGTTGATGAACTTTGATGTTCTACTTTTTGTAGTGCAGTAATGCACTGACACCACAGGAGACAGTTGACCCCGACAGTCAACTTGCAGTAATTAAGTGAACACAAAGGAATATTCAGTTGGGTTTTCCTGTCAGTTTTTTTATGTGTTTCTTTTTTCGTTATTTTAAGGTGTGGTACTGCTATAACATTTATTAGTTTGTTTGTATGGAAGGCGCATTAGCGCCTTACTTTGGGGTTAACAGATATAGCTTATTATATCTTATTATATCAGTGTATAGCTTATTGGATTGTCAATTGTTATATTTAAGCATTTGGCAATTTTCATTTCATAATTTTGTTCACTGTGTGTTATTTTTTTGTAGTGCTTAGAATACAGCTCAGTATAAGTGAGTAATCCTGTGCTAGTGTTGCAATCTTCAACACTTCCCAAAAGAGTAGTGTATCTAGGTAGAGAAACACTGCCAACAAGTGATGAAATAATTATGCTCAAATTAGGAATTAAAATCAAATTGAAATACAACTTATCATGTTCATATAGCTTTCGAATGGAGCTCTGGTGCCGGAGGCATACTCGCGGCGACCGGTGACAACTGATGTCACTAAATCCTCGAAAGACAAGAATATGGATGGACACTTGAAGCTTTGTTCTGTTCATTCTTAGGGTAATTTTGCCATTATTTTGTGGTTCTCACCCCTCTATCCTCTCCTCCCCCCTTTCTCCCCCTCTACCTCCTCTTTCTTGTCTTTCCTCTATCCCTCTCCCTCCCTTCTCTTTCTCTCCACCTCTCTCCCTTTCTCTCTCCATCTACCTCTTCATTCCCTTTCTCTCCCTCTCCCTCTTCATTCCTCTCTCTCCGTCTCCCTCTTCATACCCTCTTCATGTAGGAGCAGTAGCCGCGGCGGCGGGCTCCCTGACGGGGGAGAGCAGGAGGGGGAGGTGTTCCTGGAGACGGAGCTGAAGCTGGAGAAGATCCGCAGGACTCATCAGGAGAAGGAGAGTCAGGAGCTGGAGCAGCTGAGGCAGAAGCAGGTGGAGGCCGAGGCCGAGCTGGAGCAGCTGAAGAAGAGGAGGGAGGAGCGCCGCAAGATCCGCGAGGAGGAGGAGCGGCGCCGCGAGGAGGAGGAGCAACAGAGACTGCTGAGAGAGGAGGCGAGCTGTAAAACTGCCCTACACACACACACACACACACACACACACACACACACCCTCGTACACAAGCTTACACACACACACACACACTTGCTTACACACGCATACTAACGCATATAAGCGTGCACACACACTTACACACACATGTGGACACATACAGATACACTCACAAATACTGTATGTTCATACATCTGCTTGAGCACATGTACAAGTATGCATGTAAACACTTACACACACAGACTGGTTTTAGTGAATCTTGATTTTTGCATTGCGCCAATCATGCCTGTCCTTCATGTGGAATATTTTCCCTGGACATTTGGTGAACAGAAACTCAGAGCACAGAAACATTGTGGAAGCAGTTCTGTGGGGTTGTGGAGTGAGAGTCCAATAGAGAGGGAAGACCCTGCTGGAGTAGTAGATACTGAGTTCCTGTAGCCAGCACTAACTTCCTGTTGGGGGTGTGGCTGCAGGAAGAGAAGAGGCACATGAAGGAGGAGATAGAGAGGAGGAGGATGGAGGCTGCAGAGCGAAGGATGAAGAACCTCAGTACCTGCAGTGGAGAGGAGGAGGAGCCATTCAGTCCCCTCAGCCCCAAGAGCCCCTCCTTTAAGGTAAAGCCCACCCACACAGTCCACAAGAGCCCCTCTGATAAGGTAAACCCCACACTGGGACAGGGCAAAAACCAGCATTGAATGGCTGTGATCTGCAGGCCCTCAGGTGGCACTGTGTTAAAAACATACAGGATTTGGAGTGGAAATCGCTACATGGGCTCAGGAACACTTCTGTAAGCTATTGTCAGTGAGCACAGTTAGTCACTGCATCTATACATGCAAGTTTAAAACCTGCCATGTAAAGATTAAAGCGTATATAATAAAGATCCAGAAATGCTGCCGCCTTCTCTGGGCCCAAGCTCATTTAAGATGGAATGACAAAGTAGAAAACTGTCATACAGTCTGACCAATCAAAATATGAAATTCTTATTGGAAATCATGGATGCTGCGTCATCCAGGTTTGCACAGTTCAAAGGCTAGCATCCATGATGATATGGGGGTGCATTAGTGGGTAACCTGCACATCTGTGAATGCACCATTGATGCTGAACGATACATACAGGTTTTGGGCAAATGGTGTCATCCAGAAGTATTTTTTCAGAGAAGGTCTTGATTATTTCAGCAAAACAATCTCTAACACTCCGTTGTGCTCTTACTACAAGAACGTGGCTGTATATTAAGCAGATTTGGGTGCTGAACCATCCTGCCTGCAGTTTAGACCTGTCAGCCACTAAAGATATTTGGCGCATTATGAAACAAAAACATGACAAAGGAGGCTGTGACATGTTGAGAAGCTGAAATCCTGCATCAAGCAGGAATGGGGTAAACATGGTGCTTTCAAAACTACTGCGGTCGGTCCCCTCAGTTCCCAGACACTCGCAGTGTTATTAAAAGAAGTGATGCAACACAGTGGTAAACATGCCCTTATTCCAACTTTTTTGAAACATGCTGCTAGCATTAAATTCAAAATGAGTGTATTATTTTCAAAAACAATAAAATTTCTCAGTTGCAACATCTGATATGTTGTTTTTGAACCATTTTCAATTAAATGTTGAGTTTAAATGATATGCAAATCGTTGCATTCTGTATTTATTTAGATTTTACGTCGCATCACATTTTTTTTGGAAGTGAGGTTGTATTTTCACTGTTATTTATGTTCTGTACCGTATATTTTCCTGTTATTATCCTCATTATTGGGTGTTTTTTTATGTCTTTGAGTACATTACATCATATGGGATGAATGCCCAAAAAAAAAAAAAAAAAAATCATATGGCATACAATATGCATCAGTGTGATGCCTCAGGATGTGAAGAGTTTCATGGAATTCCTTGACTTCAAGGAAATTAATCACTTGTGATATTGGTGTTCACTTTCTGTCATTCTTACCCAAACCTTGGAGCATTTTGTGATGTTTTACCAGGGATTAGTGGGTCGTACTGTGCAGAGACCCTGTAGAGACCTGTTGTATATCACAGACAGGAGTGTTTTTCTGCAGTTCTAATAGAGAGAGCTTCTGTTCATTCTTTGTGTTCTGGCGATGCTCATCTTTGTTCCTGACTCCACTGCGTTGTGACATTCTACATTTCTTCACCTTGTGTAAAGGCTGTGAAGAAATGATAAAGTGTCTTCAGCTTCCTGTGTTGACAGGAAGTGCTGGTTAGGAAATGGCCTGAGTGTTGATGCTTCGTGTTGTGCTTTTTGTATCCTTAAAGGGCACTAAGGCTTGTTGTTCCCCAGAAAGTTATCACTACAATCACCCTTGCTTACCAACGCATTTACAATGTAAACTTACTTTGAGCCTTAAACTATGAACTTTAAATTCTGTGAGACACACCTCACAACACATGAAATCTGTCTTTGGCCTGTACATACAGTAATTCCATTCCGTTCACAAATGACAAATTCCCTTGATGAATTTTTCTGACAATTTTTGGTGCCCTTGTGGGGTCGTGGGTTTTTTTGTCTGCAGCTAATACTTAAAACCAATCTTTTGTTCATTTCTGTGATAGAAACGCAGTGATAATACTCTGCTTCTAGCATGCTAAAACACCATCAGCCTTCCTTTTCCAGTTTGTCCTCACAGTTGCTTCACTGGTGCATTAAAAATGCCATTTTGATGCTTATTTGTAACATTCTTTCGCTCCCACATGCTGTAGCAGGCCTGCAAGGGTCAGAAAATATTCTGATGCCAAGCAAAATTTCAACTGCAATGATAATGCAGCAGAGAATATTGCACTGCAAAAATAATCTTAACAAGTATTTAAATATTGTATTTAGACTTAAACACTTGTTTCTATTACCTTTTTTCCTTAGTGAAATTAAAATTCTGCCAATGATGTGAAATAATTTTGATTCATGTCTAGATTTGCCCATGGGGTAAGAGAATTTCACGTGTCAAACACTTGGAAACTTAAAATAAATCAATATTATTAACTTTAGAGAGAGAAAATAAGTTAAGTCTTGTGTTAAGATTAAATAACTTGTTAAGACAAACACTTTTTGCGGTCTTGCCATCAAAAAGAAAATTATTTATTCATTATTCTTTGTTCTGCGGCTTACTGGCATCATTGCTATTGATGTCAGTGATGTAACTATGCAGCAGTGAAAATGCCATTTAGAATTGGCCTTCTTTGCTGATTGGTGGTCAGTCTGCTGCTCTCTGTCCTGTTACTCTGGGTGTCCTGTGGTGATGCTTTGGGGGTGTGCTTCCTGTTTCCTGTCAATATGGCTTCCCTCTGCTTGTCTGTGCTTCCAGGGTGAGGGTGAAGACAGGGCAGCGGGAGAGACGCCGTATTCGGTGAGTCTGGATGGGTGGCGGGGGGGTCTGGGGCTGGAGTTCAGAGGGGGGGGGGGAGAGGTCAGAGCACAGCCCTTCTCCGGTCTCCAGCGCTAACACAAGGGGTGCTTTTGTGCGGGTGAAATACGAGCCCCTGTGCACGCTGGGAGCTCGACACTTTGAAGTCCCGCTCGTCACATTCCTCAGTTGCGCTCCTGCTTCAGTCCTGCTTGAAGGAAGGGTCTTTTATCTCTCTGGTGTTATTAAAGAGGTGCAGCGCAGAACTAGTGTTGGCTTTCCTTCGTTCTGTTTACTCTAATTAGTGCCACCTGCAGTAACACTAAGGGTATCCAGCAAGATCCATAAGTATTTGTACAGTGTTCTAAATTTAATGTGCCATAATTCCTGAAGGATTCAATTCATATGAATATGAATGGCCCTGAATCTGAGTCCATACTGTCCACTTTAATTTATATTTACATTCGTACCTGGTGAATCATGTATGAATTACAGCTCTGTGACATTGTAACCATGTCCCTCGTTGTCCAAATACTTACGGTTCTCAAAATATATGTCCTATTTGCTGCTGTAGCTCCTGACCCAATTAAACATTTCAGCTCTTCTAATTCAGTGATTCAGTTCAGAAGTGGGTGGGACTGAATGTGTGAGAACCCCCAAGTCCAGCTGAGGATGATTAGAGGTGTTCAACCCCTAAGCCAGGATTACGCACTTTCAACTTTGTAGGGGGGCCATCGGATTTACCCCCTCTTAAATATCAGAGTAATTATTTCAGATGGCGTGCGTGTAAATAATAAACGCAATAATAAATGCAAAGGAGATGAGCAGGAGTTTGCTGGATGTCATGTTTTCAATTCTCTAACAGCTGTTTCAGAATGCGCTTTAGCACTGAGAGAGGAGCCTCCCAAATAAAACCATCTTTAGCCCGCGTTCGACGGAGGGCTAGCGTGTACTGCGAGGATTAGCGTTAAGCACCTAGCATCTGGAGAGATAAAATGGAGGGGATACAGCCATGGTATTGAGGAGTCTGGGCCTGTGTTTGATTTCGAGTTTATACTGCAGTCTGCAGGCAGCCGGCGCTTGGGTTAGCCTTGTCCTGGCTTCAGATTGGCTGCCAGACAAGTTGTATCTCATTGCCCAGGTGTATTGGTATGTCCTAGTGAATCTGTATGCTGAGGTGTACCTGTATACCCCAGTGTATCTCAATGCCCTGGGGAATCTGCATGCACACTTTTGCTGTCTGACGTCCATCCCCATTCTTCCACACCCTGTGGATGCCCACTTTTTACGCAGAATAATGCTCATCTTTCTCTGCAGATCACTGAGAGGACCGAGTCTCTGAACCGATCTCTTAAGAAGAGGTGAGTTCCAGCACTGAATTTACCTTTTTATGGCTGCACTTCATTTCTAAACAGAAGATATGATATTTTATAAAAATCCTCATATTGATTAGTATATTTATTTATATGAGAGTTATACGTAGTGGATAATATTTCATGCTGTATGCATCTGAAAAAAGCACATCTGAATTGAGAAGTTAAAAGAGCGTGAGAGAGAGAAAGATAGGTTGGGGTAAAATGGAGAGAAAAGACAAGTAGAGAGGGAGGAAGAATGAAGAAGGGAGGTTGGGTGTTGCGATAAAGGTGCCCTCCTGCTCTCTCTCTCTCTCTCTCTCTCTCTCTCACTCACTCACTCACTCACTCACTCACTCACTGTGTGTGTGTGTGTGTGTGTGTGTGTGTGTGTGTGTGTCAGTAAGGTCAGTGCTACCTCCAGTGAGAGACTGAAATGTGCACTCAGTCCTTGCATCAGTCATTGCATCACTGATGACTGATGTACCCCCTGTCATGGGTGATTTATGTGCTGCTTAACTCTAACCAGATGTCAGGTCAGTTTTTTATTTTTTTTGTTTCCTTTTTTTTGCTTTTCTTATTAAATTTTTTTTTTTTGGGGGGAGTTAATAAGGAGGCTCCGTTCAGTCTGTTGCCAGCTGTTATCGTCACTAACAAGCTAACATACTAAACTGGCAAACAACATGTCAGGCCCCAAACGTTTTGGACCATTTCTAAAGCTGAACTGGATATCAAGCCGTTAAAATAGTTAAAATAGCGATTTTGATTAGGGTCTATTAGAGCTGAAATGGCTTCCTGTTTTCAGAGTTTATCTGCATGTTGCTGGGGATAGTTGCGGGGGGAGTTGGGCAGTTGTGCAATGACATCATCTGGCTAGACAGGGCTTAGATTTGCAGGAATGTGGAGGAGAAAAGGTTTAATGTAACAGTCTTCAAAAAGGCTTGATATGGTTCTTTAAAACGGTTTGCTCGTTGCTCTTTGGAAAGTTTTGACATTTGTTCTTTTGACTGGTCTGGGCATGACAGAACATGTCTGCCGTGTTTTTGTTTTTCACGTGTTTCGGGGGGGTGTTGCATCCGTCACCAATTCGTCAGCCTTTCTCCTCTACGTCTGTCATTGTCCGCCGCTGAAAGGCTTTAATTAGCGAGCCACAGTCATCTCTCGCACCCATGTCATTCTCTGAAAGCACCTTGGTAGGGGTTTGTGGAGTAATTATCTGGTTGTATCAGTACTTACTCACACGTGGGGAGTTGGCTTCTGGGATGTTCCGGAAGTTATGTGCAGGGAATGAGTTGCTCTAGGCCCTGTGTACAAAGGCACTGGGTTGAGCTGCTTTCCTTGCGGAGTACAGTCAGAATGAGCAAAGCTGACTGAGCACTGCTGCCGACAGTGTGTCACCTGACCTCCCATATCTCAGGGCATGACACCTTCCAGATCACCACTTTTGGGTGGCTGCTGGTTTCTCTTCCTTACCCCCCTTTTAAGCCTTAGTGGATTGTGGGAACAGTATTTTTCATGGGGAGGGGAAATAAATCATAATTCATTTTATTTATGTAGCACTTTTTAAACAGAAATCATCTCCAGGTGCTGTTCAAAAGTGGGCAAGTTAACAGTGCTAAGCAGTACATTGATATCACAAAATGAAGAAAGCCATCTGAAAACGAAGCTATTTTTATGTATTCCTGTCATGGACCATAATCACATCCATCTTTGCTAATTTTTTCCCCCCCTAAACAGCAACAGCATCAAGAAGACTCAGCCCCCACTGCTCACCTCCAGGATCGATAACAAGCTGGAACAGTACAGTCACGCCATCGAGGTAGACCACACCCCATCTGTCCCTGCTTGTGTTCTCTCTTTAATAGTTAACTGAACAATTGGCACCATTGATTAGTAAGGGCATCTTCACGCCTGACCAATGGGAGGGTGGCTAAATGCACCTCGAGGATTATGATTTGTGGGTGTTCTGGCTGTAAGGCTAGCGCTTAAGTATCCACCAACTGGAATCAGGGTTTTTCTACTTCTTATAGTATATGTAGTCTGTGATTCGTGGAGCCCTTTGTTCTGTTTTCTATGTGAAGAGTTACAGTATATGCTTCATGTGTACAATTCATTATAGCTCATCTCCAGAGGCTATTTCTGTGTCAGTTTGATGATGACACCGTATTTTGATGGTGTAATAACCTGTGGCTCCGGTGAGCATTGGTTCTGATTCATCTCCGTGTTTCATGAGCTCTGGCAGGGATTCCTAAGTCATGCCGAGCCATGTTTGGCACAGGTGTATTACATGCTCGACTGGAAGACAGGTGACGATAGAAGCCGTAGCCCTGGCTTTCAGAGCTGAGATCTGACAGGATAGACTGAATTACGAGGACCTTCAGGGTTCAGGTTTAGATCACGTCTCCATTTTTAACCGCACCGTCGCGCCCTTGGGCGAGCGGAACCGTCTGAAAGGGGGAGTGGATATGTCTTTGTGTGGGCGATACCAATGTAGTTCTGGGAAATTACGTGGCTTGTAAAACCCCCAAATCTTCCTTAAATTCTGACTCGTGCTGCTGGCTGTTTCTCTATCACACTCCCTCGCCTCTCCCTCAGGACTCTGCATGTTTTTAATGGTTTTGCATGGGTTTTCGCCAGGTCCTCCTATTTTACCCTCGGAATGCTCCCGCCGTTGCCCTTGACGATGGCTCTGACCTCAGATCTGGGAGCTGGTAACAGAGCACTGCACTGCTTCTAAGTCAATACGATGGGTCAACTGCACAGGGACAATTAACCCCCTACACTCCAAAAAAATACATTACCAAGTATTTTAATCTCCTATTTAGAGATAAAACACTCATTTCTATTATCTTTTTTTCTCAGTAAAATAATAATTCTGGCGCTAATGCAAGATAATAGTAACTCCAAGATTTGTCCATATGAAAGGAAATTTCACTTGTCAAACAGGTGATAGCTTAAAATCAACCAATATTTTCTACTTGTGAGAGAGAAATTTAATCAAGCCTCATTATAAGATTAAATTACTTGATTAGACTGACACCTTTTCCAGTGTGGGGCTCAGAAAGTACATCCAAACTTTTTGAGATGTACCGTCAGTGACCCCAACTAATGATGACTGTGTGAACTGTTGCTGCTCTTGTCCGTTGCATCAGTAGCTCCCCTGACTGGACGTATGATTCACTTCATGTACACCTGATATAAACTACTCAAACCCTTGGTTACTTGTATCGTGAGGGCTAAAGGTGCGACACATGAAACACTTGGATCTGTCTGAGGGTACTCTAGGCTTGGAAACAGCTGCATTACATCACCGTGTCTCGCCGTTTATGCATGTTTTGTTCCCACACTCCTCTCTTACCCCTGTGACCCCTATAACACAGAGGAATATCCACACCCTTGCAGCTCTGCTCCGCTGTGTGTAATTATGTGATTACCCGGCACATTAAGACACACAATGTGTGTGTACCTTCCTGACGAACCCTGCATTTGGCAGTTTTGTCAGAGCGCGTACACAATTAGCGAATCAGTCGGGTGGAGTTAGGAAAAGTGCGACTTCTTCCCCTTTTGTGCTGTGATTTGTTTTAAGACCCTACAGTGATGTGCAAGCATCTGCGGCTTCATGTGTCCTTTTCAAGATGACAAAATGTGAATTTTTCGGATAAATGGCACAGATTTCTCAGCGCTGCTGAACTAAAAATATGACGGGACGCAATGTTGCGTTGTACCGCTGGTTTGAGTATTTCTCACCGGCTGGGAGATGCACAGATGGTTTCCATTTGATTTAAGGACATCATGATTGGCTGAAATCAGCAGCCACCATCATAAGTCCTACTGAAGTGTTTGATCTTCGGAATGTTTTGTCAATGCTTAGTCATAATTCTGGATATAAATTGCTTTCAGTTGCTGACAGTGATTGTTATATCGGCATTAGAATTCTCAGTTAAGATCATTCTGAGTAACCGTCATGGATTTATCACCTTAAAGGGTTACAACTCATAGCCTGGGATACTCTGGTTGCCGGGGCGACTTCAGTCTCATGTCATTTGTTGCTTTAAGGTACACCTGCCTCTGTGTATTTCATGACTTGATAAATGAATTCCTCTGCAAATTCCAGGAAGCCAAGCAGTCCAAGCAGGGTGTGGTGGACATCCCCTGCCCTCCGGAGCCTGTGGCCTCCAAGAAAAATCTGTTTGAGGCAGGAGAGGTCTGGAACCAAAACTCCCCCAGGACACCATCCAAGGTAAGATGGTACTGCTGTTATCCTCTAGAATCCTATAGCCTATTTGCCCCCAAACTGTTCTCCCATACTGTTCCCTGCGACCCCCCCAATACTGTGCCCACTACACCATGCCCTGCCCACTCTACCACCGCACTTAAGGCTTTTACACCTGTGGGGAACCGGTTCGTTTCCCATACCTGCACCTAATTCTGAACAATTTGAAGCATTTACACCAAGAATAAAAAGGTTTGGAACCCCAAAATTTGGTTAGGAAATGTAACCAAAAACTAGTAGGTTCTTCTCCCAAACCGTGTCAACATACTACTTCCGTGTATGACGTATTGGTTCTGCTCAAAACTGGTGGGAACGTGGGCTGTTTTGGTAGAGTGAACCAAAGTTCAACGAATTTTGACCAGAACCGCTCAAGAATCAGAACTGTTTTTGTGGGAGAGCATTAACTGTGAACCTTTAGCTCACTGTGGCTGTCTCTATGAAATGACCCAAGTTCTGAGGTCAGTGATCTTTCCTCTCCTGTATGGATGTACATGCACTTACCTATGGCGCGCGAGGCTTGAGCACTGTTTAGCTGTTATGTAAACTTTCCTCCCGCTGCTCTCCAGCCTTCCCCGAGAGACTTAGCAGTTTATTGGAGCTTGAGGTTGCTTGAGGTGAGCAGGAAGGCTCCGTATGGAGGTCGGGGAAGGTAATCAGTTGGCCAGTCGCCTGCTAGCTAAGCTAACTCTGGTATTACCTTTCACCCGATTCTGCTAAAGCACTTCTCCCCCCTGTTAGTGGGGTCGCACATGTAGGGGTGTCACTCTGAGCAGAATCCTGGGGTACCTTCGCAGGGGGAGTCTCAATCAGCTAAATACTCTGACTGGATGGACAGCAATACTGATATATGCACACAAGCACCTTATTTTTTATTTATCTGTGCACACACATACGCTCATGCAAATGTAAACACACACTGTAACACTCATACATGCGTAATTTATAAGTACATATTTTGACATTCAGGACAGGATTTTGATGTGTGTGTGTGTGTGTGTGTGTGTGTGTGTGTGTGTGTGTGTGTGTGTGTGGCCAGCCTTTACTGTCGACGTAATCTCAGAGATGTGCTTATCTGTCTGGCTCACAGCATCTCATTACTCACTTAAAATCATTGTTATTCAGTTTTGTTTGGCTCTTGACTAAAGAAAAAAAATCATATTATAGCAAGAATAAGGAATGAGGGAAGAAGACTTGGAAAATAATACTGAGAGAGGGATGGAAAGAGTGAAGGAACTAATGAATGAGCGGTAAGTAAATGATTGGAGAATGTTTTTGAATGTCTGCCTCTTTCATTAAAGATGGAGAGCTTGAGGGAGAGAGTGAGAGGAGGTATTGCAGGAGATATCAGTTTGGAAGCTGACCGGCTTCTCACTTATTCCTGCTGCAACTTGGTCGTTTCTATTGCAGGACACTGAGGGACTGAAAGTGGGCGTGGCCGACCTGATCACCCAATGGGTGAAGGGCAGCCCCGACGGCAGCAGCAAGAACTCCCCCTCCAGGCCAGCTGTAAGTACTGCAGTGTAATCGGTCAAATGCAGCTCATGTGTTCAGCAGTACTTTCTGGTGTCTCTGGTGATAAAATGACTGAAACAGTTGTTCTTACTGTAGCAGTGTGGTCTTTCAGCATCTAGTGTTAAGTCTCTAATAGTTCTAACAATTGTACAGTCTAATTTATGGCCCTGCTGTCCTCTCTCTCTCTCTCTCTCTCTCTCTCTCTCTCTCTCTTGTTCTTTTCTCTCCCTCTCTCCTCCCTCAGTTTCTTTTTCTCTGCAGTCTTCGTGTCTGCTGTTCTCTTTACTCCTCTCTTCTCCGAGGTAACTTTGTCCTTTTTTCCATCTTTATTTGTTTGTTTTTGAATGAAAGCCAATCTCTTCCCCTCTCACTGCCGCATCAGTTACTGTTAGTTGCCGTGGAACTGGGTCACTATAGTAATGGGGTCAGACAATTCCTCTGGGATGTCAACATTTACAGGCAGGCATAGGTGCACACAGGTGCAGTTTTACATATCCAAACTTGTGTGTAGAATGTGTGCATGTATTTTGTGTTAGAAGTTGACATGCGAGTGCCAGTGTGTGTGTGTGTGTGTGTATCTGGGTGTGCGCGCGCACGTGTGTGTGTATGTGTGCATGCAGTTTGTGTGTGTGAGTACATGTACATGCCTCTGTATGTGCATGTAGTTTGTGTATGTGAATGTGTGTATGTCTACTTTGTATTCGTATGGTGTGTGTACAGCTGGAGAAGTGGGGATGAGAAGGCATAAGAAACAAAAAAGAAAGACAGCAGGAGGGAAATGGGGGTAACTGCTCCTCGAGGGGTCCTCTCTGTGCCCTTCATCTCTTAGTGGAGGGATGTCTGGCATGCTGTGTGATATGAGCCGTTAAATGTGGCCCGTCAGTATATCATAGAGAGGCAGTGAGTGAATGCGAAAACAGCCAACTTGGTCAGAGCGTGGATAATTGCTGCCCCCTAGTGGGGATGATGAGCTCCGCTCCATTTTGCTCCTTGAAGTCTGGATGGGCTGGAAATGCGTAGTAAAACTGCTATGAAGACCCCAGTCTAGGCATGCCACATTATCGAGGAATTTTAACTTATTCCTTTATCAGTTTGCTAGATTTTGTTGATGTTTACAGTGTTTTGTACTTTTGCGTATTCCTTTTATATTTTATGGTGAAACCAAAGGCAATTTTCAATTGCGCAAACAATAAAATTTCTTATTTGTTATCATTTCTGTGCCCCCTGTTCCAGGACATTAAGGCTGGAGATGTACTGCACAAAAAGAATATGTGGGAGTCCATCAGAGACGGTGCAACCCCGGAGCGGTCTGGATCAGGGCCAAAGGTGAGCAAGGCCTGATGGGACACCAGCTGGACCTGAAGCCGCCATCTTAAATTAGAAATTTAGTGCCTGTCAGGCACTCCCCATAATCCCATACTGCAATACCCAAATGGACTACAGGCTTATTGTGCGACCTCTCAAATACTGTGCCGTAACCCACCATGGGTCCGAACCCTTAGTTTGAGAAACTCTGTACTTAAAAATTGATCAACCATGTTTATCACTATAGGAACAGAAGGCGCTTGTTGCTTCTGAAGTAATATGCAGAATGTATGGACTACATAAAAGACAAATGTATTTTTCTTGATTATATTTTTTATCAGTATATTAAGCACTGTCTGAATGTGAAGATATGTATTTTGCCTGTATTTTCTGAAGAATTGCTATATTTGGGTCACATTTATTACTACTAACATTTTTCAATGTGTTCTCCATATCCTCAGAGTTTATATGCATTTTAGGAGACTAAGTGACTTTGAATGCCCGCTTCTTCAAACTGTCACAAAGTTCTCTTTGCAATTACATTACATTTTTTATAATCAGAAACATATTAACTGCTTTGATTCATCCTTAGGGCACCCCATCTGGTAAAAGGTACAAATTTGTTGTGACGGGCCACGGAAAATATGAGAAGATTCTGGTCGATGATGGCGAATACGAGGCTTACGTGAACGGAAAGTCAAGTAAGAGGCCTGGAACTCACACGTTCACCATCTGCGTATTCATGAAAGCTCATAATTGTGTTTATCATTGTGTTCTGTGCACACTGCTGCTGAGTTTCTCAGGCCACCCTGAGAATGTTCCCTCCAGGAGGTTCATCGTCTCTACCCGTACTTGATACAACTGATTTACGCAAATTAGCTTCCAAATGATATCTTTACACTGCAAAAACAATCTTACCTTGCATTTTAATCTTGTATTCAGACTGAAAAACCTTATTTTTATTACCTTTTCCTTAGTAAAACAAAAGTTCTTTCCCTTATGTGGGAAAATTTTGACTTGTTTCTAGATCTTTCCATGGGACAAGTGAAATTGTCTTATGCCATGGACAAGGCTAGAAATAAGTCAAAATTATCTCACATCAGTGGTAGAATTTTAGTTTTACTGAGGAAAAAATGTTACAGAAATATGTCTTTTAAGTATAAACACATGATTAAAATGCTTGGTAAGATTTTTTTGCAGTGTAACTGTTGAGTGAGGCATTCTTTGTTCGGTTTGGAGTGAAAACCTTCAAGATGGTACACCTCCAGGCACAGTTGGTTGCCACAGTTGTCAGCTGCAACTGTTCCCAGTCTAATGTTCTAATTCAAGGGTTTTCAGCCGACTTTGGTCCAGGAATCCCCACCCAAACTCAGACATACCGGGGACATACCCCCACACACACACACACACACGCACACACATGCACACACAGTACCCTCATGCAGAAATCCCTGGGTGTAATTGGTTAATACCTCTGCAGACAGTTTTCCTAAGCTCATTGTTGAACCTTTTCACCTCTGGCTGACCCCCCACCCCCCTTCCCAAGTCCCTGATTTAGTTTTGGCTTTAGGTCTTGGGGGTGAAGAGCACCCCCCCACTTTCATTGGCGCAAACATGGCCCCTGTCACCAGCCCCCCCGTTAAACGGTTTTAACGTTGTTTCAGCCAGGGACCAGTGCCCACAAAATCCCTCAGTCAGGCCTCTTACTGGTGGGGGTAATGGTGTTGATGGTTTTTTGGAGGCCGCAGCTTGATGGGACCCACGCCTGACTGAATCTGTTTTTTTTTTTTTTTTTTTTTAAAAAAAATTTGGCATCTCCAATCCCACCCAAATCTGGGAACTATGTACAAGACTTGCTCATATGCGACCCCTTGCTGCCAACTCAGGAGAATGAAGACAGTTCGCGGCTTTCCTCCTAAGCACGCGCCTGTCAGCCTACTGCTTCTTATACACTCATTGGTTGAATCCTCACAAGTTCAGAACGAGGGCGGAGGAGACCCGAACATGAACAAGCTTAGAATCTTCCTGGCGAGTGCCCGGCTGGCCAACAGGAGGCCCTTAAGCAACGAACGAAGCAACCATTTAATATCACCCTTCCCAGCAGACCCTTCCCAGTTTGCATCCCTGTATGGCCAATTGTGCGCTACTCAAAAAGCTGCCGACCACTGCCTGTTGGTACGCCTGGGGCTGGAACCAGCGCCGTGATTTTCACCTACGCTTCACAATGCAGTGCCGTAACCAAGTGAGCTATCCGGCAGCTTGACTGAATCTATTTTATGCTGCATTGTAATCAGTGCTGTAAATAGTTCAGTACTCCAGATTTCAAATATTTTGTTTCAGTGATTTGATAGTGATTGATCAGATAAATATGTTGCATTTTAAAGAACTGCAATGTTCCCCTTCATAAAAAAAAAATCATTATTTCAATTTAAAGTATTAATTTGGAATTATAGATGTATCCCTACTATTCTAAGGAAGGTGAATTCATACTGAAAGAAACTTTGCTAGTGGAGATAATTATAGTGGGACATCTTGGTCTGTTTAGGTTCTCGACGCCCCACGATCTCCCCTCAGTGCCCAGTGACCCAAGGGGCGGGGGGGAGGGGATGAAGGGAGTAACCTGACCCCCCAAAATAGTTGGGAGGGGTTGGGGAGTAGGTCATGTGGGTGAAGATGTTTATTCCTTCTCTCAGCTGTTTCACACATGTTGCTGAAATCAGGGAGGCCTTGGTGCGACAGCTCTGCCTTGGCCTGTTTTTTTCACACTCTGACACTTTAAATGAGGTGTGTTTCTTTAATTAAAGTGATGTAATCTTAGCACGTTTACCAGAAATGGTAAGAGCCAGAGTGTTGATGGATAGCCTGAAGGACGGTAACATGAGTTGGAAATGCATATATAAACCTCAGAATGTATTCATAGTTCTACCTTTAGTTAAAATAATAAGTTATCACCCTGGCTGGAACAATTTTCAGTGATTTCTGCACTGGACCATGTGTCTCAGCATATAGACCGGGCCACTTTGTGACACCCAGACTACATGAAAACTACATGGTTTTCGAATAAGAACTACAGATGTGGTCCACCAATTGCAGAGCATGTTAGTAAGAACTCAAAATGGCAATTCAAGCTGTGATTGGTGAATACCTTTTGTTTGTTTGGTTATGATGTCGTGAGAGACCCTGGGAATGTTGCCAAAAAGTATTCTCCAATCACTGCAAGCAATGTTGTTTCTTTAAAGAGCATAATCTGTGATTGGCAGTTCCTGTGTGAAAGGGATGATGATGTCATAGACAGGGCTCACTGTTATAAGCCGAGTGTATGTTATGAGACATAACATGCCTGTGCTATCCTGATTTTATTATCTGTCTGCAGATTTTATGAGCCGTCTGCGCCCCCCCCACCAAAGCACGTGTGATACTGAAGGGGTGTGTTTTCCTCTCATGCACTGGGGGTCCCTAAAGGGGGCCAGACAGGGTTGGTTAGTTACTCTCTCCTCTGAAACAGGACGAGTGTTTTATGAAGAGCATTAGGAAAGGCCCAAAGTGGGGCAAAAGTGGGGAGGTGAAAGAACTCTGTGGCGTAATTATCTGAAAGTGACGATAAGCCCCTTGGGTCAACCGCGGGGGGCTCAGAATACCCCTCACTGAATAGAGATGAATTACCATCCCCCCCATTCCATCCTTCACCCCATATTCCAGACAAACCCACCCATCTCCCTGGTCTCTCATTAGCTGTTAGGGTTTTACCGCTGTGAAATGCACACCGTAGCGGACCCATGTTAGCGTGCGGTGGCTCGCTAATGGCATCGCCATCACGCACAGCTGCTGGGCCTCCCGCATTTTTCAGATGGCTGGTATAGCGGCCCACAACAGATAGTCTATTATAAAAATCATTTTTTACCACCCTGTCTGCTAGCGGGCTGAAGTAATGGCGATTGATGAAATGTAATTGTGGTCCGTTCGGTGCTTGATATTTGGGGAACCCAAACTTTTTCCTGTCAGAGCACAAAGAAAGAGCGACACTCAAAAGTGACATGGCATAGATTTTACTTTGAGAAACAGACCACAAACAGCTATACATTGATTTGAAATGGCTGTATGTACAACCATTTCTGTGCGATCCTATTTACAGTTAGCAAACATCTGCGTACTACGCAATTAACAACATCGATTTGTATTTGGGATGAGGCCAGAATATCTTAATCACTTTCAGATTTCGTGGGGAGACCGGGGTGAGTGAGAGGGGGTTAGCTATGGTATTTTTGGAATATTGGTCCTGTCATTAAAAAGGCTCTCGAGTTAAATACATAGGGCATGTTCCCCTCAGAAGAGAATGCATGTGGACAGCCAGCCAGCCACAATCATCCGGCTAATGCTTCTCTCTGCTTTGCCTGATTATCTGTCCCGTCCTGCAAGCCCCAGACTATTGTCAAAAATATTTCATCCTAATCCCCCGTGAGCCTTGTTTGTTTTCAGAGCATGTAGACCACTATAACAGATCTGAATGCTTTCATTATGGGGATGATGGGTGGCTCTCTCTGTATAAACACATATGTTCTCCAAGCGCCACCTTGGAGCTCCTTTGCTGTCCAGCCTTCCTTCAATTAAGCCTTCTAGCACCAGTCTCCTCCACTAGCAAACGCCCTGTGTGACCTTCACTGTTTTGACATAATTCTGCTTCCCCTGGTAAAAACATGCTAATCCAACTCTCCCAGTAGGTGCACAGTCATGGTAACGGTGGTCCATCTGCCTCATCCGAAGGGCGGCCATTTTCTTTTTCCAAGTGTGAAGATCCTCACCATGGGTCATTGGCTTCTTTACATGAGCTAATCGCTTGTAAATTCTGAGGTTACTGAGTGTCCTAGCTTTCTGTTTCCGTCAACTGCACGTACAATTCACTTTTTTCTGCCAAACTACTGTTCCTCCATCTTCTCTTTCTCATTGGGTGTTTCCTTGTAAAGTGTATCCTCCTTTTCTTCACTCGTCTCCTCTGCTCATACTTCATGCTAGGAGACGAGGTGGTAGTGGAAGAGAGGAGGACACGTTTTTGAGTGTATGGAAATACCTACTGTTTCTGTCTCTCTTTCTCCGGGCTCACTCCAATCACCTATTTTTCACTCTGTTCTCTCCTACCTTGCCCCTCTACCAGAAATCGACGGAGTTCCATCTTACCTAGTGAATGAACGCTGAAATTTTTGAAAATGAATTTTTCGCTGGCTCCACTGAGGGATAAAAAGTTTCCAGTCTGTTAAAGGAGTTGGAAAAAAGCAATTTGAGTTTTCCCCAAAGTGACTTGAGCAAGGGATATTGAGACCATCTTTTCCAGAAGTTTTCCCAGATGCATGACATATAGGTAAATGATTCACCTGTGAGTCTACCTCTCTCCCTCTACCACGCCTGTAACTGACGAGGATGTACCGTTCGACTGATCCGCATTTTCTTTTTGATCCCCTTCCTTTTCTTCTTCGTCTCTCCAATGGATGGATCAGAGGGCGAGAAAAGATAGGAAGGCTGTGAAAGATAAGCGATTTGGAATGAGCCATCTTTCTCTCTCCTGTCTCTGTGTACCTGTTATTCATCTTTCCATAACTCCTGCGATGTAATCCTCATGACCACACCCCTCTGATAAGTGCAATCTCAATCACAACCGTCACAGTTTCTCCCAGCCATTAGAGGGCTTCCTGGCAAGAGAAGCATGTCTCACCTTAGTCTGTGAAGTCCCCTGAACAAACTATTTTTGAGTTTCATTAACCCTTTCAATACTGAATACAGTAATGCAAATCAATTACCCATTGGATATACAGTATATGTATTTTTTGCAACTATAATTCATAATTGGCCCAAATGTTAGGGTTTCTGGAACTCGTTTGTCCAAAACTGTAAAAACAAATAAAATAAAAATATATAAATAAATATAATTGCCTTCTCTCCCAACCAGAATTGGTCTTTTATCTGTGTGTCTTGATACTGGGCCAAACTTCTGTCCTGCTGTTGGAGGCCATCATATGACGATCCACTTTCACCCCGTCTCGCAACACGCTGAGGAATCACAACGTTACCCCATACAGGATGATATTGGCAAAATAATGCAACACTGCCCCCCCACCATACACCTGAAGGTCCATATTGTATATTGCAGTGACTGGTCTTCCATCATTTAAAATTTACTGATCTTTTGCAATTTTTTTAGAATCTGTTGATTAACGCAAATCCATGAGTCAGTATAACCAATAGGCTTCCAGTTGTGAGAAGTATACAAATTGTGTTTTAAATATTAGTGTGTTTAAAACATGGAAGACATTCTACTCACTAACTGAGGACAAAAGTGCTAGCAAAATTGTACAGGCACACATGTTGCTTTACAAAAAGCTTTGAGATTAGGTCTTAGTTTCGTGGATTTTAAGAAGCACTATATTCTTTCTTGACCTATAGATTTGTATAAAATTAACGCAGATGCAGGGACACATTGCACGCAATTATTACCAAAACAAATTCCACAGGGACTTTCCATAAAAAATGAACACTATCTTCGCTACGTTTCAATTGTTTTTTTCATTCACTGCTAAATCTATAATGCCACACTTTATTTTCATGCTATTCATGCCATACCACGTCTAAATGCTAAAATCCCAATACAGTAAGATTAAAAGTATCTAAATAATAAAATGCTTTTACATTTTCTTTGTTGCCATGCTATTCAGCAGTCCTTTTTCAGCTGTAAATTGTTTTCAGAGAATTCACTGAAAAATTATTCTCATATTTTTTTATTTGTTTGGTTATTCTTACCATCACAATTTTTATTTTTATTCATTTCTATTTTGTATTAGTGTGCCACTGGACTTTAGCTTGCATGAAAAGGCTCTGTAGTGCTCCCTGTAATAGGGCTTGCATTTACTGCCGCGTTTCAAGCAGTCCCACATTGTTTGCATCAAACTATTTTTTTCACCGTTTTATGCTTCTCTGCTTCGGCACCTTGTAGCATGTCACATGTTCCTGTATGCACGAAAAAGCCTGGTCTATTTACTGTGCAATTACATTGACTGTCTGCAAAAAAAATCATTATTACAACGCATTTCAAAACCTAAGCGTTTTAAAAGGCAACATGCTGTTGTCATTATAGTGAATAGCTACACCTCCAAAAAGGGAAGTGTTGATTGGCCCTATAATTTACACCCACTAAGGGTTAATTTTGGGTTTAGCTGAATTTGTCAAATGCTACAGTGAACATTTTAAAACTAACATCTGCATTTTCAATGAGTCAGAGTTTCGGGAAAAATGCTGATTGGATCCAAACCAGGGTCACATGATAATTTACTTGCTGAACATCACTGCCAGCCTTTCAGTGCTTTGGCCTTAAAGGCCTTTCTAGCGTAGATTTCGATGACATTTTGATCTTCAGATAGGAGGGGGCTGAAAATAAAAACTCTTTCCACCAAATTTCAAGATAAAACAAATTTTGGCTGGGTTATATATTATTTGTTATTTTTAGTAAGTAGTGGCTTTTAATCTCGCTTTTGGAGTGTTTGAAATAGGATTTTAACCATTCCTTAAAAACATGAAGCCATTCTATTAGCATTCTGCTTTGCTGAGGCTTATGGATACTTATGAATATTATTTTTTAAGACTTTTTTTAAATTGACAACTATGTCATTTGCATAGATGATTTTACCACCAAATATTTGATTGGTGTCTGAGATTGACCCCCTTTCGTAAGTTTGAATTCAGTTTTCCTCAAAAAGAGGAAACTTTTCTTCCAGCCCAGTTCATGCGGTTTTGGGGTTGGTGAACCCTTTGGCAGTTCGGTTAAAATCTTTTGGCTCCTCGTCCTGTTGTTTGCGGTTTAGCAGCCCCATCCCAAACACTGTTGCGATTTTGGCTAGGGGCTTGGAGCAGGCCTCCTTCAGCTTCCTGGCGTCAAACCGCGGGCTGTAGAGGAGGATGGGCAAGCGGTGAGCAAACGAAGGAACTTCCTTTGGTGGCTGCTCGCTCATCTCCTTCTTCTCTGCTTCATTCTTGCTGGCATTGATCTGCTGCATTATCTTCTCCTTGGTGGAGAACATTTGGAAGAGCATGGCATCCCACATCTTTGCGGCTCTTGGAGTGCCTTTGCTCTTCCTCCCTATCTGTACCCCGCCTGCTGACTGCTCGCTGCTGCTTTTCGTCGCTTCGGTTTTGCTGTCATCAGCCTCTTTCTTCGACTCGATTTCTGGTTCTGGGAACATGGGCTCCTCAGGCTCGACCACCATATGCTTCTTAAGCTTTGTCCACCCACTGATTTTTGACTTAAGTCCCTTTGCCTTTTGGAGTATCTTTGACTGGGATTCCGATTTAGCTGGCGGCTTCCCGTCCCCTTTCTTCTTTTCCACTGAAGTTGAGGCCACAGTTTCCGGGGGAATTTTCTCCTGGGCAACCTTTCCCTTTTTCTCCAATTTGTTGGGTTTCGGAGCCTTTTCTTCTGTTTTCAGACTGGTTTTCAGTAGAGCTCGTGGCTGAATCACGCTCGCTGTGGTTTGAGAGTTAGCGATTACAGAGGCCTGAGGGGTCATGAGCAGCGAAACTTCAGTCCTGGGATGAGGTTTGGCTTTGATCGTTTCCTGTGTGGTTGGGGTGTGGGTGCTTGGCTCAATTTGCTTTTGCTTTGTCATAATTTTATCGCCACTTGAGACCTCGACAGGAGTCCTGGCTCTGGAAGATGAAGATATTCGAGCTGATGTTTCTTTCGCACTCTGCGTTTGTGTGGAAGGTCTATCTCTGAATGTCTCGGGTATAGTTCGCATGTCAGAGGACTGTTCATCTAAAGCTTTTTCAGTCTCCATTTTGGGTACTCCAGATTCAACTGCTAAGCCAGTCTTTTTATCCTGCATTTTTGTACCTGGAACATCAGCAGAGGTTACTGTAGCAATATGGGTCTGACGTGCAGTTTTCAAATTGCTTGAAGCCTTGGATTTCAAAACCTGGGTGGGTGCAGGTGTAAGAATCTCTGTTTCTTTGGAGGGTTTTTCAGAATCAGAGACCGCATGAGAAAGAGGGATTTCTGATCCATTTAACTCTGGAGCTGAAGGGACATCTTCTGCTAATGTCTTGGGAGCAGTAGTGCTATAGGCAGGTGATTTACTTCTTATACCACCATAAGCAACATAGTCCGCAGGTGTCAATCCATAGTATGTTGATTTTGCTTTAGATCCTTGGGCCTCGTATGCAGGTGTCTTAAGTTTTTGTCGCCCCAAGTAGGGGGATGTAGCTGGAGAACTGTAAATTGTATTTTTTGCTTTTTCATGCCCAAATGCCGGAGCTGATGGAATAGGGGCCTCAAGTGTTGTTGCTTTTGGCATTTTATTGTCAGCTGGCGGGGTTGTAGTTCTATGCCGTTCATATGGAGGAGTCTTGGGCATTGGATACTCAATAGCAGGTCCTGTTGGCGTTGCAGCTTCATATGTCTTAAGAGTTTTTGGTGTGGATGTGTCACCTACAGGATGCCTGAGTATTTGATCTGGACGTGCATTAGTGATCATTGTTGACTCAACATTGCAGGACCTTTCAGCTTCCAAGTTGTCCGGCAATATGGGAGCTGGTGGTGGCAAATCATTTGGGGTCTCAATGCTCAGATTGTTCGGCACTAGATTTTTTGAGGATTCACTAGAAGCAGGCTTTACGCTGCCGGCAACTGATGATGGCTTATTGGTTGCCAGGGCAATCGTGGTTGTGACTGTCATGGACTTTGTAATGTCTGTGTCCTCAGTGGGGTAGCCATTGACTTGGGGCAAGTTCATCGTGGGAGACATGGAGAACAACCGCCGGCTGGGTCTTGATACTTCAAAAATAGGGGATTTTGCATCTCTCGCTTGGTACAAGGGTGTCCTCGGTCGCCCGGACAGGACATTTGACGCCATTACCTCAGGTGTCGGTGTTTTAATCCCAGGTCTTTCGCCTGCCAATCCATAATCAGGTGTTTTTGTTCCTGAAGTCTCAGAGAGTGATGTCTTGGATGCCTCGTATAATGTTGCCTTCGATGTGTAAATCCTAATTTGAGGAACCTCAAACTTGGGTTTTTTGGGTTCAAGGGGTGGAAGATTAATCACCAGAGGGCCGGGGCATTCACATGCTGTCTGGGTCTGAGGACTTATGTCCAGCGACGGTTGTGTTAGCTGTAATGTTGACACAACGGTTTGAGATGTGCTAATGAGAGGCCTCGTTACTGCTTCTTGAGTGGGGGCAGGAGGGTTTGTGTCCTCTGTCGAGCGCAAGGGTGGTATAAAAACCTGAGTCTGAACTTCATCAGGGGCAGTACTTTGCCCTTGAGGTTTGATTGGTTGACGTGCTCGAGCTACAGTTGGGCTGGATCGTGTGATTGGCTGAGGTACTGGAGCTACAGTTAGGGCGATAGATGTGATCGATTGAGGTGCTGGAGCAGCAGTGGGGCCTGAATGTGTGATTGGTGGAGATGCAGAGGTTATAGTTGGCCCTGGAGTTGAGATTGGTTGTGATGCTGGAGCAAGAGTTGGGATGAGGGGTGTGATTGGCTGAGATACTGGAGCAACAGTTAGGCTTATGGATGTGATTGATTGAGCTGCTGGCACGTGAGATTTGGTTGGTGCCTCAGTTGTTGTGGGGTGTGGAGGCACGTGGAAAGTGCCCATCTGGTGTTGAAATTCTGAGACCCGAGGAGCATAAGGTTGCGGGGAAACCGTACCATGGGCTCCAACTTGCAGATAGGGGTAAGGGGAAGGGGTGTGGTGGTGGAGCGGCTTAATGGTGAACCTGGTGTACTGGATGCTGCTGTAGGCACTGTTGTCTGGGGTATGTGGTGGGCTGGGTATTTCGCTGTACTCTTGGTCAGGGCTGGCTTCGCTCACAGGGGACAGGGTGGAGCGGTATGAGGGGGGAGGTTGAGGGGTGGGAGGTGCTGACTTTTTCTTGGCGGTCTTCTTGATGAGTTTGATGAGCCGAGCGTTGTCCTTAGACGGCTTGGGTAGGAGGGGTGGGGGGAATTGGGGATCAGCACTCAGCGCCATCAGCATTTTGGCGTCCTGAAGTAAACAGCAAAAGGATAAAATACTGTTCATGTCCGCAAGTATTTCAACAGCAGTACAATTTTTTTTTTTTCACCTTATAGTTGAACACTCTCACAATTTGGATTTGAAAACAATGAACTTATGGTCAAAGTGAAGACTTTAAGCTTTAATTAGCTTAACCCTTTGAACTCTGTTGGCAGGTTTAGCGGCTGCATAGAGAAGGTGCAATAACCCAAAATACCGGAAAACTGGCCTCCAAACATGTGACTTTGATCACATGACTTTTGGTCATCATGTGACCTTGTTTACAATCAGGTGGTTTTCCCATCACTGTAAGCGGTGTTTTGGCATAGACGGGGGTCACGCCCCCTGTATATAATACAGGGCTCAAAGGGTTAACTCTCCATATCATGAGAGCCATGTAGGAATTTGGGACCTTAATACAGTGTTAATTCCTGAATACTTTGCTGTAGTTTGGTTACATCTTCATGCATCTTCTACAAGAACCTGCTGAAAAAAGTCCCGACTTAAATTATGGACAATTTTTAATACAAACAAAAAATTTATCAGTAAAGTTGAGAAAATGATACTTCTTTTGTTCAAGATTCTTCCTCGTTTGGTTAGTGTTTGGTTAGCACGCTTCACGGGAAATTTTTAGGGGTCTGCAGGAGAGATTTTAGAGTACAAAGAACTGAGGCTAATTAGATTGGTATTTGACCCGGATCCAGTTGGTTCTGTTAATCTTTAATGCAGCTGCTCTCATTCAAGGTGACTTATATGATGTTCAGTCACACAGCTTGACATTTAATGGACACAGTCTTACCAAGAAGCTTGCCAAGGGTTTAAGCCCAATACAATGTCATTACAAGCATCGGTGTTTGATCATAGTCCAACAATGCGGTATCCACTTAGAAAGGTTTGATCCATGAGAATTCCGTCTGGAATTTCGCAATGTGACCTCACAGCTGTGTTGTCACTGAAACATGGGAAAAACCGGAAAGTGACCAAGGGGTCTTCCGTGTAAAAACAGCCAGATTTATTCTGTACAAAGACCTCAAAATCATCCAGGTTTTTACAGTCCGAGGGCTGCCTCTGGAATTCACAAGTAAAGACTGAGAATAGTTGACTATGATTAGCAACACATCTCATCCCCCTGAATCTCTGTAGCTCCTCCTTGTTTTCTTCACTGCAGTCTTCAGTGCATATACAGTGAGCGCCATCATTTATTGGACAATGACACTTTTTTTATCTTGATTCTGTATATTCTTGATTCTAATACTTTGAGTTTGAAGTGGTACACTGACGACAAGTCTGATGTGGAAAAGTCAGCTTTAATTTGACAGGATCCTCATTCATATCGTATGAACCATTTAGAAATGACAACACCTTTAGTACACAGTTACCCCCCCCCATTTTTGGGTGCATAAAAATATTGGACTTCGTAATATAATGTGGAATTTAGTCATCCTTTTTTATGATTTGGTCGCATTTTGCATATCCTTTGTATTCAATGACTACTTGAAGTTTGTTAGACATACACATCACCAGATGGAAGGTGTCTTCCCTTCTGATGCTCTGCCAGGCTTGTATTGCAGCTGTCTTCAGTTCCTGCTTGTTTTGGATTCAAATCCAGAAATTTACTTGACCAGCAGAACCGAAATGTGTTACTGTCCAATGAATTTTGGTGCTCACTGTTGATTCCTTATTTTCTCATCCAGTGACGATAGGAAATACATTTTGGTACTTGAGACACTTTTTGCGTTCTCAGCACCAGCTTATTTTCAACCTTCGTTTTGAATACTGTTCTACTCATTTTTTCTGGGTGTCTGCAACGCTGTCATCCCAACTCGTCACACAGTTACGCTCTTGCCCAAACCATATACGACAAAAAAGGAGCCCTCTGGTGCCTTATTTAATGGTATTGCTTAAACAGATGTGTTTTACTACTAAAACAATTTGGTTAGGTTCATGTACCAAAACTATGTGGTTATGTTTAGGGTTGGGGTTGGGGTTCGAGGTTGAGGTTGCATTTGAAGTTTGGGTTACGGCTGGGGCTAGGGATACAAAGGACTGAGAGAGCTAAATTTACTAATGAGTGCGGTAGGTCAGTGGCAACTGCGACTATTTCATAATCTCAAATGCCCAGGTTTGAGCCCCCTTAGCTGCATCTTTTTGCCATTTTTACCTTTGTCGTCTAATACAGACTCTGTTGATTTTGTATTGAGGTCTGTGGGGATACCTGCGGCATTGAAATCTGTCATGAAAGGTCTGCTATTTAGTTTCTATACTGATGCCCAGGGCATTTGCTGAAATGTTGATGTATGACGCCCAGGGTGTGAGATTGGCCTGCTGTCTGTGATGTTCTATGGAGGTTGACATTTAGCCAATGCTAACATTTCCACTCCTCACTTTGTGTTTCAGCTGGACTGTGCCAAGAAGACTTGTGAAGCACTGACAATGCATCCAAACGCCTCCAGCTTTTCTTTATTTATGATTGTTGATTCTGTTTTTTTTTTTTTTTTTTGTACTGATGCTGTATGTGTGTGTTGCAGCCATTCTGCATTCCGTCAGGCTAAAGGTAGTACCAACAAGTGTTTCTTTTTCAAATATACACAGCAATCTTCAGTCACAGATGTATTCTGCAAATGAAATGTTTCCCACTTAAATCGCAGTGCTTAATGGTTGCTTTGTTTTATCGTATACCTTTAATCTCTGCTCACTGTATGTTCAGCAGTAAACTTGTTTTTTTAAGTATTTTACAACAACTTGTATCATTCCATCCTATTTTTTACATTCCAGTGTATGTGACCTGGATAGACCAAGATGTACATATGCAAAATATGTATTTTGTCTGCATTGCAACTTCATTTGTTTTTTTAAAAGTTACTGCTTTGAAAAAGTATCAGCAAAATTTATTTGGTAATTGATTTTTTTCGAATACTTTATTCAAGCAAATGGAAGTATACACCACATACTGTTGATGGTCCTACGCAATATATATATGATTCTGTTTTTTATGTGCGTGTGTGTGTGTGTGTGTGTGTGTGTGTGTGGGGGGGTTCAGGTGAGTATTTGAAATCATTCATGCTCAATTATACTTTTTGATGCTGCAAGTATATTACGATGTCTACCAATATGTTGTAAGCCCATTATTATAGCAACGATACCTACAACAACACAGCACAAATGCCGACCCCAAACCTTTTTGTGGTTATATGGGAAAGATTTAACTACTGTTATTGCTGAAATTCGTACATATGACGTTGAAGAAAACAAATGTCAAATTATGCTCTCTGATGATCATTTTCTAGTTTTTATAAAGTAGTTGAAAATGGTAGGTGTCAGCATTGTGCTGGTTCACGTTGATCCATCAAACAAATTCAAGTTAGTGCCTTCAAAGTAGAAGATTAGAAACAAAACATCATTATGAATGGTGGGGTTGGTTGACTAGTGAATGTGCTTAAAAAGAGCAATTGAATTCCTCCTGAATCCATAACCACTGTGAGCCAGTTTCACTATGTGAAATTTGGAATTAGAAAGCGCATCCCTTTCTCAGCAATTTTTGCCATTCAACTTTTATTTTTGTTTTAACCAGGAGTGGCCAACCTTCATCCTGGAGAGCTGTAGAGTGTACTGGTTCTATTAACTCATTCCACTTCAGTCCTAAGAAATCAGAAGCCTGTTCCATAAAGCGCTATTACTGAGATGGCCACATAAGTGCTTAAAAAACCTGGAACAGCTCCTCTTACTTCAGTCCATGTTTCGATTTGAGACTTTTTCCCTAAATTTTGCCGGTGCAATTATCCAGCTAACTGAGTAATCCTGCTTTGTTGAACTGGCCACAGGGTGAGGGGAGCTAACAATGCAAACAACTGCTTTACTGATAAATCCTGTTCTGAGTAACATCAAAAACCATTGGACACTTGGATCTCCAGGACCAGGGTTGGCCACTCTTGGCTTAGTCCCTCTCAAGGCTTAAATCTTGTTCAAAAAAAATATATATATATTATCTTGGACTAGTTTTCCATGGCACAGAAATACAGTATGAGTTATATGTTATGATACAGTATGTTATACTGTTGCATTATTTGGTACATTATAAGAATATTCCTTGTTTAGAATATTCCTTGTTTACACTGATTAGAGTTATATCAAAAATCTTAATATTGGTCAGAATCGTTTCAAATATGATCAGATCTTCGTTTTCGCTTTAATATGCTCAATACTTCCCTCAAATGCAAAAAATGCTTGTCATTTTATGAACCTAATCTACCATTCAAAATGTGACTGTCTTTTTGAGCAAAAAATATGCCTCAATGTTTTGTGTTCTTCAAGAAATAAACATCTTTGTAAGATATCAATTTACTGATATGTTTGCAAAATGTGTATTCCACTGTTGGCAGAACATGAAACTGTACAGTAAACTGTCTGTTGATAGTATTAGACAGCCATGGTTATCTGCCAGACCTGGGTCAAGTACTGCATACATTCTGAAATGTTTTTGCTATTTGCAAAATTTGCACCCATTTGTAACAACAGTTAATGACATTAAGCAAAATAAATAATCATGTTTGATTTTTTTTTTCTGAATTTAAGGGAAATATATGCATGTATTTTCCCGTGATGTCAATTACTGTTGAAAATTATTTGGTTTGACCCAGGTCTGAGATTATTATTTATGAAGATGTGTTGCTGGGTTGTTGGGGACTTGATGATTGGTCTGTGGCCAGGTTCTGTGATATGCAATCCTCTGCTGGAGTTGGTTTTTTGCGCAGCCGAGTGGAAAATGGGTAAAGAGGTTCAGTTTAGCCCTCACTGAAATGAAAGTCTTGAGGGACACTGGAAATTCCCTTGGCCTAATTTTAGGAGGGTGGGGAAAGAGGAGGGGGAGCTATCGTATGACTGCAGTCATCTGCTGCTCGCTGGGGAAAATTGTCCCCTGCCGTCCCGTCTGATTCACCCCCCCACCCACCCATAAATCAACATCCGATCACCCTCCCTGGCCAGCATAACACTATAACAGCCTGGTCTGTACCTCTGGGGTTTGCAAAGCTGGCCCTGGAGGCAAAGCACACTACTGGTTCCCTTGTATAATTGAATTTGATGATTTATTAATGCTACAAATTGGCGGGAGATTAATTTCACCTGTTGTCGCAAGTTTAAAATAAAAATAAAAAAATCAAATGCTTGTCAGAAGGGGAAGAATGAACAGCAGCTGAATTTTACCTACACACTAAGTGACTACTTTCCCAAACTTGGATTATTCTGGTTATTGAAGTTATTCTGACGATTGTATTCCAAATAAGACATTTATATGTTGACTGCACTGTTTAATATTTGTATGCATACTTACATGCTACCGAATATTAAATGGTCATGCAACATTGTATCCTGTAAACCGTTATTTTGCTTTTCCAAATTTAGAAAAATTGGACTGTATTCTTTCCACTAATGATGTAGGACTTTTTCAGCAGGGCCTAATCTGCCCCCCCCCCCAAAAAAAAAAAAAAAAAAATTCTGTGTCCTGTTTGAAATGCTCAACACTGCTCTCTCAGGCCGTATGCTTTTCATACTGTAACAAAAACTTTGATGGAGATGGTTGACCAAATAATTGACCAAATAAGCTGTACACAAATAAAAATAGTGCACCAATAACCCAACTAATATCTCATATGACTCTGAGGCCATGTACAGTTAGGTCTATTAAGATTTGGACATTCACAATGTCATGATATTTTTTTAATGGTCTAGCTCAGTATTTTGGAAATTATATTAATTGAGCTCAAAGTGCAGACTAGCTTTAATTTTAGGGTACCTGCATCCAAAACGGATAAAATATATGAAAATTGCAGCGCTTTCTATATGTTTACCCCCATTTTACGGGAGCTTCTCTGTAGCCAGGTGTATGATGTTCTCTCATTTACCCTTAAGCAACTAAAAGGTGTTGGCTTCATATTAAGGGTGATATTTGCTTTTGGATTGTCACTGCCAGTGAAGTAAGCCATCCGTAAACTGAAAAATCCAAACTCACCCATCAGAGAGATGGCAAACGTAAAAGATGTGACTATAACTGTGAATGTGAATGTGATTTGGCACTTTGTTAAATAGAAGAAACACACTGGAGATCTCAGGAACACTGAAAGGCCTGGAAGACCATGTAACTGTGGTGACTGACAGAATAGATCTTTTCCTGGTGCAAAAACGCCCATCACAACAGATCAGGAACGTAATCCTGGTGGTAGAGTATCTGTGTCAAAGTCAAAAATCAAGAATAGACTTCAACAGCATAAATTCAGATGGCTCACCACAAGAAAGCAGTGAGATAGGAATTTTTCAGAAAATGTCTCGAGAAGGCTGTTCAATTCTGGAGCAACATCCTACAGTCAGATGTGTCAAAGATCAGTTAGCACCAGAATGATGGGAAAAGAAGAGTATGAAGATGGAACTGCTCGTGATCCGTAGCATACCTCTTCATTGGTGAATTCTTGTGGAGGTAGTGTTACAGTGTGGGCATTTATGGCTGCCATTGAAATAGGTTCCATTGTATTTATTGATGATGTGACTGCTGACACGCAGCAGGATGAATTCTGAATTTTATATAAAATCTGCTTTTGCTTTCACTAATAGGTTGTCACAGTCGTTGAGTCTTTTGTGTACTGCTGGCCTCAATCTGCGGCTCAAGAATATGACACAGGTAAGGTGCAGACCTGGATTCTGTTTGAGTGCTATTGAACAGGACATTGAAAGGTAATTTTCTGAGTCTGCATAAGGAGGCCAAAACTTCTTGCTCTGCATTATAATTCAAAAATCCATCTTAAGAGGGTAAAAATCTTCCCTAATGTTTGTGCCAATTATGCAACAAGGAAGTAGAATTTGTATAATCAGCTGACTGTGTGATAGAAACACATTCTTTAACGCCCATTAATTTTAAATTTATTAATTTCATTCATTTTTAAATTTGAATTCACTGGACCTTAGACCTTCCACCTTTGCATATTATTTGTCCTTTCAAGATATTCATAGCTCAGCGGCTTCAGGTGTTAACTTTTAAGCACAGCAAGCGAGTCTGTTTTCTTTGATCTTACATTCCTATTTATCTGATCTAATCCACCAATCAACATTTGTTTTAGACCTCTTAACTTTCATGGTTTCCTAAATATGGAGTCTCTTTGGTAACCGGAGAGCAGGTCTATAGTGATCTACAGCTTTGAGTAGCAGTGATAAGCTTCTGAACAACAGAGGGCTTAGGTAGAGATGTGCAGCTTTCCAAAAACAAACACGATACCTGTCACCTCGAAGGTAAAGGTGCCCCAGCCAAGAGCAGTGACCTTATTTTGAAGCCTGAGGGTTGTATTGCCTGAGGGTATTGTCACTGTAATCCGCTACAAGGCCTTAGCTTTACTACACCTTGCTGTGAATACTCGCTAATTAGCCAAGCTAAACTGGGCATATTACATCACTCAGTGAACTTAAATAGTAAATGAAAGCAGTATATTACACCAGTTGCACTTCCAACATGGTTTCTAAATTGATTATGGATTTCTTGAAGAGAAAGTACCTCGCTCAATGGTGTTTCAGGCCTGGGATTAAAGCACCTGAGCTGTGGGCCTGTGAGCACTCTACAATTTGAGCAATCGTCAATACAAAAAAAAAAAAAAAAAAAAAATTCTGAAAATTACTTTTTGCCGAAATTTCTTGCACTTCTGAGACTGCCGCACTTCTGTTGCGCAGCTTGCTAGTGCTTAGGTCTAGTACATGTGCATAATAACATTGAACAATAGCAATCTTATCATCCACATCAGCACTTTTCAGACCTCTCCTGGAGTACCACTTCTCCTGCATGTGTTAGAGCTCTGCCCGCTCTAACACAGGTAAGTAAAATGATCAGCTCGTTACCCGCGAAGATGCTTGATAATGAGCTAATCATTAGAATTACCTGTGCTAGCAGGGAGAGATCTGACATATGCGGGAGAGGTGGTGCTCCAGGAGAGATTTGAGAAGCACTGATCAACATCATCTATTATTATTGTTGTACAACCATCATATGGCAGCTTTGCAGTAATTAACCTCTGGCCTTACTGACAACAATTCAGCTCGACTTCAGAAACTGCAAACGATATAAATGCAAAAATCAAGCCAGGAAAAAGTACCAGATGCACAAAGAATTAGTACAGCTTGTATGGCTGGTATTGTACGGCCAAGTATCCATAACCACACACTACAGAAGCCTCCCGCGGCTCTGCGAGACCGAAGTGAATCAGCCACCAAACTATCCCATAAAGCATTGGAAATGGGGCGTGACTGCAACATCAGGGCGTTTTTTTGTTTTGATGATCGCTCGAATTGAAATAGAACAGTGCTACATTAAAATGAAGGCAACAGCGATAATTATGGTGAAAAAGGCCCTGCTTGGCATTTTAGAAATGCCAACGCAGGACCACCACCTCCACTGCAGTGCATTATGGGATATATGACATTTCAGTCACACAATCCATTTGCACAGCCTCAAACCTCATCATGTGACATCAGCCAAGGAGGAATCTGCAATATGATGAAAGCTTGAGTTTAATAAGTCAAATAACTACCATTGGATTGAAGAAACTATGCAAAAGATTTAAGACCATTCCCTATCACAAAACCTTAATCAAGGCCTCCGTGTACCGACTGACCTGAGGAAAGAAAAATGCTTCAATCATAAACATATGTATAAATCATGTCCACGCCACCCAGTTTGCAGTCCAGTTCTGTCAGACTCTGTTCCATTGTTTTTAATCATGTGTCTTCATAGCATTTATAAAGTGCAATACCATGAGGCTGGCTTTGTTGTACCTACATGAAGAAATGTCACACTCTCTCATTGCCTGCTCACTTCCTGTCTGTCTGCATGTCTCACAGACTTCATACCCAAACCATGACCCGAAGTGCAAGAAAAGGTCACCCTTTTAAGGTTCTGCTGGGATATTTGGGGCTCCTCCAAGGTCCATGTTGGAAAGAGGAGAGGGTATTAATAGAAATAACCTTAATAAAATAATAATTCACCGTAAAATGGCATGTGAGCTACCTCTCCCGCAGTCAAGTTCATGCTCTCAATAATGGCCAGCAGGCCATGATGGGTTAACTAAGATCTTCGTTATTAATAAAGAAGAAGGGTTCTTGTGGAACTTACCACAAAGTGACAGTTACAGGGCACAGATGGTAAGCTTGCGTCGGACTCAGCAGCCTTTTAACAAAAAAAAAAAAAACAACAACACCATGCAACTTTAAGTTTTCACACTTTTTCTTTTTTGCATAAAATGTAATTTCTTCAATTGTGATATGCGTAGATTTCAGTTCAGCCATAAAGTCTGGGAACATTATATTCATAAAATTCAGCCTCTGTAAAGACATGTTGGGTACATTGCAGCATAATATAGTTTAACTGACTTTGCAGCCAGCACTTACTCACACACTCACTCAATCAACCATCTTGCTAACACGCTGCACGTTCCCTCGTTCAAATCACTCCCACATTCAGGCAATGCTCAGTCTGCTTGCCACCAGGAGAGATTACGTGCTTGCAGAGTCTTACACTCATTTGGCTTGCACCTGCCAAAACATTCCTGCAAGTCAGTGGCACGCAGAAGGAATCTGGAGCTTGCATGGCAGCGGATCTTTAAGAATATATTTGCATTTACCTGTGTGAGCGCTGGTTTCAAGGCACTGGCTGCCGCCTGCAAGTCCCTGCCTGGACGGTCAGAAAGAGGCGTTCATCTTGAGTCCGGCCACAGCCCGTCTGCAAATGGAAGGTCCAACGAAGGTGTCCCTCCAAAAATAAAACTGGAACCCTTTACTGGGTTACAGACTCTACTGCGGCGGTGCAGTGAGCGAGGGCCCATCAGACACAGGGTTGGGCATAGGCCACCTGGCTGTGGCTATACTGCAGTCTGTTCTCTCAGACACAGTGCCCCCTATAGGCAGGTAGGAGCAAACACCTCATCACTTTCTGGTCACATAAACTGAAGAAGGGCTCACCTGTCATCAATCTTGACACCCATTTGAACCCTGGAACTCATTCCAATTTTCACTTTTCATATATTTCCTCCATTCCTTTTCTTGCACTTTGCTCTTCTGTCTTTCTCTCCCTTGAACATTGCCAGATCCAGCAATGGATCGAGGTCCACCAGCGTTCTTGCTGCTAAATGTTTGTCCTAGGAGCTAAGAAACAAAAGGAAGCAGCTTCCCAAAGATATTTTGAGCATGAGAACGATGATTGCACTGTTCATGTTGTCTTGATACCCCTTTCGTCAAGCACTTTTCTGACTTATATTCCTTGCCTCACCCAGTGGAAAAGACGGAAGAGAAAAAGATGGTATTGAAATGAGATCCCATTTCCATTCATCTTATTTATCATTTTGAAATAATTCAGATCATCCCAGTAAGGACATGTCCTGTTTTCCTATCATTCCAGCCCACTTTCGTAAACTTGCCCAAAGTTCTTCCAATTTTGAGTTAGAATGAGCATTACATGTTGAAAGATCATATTTTGACTTTTTGTCTCTTTCAAAGTGTTGATAAAGAATGAGAGACAGTGAAAGACACCCCTTTTTAGCAGATCTCATGTCAGTTGAAATATTCCAAAAAAAACCTCATTAGAATTAACCCATTTTCTTACCTATTATTGCAATAACGTAACCAAAACTCATATGGCAATATCTACACATTATAAACAATGAAAAATAGGCAAAAGTATCACATTTGATCACATGACTTCTGACCTAGATACAGTTAACAGCAGCCTACATTACTATCAGAGGTCACTTCATCACTCACTTTCAAAGTTAAAAACATCAACCTTGCCCTCTTCTAAGATTGTATTGCTTGAAGTAACATTTTAGCATACATGCCAACTCCATCGAATCCTGGAGGAGGGCAAGTTAATATACTGGGGCAAGAATACAGGAGTAAGAAATCTTGATAGTTTTATTGATATACAAAATATTCACAGTAGTTATGATGACCCAAGAATTTTTCATACTTATTAAAATGAAATATTGGCTTGTTGGGATAAAAAAAAAAAATGTACAGTATGTAACATTCTTTGATGTCTTTATTATTACATCTGACAATTCTTTGAATAAATAAGAAATGATATATTTATCTTCATACAAATCTATTACTGTTCTATTCTACTAAAACTTTATTTTTTGGGTCATTTTCATCATTTTCTCTGCAGTTTGTGACTTTAATCACAAAAAAGCTGAATCATAGGCCAACCAAAAACTTGTTTTTTAAAAGACAAACCAGCACTACACAGTGTTGTTCAGGAGCTGGAGCCATCCAACACCAAGAATGACCTTTCACCCTGACACCAAGCATTACATTTTACTCTGACACCAAGCATTAGATCTGAGAGCACAATGATAATCTACTTCTATGTCAAAAATCATGGTTTGGTTTTTGAGTTATCAAGCTCACAAGAAAACTGAAGACAGACTCACATACACACAAACATTTTCACATATACAAGCCCTGTTGCGCTGTTATGCAGGGAAATTTATTTTTTAACCATGAATAGATAATATTCCAACATATAAACATACTTACAGATCAGAAACCGAAAGTGGGCTGAAATGATAGGAAAACAGGACATGTCCTTTTAAAATTAGACAAAGACAACCTGAGTAAACACAAAATGGAGTTTTTAAATGATCCTTCAGTTATTGAATATAAAGAGTTATTTAAAACCAATATTCCCCATGAGAAAAAATGGTTTCCCCCCTAAACCTAACAATTGATTGTGCTGCCCTTGGCAGCAACAACTTGCAACAACTTTACTGTTTGCAGTAAGTGGCGATGAGTTTTATTACATCCCTGTGGAGGAATTTTGGATCACTTTTCTGTGCAGAATTTTTTTATTTCAGCTGCGTTGGTGGGTTTCCGAGAATGAATTGCCTCTGTTAGGTCATGCCACAGCATCTCAGTCAGATTCAAGCCAGGACTTTGACTAGACCACTCAAAATCCGTTGTTTTGCTGCTTTGGAGCCAATATGGAGGTTGACTTACTTGTGTACTTTGGATCATTGGCCAGCTGCATAACCCAACTACGCTTGAGCTTCAGGTTACGACATGATGGCCGGACAGTCTCCTGCAGGATTTTCAGGCAGAGAACAGAATTCATTCTTTCATCAATTATCGCAAGTCACCCAGGCATAGAAGCAGCAAAGCAGCCCCAGAGCATCACAATATTGCCATCATATTTGATTGTTGATATAATGTTTTTATTGTGGAAAACTTTGTTAGCTTGAGCCCACATGTAACTTGACCCAAGCTTTTCCAAAAAGTTCCACTTTTCATTAATCAGTCCATAAAATATTGTCCCAAAATTCTTGGGTCAAAAACATCAAGATGTTTTTTTTTGACAAATGCGAGATGAGCCTTTGTGTTCTTTTCAGTCAGCTGTAATTTTCACCTTCCATCTCTCCTGTGGATGCCATTATTTCTAAGACTCTTTTTCACTGCGGAACTGTGAACACTGACCTTAACTGAGGCAAGTGAGACCTACAGTTGATTAGATGTTAGTCTGGTATTTTCTATGACCCCCTGGATGAGTCGTCAATGCACTCTTGGAGAAATTTTGGTATGTTGGTCGCTTTTGGGAAGGTTCACCACTGTTCCAAGTTTTCTTCATTTGTAGATAATGGCTCTTGCCATTGTTTGTTTGAGTCCCAGGGTCTTAGAAATGTGTCGTAACCTTTTCCAGAGAGATTGATGTCAACAACTTCTCGTCTGTTCTTGAATTTCTTTAGATTGCAACATTCTTTGCTGCTTTTTGTCTACTTCACATTGCCAGACAGGTTCTGTTTAAGTGATGTTTAGATTCAACAGGGCTGGCAGTAATGAAGCATGGCTGTGTCTAGTGAAATTAAATCCAACTGTTGACTTTATTAATATAATTCATTAATATGAAGGGCAATTACTTTCTCACGTAGGACCTGGTAGGTTTAGTAACTTTTTTACTTCAATAAATGAAATTATCATTTAAAAACTGCATTTTGAGTTTACTCAGGATATCTTTGTCTAATATTAAAATATGTCTGTTGATTTGACACATTTAAGTGTGACAAATATGCAAAAATGGAAGAGATTTGGAAGGGGGAAAATACTTTCTCACACCACTGTAAGGTGGTGCTGAAAGCGGGAATGTCTTAGGATCAGGAAGATGCTCCTGGTTGCATAATTTTGTGAATGGATGGTGAATGGCAGCTTACCAGGGTTTGCCTTCAAGTTTATTATGTCCTACAATTCAAATGAAATACAATTGATGGCTCAGAAAAATTTTGGTAATTTCTGAGGTCATGATTTTTCAGTTACCTTCCAGAACTCACCCCTGTTCTGTAACTCACATTGAGTACTGGCATGTATGATAATTAGCTGCCGGCCTTTTAACCAATGCTCATTTTTTAATAGAATTTTCAGAATTGAACCCATAAATTTTCCTAATATAATGTTAGAGTTATGGACAAGAGGCACATCAGATCAATTGTGAGGAGCCCGAACTGTCTTGGGGTTAGAGAAATGATTCCTCTCTACACCACCCATGTCATGCTGTGACACTCAGAAACATTGCTTGTGATGCCTAAAGCACAGCTAACCCTTTAGCTTTGGAACGAGTCTTAAACAAGTGCTTACCTGATTCAAATACTTCACAATCCTCAATCAGCTCAAACTCAGTCTTCTTGGACTTAACAGACCCGTCAGTGTTTTGCTTCGTTGTTCAGGTTTTATTGTCTCAGCTAAAAAATTAACTGCGTTTTGTATCCTCTTGGTCAGGGGTGTCAAACTGGTCTGTAAAAAGGCCGAGGGGCTCCAGGTTTTCAATTCAACTGAGCAGAGGCACACCTGATACAACTAATTTAATCAACTTATCTCAGCCTGTACAGTTGATTACTTGTATCAAGTGTGCTTGTGCTCGGTTGCAATGAAAACTCTCAGCCCTTTTATGGACCAGTTTGACGCCTCTGATCCAGGTGGCTTTCTTCATTCTTAGCAGTTAGTGCCACAAATCTTATCCACTGTGTTTTCCAAGCAGTTTCTAATGATTCTTTTAATCTCACAGCTGAGTCCAATCTTGCAGGGATCTCAACTGGGCAAGATTTGAAGATGTAGGCATGCACTATTTGAGTGACATTTGTTCCAGAGCCAAAAGGGAAACTGCTAACCACTGAAATTGTGTGAGGTTTTACGTTGTATTAACATTTGTAAATAATAATGGATTATACCTAGACCAGTTGCTGTTTTTATTGTCTTTGTTAGCTGAGCAGTCAAACAGCATGTGGCTGGGACACCAGAGAGCGGGCAGTGTGCAGGGTGGGATTGTGGATTTCATGATCCAGGATACTGACTTAGCTGGATAACTGCACTGAGCAAAACCTACATGGGATTGGATCTGGTCGTTTTTACTCAGTGAAGTCATCCAGCTAATTCGATAATCCAACTTTGTAAAATGGAGCCTGGGAGTGTGGATCTTCAGCCAACCAAATATTGAAAAACCCTGAGAGTCAGCCTGGACTGAGCATTTTCAGCAGAGCGAAAAGAAGAAAGAGATTCACGCTCCAATTGAAGCGATTAGGGGATATCAGTCTTTAAAGACAAAATAAAACTGCCTTGATGGTTTTTGAGGTTTGATTTTTATGCTTCATAGATATGGAAAGCAAGCTTTAAAAATATGTGATATAATATAAAAATCTATCAAAGGGGACACATTATTAAAAAAATCACATTTTCAGTGGTTTTGCACATACGTATTCATAACAGGACTACCTACCAACCTGCCAACTGTGAACTAAAGCAATCCTGCCAGTTTTTTATGGGCTGCCTTTTTCATAAAAATGGCATACCATTCAGATTCGGCTCCCGTTCCTACATCACATGCAGGCTTGTGAGAATTGTTCCACCCCTCATCTGAATATCGCCTCCCACCACTTGTTTTTTTATGGCAACATCCCAGCTTCAATTGGCAAAAATGTATACAAGTGTGCTACCCACTTTTTGTCTGAAAATGGAGTGCCTGTGTGGATGAGTTCACAATTTTTAAATTTTTTAATTTTTGTTAATGAATCTTCATAAGGGACATTTATGTAAGCCTTTAGTGGGCAAAACTCTAAGTTAATTTTCTGTTTAGTTTGGGGATCAAATGGATTGGTAATTTATAAACCCCCCTCATTTTGACTGTGAAATGAGATTAAAAAATAATAATATCCACTTGTGTTCAGTGGAAAAATGTGTGCCATATGTTGAATTATTTCCTTGGAAGTAAACTATTGCCTTATTTATAATTCTCAACAAAGGAAAAATTTGTCTGTTTTTAGCTTTTTGGGGAGGCAAAGGTGCAGCTTATATTTGGCTTCACAGACATCAGTTGTTCTGAGTACCACCGTCAGATGTAGCACACTTCCGGTCAATGCGTTCATGATTGAGGAAATGTATTGTTTTTCCTACTTGATATTTTTGATTCTCAGTATTTAATTACAAAGTAATTTTAATTTTGAATTTTCGTGAAATTTCTATGTGTTTGTGGCACTTCTTCGTCCTAGAATTATGAAAATAAACAGATGTAAGTTTTATTTCCAAACAGTATGAGTGTCTTGCTTCATTGAAATCATTTTTTCCAGTCTCTGTGACACTCAAATCCTGAGTTAAAAAGCCTCCAATAAGGGTCGTGCTCACATAGGTGAGGATTGGCTTCATTTAACATCTGTGTTAAGGGGTAAAGTTATTTCCCTAAACAACCATTGTAGCGCATTCTGTCACGTGATGACATTTATGATCACAAAAAAAAATGACCAATGAGGCTTTCTTTGATTGCTAAATAGTTTGGATTTCCTATAATAAACTCAGTAGACAGCAAGTTATTTTGCAACAAAAATATTGCACCTAACATATGCACCCAGTAACAGTTGTTCCCACTGACTTGCTAGGATTCAGTAGTCCCTCCTTCCTTCTCCTGTTCCTGCATACTCAAGATGGCATCCAAATACTAATAAAAATCCTTCTATCCTCAGCTGGTCTCCTCCTTTTCAGAAGTACAGAGGGAGGAGATAAGTTTGAGGACGCATATTCAGAGTATTAGGACGAACTCATTCTGTGTCCTGTCTCCTCTCTTGGTGGATATTATCTGCACGCTATGCCCTGGCCAATCCCACCTTCTCCAATTCCCGTCTGCACTCCATGGTTTGCTGACAACTTAAGTCCCTCTCTCACCTCCAGGAAATGGCCACTTATGTGAGAGCCTCAGAGGAGTTTGTAACCACAGTTTACCACTGGCAGTGTCTAGCTCCTATACCATGTCCGAGACCCAAATGCTGTCTTTCCAGATCCCAGGACCGAGCCTTCGCATGCAGAGCCAAATGGCAGACATAGAGCACAGATTCTGTACATTTTGGATGTAAACAGTGCATGCAATGTGGAGAACCATCATGTTTGCTGTATGGTAATTTTCTTTAGTCTTTGGTATAGAAATTGACCTGTTGGCCGGGGTGTATCGCAGGCTGCTAACCATGTTCCTCAGCCTAGGGAAGATTTTTGAAGTGGACCGGTCACCTGGGCAGCAAGGGAAGACAAACTTCTGCTGCCGGGCTTACTTCCACTGCTTCTTTCATCAAGACAGCGCTGGGGAGCAAATTTAGAAACCTGTCCCTGGTGTTTCTTGCCAAACTTAAGCCTCCTTCTTCTCCTTCCTCCCAAGACATTCCTCCATCTCCTTATTCAGTGCTGGGTATTTGGAACCCCCACCCCAAGTGGCTAAAGGCCTGCCCACCTCTGACTCTCCTTCAGCCAATGGAAGACCCACTGGATCTCCAGTTAAGCCAATGGAAGGCCACAGGAGATCGAATGTCACTATAATTGAAGGACTTAACTGGCCACATTGATGCGCTGAACCCTGCAGCAAGTCTCCTCCATCAGACGAGACACTTCACTCAGCTTTTCCTCCAGGTGAGAAAAACAATGTGAAGGATAGTGGGATAGAGTGAAAGAGATTGGGAAAACTACAGACAATGTGAGAAAGCAAGAGAAACAGAGCTAGAGAGGGAGGAAAGGGAGGGAGAGAGAGAGAGAGAGAGAGAGAGAGAGAGAGAGAGAGAGAGAGAGAGAGAGAGAGAGCGCAATGAGCTTGTATCAAGGTCGCAGAAACTGTGCCAGACACACTTAATTAAGCCAAAGACATATCTGGTGAAATATGTCCAGGAAAATTGGATTGAAAGGTTCATATTGCTGTCTGTAGTGCCGAGGAATTTAAACTTTAAAAAGTCCAAAGTGTTGCAATTGTTTAGGAAGTAGCATTATGGCCTTGAATGGTACAGATACTTGGTGAAAAGTTGTTTGCCACTGCTCAGTGAGAAGGTTTCTCTCCTTGCGCTGATAAGATGTATCCTCTTGTGTGCGGTACACATGGCGTTTCTGTTGCGTGATTGGCCTAATACTTCACCCAATGTGTAATGGTAACACCATCATGACCGTTCGATGCTCCCCGTCATGCCTTTTCACACTGGGATTTACAAATCTTGTCGAGCCAAGACGCCATCTGAAGACTTTCGTTCCTGCGAATTTAAGTACAATAATTATCGGGAATAGAACACAAAAATGTACAGCTTCCATGCGCAACTGTGACTCGGAAGTCCCTCTCCAAGCTACGCTAGTTCAATAAATGCCAACGACTGAACACACCCGGCGTCCCACAGATTTACAGTAGAAATATTTTCAAGATTGAGCACAATTATTCTGCTACACAATCATTATCCTGCGCCTTCTGTTGAACCTGGCTACGTTATTTGAGGCAGTTAGCTAATTGTCCAAAATACTGTTTTACCAAGAGCATATTGTTGTTTAGGAAATTATTCTAAATCGCCTTTTCAGAAGTCACTAGTCTAAAGTGGTGTTAACAAGAGCCTTCGCTGCATTTCAATATTTTAAAGAGACTGAGTGTTTATTGTGTTCACAAATATAAGACATTATTAAATGGCAAAAGGCTACTGACAGGAGGCACAGAGTAAAACAATGACAAGATATAAGCCTTTTGTCTATGCTTTTTTTTTTTTTAAAGTAATTCAACAATTTACTTATCGCAGTGGGCAAATTCTTCATTATGCGTTTACTGACTGGTATCATACAAGTTCACTTTCAGGAAGACTTTTTCCCCATTTGTTCATGCATCACGTGATCGAGAGAGCGCTTTTCCCCTCGCATAGATTTAAGCGAAGAACATTCTGAAAGAATAAATTCAGTGCCGGCCGTTTTCTTCGCGCGCAGTGACCAGATATGGACGCGGAATGAGGAATATGACAGCTATTCTGAGGTTAAAAACCTGAGCCATGGCTCAGGGTAATACGATGCCTGATTAATTCTGAAAGACATCATCAGCTGTCCAAGTTCGACTGCATACGGCCTCTCACGTCTTCAGTCGCGGCTATACATTCAATTGGCAAGTAGCCTATATCGTTACCTCATCTTTACCTTAATATACAGTTACAGATTCACGCACGTTTTCCCGCCGCGGGGATTGGTTCGTCACAGAAAACGTACACTCGCCGAATGCAGAACAGTCATATGTTGAATGTTATTGAACTCAGAGTTAATATAGCAAGTGCTTACTGGACTAGACTACTCTAACACTCGGCGTTTTGCCGTGATCTTTCTTTAGAAGGCATGGACGACTCTTTTTTTAGTTATGATCACATTTGGTATTAAACTTGCTAAGACAAAAATAATTGTACTAATCGGCCTTAACCTACGGTTGAGGGTCACGGACTATCCATCTGTTGCGAAGCCTTCTCATTTACTGTCCTCGGAGTAGAATTCCTGGTGTTTAAGTTTCAGTCGACTTTCTGTATCTACAAAATGATTCCCCCGACTCAAAATTTGACTAAGAGCGTTGCCTGATGTTCGCATCAAAGGTGCACATAAAACACATATTAAACTGCAATACGCATACAATGAATATCACATAAAAATAAAATATCAAAACATGATTATAAATTATTTATTTATGTTTTTTTGTCAATTTTTATGTGCTTGTTTTGCAAAATAGTTTCTTAATAAAGGCTTAAGGAACGGTTGCTCGGCAACAGCACTCTGAAGCAGGTGGTCTATCCAAACTTAGTTTAGGGTAATGCTGGCTTTACAATTAAGGGGAATCATCTGTCATAAATTCCAAGATTGTGTCGTCATATCGATCAATTTCTTATTCCCGACTCAGCGTCACATCTTCGACATGGGCCTATCTGGGTGGTTTGGCAATGAGGGAGGGCGTATCAGTGCGGATGTCATTGACGCCTCGGCTATAAATATGGCGCGCCAGGGCGCACGCATCAAGCTCTGCTGTCTCACTAAAAGCGCTTATCCTTCCTTCTCCAGCCGCCAGGTGAAAACTCCAAAGCAACCATGTCTGACGCAGAGGAAACGTAAGTATTTTTTTTTTGTCGTTCGGTTGACATTCTCACGTCAATTCTGCCCCAAAATCAATTATAATCACAGTTGTATATTTTGATATGGTTTTGTAATTTGAGTCAGAATCTATACAGCTTCAGTATTGTTTACTTAAATCCAACTGAGAAGAGGATACCACAATTCCGGAAAAACATATTTTGAGCGATTGAATGTAGTAGATGGTATTACATTGTATAAGCCTACATCCGTTGTGATGCCACAAGCAGTAAGGACTGACGGCCTAAAAACTGGTTTCTGAGCACAAACTCGTGATATTGCGACTGATGCTGAGTCAAACTTGAATACATTATATTGTGATAATTGGCTTCCCCTGTGAACCGCGTACTCTGCCGCTGTAAATTTTATAAATGTAATTAGATCGACACAAATGTCGTCCGAAGTGTAAACTTGATTTTTCTTTGTTTTTCAGTGAGCAATACGAGGGTGAGTTTTCGCCATTATTATATAAAGGATATATTTATTAAATTGTAAGTATTTGGGGTTTATGAACTGTTTCATATAAAGTGTGATCACCAACAAGGTCAAGTTCACTGTGTTTATGCCAACTTGAATGGCAGCCGTGAGATTGCAATGCATATTCACAGGACCTAATAAGGGTTACAGGGCAGGCCCTGAGTCTTATTCAGATTACCACTCTTGAAATAAGCCAAGCAGGATTCATTTTATCTAACTATGGGAAAGTGCAGTAAGGCCAAAGAAGTGTAATGAAACGTATTTTAATAGTGGAGATGGTAGCATTCTGCAAATTCAACATCATATTCATGTACCACTGTTGTCCTCTGTTCCACAACTGAGCATGGAAAGGAGCTTGCTAGTGTGCAGTACTGTTCTCTCACACTGAAAATATTCCTTATAGAACCTTGGAGTTCTGTTAGAGGAACTCTCGAATTCTTTAACGGAACCTTGGTGTTCTGCTATAGAACATGGGAATTCTTTTGCAGAACCCCAGGTTCTGTAACAAAACACTCAATTTTTTACTGGAACTTTGGTGTTCTGTGACAGAACACTAGAATACTTAATGGAACCCAGGAGTTCTTCTACAAAGCACTGGAATTCTTAAACAGAACTGCGGACATCTATAAAAGAACACTGGATTCCTTTACTCACCGTCAGAATAAAGAAAAAGTATGCATTATAAAATATGAGTTTATCAAACACATCTGTGCGTACTACAATCGAAGAATAAATTCACCTGTGTGGGAGGAATGTATGAGTGTGCTTAGCATGAGCACCTTCTTTCCTGCCATTGTCTGCGTAAAATATCCACCAAGGCGCAAAAATGCTTCAATTGTAATTGTCTGTTTGTCTTTTTCGGTCAATGAAGAAGTGGAAGAGGAAGGTAAACAAGATTAAAACCCATAATCCCACCTTTTCGTGTTCATAATCAATTCATTTTCTGTTTATCTCAACTTATACTAATGTGTCGGCACTTTCATCCAATAATCTCAGTGTGTTTGCTGTCAATTCTTAACCCCCATGACAAGTCAAGACAATAAGTGTCCATAATTTTATCCCTGTCCCTCCCTTTTGTCTTTTAATCACTACATCAAATGACTTCATCCACCCCATTTTTTTTTTTTTGAAGTAATTATTCGTGGTCTGCACTGATCTGTGCGGATTTATGGAAAGCAAACATGCTAGATCAATTCAGAGACTGTTTCGCGACATGAATAAATTTGCACTTTTTTATTAACTACATTTTTTTAACGGGAGCAGAATATTTGAATATGCTGCCTTCTAGCTGTGATAAAAGGTACAGCAGTTAAATTGATGGTGCCTTAAGCAGTTTACGCCAACAGTTTGGTCTACCTCCTTGCAACTGAACCAGCTGCCCTCCTCCTCATATTCAATGAGAGCCATGAGCCAACTGAAGCCTCGACCTGCTGTTTTTTTTTTCTAAATCAGAAACTTCAGAGTAATATCTATGGTGTGAAGCTATAACCAGAAATATGCTGATGTCCAGTTTCCATAGCCGAGTCCCAGAACACCAGGGTTTCCACCCCTGTCTGCCAACTGGGCCACATAGGATCTGACCCCTACCTCTTCCCTTGTCGTTAGTGGGCTCATGTGGAGATGGCTGCCCATATACTTTTCAGATTGAGTCCAGCGGGGCTCCAGGGAAATCTCGGACACCAGGCAATCACCAACAAGCTTCACTCCCAGGCTTGGCTCTAGGAGAAGGCCCCAGTATCCCTATTCCAGGCAGGGTTGTCATAATTTTTGAGAAACTCGTCTATGGGGGTCTAGTAAATTGTATTTTGTCTGGCCCCTCACCTGAGACCAATTTGCCATGGGAGACCCGACCCGGAGCTAATGCTCCAGGCAACATAGCTCCCATTTTAGCTGAACAGTTTGTTTGCTTTAAAGTCAAGACAACTGGCCTCTGTCTTCTGCTCTGTATTTTCCTATGGGCACAGTGTACGTACAGCAGATTCACCTTTCATTTTTCCCTAAAATAGCTGTTAAGCTCAAAATGGCTGAGGGCTGTCAAGGCTGATTGAAACAAATGATTTCCTGACTAATAGTGCATAACATTATTAAACAAATTATTTTACAACAAGGCCTGTTTTGTTATTTTCAGCAATCATTCATTATCTTTCAAAACCCTGGTGTCTACTGGGTCTAAAACATCCATTTTGTCTTGTCCCATTATGGCATCATAACTCCTTTCCTCTTCGCACTTTTCACTCGCTGCATCGTCTTTGTTGCCCCCTTGTGGTCATTTTTAGTACTTTCTTTTTTTATCAAAATGAACTGTGAAATCTTTCCTGATCTAACATATCTTTTTTCCCTCCTGCACTCAATAACTCTGTGCTGCAACCCTTCCTTTGCCCTGGCCGCTTGCTGCATGTCGCATCTCTGAAGAGTCAGAGGTAGAAGTGGCCCCCCAGGTGGCCCAAGAACCAGAACAAGACTTCGAACTAGAACAAGAACTAGACGTAGAACCAGAACGAGATGCTGAACCTGATGAGGAGGTAGAGCCAGAACAAGCGCTAGATGTAGAGCCAGAACCAGAGGCTGATGAAGTAGAGCCAGAACAGGAACTAGAGTCAGAACCAGAGGCAGAGGTAGACTCAGAACCTGAGGCAGAGGTAGACTCAGAGCCTGAGGCAGAACCCGTGGAGGAGGTGCATGAGGAGAAGCATGTCGCAGGTATGTGGCAGCATGAGCACTGACTTATCAGCTCAAACATGTACTCCAGGTATTTATTCCTCATTACTGGCCAATATGAAGAACCTCCCCTCTCCCCCTTGCTCTCTGTCATATATATATGCTATGTATATACTGGCAATAATATACTGTATATACTGTGTATATATAAACTGGTATCTTCAAAGCGCATGTGAATATCGTTATGAAATAGGAAAACCCATCCATTAGTTCACTGGATGTAAAGGTTCAAAAAAGGTTATATGGTGCTTTGGAGATAGAGTTTTTTTGTGATTAATTTATTGTTATACAGCGCTGGTAACCATCTATTTCCCATGAGATCTATTGTCCAGTGGGTACTTATTTAAAAAATTAATTTGGCAGAACTGTTTTTTGAATTAGCAACTGAACAAGACCTACAGCTCATCACTGTATGCTTTTTTTAAATGTAGGAGTGAAAACCTACTGGACAGATCTTCAGGGGCTGGGCTAGGGAGCACAGATAATGAGCATGTTCACATTGGTTTACACATATCCCTGTTGTTCTAGCCTAAGATTTCATCTGCTTGCTGGAGCTTTCTTGCTTTGGAATGTCTCAAAGGAGAAGGCCCGGCGTCCCTCTTAGGGTAACAGCGCCCCCTGCTGTCTCAGGCCTTACACAGACGCGCGTTTGGTTACGCTAATGGGTGCTGCTAACAAATGCGGGGAATCAAAGCGGATTATTTCAGCCTCACGCTAAATTAGCTTTAATACCATACTTATTTATTATGCGCTCATTGAATCAATTGAAATTTAAAGCAAACGCTTCTGCTGTACATCATGCCAAAAGCCTTTTTGGAAACATAATTAATAAACAATTGCAGAGTAAGAGCTACTGCTTTATCCCAATAGGGACCAGCCTCAATCCCCCTCTGGCATTTCTGACCTCAGTGAGAATGTAAACTTTCATAAGTAAAGCATTTTTCACTTTTGGAAGTTATACATTTCAGTTCGTTCCTGTGCTGCTTATGCTGATGTGTCTGAAGATCTGTTAAGTGGATGCTCTGTTTAAATGACGGGACATTTTAAAAAAATATTTGTTTTCAAGTTGTCTATTTTTCAATAGCACTGCACAGGAAAATTTGGGAATGTAAGCGTATGCTTAATTTAACTTTTTTATTGTCACCTCTGAGCATTCCTCAGCCCTGCACCTGACAACCCACCATGATTTTATAACAGGCCACCGCACCTAAATAAGGGTTTCAAAGGATTTTCTTCTGATTTTCAAAAGAGAAATGGCCAAAATTAAGAATTTTGGTAAACAGATTTTATGAGATTTTTTGCATTTGTGGGTCCTGTGGTCAGGGTTGAAGATGCACTAGCCCAGTGGTCCCCAAACATTCTGTACCCCCAACAATCCACTGTATATTATATGCACAGAGCATTGATTGCATGGCTAAAATTGAGCTACATTGCAAAATAACGCCTCACATTACAGTGCAGCGGCATTTTACCTGCTGTGAACATCACCGCAAAGGTAGAAGTTTGGGGTCACTGCTCTAGTCCACCATTTTGTGCAGAAAGTCTGTGAATGTGTTGCTAATGACTTCTGTTCTGCTTTTGCTTTCAAATGCTTGCTGCATGCAGAGGCCTATCATGAGGAAGGTATGTTGAAGGAGTTTTTTTTTTTTTCTGTGTGGTGGTGTATTATTATTAGAGGGCAGGTGTTGACCGCACTTCCTGCCCGCTGGGCACTTCCTGCCTCACTTTCTGTGCACTGGGATGTGCTGATGTCACTTCCTGCTCACTGGGCAGTGGCAGCCTCACTTTCTGCTCTGTCAGAGTTGTCTCAAAAAAGCTCTATGAAATTTTCAGGCCCTTAGAAAAGTGTGAGAGGGAGAAAGGATATCCAATAGAGAGCTTCGCTTCTTTATGCGGCGGGGTCTCTTTCTACAGCCTCTTTTCACCTTCTCCTTTTTCCATAATGCAAGGTGTTTGCTTAGATTTTCTTTGAAAGGGAGAAAATCTGAACTGCCTGAGTGCTGTCGTGCTCGTGCATTTGTCTGTGAGCCAAACAGAAAGAGCATCAAACATTTTAAGTGGCGATTTAGCTTTCCTCGATAAAAAACTAGGGTTCCTTTTTTCATTTTCCTTTGAAATGGAAAATAGACATTTTACTCAATTTTTGCGACATTTCCTGGCATTCCTGATTCCTGCATAGCTTTCCCGCATGCTTACGTGTCTCCATGGAGATCCTGGTTTTTTTGTTTGTTTGTTTTTGTTGTTCAAATGCAGGTTCTCTCTGTATTACGGCAAATTTAGTTCTATGTGTGAAATAGACCTAGACGAGAACCCACAAGTTCATAAAGATCAGCTCTGTCACCCCCATTTTTTCAGTTCTGTTTTAAATGGTGATATTCTCGACTAATACAAAATTAATACATAATATATTAGGATGTGATGTGTATTAGTTCCTAAATGAGTGAAATTTCTTTGTTGCGGTGCACAGTAACAACATTAAGCTAAAACTAAAATTATTTTGTACCATAATTCCGTGCAATTACCGCTGCGCGCGGGTGTGGAATGTTGCCAGTAAAGACTCAGCGCTGAGTTTGGTTTTCTAACTTTGCGAAATGTGCTTCTTTCTTTCTGTTATTTGTTGACTGAACAGAGGAGAAGCCGAGGTACAAGTAAGTATTCAATGCCATCATGCACTGACCTCAGTATAGATTAATAGAGATCATATCCTTGAGGCTTGGTGGTCCCTTATCACTCAAAAACAATGGAGGTGAACCTTGTACTTGGTGGGCGCATCCCTTATCCGAATTTAATGCCAATATCTTAATCTCACTAAATGAATCCCTTCTTTAATTTACTGGTCAAACTGTGTGTCGAACAAGAGTAGCTGTTAAATGGCGTTTATTATTTTTTAGTCAAACATGACCGCAAATGTCATTAAAACTACAGTGATGTGCAGTATTTTAATGATTTCTATAATAATAATAATAATAATAATAATAATAATAATAATAATAATAATAATAATTCCAAACTCTTCCCAGGCCTGCTGTACCCAAGATTCCTGAGGGTGAGAAGGTAGATTTCGATGTAAGTAGATAATCTCACCGTCTGCTTAATCAGCATTGTCCCAAACTGAGAAAGTACTGCAGCCATCTAAGTATGAGCCTGACTTTTTCCTCACACCTCTGTATCTTATAGGACATCCAGAAGAAGCGTCAGAACAAGGACCTGGTGGAGCTGCAGGCGCTCATTGACAATCACTTTGAGCAGCGGAAGAAGGAGGAGGAGGAGATTATCGCTCTGAAGACAAGGATTGTGAGGAGCGCATTACTGACAGCACTTACACATACACTTGTATATTTCACTCTGAAGATGAGGACTGTGAGGAGCGCATTACTGACAGCACTTACACATACACTTGTATATTTCACTCTGAAGATGAGGACTGTGAGGAGTGCATTACTGACAGCACTTACACATACACTTGTATATTTCACTCTGAAGATGAGGACTGTGAGGAGCGCATTACTGACAGCACTTACACATACACTTGTATATTTCACTCTGAAGACAAGGATTGTGAGGAGCGCATTACTGACAGCACTTACACATACACTTGTGTATTTCACTCTGAAGACAAGGATTGTGAGGAGCGCATTACTGACAGCACTTACACATACACTTGTATATTTCACTCTGAAGATGAGGACTGTGAAGAGCGCATTACTGACAGCACTTACACATGCACTTGTATATTTCACTCTGAAGATGAGGACTGTGAGGAGCGCATTACTGACAGCACTTACACATACACTTGTATATTTCACTCTGAAGATGAGGAATGTGAGGAGCGCATTACTGACAGCACTTACACGTACACTTGTATATTTCACTCTGAAGATGAGGAATGTGAAAAGCCTGTGCTGATAGTACTTACACATTCACTCATATATGTCACTCTGAATGCAATGATGAAAGGGCCCATTAAAAGGCCCATATTTCACTCTGAACACAAAGGTTTAGAGGATTCCATTACTGACACCTATGCCTTCACTGATATATTTCACTCTGAAAATAAGGATTGTTTTCTTTTCCTCACCACTGCCATAGAAGGTGGCGCGTGGGTTCCCCTGTAAACGTTTCCATTACTCAATAAATCTATAGAAGTCATGTCATGAAATTCTGCGTGGCTGCCTTTACGATGTAGGTACCACTCAGCGCCATGTGATACCTCTTGGCAAGATGTCCTGCTGAATTGACGGCACGCAGTGCTGAGACGGCCGCAGCAACATCTTGCTGCTGTTGCATGATGGCAGTTGGCTCAAGTTAAACTCAACCACCCTTGGATAGATCTTTTCGTTTTGTCCTGCTGGGTGTAATGCCCCTCCCTCCTCACCAGTATGAAGCTGGTGGGGGAGCTGGTTTAGTCGCGGACCACCCGACTGTGTGACAGGTAGTACTGGGTTACAGTGTTACCAGTAGCAGGGTCAGTTATGAACTGACCTGACCTGACTGCAGAATTGTGAGGAGCCCATTACTGACAGCACCCAAACATTCACATATATATTTATCAGAGGTCCTCATTCAGCATAATGGCACAGAACACGGTTAATTGCATGCCTGCACAGATAGGGGAGGTCACTGCAGTAAGATACAACAAAAATATTTGCAGGTTGTGTTGTAAAAACCCATGGAGGAAAATTGATACAAGCTAACACTGTTAAATATATAGAATACTCAGTTATAAAGTTGGAATTAATTCCATTGAAGTTCAGTCATTTCATGGAGTAAACAGGAATTGATTCCCCCAACTGATTAAAAGAGCTTCAGTGAACTCCTTCCCAACGTCCAACTAGCTCATGACTACAGCAAATTTAACTTATTTGATGACCCCTGGTGGCCGTGTGATGTAACTGCGGCCTGGTTGTGTGTGCGCCCCTTGCAGGAGAAGCGTCGGGCGGAGAGAGCCGACCAGCAGCGCGAGCGGGCGGAGAAAGATAAGGAGCGTCAGGCCAGGCGTGAGGTGGGCGTCATGGAAACCTGATGATGTCAGGAATGCTTACAACACAGAGATATCAGGCGCCAGGATTAACTGTAACATTGATGTATATTAGCAGCAGTGAGCAATTCTTCTGTTCGCTATGAATGGATGCTCTGCAAATTATAGACCAGGGGTCACCAACTCTGTTCCTGGAGGGCTACCATCCTGTAGGTTTCTGCTCTAGCTCCAATTCAGCTCACTTGATTCAACTAATTGGTCACTCAATTATCCAGCTCGTGATCTTGTTAAGTAGCTAATTAGTTGAATCAGGTGTGCTGAATAGGAGGAAGAGCAGAAACCTACAGGATGGTAGCCCTCCAGGAACAGAGTTGGTGACCCCTGTTATAGACAATAATGTTAGAAAGGAGTGCTCTACTTAGCCAAAAAGACTATAAGTCCTCTGGAAACTTCATCAAGGGTGCCCCATAAACACTCTTAGTCTTGATTCATGAAAAAAATGTACTCCAAAGCACGGTGAATCCCAAGTTGTGACAATATTTTTGCAGCTAGAAAAGATTTTTGACATGATAAGGCAGTGCTGAAATAGTGAAAATAACTTGAAGGTGCACCCTCTGTCCTTCCCAGACAGAGACACTCATTGCATTTCCTTTGTTTTATCACCCCAACCAACAGGAGGAGAGGCTGAGGAAGGAAGAACTCGATGCGAAGAGGAGAGCAGACGAGGAGGCCAAGAAGAAGTCTGCTCTGGCCAGCATGGGCTCCACCTACAGCAGCTACTTACAGAAGGTGATGCAACCCGGCCCTCGCTTATCACAGATCTGAAAACCTGCTTTTGTGGGTGGGTTCCACAACACTGGGGCTTATTCCAATAGCTTAACTTTAACAAAAATCCATGCATTTAACCCAGAAATTTCTCAAGTTCAGCCATCATTATCCCTTTCAGACGTTCATTCGCACATTAGAATAGTCACTCAAATGCTGACGTAACTATCGCTACCGTTAGTTTACGCGGCACATCTGCCCTCAAATTTATCTGAATGGACTGTAGAGAGGTCATATTAATTGGTCATATTAGTTTTCTTTCAACATGCATCAGTTCACTACGCAACTTTGTTCTGTCTAGATGTTCACCAATAGTTCAGCAGATCAAATTGTCCGACATTATAGGTGTTACAAAAACATCTCCCCTATGCTGGGTTCTTCTTTACAGGCTGACCAGAAGAGAGGAAAGAAACAGACTGAGAGAGAGAAGAAGAAGAAGATCTTAGCAGAGAGGAGAAAGCCCTTGAACATTGACCATCTGAGCGAGGACAAGCTGAGGTGACGGTCTTGCCCGTCCCCATGCCCTCCCGACCTCAGGGGGAGTTCAGTCATTAACTGAAATTGTGTTACGCCCTGGGCTGAGACTGAGCTGACTGAAGCTTCAGAGGGTGATGCGCAGTCACTGACCATGTTGTCCAGGCTATATGATGATTTCGTTGGACTGGGGTCTATGTTTCATTGCTGTCACTACAAGGCCATCCAAGGAAAAACAGAAGTCCCGATCAGTATTTTGAAAAGAAAGATAGTTGAACATTTGGGGCAGGGTGATGGCAATCATATTTTATAATTCTCCAAATTTTTTTTTACTTGCTTAGTTGTCACAGATTTAGACTACTGAGAGTAATGAAATGTCAAAAATGGCTGGTCTGGAGGGTTTTATCAAATGGACTTTGGTAGAACTTTCTCAGTTGGCCCTCTGGCAGCCACTGGATTTCATTGCTATCTAGAGTCCCACTCTGGTCTATAACAAGCCTGTTGAGGGCAAAAAGTGACGAATAAAAGATATTCCTCCAACTCTGCTTTATGTAGGATTACCTGTTGTCTGTAATATGAAGTAGAACTAAATTTGCAATTCCACATGCTCTGTTGAAGAACTTCAAATGTCTACATTCTTCCAAACTGAATTTGCACGACTACTGCTATTGTTGCAGACAACAGGATGAAACAAGTTAAGGTCGCAATTGGATGTAAACCACCATGGCCTCAGTGCAAAAAAAAAAAAAAAAAAAACCATAGCCATATTCATCAACAAAATGATACTTTTGATACTACAGTTGTGTGGAATTACATTTATTTATTATTGTTATTATTATCTTATATTTTCAGCAGGTCACATTTGGAAGCAAAGTACGACAGTTACAGTCTCATTTTTCATTGCATGATACTTTTTTATGTGCTAAACGAGCTGGTGAAGCTGGAGTGAACTAACATTTTACAGAGTGAGCTGGGTGTAGGTGTAGGTGGTAAGTGAGTGAGTAAACATCGTACTTTACCCAAAGAATGATGGGCAACGTTCCGGTGGCTGTGTTCCAGGGACAAGGCCAAGGAGCTTTGGGATTGGATGAAGACCCTGGAGTCTGAGAAATTTGACCACATGGAGAGGCTGAAAAGACAGAGATATGAGGTGAGAATTCAAATTCAAATTCAAATTTATTGGTAGGATAACCCCTTGACATGCACCATCTCATTTTCAAGGAGGTCCTTATCACAAACAATGCAAAAATACAAAAATACAGAATCACCTGAAAACCTGTGTGCCTGCAATTTCGAAATTGATCCAACGTATTTTCATGGAGATTTTGCAATTTTTTGATTCAGAAAATTGAGTATTGAGGGTGAATTTTGGCTGAGCTTTATTCTTTAAGTATACGGTGGATTGTTTTCCTACTTGGCATGCATTATTATCACCATGAGAGCCTGTGCACCTGCAATTTTGAAAGTGGTCTAACATATTTTCATGGACATTTTGTTGTTTTTTGACGTAGAAAATTTAATATTTGGGGGTGAACTTTGTCTAGAGCTTTATGCAGTAACCATATGGTTGATTGTTTTCAAACTTGGCAAGCATTATTTTCAGAATGAGAACCTGTGCACCTGCATTTTTGAAAGTGATTCAACTCATTTCAAGGAGATTTTGTCATTTTTCGTCTTTGTAAATTCTGTAATGGGGGTATCATTGCAGTGCACAGTACATAGTTATTGCTACTTCACTCAAATGCCATACTGAATGCAGGTGGCATTTCTTAGTCCTGTCTGAGACAGGCTCATCTATTGTTATGAGCTGTAACATTTAAAAAAGATTTTACCTGAAGACACAGTACGGGATTCCTTCTCAGACAACAGGGGGCAATTTTGCACTTAACTGACGTTATACAACCTCAAAGTCACTTTGGTGTACACAACACTTTGATGACTTCTACAATATCTGTGATATTGTATGGTGACATCATACAAATATGTGCGCAACTACAATGGTATCCCTGCAACAGTATTGCTCCCTTTTTGAGTAAAGCTAATGTAATTTTTGAAGGCCCTCTTTAGCTTGGGTTCTTGGCAGGTTGTGGGCCCTGAGAATGCTCACAAGTAATGTCTCTGCGTACAGAATACATGTAGGCCAAAAAAGACCCTCTGTGCTATAAATTTAACATTTCTTTGCCCACTTCAGCAGAAAAATGATTTCAGCTGGCACTTTCAATGCAGGAAATGATCAGAGCTGAAACTTCTTTCTAAATTTTGTGTTTCATGTGGCCATATGTTTCATCAGTACAACACAGGGCATGTTAATGAGCCAAGAACTTTCAGGTGGAGTGGACTAAATTCTCCTGTAAAAAAAAAAAAAAAAAACAAGGTTATTTTGCAGAAAGCTGTCATCTGCAAAGCCACGATCCCATCCGACCATTAAACATAAATGGATCAAATTAAAACGCAAGTCTGCCCAGATCTCAAGGTGAAAACACTGTGTTAGGGAGGTGCTGAGCAAATTGTAAGTAATGTCTGACCAAAGGCTACAGGGCTCTACTCTGCTTGCATCGGACATTCATGGAAAAAGGCAGCAGTGTTTGGCATGAGGTCAAAGGTGAAAGGTCCAACCCCGGAGGATGAAGCAAACTACTATCAATATTGCTTTTGTTCTTGTTCTGGTAAATCAGAATTAAGAATCTACCTGTGCCTGACTTATGAACATACAGTACACATTGCGTAGAGACTCAGAGAAGCATAGACCAATATTTCAGCATCAAAAAACATGTATTTTTTTACGTTTCTGAACAAATTTCAGAATTTTTACAATTTTTGTAAAACCCAGATTGATGGTTCCCATCTTCAACCAAACCTGGCTGCAAACTTCCGCTTTCTCATATTTATAGAAAGAGCAAGTGTTAATTATGTTCTACTGCACACAATTCAAATGAGTACAGCTACTCCTTATCACCACCTTATCAATTACACTAAATCCACAAGCAATAAAATAATCCGTGCATTTATTTAGGTGCCAAAGTTGAGAGCAAATGATGTTTCAATCCTGGTCTCCTGTAGGGCACTTTGTATTTCATGAATATGTGGCTAAATTGCTGGGGTACACATAACACTGCAGTGGAATATGAACAAAAAATAGATGTACAATCTCAAACTTCCACTTATCTCCAGTGTTGACTTTTCTACATGAGATAACACGCCACAGTGACCCCGATACTGGTAAGTTCCTCTTTCTAGGCAAATGGAAGACCATGCACAAGTGTAACATCCGACATTTGGTCCTGTGTTGGTCCTTTGTCCTTCGCATTTCTTGGTCCTTATGCATCCAAGCTGGGAGTATAAACATCAACACGAACCACAGCAAACAAACAAACACACTGATGAAGAAGCACGTGGACTGCCTTTGAAAATCAAATTCAGTAATATGGATATAACTGAAACTAAACCAGAATTGAACAGCTTAACTGAATGGCTTGAATCGCACCATAGAGTTTAGCAGCTATCAATGATGGGTCAAATCACATGATAGAGTTTAGCAGCCAAATTGGACTGTTTGAATTGCACCTTAGAGCTCTGCAGCCACAAAGAATGGTCAATGTTGCACCATACAGTTGAACGGCCTGAATGGATGGTCTGAAATGCACCATAGAATTCTGCAGCCACAATAAAGATCCCCAGGTCTGGATGCGTAGGAAAAATTCTAGGTATGTTCCTAATGTGATCGGATGCATATCTGAGAGGACCTATGTTTATGGCTCAGAAGCCCTCCTTGCTCAATCTCCTCTGCGTGAGGCCGGACCACACAGACACAGTGGAGAGACCATGTGACCAGGTGATGCCTTTGCTTGTGTATTTTTTTAAACACATCTGCCTGTGTCTGATGTGTCATCCTTAGGTCATCTCCCTCAGGAACCGCATCGACGAGCTGCAGAAACAGTAAGTTCCGCCACCCCCCCGACATGCTGTTTCCACACCCTATCCCACTCACGTACAGCCACAGCACTCTTTTTGGGAAGGCAACACCCTGCCCCATACACAGAGAATCTTCCTCCCAAGGCTGTCAAGTTTCATAAGCAAAAGCATGAGATTCTGTAACAGGATGGCCAGTTCTATCACAATCATTCAGCCTCAACAAAAATGCCTCCGATTTTTCTATCAGTGGGCAGGGTATTTTTACGCTGGCAATGAAAAAGATTAGCATAATCCTGTCACTCTTCACTCTTTATACAAACTACCATCCACCCTAACACCATATCATGTGATACACCTGTTAAATTATGTATTCGGTTTATTGGTTTGCTTAAGCCGAAAGGCTCTGACTCTGTCGCCAGTCTCCTGATCATGCATTTCAAATGTAAACTCTTTGTCATGCACTTACGGTCTCGTCTTCACAAGGTCACTTGTGTGTGCTTTCAAGAATAATGGCATTCATTAATGACTCATACCACTCTTAGGCCTCCAAGCTTCAATAATAATAATCTGGGCAGTACCGTGGTAAAGAGGGTAGCCTCACAGCAAGCGGGTCAAGGGTTTGGATCTGGCCTGGGGCCTTTCTATGCAAAGTTTGCATGTTCTTACTGAGTTTGTGTGGGTTCCAGGCTCTCCAATTTCCTCCCACAGTCCAAAGACATGCATGTCAGACTATTGATGTTTGTTGTCCAGTTTTCATTTGGAGAACAATCTGAAAATTCTTGAAGGAGCTGTGTCGCGATTACTGTGCATACTCATAACTTACATTCCAAGAAAGTGAATCTCCTTGACTTCATGTCATAATCTGATTCCATCCTTACCAATACGTCTTTGTTTTGCATTGTATTTATATACACTGCCCGGTGAAAAAAAAAGTCGCACACTCAAATATTTAGTTGGAACCCCTGTAGCTTTGATTACAGTGCATATTCGTCTTGTCATTGTTTTGACAACTACATGCAATGCCAGAACATTTATTTTCGATCAGAAATGCCATCATTTTTGGCCGAGATCTTATCTTCTCGACATAATGGTTGAACCACTCGGTGGTCTTTCTTGAGCACATCCCAATAACTTTTAATGTGTTTAAGGTCAGGACTTTGTGGTGGCAAATTTGTTTGTGAAAATGATTTCTCATACTTGTTTTTGTCATTCATGGTTTTCTTTGCGAAATACAGGCCAATAACTTGCCCGTTCTGAAATACTGTAACATCTTTTCCACCATCAAGGGATGTGTCCGCCGACATGATTTTTTAAGAGATGAGCACCGATGCGCTTCATCAGTCAGGGTAAAAATGATTATTGCCAGCTGAAACATATTAATAACCGCAATAATGATCCAATTATAGAATTTGTTCATTAATTTCCAAACGGTGACTTTTTTTTTTGGCCGGGCAGTGTATTTTAGTTACTTCGGCATCATACTTCGTATATTAAGGAGCTGTCTATGGAAATTTGAGGATTCAAAGGGCTAGTTAAGCTTTTAAGCTAGTTAAGCCAAGGGATATGAAGAATGTAAGCTGGCTGTCATTGCCAATAATCGTAGAGGAAGAAAAATATCTTCTAGATTGTTTGACATGCAGTTTAACAGATTTGCTTTGTTCAAAATTGTGAGCATGCGCAGAAATCGTGACACAGCTCCTTTAAGTTGTGGGCCAGTACCAAAGTTGAGTTCGTAGACGGTGTTTCTTCTGGGAGGAAACAGAATATGCCACATGAATCTCCATGACTTCTGATGAAAGTCCATGGTCAACTGGCAGATACACGGGTTGCTGTGCGTCTGAGTCTCATGCATGTAGAAGGTAATGGCGGCAGTGCATAAAGTCAATGGAGCAGCCAGCATTGTCTTGATGTGCTATTTTATGTCATTGTTGTTATTAACCTGTATATGCATGTGTGAAATTATGTTTGTATGCAGATATTCTAGTATATGCAACATCTACTTATGGTGAAGTCTCTTGACTTGTGAAGATATTATTGTTCATACTGATAGACGTGGAGGTCCCCGGTTATTTCACTTGTATTTTTATAGTGACAAAAACTACATTTACAGCCCAGCAACTGGTGAGTAGTTCTGGGCTTGTGACACTCACTTCCGGATGACTTTGGATCAGAACTGGCGTCAAACAGGCCCAGACTACCTCACTGCCTGAATATGTCCTGCCCCCTGGTCAAACACAGTGGCATTACGTACCCCTTTGGCAATCATATCTGTTCTCTCATAACCCCCTTAATCTCTGTGGGGTTGACAGACCCCAAACAAGCTCACAGTACAGAAGGTGGATGAAGCCAGCTGTGGTAAAAACATAATGTTCAGTCACAGGGACGCTGGCCCTATGTAGGTAAATATTTGATGCTGAGAATTGCTCACATGGCAATTGACTTTTTTCTTCAATACCAACTTGTTAATTTGTTCAAAATGTTCTTTCAAACATAATTATAATGTGGTCAGTGCCTCCTCAGTTATTTGAATATCTGTGGTCCACTCACTTTTGCATGTGGTATTTAAAAGCTAAGACACTGTAGTTCATCAAACACCAACAAATGCCAACGTTCAACAATGATCAGCATGTTATACAGTTGCGATTTGATGAAATCCATTTTTCCCATGATAGTGATTGCACCCCGCATTCTAAACCCAGCTGCCTACATTTAGCATGTTTCCTGCTGAAAATTCCAGCTTTAATCAGTCCAAGCTGGTCAAGCCAGAATACGCTTTGTTTTTGACTGTTGTAGCTGGTCAACCAGCCATTCATTAGCTGACTTTAGCTTAACCTACCAGCTTAACTACATTTGACTGCTGTCATCTGGCTATGGAGACCTGCTTTAACCAGCCTCAGATCAACTATAACCAGCCATAGTCCAGCTATGATCAGTTAGAGATGTCAAAGACACAGCATAGACCATGTTCCATCACCTTAAAATCCAAGCTGGTTTTAGCTGGAATTTACAGCAGGGCTGACCTTTGTTGAGCTGGCATGACTCAACCTTAAAAAGAGTGGACACACTCATATGGTTGGATGTTTGCGTTCCTCCTGTATTACAGTAGCAAGAAGGGAGCCGCCGCCCGCCGCAGAAAGTAGAGTGTCTCCTTTCGGGGTCCTCCAATGCGTCCCTGGCCCCCGACGCTTGGAGTCAGGAGCCCCACCTCCCCCCTCGGAGAAACCCGCTTGCCACTGCAACCCGGATCGCGCAAGGAGCCATGGCATGGAAACGGCTCGCGCTGGATGTCTCTCATCATCCATTGGGTGTCGCGTGGAGCCCAGCAGAACCGCTTATCGCTGTTGCCATAGATATAGACACCAGAGCGCCTTCTCACCTGGACTTGTTTGGTTCTTGTTATTTTTTGTAAATAAAGCGTGACACATCTCTTGTCTCTCTCGCTGTTATTTTACGGATTAATGGAAAAACCGAAACTTAAAGAGTACTTTGTATCAGAGTTCATTCCAACAGGCCCGTGGCAGACTACATTCATTGGTTCTGAACAATTTGCCCATAAGCGATCCTATAATTTAGGCAGGTAGTGGGCTACTGACGTTAATGTTAACGACTGAGCTTGCAATAATAATAATTATAATAATGATTATAAAAATAAAAAATACTACTTTTCATCCCTCATTCGCCAAACTGGAATCCCAGCCATAATTTTAACGCGTGATATCTCTGGAATTGTGCGATAGCACAGCGGAACCTCCAGGCCTTAATCAACACGCCGCACGGTCAGAGTTCCATGACACATTGCATTCGGCCATGAAATATGCGCAGGTACACGCTGGCATTGATATTTATTTATTTAGAAGGAAACCTTCCATAGTCAAATAATATTTAATGATTTAGCACTTTGCTAATGAGCGTCCTAGAACTATCAAATGTAGCCTAATTGTTTTGTTGAAATTTAGTCATATGGATTTTTCACTGCTTGATTCCTCACTACTGAGAGGCTGAGACATTTCAAAGGGTCACTTCAATGACTGACTAGTGCAGGAAGACTGGTGACATAGGCCTAGTTGTGTTGAGAAACTCCACGACGAACATAATTCAAGCGCGATAAATTGCCTAATCGTGACAACATGACGTCAGCCTTGATAAAAGTTTTTCGGCCTAATATGTTAACTCTTAGGACATTTGTGTGGCTTTATAGTGGTGCTGTGAGACTGGGATTGTTTGGAAACTACCGTGTAGGCCTATGGGAAAACAAGGTTTACGATACAGGGCATTCAGAGAGCGCATATCTCCGCGGGCAGGTTTTGATCCACAAGCACTTATAATCAGCTGTAGGATCCGAATCTGATTCTTTATCGATCTTTCAATTTAATCACCTGCTCCCATTCGTACATTCCAACTACCCGTAAAATTTCGTGGTGAGCCTGTAAATAGTTTTCGAGTAGGCCTAATCCTGCAGATAAACACGCACGCAAGTGATCACAATTCCTCCTGGCGGAGATTATCGACAAACGCATGTCTACCTTTTCATTTTACCCTAATCGATGTTTTTTTTTTTTTTTTACAGTTAGAAAGTGGTAGCTTATTAGGTTTTGTGTGTTTATGAAATCCTTATCGTGGTCAGAGGTGGCGTTCCCATTAGTTTTTATTTGGGCCATGACAAGTGTCGGTTTACCCGACTTGCCATCCGTGCTGTGTAATCTGTTGATCTTCATGTAAAGTTCGTCGAAAAATTATCCCGGTTTCAATGAAAAAAACATCGTGTAGCCTCCTTTCCACAGAACGTCCCCTGTAGGATATTCTTTATCAAGTGCCGCCGTATTTTACATTACCACATGGTGGCACATGGTTCACTGTTATTGCCATTATGAGAGTTCTGTTCTGGAATTTTGGTGCAATAAGGGACCGGTCAGATTTTTGGCATATTGTGCCTTTTTAATGTTGAGTTTATCTCGGATTGAGCGTCTGAGTTGAACAGTCTGATTGAAAAGTTCTAACATTTTTATTCCAGGCTTTTATTGAAATATAGTTCGATCGGATCCAGGATCTTGTTGACCGAAAACGTTATTTATAAATATAATAAATAATTATTACAATGAATGCACAACCCTTGGCTGGCTCAGTGCTGACTCCCGTAATGTAATAGCCTGTGAATGCAATATGTAATATTTTGTTTATTATCAGAGGCTAATAAATATATATCCAACTTTAACAATAATAATTAGAATTACTTGCGCATATGGCCACTGTTGGCAGTTTACCATTTGATTTTACAATAAGCATACCCTATCTCTAACAAAGACAACACTGAATCTTACATTCTGAAAGGTCGCTTAAACTTACACGGTTATGTATGTGTATGTAATATTTCAGCAGTAGCCTATACAACACTTTGCACGAGCCTACTCGACGAATGATGGGTCTTGAAATATATTTAGGCTCTCTCCTGTTTGTTAAAAAAAATGGATTGCGGGCTGGTTGACGTTTTTGTCTGCCGTGTGACAGACTGAACTGCTGAAGTTCGTGTCTCGGCAAGATTCTATTGGATAAAAATCATGAGATGAAGTAATCCAAGGTAAGACGCACGAACAGCCAGAGGTCGCACACCCACAACTTTAAATCAGTAAAAAAAAAAAAAAAAAAAAAAAAAAAAAAAAAGGGGGGCTTTGATTAGAAAGTGATTCTGATCTTCGATTCGATGAAAATATTCACCTTTCGTCATCACTGCAGAGCGTGTTCCTGGCATTTTTTTTTTTTTTTTTTTTGTACAAGAACAGTCATGAACCTCGAGTTCGCACACAGTATACTGGACCAGTTTCCACTTGTGTGCAGCCGTTCATTTTATTAAGTTATTTTAATTAATATAATTTAGGCAATTCAGCTGTGGAAAAAAAAAAAAAAAAAAAAAAAAATTTTTCGTCTCACCACCCGCATCCTGTCTTACACCATTTGAAGTTACTTACAAGCCAAAACGAACATTAAAACACACACACACACACACACACACACACACACACACACACACACACACACACACACACACACTTACCCTTCAGTAAACAAAACTTCTTTCTGGTAGTGGAAGTTACATTCTGAGTACGTGCACAAGCGTAATCATCCATTTTACTGAACGCACCATTGCTAATCACAATAGTCATTTTTTTTTGTCGGTTTTAGACGTGAAGTATTTATTTTCGCTCTCCTGCTGTCTTAGAACCGTGCACTGAGTCATTCGCATTGTTATGGACGAGTAGTTTCATTCATTTTCAGTTTATAAACGATCCACCTTGCATGAAAGAAAGACAAACACTATTTTATATATAAATAACCATCGTGGTTTATTAAAACGAAGACATTCACTCACTTTTTGGATATATAAATATAAAGTTAAACATCTGACACAACAAACCGAGCATCTCTGAACACACAGCATTAAATACTTAAGGCAAAAAGTTCCTATTCACATACAGTATATACAAAAATGGTCCTCATTTTCCAATATAGTTTTACGGACTGTTTTCCTTTACAAGAACCAGAACATTTGAGGCGGAAAATGTATTTCCCCATGCAGTTTAAATGCATCTGCTGTATCAAAAGTATTTGGTACCTTCAAATAGATGTGGCGTCATATAAGAGCTCCAAAGACTGGGACAATATGGAGTATCACACCTGTGTAATATTTGGTAGATTTTACGCGGAGACATGGCTTGAATAAATACTTTAAGCGTTGGACGAGTTATGTCCCCATTCGCCTTCTGTGATGCGACAGCTTGTGATGGGGCAAGTTCAGTTTTTACATCCTGTCATTTCCCCCCGAGGAATTACTTTGAATCAAAGAATGTATGATTAGCACGACTGTCCTTTCTCCTCACATGGCCGGGAATTTCATAACACCTGGTAGACTGGGTTGGGGTCATGAGGGGACGGCGTGCCGTTGGTCGGGGATGGGGTGGGTGCTCCTGACTCACTCAGGACAGATCCCTCGCGCGGGGAACATGGACCGTCATCGGCTCCCTCGTTGACCAGTCCTGTGGAGGTGGAGGTTTCCGTGGAAATTCGCTCCACGATGCTGGATAGACAATCCAAGCTGGAGACGACGGCGTTTTTGTGACCTCTGGTATCTAGAATCAAAATATCGACGGAAATAACGTAAAATGTAAGATTCAAGTGACCATAAATTAGCCTATGTTCAAATTGAAAGGGAGTTACAGCATTAGGTGCGTTTTGGATGACGTATGGTCAATAATTGTTTGCTTATTTGTTCGACTGTTGTAATAAGTTGTCTGCTGTCTTTCGCACCTTTCTTTTTTTGGTCTCCGGAAAGAGTATTTCCGAACGGCGTGTGGATTCTCACTTACCATTTGGTGTCTCTGTGAAGTAGGCGCTGTCATAGCTGTTCCTTCTCCTTGAAGTGCACGTCGGGCCATTAAAATCCATCTAAAGAAAAACAGTTTACCCATTATGATCATCATTCTGTCCTACAATGGCAAAAGGCAGTAACTCCAATTGTCACGTATTGGAGTTACTGCCTTTTGGCATTGTAGGGCTGCATTGACATATAGAAGTTCTCATGGCATAGTTTCCATGACACTACTAGCTTACAAGAGCTTTAAAACCTTTAAGCAGTTGGCAGTGTCATGAATCGAACAAAGGGCTAACGTGATGTGAGGGCAAATTACTTCATTTGCGCAACTTTTATGTGTCAAACGCCTTTACCTGAAGCGTCATATAGTATGTGCATAAGGAAGGTCACTGAAACCGCAGCACATAACAGGCGTCGAATTACTTTACCTTAGCCTACTTATTTGTCTAAACTGATAATTTGGTTCTGTGTCGTCGAGATTTAAGTTTCTCTCAACCTTACTTGCTACACGTTTAGGCAACCTGCTTACCATTCCATCAGAGCAATTTGACCGGGGGCTGGATGCGTCAGAGTCACCGCTATAATGTTCCAACACGGGGTAGTAGTTCTCGTCCTGGCCCCTGAGTAATGCCTGTAGGGACTCTATGTAGCTGATTGCATTTCTGAGGATCTCCACCTTTGGAAGCCGTTGATTGGGGTTCGTGGAAGTGCATCTCTTCAGGGTCTCGAACGCGTCGTTGACCTTACTTAGACGCCTCCGCTCGCGCATGGTCGCCGCTTTCCTGCGGTCCGCATTGGTGGTCTTCCTCTTGCAGGCTTTGCACGCCCACAGGAGGCACCTGCCCGCTTGGTGGTGACCGCTCGGCGCGCGGATGTGCTCGTCCTCGTTGTGATGGTGATCATCCGACTTGAGCAGGCCCAGGTGGACCAGCCGCGGGTCCAGATCCTCGAAAAAGTGCATGTCGCTCGTGTTGAAGCATGGGTCGTCGTAAAAGTCATCAGCTGAGGTGACTGGAAAAGCAATATCCGACAACTCCATCATTTGAGCGCTTTAACAGCTAAACAGCTTGTTTGTCTCTGGCAAGGCGTGTTTGCGTGGGCAGACCTTGGAAGTTTTAGAAACGGAATAAATAAGTTGAACAATCTAAAAGGGCAAACAAATCACGAGATGATGAATTCCAAGAGATGGTCAACCAAGTTCCTTTGTATGAGCACCCTTGGGGTACTTTTTGCTTATATGAGGTCTTAGGCAGTATATATGTTGGCTCTGGACTCAGGGGCGTTGCTTGTTTTCTGGACAAGTCCGTCGTCTGACCAATAGCCAGGCTCTCTCCGGGCAGGACCCACGAGGAGGGGCCTTTTGCTTCACGCTAGTTAAGTGGGTAATTTCACAGAACATTCAGGATACGCCATTAAAACTTTGTGGAGCGACTTCGGAAGTTACACACGCGAGAATTTTCCCATTGAAACCTATGCAATTTTTTATACTGCGAAGTCTAGGCTTACACATTTGTATTTTACTTCTGGTGTTACTGTCTACCGTGTTGTTTGACCAGAACGGAAATGTGGTGTAATTTGCGTGGGAAAGAATTTGATCCGTAGATTTTTTCAGTAATTAATAACTGTCTTCATTGAGCACACCGTTCTTCTTCAAAGACATATGGTTATGTAGCTTTTTTTTTTTTTTTTTTTTTAAACCTTTAACGGAAATTAACGAGTTCTGACATCAAGCATGACTACAAATATTACCATTAGAGAGTGACGGATCATACAGATTTGCTATCTGAACTGCTGAGCCGTTTCAATCAAATATGTTGGGTGATAAGAGTGGCCAACTTTTATTTGTCCAAGCTTTTCATTTAAAACGACTATTGACAATTTTATGGGTGGCCACATTTTTTCTAAACCTTTAGCTGTTTTGAAGTAGTAAGTCTGTTTGAACCATTTCTATTTACAATTGAACACTAATAGGCTACATTTCAAGCAGGTAATTCCTGGAAATGTAAGTTAACCGGCTGCCTCAAAAAATCTGAGTAAACATAACCTAGGGCGAGTCAACTCAATTTGAAGTTAAGCTTTGTTTCAACTCATAATTGTAAAGACAATAGATACCTGTAAGTTTAACTTTTGAAAACTTATGAACTTGAGTTCAATGTCTAGAACTTGTCATGACAAGTGGAGTCAAACAGAAGAAACAAGTTCACATAACTTAATGAGGCTATCCGTTTTTACATTGAAGAACTAAAAACATGCAAGCAGAAATGACTATTATTCACCTACGACGTGAAGTAGAACTCAATATAATCGATCAATTATTTGAGACGAGAACGGTCAGAAATTAGCACGATTTTCACTTCTTAAATATGGCATTATTAATATGGTCGGTGGATGGATTTCTTACTCACAATACAATCTCGTTGTATTGTTTCATGGTGACATTTTTCCATACAGGCCTACAGTTAAGTTTAAATGGACAAGTGCGAACAGACAATAGATGGCAGTACAGAGCCGGGGTACTTTCAGAATATTTGCTTGGAGAGAAATTGTATGCTCACTCACATTCGAAACAATGTAATCCTCGAAAACAATATCACCAATACGCTTTTGTTTTTTTTTTTTTGTTTTTTTTTTGAGGAAAATTTATTTCAGTCAGGATTATGCCTTGAGTCATAGACCTCAAATTCGCCCGTAACATGAATGTATAAAAGCAAATTTGGTGAGGCCTACCCTGAACTACAATGTGGGGTGCAGGAATAATCTAGTCTGCATTTAAATGGAGAGAGAAAACTGATAGTTCGTTCCATACCAGGGGATAATGCATCACGGTTTCATATGAATTTATGCATCAATTATAAAAGAGCAGATTCAGCAATGGATTCCCGCACATACTCCACAAAATATTTGAACACTAGCATGCTTAGCTTTATGAAGAGGAATTTGAGACGTACTGGCTTTAAATCAGTGAACTGAAGTTGGTGTTGTTTGAATGTTAAACTGATCTAAGGATGTTAGAAATTACTTTAAATGATACGATCATATTCATCACCATGGTGGAACACTCAATTTGATTTTTTTGTCCTATAAAAGACATTGCAACACAAAGACATTTGCAGTTTATCCAAAACTTTATTTGAAAAGGGACAAAAGGCCTAACTACAAAAATGGAGTGATAGAAGACCCAATGTGAAAGGAAGTTACTTCAAGTTACTAACTTAATGAAATGATTTCACCTCTTTATATTAATGCGGTGGACTCCTTTTGTGTTTCACAGTTGAAAGCACTGTATTCTTATCTAGACATGGACTAGTGTCCAGAGAAATTATCCAATCGGTGTGCCCAGTCAGAACCCATGATCCAATCAAGCTCCAGAATCCCTTTCATTTCAGCTGAGCTACACTCATTCAAAGTCACCTGAACGTTCAAAACAATTCTGTTTCTGAAAAGACCGACCAAAGACTACAATAAAAACTAATAACTTGGTTCAGAAGGGAACAAAGCTACATGTAAACTGAGTAATAACAGAGGACAAGTCTCAAGTCTTCAAAACACTTTTTACAACTGCATGTGGGAGGGGGATAAGGAGATAAAACATTTACTAGTCCTTATGATTTAAGTTCCGTCACACTGGGTCCAACTAATGGTCTCCAGAAGGGCAATTTTGTATATTTGAGATAATTTTTTTTTCTCTCATTGCATGTCATACATGTGCTACAACTTTTTCCCCATCTCTGAGTCAAATTTCTCCCTGGTGGAGACCAATAAAGACACGTAACCTAAGCTAATCAAAAGTGTAAACAGGTACAAAATGACTCTAAAGATAGGTTGGTTAAAGGCTACACTGAAAGGCACCGGCACTAAAATTCATCTGTAAAGAGAAGGAGAGAGGTGCTTGATCATAGATATCACACAAACTTCAAGAACCACTGAATGCATGACAGCACTTTGGCAGTCAATTTTGGCAATGCATAGTCCATATCTGCAGTCCCACGTTTCAGTATGGTTTACATCACCCAGTGAATTTTGTGATTTTTCAGGCAATTTTAGGTAATGTTATTGTCCCACTTCTCTCTGGTCCTAGTTTCTTTGCCGGGCAATGTCAAAATCACCAGGCATTTAACCCTTTCCCACTTCAGTCAGTCCAAAAGAAAAACAAAAAAAAAACAAACAAGCAAAACAGTTTTTTCATTGACTATGTGGCTGATTACAGACAGGTTGGGCAACTGACCTATATTTTGAAAGCTCAACTTTACATGATCTACAATATATTATGACTGATGACCAATTTTAAATTAACCTAGAAGAGTTCTGCTCACTTGATTGCAACAAGGAAAATTTGAGATAAGGTTTCTTGGTAAAACTTGGGAGGAAAAAGTTTAATCAACTCTAGTGGAGCAAATTTTAAAATTTACCCCAGGTAGAGTCCTAACTGAGCTTAACAATGCCCAGCTTTGGTTATTTGGTTATAAAACAGGAATGACTATGGCCAAAAGGGAGTGTGCGGAAAACGGGCACTGAGTGCTACTTCTGAGGGTGGGGAGGGGGGGGTTCAGGCGCTGGCCAGCTCCTCCTGCAGCTGATCGAAGAGGTACTCTCCTAAACCCCCCGACCCGTCCGGGGCACATCCTGCTTTTTGGGCGCTGGTAAGCAGGTCGCCCAGCGTTTTCACCCGGGGTACGAGCGGGCCCAGAAAGCGGCTCTTGACCACACTGGCAGTGTGGGGGTCGCCTCGCTCCTTGGCACATTGTACCAGCTGCACCATGATGTTCTCGACCTCCTTCCACTGTGCCAGGGTGAGTTCCAGAGCCTGTAGGACTGCACCCACGGTCTCACAGCCTGGCTTCTGTAAAGGGAGAGAGAGAGACGCACATCTCACATATTCTCACAGCCCAGCCTCAGTAAAGGGAGAGAGACACACATTTCACATACTCTCACAGTCCAGCTTCTGGTAGCTGAGTGTGGGACACATTAAACATGCGAACCCACACGCAGGCATAGATGTGCACGCACACTCTCGCACCTTGCCCTCAATCAAGTAGACATGCAGACACATATATTAAACACACATACACTCACAACACCCAAACCTCTGCCAGAGAAAGAGCACATACACACTCGCACATACGTGCACGTATTTTTGCACGCTTACCCTTGCATGCAAGTGCATACATGGACGTGCAGAGACACATGCAGGTGCATGCCCACACATACATGCACACACATGTGCACACTCACGCATACATGCACACACTTGCACACTCACACATACATGCACGCATGTACACACTCACACATACAAGCATGCATGTGCACACTCACACATCCATACATGCACGTGCGCACACACACATATATCCATGCACATGCACACGCTCATACATACACATGAATGCATGTGTGCACACTCACGCCCACATGCACGCACATATGCACACTCAAGCACGCAGGTGTGCAAACACGCACATACATGCACGCAGGTGCACACATTCCAACATATAAGCACCCAAGTGCACACTCACACACACTTGCAAATTCATACATGCATGCAAACACATGCATAATCACACTTGTATGCACGCACATGTGCACGCTCACGGATACGTGCATGACACTGCTCACTCACATATACATACATGTGTACAGTCACATGTACAGTGGGGTGCAGAAATTTGTGCACCCCTGGTTTAAATGTCTGTTACAATGAATCCCCAAGTGATTGTAGCATGTAGTGTTCCGGTTTGCTTTCAAAGTTAAACATGACACCTCTCTGCAAATTTAAACGCAAGGTTTCTTTTTATTTTAATTTTTCTGAGTTTTTAAATGATAAGAAAGGAAAAAGGGCCCTGTGCAAAAGTCTGGGAACCCTTTTGGATTATTCTTGGTTACATTTTAAGAAGATGTTTACTAAGGCCCAGACCCAGGTGATTTACTTGTTAGGGCTTCAATGAGTCAGGTGAATATAATTCCAGGGTTGAACTATATATTCTGCAGTAACTCCATGCCTTCTAAAGTATCCAACTGAGGTGGCTGTTGTGTCTGGTGTTAAAAACCATGTGTTCCTCTAAACGAGGGGTGGGCAATTCCGGTCCTGGAGGACTGGTTTGTATGCAGGTTTTTACTTCTATCAATTACCCTGACTAATTGAGTTAATTAAGCCTTTCCTACGACCTCAACACAAAATTAAGCGTCTGAAGTATGCAAAAGAAAGCCTTGAGAAACCTCAAGCCTATTGGAACAATGTGCTTTGGATTGACTAAACCAAAATTGATCTTTTTGGCCACAATCAAAGAAGGTACGTTAGAAGAAAAAAGGATGAAGCATTTGTAGAGAAGAACACGTAACCAACTGTTAAGCATGGAGGTGGATCCATTATGCTTTGGGGTTGTGTAGCAGCTGGGGGCACATGCAATATTGTGCGTGGAAGGAAGAATGGATTCCACCAAATATCAAGACATTCTAGAGGCTAATGTTCAAAGCTCAGTCCAGAAATTGAAGTTGAAGAGATGTTGGGTATTCCAGCAGGACAATGACCCGAAGCATACCTCAAAATCCACCATGAAGTACCTCCAGGAAAGACGGATGAAGGTTTTGGAATAGCCATCACAGTCCCCAGACGTGAACATTATTAAAAATCTGTGGAGAGACCTCAAACATGCCATGCATGCAAGAAGTCCGAAGAATATTTTTGAGCTAGATGTGTTCTGTCAGGAAGAATGGGGAAAAATTCCAAAGACAAGAATTGAAAGACTCTTCGCTGGCTACAAGAAGTGTTTGCAAGCTGTTTTAGCTGCCCGAGGAGGAGTTACAAAGTACTATCCGACAGGGTTCCCTAACTTTTGCACAAGGCCTTTGTCCTTATTTTATTATTTTGAAACTGAAAAAAGTTAAAAATAAATATGATTCTTGCTTTAAAATGTGATGAAATGTGTCATGTTTAACTTTGTAGCATTTAGTGTTCAGGTTTGCTTTCAATCACTTGGAGATTAATTGTAACAGACATTTAATCCAGGGGTGCCCAAATTTTTGCACCCCACTGTAAATGCAGTAAACACAAAGAGATATGCACACATACACAAGCACAAAAATGCACAACGAGGAGGTCAAAATCATGAGAAAATGAACTAGAAATTAAACAAAACCCTCAGAAACATAAAGGGAGAACTAAATGTGAGTTTCACGCATGTAATTTCAGCCGCAAGGTTGAGCGACCTCCGGTACTGCATGGAGAAGCGTTTATTAGGTTTAGCGACTGCGTGTTATTGGCTGCTTGTAGATGGAGCAGGGTAGTCATGTGACTTAGCTGGCTAATGATCTGATCTGGAGGAGAAGCGTCTCAAGTACGCAGTGGGGTGTGTCCTCCTGTGGTGTGAGGGGTCATCTACAGAGGGGCGAAATTCAAGTCCAGGTAGAAAAAGTCTTCAGTATTTTTTTCCATCACCTGGCTCTGCTAATTGGCACAATTCTTGTAAGGGGGTTGGCATAACGAGTGCAGACAGCTGATTTAGTTCAAGGGTGGAAGGAACAGGGCAGGGTTTTGGACCCCTGGATTTCGCAGCTCAGACTACCTGTGTGAGGTGATGATAACCTGTATGGGGTCGGGGTTACCTGTTACCTGATAGTGGAGTGGTTGTTCCCCGTATAGAGTGGTCAGTGGTGGTTACCTGCATGGAATGGTGGTTACCTGTATTGGGTGGTGGTTACCAATATGGGGTGGTGGTTGCCTGTATGGAGTGATGGTTACCCATTTGGAGTGGTCGTTACCTGTATAGGACGGTGAGGTGGTTGTTACCTGTATGGGGTGATGGCTACCGATATGGGGTGGTGGTTACCTGTATAGGATGGTGAGGTGGTTGTTACCTGTATGGGGTGATGGCTACCTGTTTTGGGCAGTGTTCACCCGTATGGAGTGGTGGGGTGGTGGTTACCTGTATGGGATTGTGGGGAGATGTTTACATAGATGGGATAGTGGGGAGATATTAACAAGGATGGGATAGTGGGGAGGTGGTTACCTGTATGGGATGGTGGGGAGGTGGTTACCTGTATGGGATGGTGGGGAGGTGGTTACCTGTATGGGATGGTGGAGAGGTGGTTACCTGTATGGGATGGTGAGGAGGCCGTTACCTGGATGTCCTTATTGCAGTATTGCCCTCCGCGCTCCCTCAGGTACTCCATCATGGCCTCCGCTTGCTCCTGCTCTCTCTCCGATTCTCGGTGGAAAAACTCCGCTACTCGGGGTAGTGCATGGTCATCCTGCTCAAATATTTTTGCCTGCAGGATTATGCATTTGAACCAAACTTATAAACAAATAGGTGGATTCTGTACATAATATTCAACTACGCATATGCACTAACTGTCAGGTTTAATATTACTTGGATCCATATCAATTTAGTGGTGTAGTTACTATAGCTTCCTGAAGTCACATCACTGTCCAAATACTTTCAGGCCTCATAATATATGCAACTATGATTAGCTACTGCCCACGGCCACATTGTCACCAATAACTCTCTCAGAAAAAATGAGTTCAGACTTCAGACATATAGTATTGTGATAAAACTGTCTGGATTGATGACCCTCAATGAGTACATCGTGTACTCTGAAAAGCCAAGATTACATGTCCCCTATTCCTGAACACAAGAATAAAAACCATCGCGTAGGGAACATCAGACTGTTGAACAAAATGTAATCGCATATATTTGGAGTTTTCTCCCAAGATTCAATGAAAACCATATCTGCTTTTCATGAAGACAAGTGATTCTGAAGCGCTGTTTAGCACTGAAATGAGGAACGTTGCCTTTGAGTTGAAGAGCTCGTTTATTTTACCAGTCTTGCGTACAAACTTCGGAAAAGCTAGACAGTTCACACTAAAGTTTTACAAGTTACAGTCAAAAAGTGAACTTGTGAATAGTATGCATACGCAGCCAAATAGAGACTTAAAGGGTTTTCAGGAGTTGATACAACGCTGTACATTTTCCTGTGTATTCAAGCACCTGAATTTACGGCTTCCGACCTGAATCCAGCATTACGAATTCTGGACAAATTACATCGCCGTTCCGGCAGAACTCTGCTTATGTGGAAATTAACATTGCGTAAAAAGTGTAATTAAATGCGAATACAATGACATAAATACTGCAGAGTTACATTTGGTGCAGATATCAAAATATGCCAATTTAATGTGGTCAACATTAGAATGAAGTCAGCACACAGACAACTGAGACAACACATGCCTACATCTGTTTTGGCACGATTTCACACCATTTTCTATAGGCGCCCTTACCAGCGCTTCAAGTCGGTACGCGACCTCCAAAAGAAAGGTCGTAACGCCGCACACGCTCTCCTCCACAACAGAAGGAAAATTCTGTTTCGCACGACTCCCAAATGCCGTTCTATGCGCCCTGCAGACGGGGAAGCTCGTTTTTTGCTTTTTTCTTTCTGGTTCGGCCATGTTCACAACGAATCGCGCGACGATTTCAACGTTTCGGGTGACTGCTCAGTGCTCAGTGCGTCATTGCGCTACAAAAAAGTTCACATTGTATTGCACGACGTCTTATTTCTCGACTTGAAAGAAAAAAAGAGGGAGGGGCAAGGAAATGTATAGTAATACGCGCAGTGTTAAACAGATAAACTAACGGCGTTTGATCTAGTCGAAACGACAGCTTAAATCGCTTCCCGTTCAAATGGGCTTCATCCGGGGCGGCTGTACTCAACCATAGGCTGACATGGCGTGTCTTATGGGTCTAAGCATAACTGAGTTGTGAGTACGGACGGGGAAGGTGTACCAGAATAGGTGGAGCACGTGCGAGCGTGTACTTTGCACATGCAGAAACATAGACCTGCTCACATTGTTCCTCAAAAAACTCTCATTAAAACAACTTATGTAGAATCTGTTCAGGGCGGTCAATGACTTTTAAAAATGTATTTCCAAGTGAGAATCACAAAACGGTAGTCTTTCATCACCGAAAATTCATAATCGCCTAGCGAATAAAATAATTCAGGACATGACTGCTCTTAGCTTGTTTTTAGCTGGAGCATTTTAAAGAAAAACGCTGCCTACCATTTTATATAAGATTACAAGATTATGATTTTAAGTTACTCCTGTAATTTACCACTTTTGACAAACAGGTGTGAGTAGTCCTCACGTTGGGAAGTTCGCGGAGCATGGAGTTTTTTGTTTGTTTATTTTTGGCCGTGGCTGAGTCCTTGTTTTATTAAATCTGAAATGTTATTTTAATATACTCTACGACACATAAAAAGACAATGTTAATTCAAATAATTTCTTGGGTCGAATTTGTTGTCTAAAATGAGAGTTTTTTCAGCCTTGAAAGATGAAATGTAGTCTAAAACTGAAAAAAAAAAAAAATTGCAATCAATTTAATACTTCATGTGACCACCCTTTGCCCTGAAACCTAGGGACACTGTGAAGTAATAGTTTTTAGTTTTAATAAAATTGGGAGGCTTTCCTTGCAAATTGGATAATTTGTCACAGTTCTGCTGATTGGCTGTGTCACATGCTTTTGTTTCCCCGGGTCATTCCAGACAACTTGAGTGATGCTCGCTCCGTGATGTTCGTTCCTTTCATAGAATACAAAAAGCCTAAGAAATATACATATTTAAAATTATATTTGGAAATGGCAAATCTGCTTCTGTATGCATGCACACTAATGCAGAAAGCAAACAAATAAACGAACAAACAAATAAACTTCCAGATCCAAATTTATATTTAAAAATCTCGGTTGCTCTAGATTTTTGCACAGGTCTATATGGCATTTCTGACTACAGAATGTGTAATGTGTTGATTGTTTATCTGGACCCATTTATTTGTTTAATTGGCGGATTCAGCATCTTTTGTCACAGTCACTCTTAGCCATGCTGCAGACTGCTAGAATATTACTGGCTTGTTACTGTTATGGAAAAAAAAATATTTCAGCAAGGAGCCTGTCATATTATATTATTGCCTTTTATGCCTTCAGCTTGCAATCTAAGCAAAAGCTAATCATTTGGTTCAAATTCCCTACATACACTACGCCGCATTAATACTATTGGATATTTTCAGTGCAGAAGCGATACAGGATGAATACATTTAGATAATGTGTAAAATGGCAGACCTCTGCCAGGAAATTGAACTAGCAAGTCATAAGTCTAGATCCTATGGTCTGTTTGGGGCTATCCCTGTAATTATCAGAGTATTAGTCTGCATGTTGAGAGCTGACGTGTTAACATTTGCCTTTGAGGTTGGCAGGTGAAGCTCCTGTATGCATGACAGGCAAGCAGAGCCGGGTTCGTTAAGGATGGGGAGGAGGTGTGAGGGGAATACCCATGTCAAGCTCTGGCTGAGGTAGGAGGTCAACACACAACCCCCTGAAACTCTCCCTGACTAAAATTGCATAGATGCCTCACATCATGGTACTTCTATCAGAGTGCATTCACTATGAGGGAATCAAGCGTGACACTGATAGGCACTGTAATTTTGTGGTCTGGTCCTGAAATTTTTGAAAAATTGAAAAATTTTCATGAATGTAAACTGCGCTTGGGTCAAAAACTAATGTACAGTCTCAAAGGGTTTTGACAGCAGCACAATATTTGCTTTTTGGCAATGTACTTCAAGCCATTGGATTAGAAAACAATGCATGCAAGGTTAAAGTGGAGACTGTTGACTTTGATTTGTGGGTATTTATATCAATGTCTGGTGAACCACGTAGGAATTTCACTCCTTTTTTTAATTTATTTTTATTTTTATTTGCAAACATTTAACAAGATGTACAAAAGATTGAAGTGCAATACGAACAATACAAACAAGAAATAAGAGGAAATTAAAAAAAAAACAATGGAAGACAATAACAAGAGACAAAAATAAGACAAAAATAAAACAAAAACAACAAAAAAACCATAATAATAGAAAAACTAAAAAAAAAAAGGTAAACAGAACAAGTAATAAAACACAAATGAAACAGGAGTGGACTGTATCAGTCACAAGTGTTCAGAATATATGATAAAGAATACTGTTGCTTGAGTGTGTGGATGAGTAAAATGTATGAGGTTTATGGGCAAAACCTTATGTAGAATAAAAAATAAAGAAAACTAATAAGCAAAAAAGAAAATAAGATAAAATAATAATATTAAAAAAATAATGATAATAACAAGAACATTAATGCTTTTAAGACATCACTTGTCAGGTTGGGGCAAGGGCTCGCAGGCAGCAAGTATAGGGCTCTGAGAAGAAGAGGGGTCCAGGTTGCTTCAAAATAATGAGTTTGGTCTTGGAGAGCGGTTGAGAGCTTTTCCATAGATATGTATTCTGTAAGGATATTTAACTAGTGTGATATGCTGAGTTTGTGTCTTGTTTGCCAGTTCCTGAGTATCGTCTTTTTGGCAGTGGTTATGGCTATAACTATTGGCCTGGTATTATTGGGTGGTGGGTTAATTACTGTGAGGTCGCCAAGTAAACTGAGTGAGGGGGATAATGGAAGGCTGCATCCCAAGAGATCTGACATTTTTTCAATGACCCTCTCCCAGAAAGTTTGTACTGGGGGGCAGAGCCATATGGCATGATAGTAATTGTCTACAGTGTTTAGTGTACATGATGAGCAAATGTCTGTGTCTATGAATCCCATTTTATGTATTTTATGTGTGGTGAGGTGAGTTCTGTGAATGACTTTATACTGTATTAGATGTATATTCGTATTTTTTGACATTGTGAAGGTGTTCTGGCAGATTTGTGTCCAGTAATCGGCATTGGGACTGACCAGTAGGTAATTTTCCCAATTGCAGTCCTTCTAATGGTGTCCATATACCTCCACCCCCGCCCCTGCCCCTGCTCCTCGAGGTAGGAAGCCACTTGTGCTCAGCACTGCTGGGCTTTTTCTTATGCCTGTGGTAACCAATCCTGTCACTGGAGATGTACCAACCCATTGGTTTTCACTCTAATGTGAGCACCGCACATTTTATGACGTACTTGAAGGCAATGTTGAAATTAAACAATGCAGGATGGTTGATTTCCAGGAGTTTGGTTGGTTAATGTCGTCTTAATGGATTCCTAGATTGAATTCATGGCTGCTCTCAGAATACAAGTGAGTGTGAGTGTAATGTATATACAGTGCACTCTCAGTGTTGCAGTTCCTTAAGCCACATCCTGCATCCTACCCTTACGCCCGTAGATTACCTAACTGGATTTTCTGCAGTCTAATTGGCTCATACAGCTGAAGTTCATGGTCCAGCTGTCACAGGTGATACCCTCTTCTCTGTAACCGTGTGACTGCATTGTAGCAGTCTGTCAAACTCCAGCTTTGTTCTTTTGTCATCTGATATGTCATATTTCATGCATGACTATTTTTTGAGCTGTCATTTTCTAAATCATCTCAAAAACTCTCATTCATAGATCACACACCTTTGTTGTGGATAGTAAAGAAATTAATGCCAACTTAAATAACGTGAACATTCTTGATGAAATGTCTGTAGTATGTCAGTGTCATTCGTTGTAATGGTTGAGAGAAAAATGGGGGCGAGGGGGAGGTAACTGGACAATGTGTACTCATACCCGGTCAGCATAACGTGTTTACCAGCCATGAGAGTGATGCTGGTATCCAGTTAGTTTGTGTGTCCATCATCAGGGTAAATTTCAGCAAGACCAGGACTAAAACCACCCACAACTGCTATTAAAGATTTTCTTAGTATTTTTGTAGGTGTTTATAGTATTTTCATCTGTGTTTTTTTGTTTGTGGACAATTTTTGTGAACACAACAGCTTTGCTACGTTTTAAGATGCAGTTACTGAACTTCACATGTGAATAGTTGGGATAGAAAGGAAGGTTGAGTTCAAAGATGAGTGTGGTCTGAGTACGTGCTGTATGAATGTCTTACACTGAAATACTATTATGGAAACAACACCTGCATCGCCGTCACGGCTGGTACGATCCCAGATGGTCTCAAGTTTCACGGTGATACAATGTTGCTGTAATATTGTAGCAACCTTGTGAAAATGTTTTTGTTTACTTGGCACTACCCTCAAATCAAGATCCTGTTGCATGAGGTCAGTTTGGTTGATTCTGTCTGTTGTCACCTCAAACAAAGCCTCTCTTTTGCGACAATTCCCAGTGCCAACTTTCTACTGAATGATAAGAATGCATGTACTGAAATTTGGCACAAAATAAGATTTGATTCTCCTTCATAAATCATTATAGACTGGGAGGCTATTTTTTGACGCAGTTGATCCATGGCTCTGAAGAGAATTCTGTCACTTTTATCCTGGTGCTAATGCTTGGCCATGGCGAGCGTGGAATACTAGCTTTGATTCCTGATCCCTGTCACTGGTCGCATGCCACTGGCTTATTTGCACTCATGCCAGCAAGTGGCAATTGGATGCTGGGTAATGTAGCTGGACAGAGGATGACTAGAGTTCGATGGGCAGTCCAGATGTATCTGGCATGTTGCTGTGTATGTAGGAATGAGGAAAGGTTAAAAAAAAGATATTGTGATCCTATAACGGCATTACAGGATCTTAGAGTAAGGGTCTAGCTAGCCGCTGCAAACGATGCACTGTTAAGGTGATTGTCTGTTCCCTCACTGACTTTCTGAACTTATTTTTGAAAGTTAAATTAATTTGTGATTTTTTTTATCAGTTGATTGGCTGGATAAGGTGTTCTCATTATCCTTTCTCATGTTCCTGCATTGTTGGATGGGCTATATGTTCTGGAGGGGTTGATAGGCTAACTCATGTTTCAGTTTGGCTGAATACCCAGAATTAGTAATAGTATATTCATATGCTATTTAAAGTTCAAGCAATCTTATAAACTGAAATTCAATAGAAGATCGGAGAGGATATGCAGATAACCACCAGTGAGTTTGTGTCCATGAATCGCCCAAGTGTAACAGTACCTGTAACATGATAGTAGCACAATAGGCTCCCTGCTATCAGTTTTTGTCACCATACACTTTTACACTTTAGCATGCTATCCGTAAATTACATGTGTTAGGGGCTTTTGATATCTTGCATTTTGTTTACCTGTCATTTTTTGTGACATTTAATTATTTATTATATTAAAATGTTTTGCACCCATGCATTTTATGTTGCTCTACAAGGCACTTTGTGCAGTTTTTCTGCTTTTCTACTATGTCAACATAAATTTGATGGGGTGTCGCTACTGAAATTGGATATGTTTTTCTCCTTGAGGTTAAATTCCCAACATTTTCAGTTTGGTGATAAAAATTTCTTGGTTCTTCTGCATTCCGTCCAAGTAGTGTTTGGGCGTTATTAGTTTGCGGAGGTTTTCAGACGGTTCGCCTCTAATCTAATCTAGACCGGTTTCTGCATAGGGAGTGCAGTGTGAACTTTCCCCTTTGAGGAAGAACACTCTTTCTTTGGCCCTGGTACAAAAATGACGGAAAGACGAGATTCCTTCTGGAGCGGCGGAGGTGTGAGCGCATGCGGAGGATAGTGTTTCAACTCTTGTGGAGACGCGATACGTATCAGGCCGGGAGATCCAGTCACATTTCGCTGGTCTCCCGCTTTCACTGATACTTTGGGGCTTTGCACTTCACTCTGCCACATTTTCTGAGCGAGACCCACAGCCCTACAGACCATTCCATCATCCAATCCCTGTTGAGCCGCTGTTGGCCAATTAGTGATTGACAAATCAAAACGACACCATATTGGCACCATTCACCAACTGCACTGCTTTCTTTTAGCGACTTATTCCTCCCTCCTGTGCTTCGCCTGAGCCACTCTCGGGGGTCAGTTGTGCTAATGGCAGCCGCTGGGCAGTTCTAGAATATGTGACATAGTCAGTCACACAGGACGCCATCCAATCAGAGGTCACCAAACAGGTCTACTGTAGTTGCCTTGAGGTGTCATTTGTCCCCAACCCCTGGGGGTCAGATTTGCCTCATTTGGCAACAGAAAGGCTACACCTATGGCTGGCTGTGTTTGCCGGTGAGAGTACGGTCTCAGGGGTGTGGGTTCTGAGACTGTGGATGGGGCCATCTGAGGTGTTAGTGGTGTTGGGAGGCAGAATGGAAGCACCCAGAATTTTGAAAGGCCAGTGTAATTCTATAAGGTATAGGGACTGAAACCAGACTCTGTGGAGGCATCTGTTTTTCAGGGGTTGGTTTTTGTTTTCAGAGGAGTCGGGACACCTTGGCTGTCCGTAGTGCGGCCTGCTGCTCCAGAACACCCCGCTGTGGTACCCAGGGTCCTTGGCAGTGGGTCAACTGGGTGAGTAACCTCTGCTCGCAGTGTCCTGCAGAGACCCCACTCCCTGCTCTTAAAAGAAGATCCCTTACAACAAAAACACAAATAAAGGCACGCGGCCACCCTGCTGGCCCAACCAGATTCAAACAACAAACCGCCTCTGGTGCAAAGAGCACAGGTAGCGTACAAACACATGAAAACCGCAATGCAAGTTTCTCCCAGGGCCACAATACTTGGCTAGTGTTTGCCCTGGATGCTGACTGCCACTGAAGGAGGGTGTGAGGGTAGGAGGGAGAGGGGTTGGTGATCCTTCAATCAGTGCTTTAGTAGTGTTCAGCAGAGTTTCTTATCTACAGTCACTTGGAGGGTAAACGCAGGTGGCAAGATCTGGGATCAAAGGGCTTTGGGTCGTAGAGGGGAAAAGTGCCTTTCCAAGAAAAAGCCAAGAGAAAGTGTTGAATCTTCGATAACTTGTTGACCTTGGTATCAAATATTACACAGCAAAAAAGTTGATCAAATCAAATATTCTTTAATGTAACTTAAAAGCTTATTTTTCTATGTAAAGTTGAAAATATTGGCTTTTTAAAAATCATTTTTGCTTGAAAACTAGCATTTTCTTACTATATTGTAAAATCCTGCAATGAGCGCAACTGTCCAACCTCTTTCCTCATTGACAGTGTTTTTGTCTTTTTCAGTTATAAAAAGTGATAAATAGTAATTAAGTCAAAATATAAGCCAAAAATGCTTTTTAAGATTCACTTATTTTGTGATATTTAGGATGAATGCAGGATTGACCCAAGCTGGTTGAGAAGATTATGGCTTACGTATGGAAAACATCAGTGTCATGCACCAACCTTTGGCTAACTGCTCGCTGCACTGCTGCATTGTGGATGACATTGTTTTCATAGAAAACACCCCTCTCCACTTGAAAACATTTTTTTGAAATGGGTTGAAGATAATCTGTCTGTTGCATTAAGCAACTGTTTACATCTACAGTACCCTTTAAGGGCAACATTATGTAAGTGTATTTAAAAATACACTGCTCGGCCAAAAAAAAGTCGCACACTCAAATATTTAGTTGGAACCCCTGTACCTTTGATTACAGTGCATATTTGTCTTGTCATTGTTTTGACAACTATATGCAATGCCAGAACATTTATTTTCGATCAGAAATGCCATCATTTTTGGCCGAGATCTTGTCTTCTCGACATAATGGTTGAACCACTCGGTGGTCTTTCTTGAGCACATCCCAATAACTTTTAATGTGTTTAAGGTGAGGACTTTGTGGTGGCAAATTTGTTTGTGAAAATGATTCCTCATACTTGTTTTTTTCATTCATGGTTTTCTTTGCTAAATACAGGCCAATAACTTGCCCGTTCTGAAATACTGTAACATCTTTTCCACCATCAGGGGATGCGTCTTCCGACATGATTTTTTAAGAAATGAGTAGCAGCGCGCTTCATCAGTCAGGGTTAAAATGATTATTGCCAGCTGAAACATATTAATAACCGCAATAATGATCCAATTATAGAATTTATTCATTAATTTCCAAACGGTGACTTTTTTTTTTTGGCCGGGCAGTGTATTAATTATGCATACAATAATGTCTACTTATTACATATCTGTAGAACTTTTCCTTCTTCCCAGCTCATAATATATTTTAGTTTTTTATTCCCCTAAGTACGTATCACTTTTGCAAAAATTTCATTGGCTGAGAGTGCGGGAAAAAAATAGCAACGCTGTTAGTATTTATCTAAACTGAATACCAAGTGTAACATTGGTTGAATTGGTATGGCTTAGCACTGTGGCAAGCTAGCAGAGTGCCACTCTCATTACTAAGTTAAAGTTACTTAGCTAGCAAGCTAGGATGCACGCAGTTGGCCTACCTTTCCATTACCTTTATGTATCATTAGCTTGTTAGCTAACAAACTAACATTAGCTAGCTACTCAGTTGACCGTGAATTTGGCAACTGTTGCTAGTTCAAATGCAAATGTCTGTGTCTCACTGCCTGACTGAGTCGCCGAGTGATGGAGTTGGCCCAATGCTAATATACAATGGGACTTACCATTACGGTGCTAAAGGAAATTACATTTGTTTTCTATAAAATCACACAATTCAGTAATGTGATAAACAGAATCTCGTACACTTGGTCGTGTCAGATGAAAGTTATGAAACTTGTTGGATAAACCCTAACTTTACTCAACTTGTTTCATAACTTTCATATGACATGACCGGATGTGTAAGATCCTCTATATCTGTTCCATTATTTCGTAATCCTACATTGCACATTGGTGCTAATGCATTTACATTTTTAGATTGTGTAAACATTTACTGTAAATGTATACACTGTGTTTATCATTGTCTTTACCACAATTACCACAGAGGCAAAATCCATGGCAGTGAGTTACGAGTGCATTTTGGTAAATTTATTACGGCAATTGAATATCCTGGTGCTAAAAGTACTTAAGTCACAGAATATCTATTTTTAGAAAATTGAGAAAATCCTCTTGGGTAACGATGAAAGACGTTTACCCATCTTTACCTCACGGTGTGTGAAAATGTGACTTAAGTATTTGTAGCTCTAGGCTCATCAATTGACAAATTATGGGAAAAAAAAACAAAAGGAAGAAAGAAAGAAAACTTCTGCTTCCACTTATGATAGCACTTGCAGTCTGAAGTAGCGTTGATAGAATCCTGAGCCCGTCATGTTCTCTTTGTGTTCTGTGCTCGCAGAGAAAATAAGCATGACATGTTCCTGGCAAGTGTTGTATTTCACTGCAGCTAACACAAACATGCACACACACACAAACACACACACGTACACGCACACGCACACGCACACGCACGCGCACACATACACACACACAGACACACACACACACACACACACGGGCAGTGATGGCACATGCCTATAGGGGAAGGGCTTCCACTGTGTGTGGCCTCTGACTCCTCCCCCAAAGGTCCACCTCTGTCAGATCCAAATGGAACTGTGTCAATGAGCTGACGGACTTCCATTGATCCAAAAGTAATTGAACAGTGACTTAATTCATGGTTTTTGCCATGTATTCCTGTGCATTGGATATGAAAATAGCAATTGGAAGTGGTGGAGTCTGCTTGCTTTAATTTGAGGGTATCTTGCTGGCTTTAATTTGTGGGCATTTTACATCAATTCCATGTGGACAATTTAGGAACTTGCAAATATTGGAGGCTTTTCAAATGCAGTACTTGTAAATTTTAACATTTGTCATATGACAGAGCCTGTTTCCAGATTAAAAATCATGTAGTTTAAAAGTGTGCATGTGGTTTACCCTCTTGCTCTGTAAGGGAACATACAGCTGATAGATTGAATGATGGATGGATGATACAGTAGATGGATTAGCAGTAGCCACCCCCCCATCCCACCCCCTATAGATCTGCGCTGTGGTCTGAGCGACCCAATATTATTTCTTTTAAAGCACCAGCCTTTGATCCTCCCTTGTTGCTGAGCACTCCCTGCAGAACACCCATGCAGTGCGGGGTGTGGGGGTCCCCCACATGTGACAGGGGCAGCAGGTGTGAAAGCGGGGACAAACAGACTGCGGCCAAATTTAGCTGAGTGGCCAAAATTTGGGGCTTGATGGCGTTAACAATTTCCTCCATTTCTGGGTGGCTGTCACGGCCTCTCCGTTTCTCACTGGTGGTCCAGTTTGGTACAGTTGCCCTGCACACAAATGGCAATGGGAATCAATGTTTTCTGTCGGCTTTCATGACCAAAGTCACTGAGGGGGGCAGGAGTGGATGTGGAATAACAAGCAGTTCTTCATGAAAGTAGTGTTGAACATCAATCGGACAGTTTGCGGGTCTTTTAAGAGGAAATAAAGTCTTTTAGGAATACATTTAAATGTCTTTTATTTGAATATGTGATTTTTAAATAATAGTTATGGTTATGTGTACAGCAGGGGTCTCAAGCTCAAATCCTGGAGGCCTGCTGTGTCTGCTGGTTTTTGGCATGCTCCGGCACTTAACATGCTTAATTTACTGATTGGATGAAGAGTCCAAACACTTTTGGCCTTTTTTTGTGCAAAAGTGCTGGCCTGGCTTTACCTGGTTTGACTCAGCATGTCAGCCCAGTGTGGCTGGGATTTGCACGTCCAACAGGGCTACTCGCTTGAAGCTGTGTCTTTTGGTGATGATGGGCTTGTCGTGAGTCGATGTTGTTTAAGATCAGCGCCTTAGTAAGCACTTTCTACTATCGCAATGTGTGTGCAATGGTTGATGACCAAGCCCTTTAATGTCGCTGCAGGCTGCCTGAGGGCTGGACCAGCGTCTTTTGGCTATGCTCCTGAGGTGGTCCATCCTGGACGTGACTTGGCACAACTTGGCGCTATTAAAATGGTAATCAAAATGCAAACATGTTCTCAATTGTACACCTTCCCAAGTTCAATACAGGAAAGAAAAATTGTTCAACTTGGCGTGGCCCAGAAGTGCCAATCGAACAATGTTTATGAGGCCTGACCTAGCTGCCGATTGAAAAGAAATCCCTAAAACCTGTAAACACTGCAGCCATCGAGGATGGGAGTTTGAGACCTTTAGTGTACAGAGTATCCTGTAAAATAATGATGATGATAATAATAATAATAATAATAACAACAGTTTTTTAGTTCTATGTTGAAGTGTAGGGTGTAATTCAAATTTGAATGGCAAAACAAAACTTGTATGCTTGGTAGAACTTGAGAACTATCTTGCAGCTTACTGGAATATTTTCCATGAACTGGAATGCATGAGTCATTGCAAATAGGAAATGATGAGTGAGAAAGTAAGCATGTCTGCTGCTTTTTTTTTTTTTTTCAAAAATTGCATTAGCTTGACTATATTTTGAGAAGTTCCCTTTCAGCTGTAATTTTGAAACTCCGGTTTCTGCTTGAAATTGACTTTTTGTTATGATCCAAACCAAGAACGAAACGCGGAGTCAGAGTTCAATCTAATAGTAGAGTTTATTGATAGTAATACCGTATTGACAGAGGGATGGAACCCAGAGCAGAATGACACATTTTAGTTCAGATGGTACAGGCTTCGGTACAAAGGGCGTGTCCATGTGTGGCCAGTGGTGATCCGGTACAGCTGCCAGATGGAGTGCACACTTTGCCAGAGCCAAGCACTGGGGAGTTCAGCAGGATTGCAATACCAATGATGACTGCAGCAGGCTCAGGAGGTGTTCCTGATAAATTGGGCAGAGGAACAGACTGAAGGAAGGTTTATAGGATAGCATTTTCAATTCTGGAGCCCAAGAGTGCGGCTTGTTAGCTTGTTCCTATTAATAGAACTGGGAAGAGAACGTCCATATTTAACGATCCTTAAAGATTATAAATAATTTCCGAAGATGATGAACTTTTACTTGGAAACTCTGACTGGTTACTATAGGCCAGGGGTCACCAACTCCATTCCTGGAGGGCTACCATCCTGTAGGTTTCTGCTCTACCTCCAGTTCGGCACACCTGATTCAACTAATTAGCCACTCAATTGCCCAGCTTAGTGATCTTGTTAAGAAGCTAATTGGTTGAATCAGCTGTGCTGAATAGGAGACAGAGCAGAAACCTACAGGATGGTAGCCCTCCAGGAACAGGGTTGGTGACCCCTGCTATAGGCCATAAAGCAAGCGACAATACAGCAACCAGCACTCTTGAAGTAAGGAATGCTGTATATGAAGAGTTTGTTTCCAAAGTGCGATATATCCATTTTACTCAGTTTGAGTAAATCAGCCTTTTCTATGTTGACACCTATTGCATTTTATAGAAAAACACTAACTTTCTATCTGAACACATCTAAACATCTAAACACATCTAAAATGCACACTAACTGCTGGATGGGTGGAGACATGAAGGAGATTCACACAAGGGTTGTAAAAATACCTCTCCCCCTCTGAGGGGCGCCACCTGACGGCCTAGTGGTAGACCCAGGATGCTGGCGCAAGAAATCACAAACCGGGGGGAGGTCCAAGATGTGACGCTTTGGGACCCAAGAATGCAGCCTGTACTCCTCCCAGACCGCCAAAAGTTGCCAGAATCTAATGCCCGGTGAAGGTGTGATCACCGTCGATGAGCCTGGGGGGAGGCAGGGAACAGGAGGGAGGACTGTAGGGAGACGAAAACATGGGTTTAATTCTTGAGATGTAGAACACTGGGTGAATATTAAAAAGGGAACAGGGGAGGAGGAGCCTAGCAGCATATGAGGAAAACACTCCTGATATGGTGAATAGGCCAGTGAACTGGGGGGGGCGAGCTTCCTCAACATCTCTTGGAGAGGGATGTTCTTTGTGGTGAGCCAGACCTTCTGTTCCATTTGGTCGGCAAGAGATGGTTGGTGACAACATTGGTGACAGTGTTGGTTACTTGATTTGGAGCAGAGTGCATAGAACAGGCTGCAACAAACTCCGGGGTATCCTAGCAGATGGTTGGCCAAAGGCACTGACAAGTGCGGGTGAGAGCATGAGAGGTGCTAGGATGACATGCTTGCTGAGAGGCATGAGCCTAGGAGAGGACCTTACCTCTTACTCTCTTGGGGACAAAGAGACAGTTAGGTGGAATGTTCGGTAGAGACGGACTGGACTGCAATACCTCTTTGACCTCGATGTCCTTGTAGCTTGGTGACTGGCTAAAGACCAGAAGGATGGTGTCAGGAGGATCTTTGGGCACTGGAGAGTACAGATGAGATAAGGAGTCAGTCTTGGCATTATTAGCACCAGAACGTTAAGTCCAGTCGAAGTTAAAACTTGTGAAGAGGAGGGATCACCACACTTGCCTGGGGTTCAGCCTCTTAGCAGTCGAGAGGTACTCCAGGTTGCAATGGTTTGTCCAAACAAGGAAGATAAGTCTGGACCCCTACAACCAGTGCCTCCACTATTCGAAAGCAAGCTTCATTGTCAACAGCTCCCGATCACCGATGGACTAGATCCTCTCAGTGACAGACAGCCGACGAGAGAAGTTTTGGCACAAGGGTGTAATTTTCCCTCGTCTACTCGCAGAGAGTGGATAGCCCCTGCACCCACATCAGAAGCATCGACTTCTATGACAAACTGACACTGGGTGTCAGGGAGCGATGGTAAATAATTCTTTGAGATGGTTTAAGGCAGAGGCCGCCTGGGGCGTCCAGGCAAAGAGAGTCTTGATGGACATAAGCGCTCTCAAGGCAGCAAAGGTAGAGTTCCCTTGAATGAACCATTGATAGAAATAAGCAAATCCGAGCAACCTTTGCATCTCCATGCAGTCTTTAGGGCCTGGCTAATCCAGCACAGCCTACTTTCTGGTGATCCATCTTTAAAGCACCATGCATTACAATGAAGCTCAGTAATGAGATGGGGCAATGAAATCACACTTCTCTGGTTTAAAATGAAGTTAGTTTTCCAGACATTGCAGGTATGGTCCTCCAGGGTTTGAAAGAACACCAGTAGATCATCAGAGTCAACACAGACAAAACAGGAGACCATGTCTTGGATGACATCATTAATGAGGTTCTGGAACACAATGGGGGAGTTGGCTAGCCTGAACGGTGTCACCAGACATTTTTAGTGGCCAGAGGGGGTGTTAAATGCTACTTTCAGTCCATCTCCTTCCTGCCTGTGCACAAGGTGTTAGGCGTTGCACAGGTCCAGCTTGGTGAAATAACGACAGCCCGGGAGGTTGGAGAAAGTCCATCTTAGGAAGAGGGTAACAATTTTTGATAGTAGTGGCATTAAGTCCCTGGTAATTATTGCAGGGTCATAGAGACCCATCTTTTTTTGGCCACGAAGAAGACACCAGCTCCGGCTGGTGCCAAAGAAGCTCAAATGACTCTGGAAGCCAGGGACTTATTTATGTATTCCTCCATACCCTGGGACTCTTGAGTAGTTAAGGAATATGGCCGACCCTTGGGAGGGCGATGTTCCGGGTAGTCGATAGCGCAATCATTAGGTCTGTGTGGGGGAAGTGATGTAGCTTGGGCCTCGCTTAATGCCAAATGGAGGTATTGGTAAATAGGGGGAACTTCCCTCAGGTCTGGCGGCTCCTCCTGATGGTCAGAGGAAGGAGATATAGTGGGACTGGAAGCTGAATGAAGGCAGGACTGAGAACATGATGAACTTTACTCCAGGATGGATCCTGAGGGCTAGTCCACACCAGGGTTGTGATGCTCGAGCTGCTCAAGCCAGGGTGTTGCCAACACCACTGGGGCATGCGGTGACTCCATGATGAAAAGTGCCAACTCTTTGGAGTGGTTAACGAAGGTCAACATGGACACCTACTGGGTTACCACTGTGAGGTCAGGAAGGGCAATCCCTGTGAGACTGTGGGACAGGAAGGGCTTTCGCAGTGGTTCAGTCGGGATCCTCAGGCTGCGAACGAGACCAAATTGGTAAAGTTTCCATTTGCCCCGGAGTTGACTCAGGACTGGAAGGAGATTTGGCAACTCTACCAAATCAGGCAAACAGGCAAGTGTGGACGCGAGGATGTGACCGCGTCACCAGACTGCACCTCTCTCTCAGATATTACTCGCATGCACCGAACAGGGCATTCAGCAATAGCATGGTAAGCACTTTCACAGTACAGGCATAGATTTTGCTTTATTCAGTGCAGCCATTCCCTAGGGGACAATTTATGAAGCCTGGCCCGGTCAACAGCCATTGGCACTGAAGGAGTTAAGTCGAATGGAGCTCTGGGTTGAGCATCTTGAGATGCAGGCAGGGTAAGTGCTTGTAACCTCGCTAGCCAATCTAGTCGCCACTCTTGCTGCTGGATGTATATTCTGAGCACTAAGCCAAGTTGTCTTGGTTTGGGGATAGGACACAGGTGGTTAGTTTGCCCTGAACTCACTCTGCCAAGCCGAATAAATAGGTGCTGTAAAGCCCCCAGGCATTCCAGTGCGTAAAGGCAGTCGGAATTCCATAATTGGTGGAGTAGTCAGACACTGACAAGCTGCCTTTTGGGGTTTTTTGGATAACTATTGTCATCATTCACTACAGTCATCATGACTCACCCATTATGTCTTCGTCATCATTGTTCTTAAACCAGTGTGAGTTCATACTGCTTGGAGAGGCTGCAGGAGGATCTGCCAGATTTGAATGCTTCCGTATTTTTTAATTTGAAATATATGTCAACCCAGTGCAATGTGATTAATTTTCTTAAACTCAATTTTGGGGTGAGGCTGAGACCAGAGCTGTGACATTACAGAAAATATTGAGAACAACTGGAGACCCCTGTGGTCAAGAAGCAGAAAGTATGGATGAGGCATGGCAGTGGACTATCCTGGGTCTTCTGTGCTTAAAATTGCTGACTGTAAGGTCTCCCTCTGGGTGCGATCCGTGTCAGATCCGTTATGCTGCCGTCTCTGTCACCTTTGACCCCGGTGATCACTGCACTTCCTTCTTGGATTAGGAGGCTGCAGCAGGCTTCCTGGTACGTGCAGATCTGGTCCGATCATCCTGGATTTGCGCCATGGTGCTGTCTCCCATTTCAGCTCATGTACAAGAATCATTCCATGGCAAGCATTGTGCTGTGTGGTGCCTTTTCAGTTTAAGCTACCTCACCAGTGTGACCCTATGCTCGTAGCTTTAAAATGTCAGGCAGTTAAGAATAAAATTAACAGGAAAATTAAATTGAAAATGCAATTTTAAAATGAAATGGTAAACTATCATTTTTTAATTAATTCATTTCCATGACAAATGAATATTTGTTGAAGAATATTTATTGAACGGAGTATAAATAAAGACTTAATACTATCAAACTAAGTGAAAAAGCTTTTACATTTGCATTACATTAATTTATGGGCATAAAAAAATCAAGTTTTCTCTACAGTTTTCTGCCTCTATAGGCAGTGGGGGCGGCATATTTGAAGACTTAATTTTCTGGTGACTGAGAGGAAATGCTTTGGTTGCCAGTAAGGCTGAGTCGTGTCATGAGGGTCAGTCCTGTTTTTATGCCAACATGATTATGTTTCAGCTGTTCAGTCTTTGTACCATTTGCTTCATGCACTTTCTGAAATACATAAAACTACTCCACACCCAGGGCTGTGAATGCCTCAAAGATGTGCAGACTTCTGGGAATGCACACCACAACTCCTCACAGACTTGTAAAAAATGCTTGTTAACTTGGTACATTTGCTCATTAACAGCTTATATTTAGGAAAATGGGCACATCACCTCTGTCAGTCCCTGGTTATGCTCATGCTCAATGCTCATGTGCAGTTTCAGATTGATTAGCTTACCAATTGAGAAGAAAAACTGATTCAGACAGAGGGACAGAGACAGAGTTTTCCTCATTTTAGGGTAGGATTAATACAGGAGCAAGTTGTTCTTTTCTTATAAATAAGGCTGTTGTCACCTTATGCTTGGTGTTGAGCAGAGGCCGGGATGACCTCTATTCGCACCAAATCCAGGTGCATGTGCTGTTGCCGGGGTGACAGGCAGATTTGCCGATTGGTCAGTTTTGCTTTGCCACTTGTTGATCTCACAATGCAACAAAACCATCTGGTGGTTGATTCCCACACAACTCAGACAGATGAAGGGAATAATGTCCATTTGCAGAATATGTTTAAGGCCTGAGCAGAGACTCTGAGAGGAGTTTACCAGAGTCAGGTCATGAAGCTCAGCAGGAGGTCTTGCCTTCACTGCCATTTTCCTGTTTGCCATTCACCGTACACTTTGATGTATAAGTATGGATTAAAATGAGAAAATGTTACCGAGTAGTTTAGACAGGGTATATTTGGATGCATGTACGATGTTCATGATATTTCATATTACATTTTAATTTGATTTTGCACATTGTCAGATCATAGAATTGTGTCTTCTGGTCAAGTTGCATGGTATCTACTGGGCACTTTGTGGTAAAATTCATCTCCTGTACAAGAAAGTGAAATTGCTGGTCTTGCAACTTATGCAATGTGTCCTTTTTATTTTTAATATTAGGCCATGAAATTTCCTCTGTGTGTGGATTGCCCTCTGGAGAATCTAAGCTTAATTTGCAAATGCTTAATGTGCTTAAGCATTGATGTGCTAAAATGATATTGGTGTTTGATTTAGGTTTTTTTTCCTGCCGATGGCAGTATGGACAGTGAGGTTTGCAGCGTGTAGAATGAGTTCACCTGAGCACTGAGGGATTCTATCCTGACAGCCTGGACAAGTCTGTTATCAGCCCAGTAATGGCTACATGGCCAGCAGCCCCAGAGCTTCATGATCGGCCCAGAGTGGGCCCTTTGGTCCCCCTTTCTCTCAGGATATCTGTGATGGTGCCCTGGATCTCAGTGGCGGGCATGTTATGGCATGTACCACTCTCTCTGCCCTTTTCCCGCACTCTTGTAGCCTCTGTTTGCTTTGGTGGGGTACAGGATGAGTGATGTAGTTCCCAGATGAGTTTGGGAAACCCCCACCACCCTCCTCTCGACTGGTCCTGGTAACACTTAGAGTTATTGGCTCAAAGTGTAAGAACATTGTTTTATTGAAAAAGCCAAATTAAAAATTGGAAAGTGATCGTTTTTCTTAGAGAATTTTTCAATTGCTGAGTAAGTTAAGCATTATTGAGCTAAAACTGATTGATAGGCTTTCACCCAAATGATCGAATATCAATCACTGTGTCAAATCTGGACTTGGGCAAGCCCTTACCTACTGTGACATCTGATTGCTCACACATACAAGTATATACATGAATTTTCCATGAAGTTGGGTCTTGAATAATATTCCCTGTTTTCCCCCTGTCCTGGCCCTTTCCTTTCTCTTGCTTCCAAGGTCATAAGTGAATATTTTTGTTGGCTTCGTGATCCATGAGGTTTTTTGCTTTTGGCTGGCTCCACGCTTTATGTCTAGAGCTGTCTATTTCCCTGGAAAGCAGAAGGCTCAACTCGGGCAGGTTTTTAAGAAACTGGAAAAATGGAACAGGTGCTTGCAGCGCTCGACAGCTCATCTGGGAAATGCATATGAGCTGAATGAGATTATAATGTCAAAAAACAGGAAAAAGAGGAAATGCAAGACTGAAGTGAGCAGCTATAGAGATTGTGACATTGCTTTGAAAATACAGTGTGTCTTATGTTTTAGTCTGTTTTTGTTTTAGTACGCTTTTGGCATTTAAAAATGGCTAATGCAAATGACATTTTTTGTGCTCTAGAATGACATTTTATTTCAATTAAGCAAATATTTTTTGGTTATTTTGACGTTGGGACCTCAGTCCTAATTTATCACAGTAACAATGATTGAATTCTAATATGAACAATGCATGCTTCTGTGCATGATGTCACGAAGGCTGAAATAATTCCATCACAGAAATAGTACAGATAGTACATGGTGAAAAGAAAAAACTAGATATCAGTGGAACAGAAAGGTCAGCTGTACCTCATGCAAAGTACCAGTGATACTTTGCACTTGGTTTCAGGTTCCTTCTCCTGGTGTGGAAAAACCTAAAATGTCACTGCTGACAGAAATTGAGTTTGACCCTTATTTGCACTTACTAGATTTTGCGGCTTTTTTTATGTTACTATCATGCATGGAATTGCTTGAAGTTTGGATATTTTGCTCAGTAAAAACTTATTAAGTCCCTGATTAATATAACTAACTCAGTATGGTGAAAGTCTGATAGTGCATTAGAAACACTGGCCATTAGTGTTATATGGAATGTTGAAATCAAGCTTCGATTTCTTTTTTTTTTTTTGTTGTTAAAAAATGGCTGGAATCATGACGTTTTTCTTCAATTGCAGGGAACTTGCAACAATGGACTTTCTAGATTTTTCCAGATCTGATGAGCCTTATTTATGTTATAACAAAGGGTCCAATGGATATGCAGTTGCTGCTCATTTCATGGATTGAATCTACGGAGCAGATTAGAGCAAATTGAACAGTTTGACTATCTGGAAAGCTTTGTTTCTTGTGTTGAAGGCAGATCATAGTACCAGCAAATCATTCCAGTTAGTAATGAGGGACTTGCATGAGAATGTAAGTAAATGTCAGGACAGGACCCTGTTTGTTTCTTTGTGGTTATATAAGGTTTTGACTGAGTATATGTTTTTTTTTTTTTTTTTTTTTTTTTGCTAATGTATGATGAATGTTCAGTATTTCTTGTAAAATGTGGCTTAAAGACCATATGGGTTCTGGGCTCCTGGTACACCCATTTATTTCTATTGCAGTGCTACTGTTGATGTGACTGACCACTCTAGCTGATAAATGTGTTTCTTTCCGTGGTTTATCTGAGTTTTTTTTTTTTTTCCCAGTATATTTGAGCGTTGGGACTCTTAGTTTCTCGATACAAGTCCAAGAGAGCTGGAAAGGATTACGGACTTGTGAGAAGATGTTTTAAACATTTTAAGCATTAAAATACAAAAATATGTTTCATTGTGAAAAAAAAGTCAGTCTTCATTTTGGCACGAAAAGATTGGACAGGCGATTAATTGATATAAATGAGGTTTTGAATCATGTTGAGTCGACACTGCTTCAGAGAGCAGGCCAGTGCTAACAGGTGGTGGGTTTCCCCCTCTGTGTGGAAATGGCCTGAAATTGACACTTGTAGCCTCTAAATTACATGTTGGCTTCCTGTCCTCTGGCCCCCAGGTCAGGAGCGCACAACTGCAATGCGTTTTGTGTGACTGGCGGTCGTAATTCCCTAATTATCACGCTGCCCTTCCCTCGAACTGCTCCACAGGTTTGGTTACCAGAGCAGCACTGCCTGATGTTCTGTTGATTCATCTATTCTCACTTCAGTTCATCTCAACTTTATTTGAACGGCACTTTTTTTTTCCCAAATGGCTTTGTAACCAAGCAGCTTTACCGGGACATTGGCCTGACACAAAGGCTTAAAGTAGAAAACCAGGAAATAATTCATACTATAACAACTGAAAAAATTTTATTCACGGTAAAAATATTTTTTATTCACCAACGTTTCAGCATTAAGGCCTTTTTAAAGATGCAAAAAGCACTGGAGTGTGCAATTATTTTCTGTATTTCTACTTATAGTTTTACTCGAAATAGGCATCTCCCAGGTATATCACTTCCATTACCTCCTTTTCAAGTCACTCTCAAAACCTTAAGTAAGGTGACTGAAGCAAAGGAAAAACTTATTAGCTGGTAAAAAGAAAACCTGAAACAGATTCAATGACGGGAACCCAACTGCCACTGAATGGCGGCAATTAATTAGGAAAAAAAAGACTAGTTAAAACAAAATTTGACAGGAAGCAGGAAAATAACAGTATGTTGATTTAATGGACAACTTATGCAAACACCGATCACCCACACCATGCTAATGCTTGGCAAAAACTGCTTGTGGTTTCAGAATGGCATCAGTTCTTTGTGCCATGGTTTCAATAAAATGTTGGAAACATTCCTTTGAGATTTTGCAAATTTCCTGTTTTACCACATCCCAAAGGTACTCTATCGGATTCAGATCTGGTGACGAGGGAGGGTGTTTAAATTGTGTCAATAAAGAGATGCTCATGTTCAGTGACAATATTCAGATTGAATGCAGAATTCAAACAATGTTTGATTGGTATTAAGGGGCCCAAAGTGTGCCAGGAAAATATTCTCCACACAACTGCACCAACATTAGCCTGAGCTGTTTTAACAGGCCAGGTTGGGCCCATGGATTCTTGTTGTCGACGCCAAATTCTGACTCTGCCATCTGCGTATTGCAGCAAATATTAAGATTCATCAGATCGTACTTCCGTACTTCATCCGTCCAGTTTTAATGAGTCTCTGTCGACTGCAGCCTCAGATTTCTGTTCTTGGCTGACTAAAGTAGAACTCAGTGTGATCCTCAGCTGTTGTAGACTATTCGCCTTAAGGTTGCAGGTGTTATGCGTTCTGAGATGCTTTTCTGCTCACCCCAGGTGTAAAGAGTGGTTATCTGAGTTACCGCAGCCTTTCTGTCAAATTTGAACCAGTCTGACCATTCTCCTCTGATACTCCCATCAACAAGGCATTTCTGTCTGCTGAACCAATGCTCATTGGATTTTTTTAAAATTCTCTCCATTTTGTACCAACTGTAGAGTCTATAATTCATTAATGTCCCCGAAGATGTCCATTCACAGAAATACTCAAACCACCTCTGCCACCAATGACCATGTCATGATCAGAGTCACTGAGATCACATTTCTGCTCCATATACTGATGTTAGAGTTGAGCATTAACTGAAGCTCCAGGGATATATCTGCATGATCTTATGCATTGCACTGTTGCCACGTGATTGGCTGATTGGATAATTGTGTGAATCAGCAGGGGTACGGATGTTCCCTACAAAGTTCTCGATGAGCCTATGTAATGTCTTTCTTCACAATAATGTGTATCTCTCCATTGTGAACAACACTGCTACTCTGCAATATTATATTTCTTGGGGCTATCGGGAGCTCCTTTGGTTAAATGTGCCGCCAACCTTTATGCTGAATCCAGACTGCACCAGTGTTGAATAAGGCTGGTCTCTCCTCAGGATGTTTGCATAGGCCTGAATGAGAGTGTGCTCAGTCACATAGTGATCCACGTCTCATTACTCCCCAGCGCCCCCCTCTGGTAGATTTGGTGTCTGTGAATAGTATGCTATAGCTGCTTCTGGCAGGTGTGGACTCGGCTCAGTATCTGTTCAGTCAAAGTCTGCTGTGTGAGAAGGAGAAACCGGTATCAGGGCATTTTGGAGGAGAACCATAGGTTTGTCTCCCAAATCAGCTGTGCAGTTTGCGCATAAATGCAGTTATGGTTCCTGGTAATGGGTAAATTCCAAATCAGGGTAAATAATGGGAATGTTCTCCTCATTTTTTATTGAAATTTGCACTTACATTAAGAATCTTTCTCCATTTCTGTTCAAATCCAAACTACACTCAGTAGCTGCTCCTGGTTCATTCAATGTAACACAGATGTCCATGGCTCTGGACACTACAGAAGCCCTTCAGATCTGTTTTACTGCTGCTAATTTAACTAAAGCCAAGGGTGCGCGTGATAAATCACCCCTTGTTCTTGAATATTCTGCTGCTCTGTCCTGTACAGTAGTCTGGGTGGTGATAGTGAGCCATTGCCGATGAGATATGTTCAGTTTCTCTTTACTGAGATTTTCAGAGCATCTCTGTGAGAGAGTGCACCATGAAGCCTCATGCTGATTTGTCACCACTGTCTCCCTTGGCTCAGATGAGAAAATCAAAATTTCTTGCTTAATAGTTATCTACCTCCTCCCCAAATACAAACATCAATGTCCATCTTTATATGGGCTCAGACCTTGGGATGGATGCATATTCTCTTTCTGTGAGATCTTTCCTCCCAGTGCACGGAGGCTGGGTGGGATTTTGCATTGTTGGAGGATAATGTGGAGTTAAATGTGGAAAAGGAGTTCAGTTTATCAGCACTGGAGTTAAGCAACAACTATAATCCTTTACAGTCATGAATAATGGCCACAGCACAACTAAGTGAAAACGAAGTGCGCATAGTGATGGGCATTGCTCAGTTTATGCGAAGATGTACATTTATGTTTTTGCATGCAGTTTAAAAGGTGTGATTTACTCAGATAAATACGCAGTATATCCATTCATTCATGCATTGCTTAACCTGCTTTTTCCTGGTCATGGTCACATTGGCCGTGGGGTGGGGTGGCTGGAGTTCATCCTGTCATACCAATTGCATATTGTCAGATGTTCAGAGGGCCTTCAGTAACCTCATTCTCTACCGCATGATTGCTCTCAACCTGTTCCCGTTTAAGTTTGGCTGATTAACAATCAAACAATTCACTGACTGAACAACCAAGCCCAACACATGACCTGTAATGATTAAGAAACAATAATGACGAAGTGATTGCCTACTGGCTACATTTATATAAATGATGTGATATTGCAAGGATGGCAATAATCCATCCGAACAAATGCAAAACATCCAAAACTTTCCCTGGCTTCCATCTCTTGGATATTTTTGAATTTATTCAGATGATTTGCCATGCTTTCAAAATCACTCCATGGATCGTAACCTTATAAGGCCCTTTAGCCTTGACTGTATTCAGAATATAGACTGGATTCTCCTACTTTCTTGTGTCATGAGCTTCGCAAATTCATTCATACGAATCAGTGCCATTTCGTGAGCTTCGTGACTCCAGAATTTATAAAGATATTCAGAAAAAGTAGGCTAGAATCATGAACCCAAACCATTCAAAAAGTGCAGAAATAAGAAGCCTTTATTACTGCATGGCTACATTGTAGAAGATGCCGACAGATTAGCAAAGGGCAGTAACACAACTTGGAAAGTTTGCCAGTCTGTCACTAGGATTTCATACCATTCACTCACATGCTCACACCTTTGGGCAATATACTCTCCAAATAGCCTGAAATGCTGGGAGAAACTTTGGGAGGACTGTGGGAGGAAATGGGGAGCTCCCTATACAAACCTGGGGAGAGCTGGGAAGAGCATGCAAAATTCACACAGAGAGGCATACTTATGTACAGTCTATGCCTTTTGAGTATTTTCAAGTAAATTACAGTACTCAGGGTATTCTATCTGCTCCATTGCTGAAAGTGATTGGGGAAAAGGCTGTGTGCCCTTTAAGTACTCACTAAAAATATAATACAAATGTGGAGTACTGAGGCGTTAAACTGCATGCTGACATATGGGTGTCTTTTAATTGCTGTGACTGGAGATTGCTTAAGAGTACTTATAGTTAAGCAAACATTTTTCCAAGATATTCACTTTTTCAACGAAGAATCATTATCAAAATAATTCTATTAAAAATTGCAACTTAAAACACTGAGTTTCTGTAGCATCACATCAGTGGTTGCCATGGCAACGGCTGTTTTAATGAATATATAGATACTTAGAGAAACACAGTTATTGAGATAACTAAACAGTGTTTGGTTATAATTTCAGCTGTAATGTGAATTAAAAAACATTCCTAATGTCACTACAGAGCTTTTTTTCCAGGTTTCTAAGTTGATTTTGACCCCCCTAAATCAATTTCGGCAGGAAACAGCTAATTAAATATGCATATTTTGATTTACTCATATTCAGAGGTATATATTGCAAAAAGAGCTCTGTACAGACATAGATCATCACAAAATGAAGAAAACTGCCAAATATGAAGTTAATTGGATGTACAGTTGCTGAGAAATCTGTATTTTCTTGTTGAAAATCTGTATTTTTAGAAAAACGTGATTTTAGTTCGGCAGTAATAATGTGATTGAAGTTTGACTGTAATGTTCTCAGGAGGAATACATTTAGTATTTTGTTTTTAGTGGTTTTTAGGATTTTTTTTACCTCCTGAAAAAGCACCAGCCTCATAAGTAACTCCATCTTCTTCAATCTGTATTTCTTCCCTAGTTTTACATGCTTGTTAAGCATCTATTTGTTTCTTTTTTCAAGTGCTAGAGCGCGTTTTTCACTCTGTTTCACACGTTTTCTGTCCATTTCGTGATAGCCTTTCATTGAGTCTGCCCTGCCTTTATGCCAAGTTTCATATGAATGGAGGCAATTCCTCGTTGGCCATCATTGAAAGTCACCACAGTCACAGCTGTTCCAGCCTTGAAGACAGCGTTCGTGACGAATGTTTCCTTCGGAACACGACTTCATATTACGGACTATTTGAAGGACCGCTTCATGTTCTTACCTCAAAACAAAAAATTTTAACCAAAATTGGCATTTTGCTTAGCTATCGGTCCCCTTAAAACATTTCTTTTTTTTTTTTTTGGTCTGTGAGGCAGGTTCATTTTTATTTAAATTTGTATTTTAAGCACTTTTTTTTACCTTCTTAGTAAATTGGTCGGAGTCTCTGCAATCATCCCCCTCGCCACTGGGATATAGGGATATGTGATCAGTAATGAAACTGGGACATAATGTTTGGAGTGCTTTTCTTACCCCATCCCTGAACAGTCAAATGCCCCACTGCTGTATCTCTTATATTATTGGCCACCCAGCACCCAAAAATGTGCTGCAGGAGCATATGATGTAGGCCCCAGGATGAGTCTCATCTTGTAAGCTTTGCTAGGATGTGGATATGATGGGTTCCTGCAATAAAATAAGAATTAGAATTTAGGGCCTGAAAATTGAAATGATCTCCACTATGGGTCAGGTCCCAATATTATAAATACCCAGTGCCCGACTGTGCGGGATGAGGTATGTGGCCTTTGTCTCTAAATGCAAAATGTGGGGGACATGAGCGGGCGTGACTGTGGTGGGTGAAAATGGCCTCATTTAATTGGGCCCCTCTGACGTAAATGAAACCCGAGAAAGATTGTTCCAGAGCCATCCTTGACACATTTTTATTGGCATGAGGGTAAATATAGCCTGACGGTTTCTCTGTGATACATTACATGGGTGTATGCGTAGTGCAAAATACATGCGGCCGGCGTGCTTCACATTGTAGCTGTAGAATCAAAGGGTGTGTCCTTGGCCACTGTTTTAATGAGTACCTTTCCAGCAAATATTATGAACTCTTTTATCAAGGCTTTATAAATAACAACACCAAGAAATGATGTTTCATTGCACTCATAGTGCAACATAGCCTAAGGGAATTAATTAAGTGAACTACTGATTGTTCTAATCTATAAATTAAGCTTGAAATTTAAATGAGTAAGATTGTTTCTCTCTTTTTTTTAGTTCTTTAATTAGCTTGAGAGGAAGCACTTATGCTGGCATCTCTTGTTCGACTTGAATACTTCAAACAGTCCAGCACAAATAGAAAGCAATGCAAACTCATAGGGGAGAGACAGAGAGAGTAATGAGTGATACAGTATCCGACAGGGAGCTGCTAGACTCCCCAGCTATTATGTTAATTAATACAGAATGTTAGCCCATACAGCAAGTTAAGCACTGTACATACATACACACATGGCTACATGTGTACATACATGTGTCCGTACATGCCAACATAGATGCATACATACATACTATGCATATAATGTTTAGTCAGTTCGCATTTTGACAGTGACACCATTTATTCTTGCTTAGCCTATGGACTACTGTACTGTGCAAGTTCAAATATGTAATGCCAGCTTGAATTTTGGGAATATTTACAACTGAGAAATGCTATTCGAGGTTATAGAGTTCCATGCAATACTTCTCTGTCTGAACACCCTCTTCTTAAGCACTTATGTATTAAACGTAAATCAGGAGGTTTGGTATCCATTCTGTACCGAAAGCTACTAGGGGATACAAGTTACACAATGGGGGTGACTAAAGTATGGAATGTTGATCTGAAGGAGTGGAAGCATGTTATTAACTGGAAGACAGTATGGGGAAATATCAAAGTTACATCATGAAATTTTAACCATCAAATGATCCATTATAAATTTATAAATAGATTCTATTTTACTCCCAGGAAACGCTGTCAACCTCAACTTTGCTCTACTCCCATTTGCCCTTTGTGTAATAGTGAACAAATAGGAACTTACTTTCATACAATGTGGCAATGTCCGGATGTGGAGTGTTTCTGGTCTCAAGTAGCATCTCGGATGGGCGATATAATTGAAACCATTATACCTTGCAATCCGATTATTTTACCACTAAACAATGACTCCCAATTATTACTTAATTTCTCTCAGAGAAGACTGTTGTTTGTAGGTTTGACGGCTGCGAAGAAAATGTTGATACAGAGGTGGAAACCCCCACACTCTCTTCATATCTCCCAGTGGATTGCCCTGCTGTACGATATTGTTACTTTAGAACTCTCTATTGCTCGTTCAAATGGGGCCTCAGCTGATAACATTGAGGGTCTGTCTAAGGCAATCGAGAAGATTAAGCTAGAGCTATGTACATGAAATAGGCTGCCCAATAAGGTTTGGTTTGGTTATATAGGTATAAATGCTTTGGTAAGTTTTGTACTGGGCACATGCGAACAGCTATGTCTACACATTCAGTGTATGTGTGTATGTATGTATGTATGTTTGTATGGTGTGAGGGCATGCCTAACAGAAAGGATTTTGTAATTAGTTTTTATTTCTTTATTTTATTTATTTATTTATTTATTTTCTTTTTTCCTCTCTTCTTTTGCCCTGTTGGTCACTAAATGTTTGTCATGTTTCATTATCATTACTCAAAAAGTGTACTTTTGTAGTTATTGTAGTATGTACTCTGTATGTGTGTGTTTGTATTTATATGTCTTCCTTTGTCTAGATACAAGTCTTCTGAGGCCAGCAAGGGGAGGGGTAGGGGAGGCAAGGGTGGGATAACAGGGGGAGACATAATGCAATAAAAACTTGATCGCAAAAAAAAGAATTTTTGGAAATATATTCCCATATTGAATAATAAAATTATAATTATTATTGCATAATAAAAATCGCTCAGATTTTATGCATAGTGCCTGGTTAAATACATTCAGATCTTGCTTGCTCATTCAATCTGCTTGCATATTGAGTCAGGCTTGTCTTTCTGCAATGTCATATTATTCCCTCTTTTTACTCCCACTGTATATCATCATAAAAATAATAGACCAAATGAGTGGCTGAGAGCAAAAGTCTACTATCTGACTTTTCCAAGTTCAGAGAAAATAGTTTTGTTTGAACAGAAAAATCACTTTATTTTGTACAAATAAAATATGCATATTATTGTAACGAACTCCAGAAAAGTGTAAAGTGTAAAATAGAGTGATTTTTCTGTTCAAACAAAACTTTAAATCTTATTTTCTCAGAACTTGGAAAAAGTCAGATAGTAGACTTTTGCTCTCAGCCGCTCAAATGCAGTGCAGTGAAAAAGTATTTGCCCCTTCCCCATTGCTTCTATTCTTACTCATTTGCAATATTTAAATGTTTTGGATCAACTAATTTTAATATAAGACAAATACAATGTGAGTAAATTCAAAAAACAGCTATTAAATGGTCATTTAATTCATTGAAGATAAAATATATTCAAAACCTATATCACTCATGTGAAAAATAATTTCCACCCTAAACCTAATGACTTTTTGTACCACCCTTGGCAGTAACAACTGTGATCAAACGTTTGCGATAATTGGAAAGGAGTCTTTTACATTACTGTGGGGGAATTTTGGCCCAGTCCTCTTTGCAGAACTGCTGGAATTCAGCCACATTGCAGGGTTTTTGAGCATGAACTGCTTGTTTCAGGTTATACCACTGCATCTTAATCAGATTTTAGTCAGGACTTTGACGAGGCCACTTCAAAACTTTAATTTTAATTCTTTTGAGTCATTCATAGGTGGACTTGCTAGTGTGCTTCGGACCATTGTCCTGCTCCATAATCCAACTGCGTTTCAGCTTTAGGTCACAAACTAGGGCCCATTTGTTCCAAAAAATTTTACTTTGGACTTATGAGTCCACAAACTATTGCCTCAAATGTCTTGAGCGTGACCAAGATTTTTTTTTTTTGGCAAATGCGAGACGAGTCTTTGTGCTCATTTTGGTAAGCAGTGGTTTTTGCCTTTCAGAGCATCTAGGTCTATTGATACTAATTTTACCTAGTTTTTACCCCTCAGCCGACGAAAGTCGGTCGAGGGGTATTGTCATGGCACGCGGCGTTTGTCTGTCTGTCTGTCCGTCCGTCTGTCCGTTAACTTTTCGTTTCCGGATGATAGCTGAAAAATGCCTCGGCCAAATGTTCTCATTTTTTGGTTGTATGTTGGGGGTGGTTAGAGGAAGCTCCCTATCGATTTGTGTCCCAATCCAATCATCAATATGACCGCCACGCCAGCCATCTTCATTTTCATTTCCGGACGATAACTGAAAAACGCCTTGGCCAAATGTTCTCATTTTTTGGTGGTATGTTGGGAGTGGTTACAGGAAGCTCTCTATCGATTTGTGTCCTGCTCCGATAATCAATAAGGCCACCAATAAAGCGCAAGGCTGAGAGGTCCCGTTCGCAACAGCACGCTATTTTTTTTCTCGCTGTGGAATCGTGAGCACTGACCTTAACTGAGGCTAGTGAGACCTGCAGTTCTTTTGATGTTAGTCTGGCTTCCATTTGTGACCACTTGGATGACTCGTCAATGCGGTCTTGGAGGAACTTTGGTGGGCTGGCCACTCCTGAGAAGGTTCACCATTCTTCCAAGTTTTCTCCATTTGTACTCAATGGCTCTCACCATGGTTCAATGGAGTCTCAGAGCTTCAGAGATGGCTTTGTAACTATTTTCAGACTGATCAATGTCAACGACTTTGTTCTTGACTTTCTTTGGATCACAATATCATGTGCTGCTTTTTGCCTACCGCACATTGCCAGACAGGTTCTATTTATGTTTAGATTCAACAGGGCTGCCCATAATCATGCCTAGATGTCTCTAGTGAGATTGAACCCATTATCAATTGAATTTGTTTAATTGTTTATTTAGTAACCGAGGGGTCAATTACTTTATTCATAAGGCCAGGTAGGGTTGGACAGCTTTTTCTCTTCAATAAATGAAGTCATTCAACAACTGCATTTTGTACTTATTCGGGTTATCTTTATCTACTATTAAAATCTGTTTGATGATCTGAGACATTTAAGTGGGACAAAAATGTAATACTGGAGGAAATCGGGATAGGGCAAATACTTTTTCACAGCACTGTTAATGTGTCGTTTTATATATTTTTCTACAGTATATATAATCTATATAAAATATAGTGTGTATATTTTTTCTATAAATACACTATAACTGTGAAATAAAGAAAAAAATTTAAAAATAAATGTAAACATAAATATATACATACATTTATTTTATAGTAATGTTATGATACAGTACTGTATTTACAGCTGCAAATGCTTTATAGTGCCATTAAATGATTATGCTTGGCCTAGATAGTATGTCCTAAGCCCACCTGAAATGTGCGCTAAACCTGCGTTCATACATTACTCATATGTCTGCTCGGCAGCAGGCCAAGGCGCATATGGCTTCTGTTCACTGTATGGTCAATTGTACAACTCTGACCCCCATTTACCGTCACCCGCGACGCTAGCCCCCCCCGGGCACTTAATACAGCCTTGACTTTACACAGCCTGCACCCTAATTAACCGCTAGCTTGCCCCATAAAGTTCACCTTAGTAAGTTCCACTCAAAACAGAAAGAAAATAAAATACAAAAAGTTCTTCCTGGCTGTCATCAGTCCAGTTAGCCCTGACCGGGAGTTCTGTGCTCTTGAGAGGAGGAAAAAAAAACTCACAGTGGAAGCTGATGAAAACGGCATTTAAAATGTGGGGCCGATGCACAAGGCCCGTGTCCATTTGAAGCCGAGTCTTTTAACACTTGCAGGAGGAATGATGGAGAACGGTGGCCTTCAGAGGGAGAGGAAAGAGGATAAATGGATCCCTGGGGACGCGCAGAGGGGGGCAATAGGGTTAGAATCTGCGCAGCCAAGGGGCCCAGGGTCTGCCAGCAGGGAGTGGAGAGGGCAGGAGTGCGAGCTACAGGATGCAGCTTCTGTCGCAGAGCTGAAATCCTATCATTATTGAGCATTTCATCAGCCGTGATTTCAGATTGTTTAAGAAATGGAATATGTAGGCGGATGGCCACTGACTAGCTGCGGTTGGTTTGTGGGTGCAGCCATGAACCCAGCTCTTGTAGTTTGTCTTAATATGCGGACTACCTCACGTCTCCCACCCCCACTCCCTCTGTGAAATGTTGTCAAACTTTTCCAGTTGGACGCATGTGTTCTCTCTCTCTCTCTGTCACTCTCTCTCTCTCATTGCAGTTCTTCCTTGTCCCCTTTCTCTCTTCTCTATTCTCTCCCTGCTTAGTTTCTCTAATAATGCTTTCAGAGTACTTAAACACACACACACACACACACACACACACAGGTATATGAATTCTTATATCTGTCTATTGAATTGAAACTCATGCCATAGTGTTAGTGTCCTGTAGCAGAAGTACAGATATGAAGTGTTCACAGCACATATAAAATGGATAATAAATAATATCTCTGTTTTAAAAAACGACAACCTTGAGTTCGCTGAAACATTGGTAATTACGTTTGGTTGTTAGCTGCCTTTTACTTTTGGTTTTCTTATGATTACTATTGTATCTGTATGGGGACTTTCCTCACAGGAAACAAGGAAGACTCACCCCAGTCAGCAGTAATGTGTACCCCTCATACCTGGATGATGCACAGCAGCCATTTTGTACCCGAAGCATCAGTGAGCAGCGGTAGAGGTGGAGAGGTAGGGAGCTTCTAAGCTGTATTATCAGTGAATCGTTAAAACTTTACTCAACTTCAGCAAATTTTGCTGCTTTTATTTTCCTAATGTTTAAAATTGAATGCCTGGCGAGATGTTTTGTCTGGACTTTGTGCATACATTGAGAAAGGACCAAATATGGAGGCTGAGAAATGGCAAGGGGTGTGTCTGGAGGGTAAATGCACTGTGAAAAGAGAATTATGAGGTATCCTGAGATAAGAACAGACAGCCATTCTATAAGAGAACCATTTGAGCACTCCAATTAGGAGAAGTGCTCCTTATAAGAATAAACCAGTGCAATTTCTGCAATGATGATCTATTGAAATTTGAGTAAGATACTCATTGGTATTACGTTGTACAATATCTGCAGTATTATAGCTATGAATTACAAAATTATCTCTCTAAATAAACATCATAATGAACATAATTTGTGAAACATCACAAAAATTTTGAGAGGAACAAACTAGTTTCCTTTTCAGTGACGAAATTAGAAAAGTTTTATATTTGTGGCTGTTGGTGATACTCGTTCCTGAGTCAGGTTTTAATGTTACAATGCCATATGCTCAAATGTAACAGCCTTTAGATCAGGGAACAAGACACATAAGTATTAATCCGCTGTTATGTGTACATTGCACATGGAGGCATTTATACTGCATGATTACAGATGAATGAGAGATGGATGAGATGCCTGGACTATCAGGGGAAGCAAAGCAATGAACATACAGTAATGTGTCGGAGCAAGTTTTTCTCGCTCACACAAACATAACTGTGGAAACTGTGGATAAGTGCTGCTATTCTTGGAGCTTGTTTATGTCTTTTAGAACTGGCATCTGTCAGATGGCATTTCAGTGAATACTCACACGCCTGAACTCTAACTTCCAAACCAAGCGTTTTCCCCCCCTGTGTAACTGAACCGTGATTGGTGAGCTCGATTCATGACAAAGCGTTCCTGGGGGACAAATGGTGGTCCTCTGGTGGCATTCGCTAGAGGCTGGTGTACCACCTCTTCGAAATGTCACTCTGGATCCTTCTGGGGTTCCTCCGCAGTTTCCAAAGTTCACAGCCCCGTCCTTCGTTAGGGATCAAAGCCGGTATGAAACAGATTCGGTGTCCCTCGGCACCCCCCCGAAAGGATCTAACGAATGGGCCTGATCTTAATGAGATATTTTAAGAATGGCCCGTCCACCCAAACAGTGAGAGAGGAACAGCGTCTGAGCCCCATTATTCGGCCTCTCGTCTGTCATCAGTGTTATTAAAATCATCTTTGAGGTACTCCGGCCGCCCTGTACGACGGGTTGGGGTAGAAATGGCGAGCCATGTGATCCGCTCATGCCATCTACAATGGGCGAACCTCATAGCCAAGCTGCGGGAGGGAACGTGAACTGCTCCTTTTAATCTGCAGCAAACGCTCTGTGGATCAACCTGTTGGGGTCTGACGTGACTGCTTTGATAGCTTGTGTATCTCATTCACTGGCTCAGTAGGCGTCTCATAGTGTTAAATAGAACCAAAAGCCACTGAGCCACGAAATATTTTGTTGTTTGGCTCTTGGATAATGTGGTTTTAGATCTTATCATTGCCATTGCTGGTTTTGGTTAAAGACAATGATGGTTGTTATGTTGCAACATAGACACATTCAAAGCTGAAGATGAACAGGAGCGAGGGAAAGTTTTACATTTTCAGAATCCATTTTTATTGAGTCCTGCTTTTTCACATAGGAAGTGATATTCATCATACTGGACACACACACACACACACACACACACACACACACACACACACACACACACACACACACACACATCTAGGCTTTCAGACTTCATAGAGCCATCATGGAAGCGGAGGTTGGAAATCCAGGGGAAAATGGCCCTGGCAGCTTGCCGTGCCTGTAGATTTATTGCACATACTGTGGGAGGCGGGGGATGGGGGGGCATATAGTGAGATTTTGCACAGGTGGGGAAGCTTAAGTCCAGAGGAAGTTAGTGGTGTACAGTAAATCTCTCCTGCTTCAACATTACATGACTTTGCAACATTCAGGCAAAAATGCTAATTCCTCAGCCAAAGAATTGAGTATAGTGGCTCACAAATTGAGAGTATGCTGAAATCCTTTACTTTCAGTTTAGATGGGAGTTTTAACAATTAGATTTTTTTGTCCCTGTACCTATCCCTGTTACCATCACTACATGAATCTAATGGCCCATTCAGATTTTTTGTGACATAATCTGGTGCACATCTGAATGCAAGTATATTTACAGTGCAACTTCTTATTAATTTACTGACTTTTGAAACTCCAATTTGTTGGTTATTCAACAATGTGAACAGTGACACAATATATCTTTATCTTTGGTGGGCATTTTTCCAATAATACAACCTCAATACTTCTAGAGTTGGAACAGCACATAAAATTCAGATAAAAACAGAATTCTCTTCTACTGAAATTTTGTTATAAAACAGCACAAAGGAAAGATATTTGGTTTTACCCTGTCACTTGTATTGATAGTTTCTTTTAAATATTTGCAAATGCCAAATATAATGCCTGCTACATGTCATTTACAATTGCGATAAAAGTTGTGGAATAGGGTGATATGAGCTGCCACAAAGGCACATTTGTTTACTAGCGAGATGGTTGAGGGTTTTCATTTTGTCAAAAGCTGCATGAACAAACAGTGAAGCAGTTGAAAAACAAGATGTCTGAACTTGTGATTGAATGGAATTTCGGGACTGATGATAAATCCATAATATAGTGAAAAGATTCTGCAAATCCAGAGAAACCAGAGCAATTTCTGAGCCTAAAAGGAGAGGCCAAATACCAATATTTGGTGCTTGTTACCTTCCAGTCCTCAGATGGTGCTGCAACAAGAACCAACATGCTTCTGAAATGGGCATTAGCTCACTGGCTCATACATCCTTTAGAAGACCTGTGTCAGTGAACACAGATTGTCATGGCATCATAAAAGGCAAGTTTGTTCTCTACTTTGCAAAGAAAAATCCATACAGAAGCATCAACATCAACACAACTTTGAAGCACCACTAACGTCTTTGGGCTCAAGCTCGTCTAAAATGGGCTGACTTGAAGTGGAAGGGAGTTCTGTGGACTGACAAGTCCATTTTTCAATAATTTTTGGACATAATGACCACCAAGTTCTCAAAGCCAAACAGGAGACCATCCTGACTGTCACCAGTGACATGTCAAAAGCCAGTGTCTGTCATGGTCTGAGACTGCACTATTGCTTTCAGCATTGGTAACTTGCAAGTTTGTGAAGGCACATCTGAAGCAGAAGGGTACTATCGCATTTTGGTACAACATATGCTGCCTTCCAGTCTTTGTGTTTTTCAGGCACGCCCCTGCTTGTTCCAACAGGGTAATGCCAAGGTACACACTGCATAATATAATAACAGCATGGCTTCATAGTCACAAAGTGTGGGTCATTGACTGTTTTAATTCTTCTGTTATTGACATTGAATAATACATATTATAAAGTCATAAAAATTTTTCTCATGTATAATGTTGGCCAATCCACTATTAACACCCCCATTTTATTGATCTTATGGCAGTTTTTATTCATGGCATGCAGAGAATTGTGGTATGCTCAGTTGCATCTATCAAAACATTGTGCATGTCATTTATGTCGGAAATTAACGTCTTCAACAGATGATGTGTTGTTGCGGGTGTACATATAATCCTCATTCTAGATGAAATATGGTGCTGTATTTACGTCCGTGTGTTTTTTGGTGAAAGCTCTTGAGAAGAGATTAACAGCAACCCTGTCCACACTTCTGAAGGTTCCTGTGTTTGCCTTCACAGAGGTTGTAAAGGTTAAGTTGATGATAACCTCTCCCCTCCACAACACCATCGAGCAAAGGGACCTACTCCTCTAAATAGCCCCCTCATGTAGCAAAGGTGTCGAGCCACTTCCTGAAAGGTCCTCTTGGGACAGATGTCAAGCACTTTCTCGGCCCAGTCACATGGTCAGTCACTTTTCCCCCCTCCACCAATCAGCTGTGCTTCTCGTAGCCCCCTAAGCTTCACCTGATACCGGCATTAGCGCTCTCACCCCTCCCCAACCCTTTCACACAGCCGAAGTAAATCACTCTGATCAGCCATTTTCATCTTTAACGTCTGTGAAAGTGCTAATGACAGCGAGAACACAATTTACTGACAGGCTTTAAAGCAGAGGGCTGGTTACCTTTCAGCCCATGGCGCACCAATTCACCAATCAAACATTCTCTAAAAAAATACTTACAATGATATTTGTTTGGTGTGCCATGGCTGACTGTCCTTGTTTGGTATTGTTTGGAGATGTTTATGCTATGGCAGTTATTTAACAATATTCTAGGACAGCATTTTGAGTCCACTACCAACATTAAGATGTTGTTGGAGAATGTTTGACCGATGTGCCATGGGCTTACAGGCAAAAAAAAAATAGCACTTGTCAAAAATCTGTAAAGATGACGAATTCTAGTCATTTAGTTATATATCTTCAGCGATAGTGAATGTATATAACAAATAAAAGCTTGAATATGAAATTATTACAGCTCCATTCTCCAATAATTTTATTGGTAGGATAGCCTTTTTCCTTTTTAGAATGTATTATTTTGTCCATTTTCCCTGTTTTTACATTATTTACCTTTTGTTCCGGTGTGCTGGAGAATCCACAAAGTCATTGTCTATCAGGCATGAATTCATTGGGGATTGTATTTATCTCATGGCAGGAGGAAATGTTGTGCTCGTAAAGGCTGTCACTAGTTTTTCAGGGGTGTAAAATGCTCTGCTGGTACCTTTATCTCAGTGACTGGGAGATTTATGGCCCCTTTTTAGACAGGGGGGTCTCCACAGCTGCTACCGTAGTCAGAATTATCGTGGCTGGTAGCGTCCAATGAGCAGGGAGGGTTGGCCAGGGCTGAGAGAGGAAAGAGGACCTGTGGGATGAGGGGGGCAGGGGTGAGTTTAATCAGGGTCTGCTGACTGCATCAGGGGCCCCGTTACCAGTGCCCCCCAAAACCCTGCTCACACCCCCACTCCACGTTTGACCTGGGCACAGTAGGGGTTAACTCTATACACTCTATGCACTGTCTCTCACGCCCTGATCGCTCATGGAGGAACTCAGAACCATTTTGTGCAGTCAAAATAAAGAAAGGACATCAAAATTCAGTCCAGAGGTTTAGGATAGACCAAAGATCTCAAACTGTTGTACTAGGGTTTGGAATAGATCACGAACTCTAGTCTTGGATGTTTACAGTAGAGAAAGGATATCAAGCTCTGCAGCTTAGTTCTAGTTCTGGGGGTTGATTTAGAATGGAGAATGGTTGATTTAGAATGGAGAAAGGATCTCAAACTCTAGAATTCGAGTTTAGAACATACAAAAGATTTCAAACTCTAGTATGAAGTCTTAGGATGGAGAAAAGATCTCAAACTTTAGTACAGGGGTTAGGGATAGACAAAGATTCCAAACTCCAGTACTAGGGTGGGGATAGAGAAAAGATCTCAAACTCTAGTACTGGGATTTATAATGGAGAGAAGACCTCTTACTCGAGTACTGGGATTAAGAATTGAGAAAAGGTCTCAAACTCCTTGGCTGGGGTTTAGAATAGACAAAAGATCTCAAAATGTAGTGTAGAGGTTTAAGAATAAGAAAAGATCTTAAACTCTAACACTGGAATTTAGAATGGATAAAATATCTCAAACACTTGTTCTGTGGTTTAGGACGGATAAAAATATCTCAACCGCTTGGTACTGAATTTAGAATAGAGAAAAGATCTATAACTCTTTTACAGGGGCATAGAATCAAGAAATGATCTCAAACTCTGGGACTTTGGATTTGAATGGAGAGATCTCAAACTCTAGTACTGGTGTTCACTGGTGTTCAGAGGAGAGAAATTACTCTCATACTCTCATACTTGGGGTTAGAATAGAGAAATTGAGATCTCGAATCTTAGGATCTGCTATGCTCCAGGACTGACTTCACTGACTCACTGTTGATTAATCACTTACAAGCCAGACAGTAAACCCCTGAATAATATTCCATGAGCTACTAGAAAAATGGGAAAAATCAATGAGCCAAAACATTCTGAACACTCAGGCATGAAACGAGTGGCATTGATTATCTCATAACAACGGCACATGCCAAGGTTTGGGATGTATTAGTGAATAGTTAGTGCTTGATGTGGGAGAATTGGACAGGGGAAAAAGACTTGAGCAACTTTGAGGAGGGCCAGATCTTTTGGCCAGACTGGGTCAAAGCATATCCATAATGGCAGGACTTGTAAGTGGGAGGTGCTCCAGATCAGCTGTGGTGTGTCCCGCCAGGGGTCGAAGCAGGGGCAGCAGGATGGGGCACCCAGGGCTCACCAATGCATGACTGCAACAAAGGTTATTCTGCCTGGTACGATCCAGTAGAAAGGTTACTGTGGTACAAGAGGCAGGAAATTTAAAGATGTAACAGGAGGGTTGTGTCGCAACACACAGTGCATCATATCCTGCTGCATATGGATTGTGCAGCTGCAGACCGGTCAGATTGTCCATTCTGATCTCTGTCTTCCATCAAAAGTGCCTTCACTGGACATCCAAGCTTTGTAACTGGACCTTGGAGCACTCAAGAAAAGTCACCTGGTTACGTCAGTCTTATTCTCTTTTAAATTTTGTGGATGGCCGGGTACGTGTGCACCATTTACCTTGGGAAGAGTTGGCACCAGGATGCGCTGTGGGAAGAAGACAAGCTATTTAAGGGAGTGGATGCACTGGGAAAGGTTCAGCTAGGAAACTCTAGGTTTGATCATTCATGTACACATCAATTTGATACATGCCACCAACCTAAACATTATTGCGAACCAGATACACCCCGTCATCGCATTCACCAATGGCATCTTTCAGCAGGATAAGGCGCCTTGCTACACAATCCAGAGTGTTCACGTTCATGACGTTGTCCTGGTCTTCAAATTTCCCAGGTGTCTATCTAATCAAGCATCTGTGAGACGCTATCCATGTTGGCTCCACCTCGCAACCTACAGGACTTGAAGGATCTGCTGTCTTTGTGCCAGAAACCACAGGGCACCTTCAGAGCTCTTGTAGAGTCCATGTCTATGGGGGTTTGCGTTGTTGTGGTAGCACATGGTGAATCAGCAGCATATTAGGCAGGTGGTCATTTTGAGCAGACAACATCAAAACAAACATGCATTATTTGACCCAATTAGCAACTCTGCGGCTGAAAGGCACTCTGATGAGATATAATTTCCTGTGTAATTGTATCCATAAAAGGCATCCTGGAAGATAAAATTGGGAAACATACTGACAGAATTTTTGTTTTGTTTTCCGATTTTGGTCATCATGGGAACTCCTCTTTGTCTTTTTTAAAGTGCCTTTCTTTCTTCAAAACTTCTCACAGAGTTGACGCACACCTAAAAAGGCCTATACGATGTATGAACAGCTACTGTGATTTTTAAATACATGTATGTTTCAGAAAATAAAAGGTTTTTCATGAGTGTAAATGTTCATGTACAGGACTTGTCCTTCTCTGACTCTGTCAGCCTGACTCTGGAATGGTGTTTACTGTCTAAAGGCCAACTGGCCCTCGCAGCCCACCGCCATCTGACTCCGCCCGGCATCTACCACCCCACCACCCCCCCCCCCCCCCCCCCCCCCCCCCCCCCCCCCTGCCCCTGCCCCCGCCCCCCCCCCCCCCCCCCCCCTGCCCCCACCCCCGGGCCCCTCACCCCATTGGCTGCTTGTGTCGTCACGGAGACAACAGCTGTCTCTGGGATGAAGAAGCTACTTTCGGGGTGCCAGCCAGTCTGCCTGCCTGCAACCAGAGAAACCCAGAGTCCCCCATGGCCTTCAGAACTTACACGCACACACACACACACACACACACACACACACACACACACACATGCATACACAGGCACAGGCACATGCATATGAACATGAACATTCTGGAATTAGATCTCATAGGGAAGAGGCAGTGCCCTCTGCAGGTCAATAGCAGTAATGTCCCTCTGGTATTCTGTATTGCGTTCTTCTCCGTGATTATTTATGCCACTATCCATACCTAACCTCCTCTAAGATCTGCAGTAAAATGAGTGATAGAGTGTCCTGCTTCCTGCAATGCCTTCATTGGACTATCTTTACGAGGTCTAAGATTATGCACACCACAGGCACTCCCTCTCACACACCTTCATTTGTACATACTGCATCAGGGATAGTCAAATATGGACTTAGAATCCTAATCTAGACCTGATTTTGTTTTCTTGCAGATGATTTATTGAACAATTTGTACTTTCAATTGGCTGGTCTGTCTTCACACCTGACTCTTAGGCAGTGGCGGGCGGTGGACGGAAAACTGGGGGGCGGAAAACATCCCTTGGAACAGATGAGATTAGTGACCCGATTTCAATCATTGTTCTTGGTCAACATGTTAGTTTCCCTGATAATGAAATGTTTAGGTGAGTGAATATTAAATTCTACAAAATGTTTAATTCACATACCTTTATAGGCAACTCTTCACGAAAAAACCACTGTGGATTTTCTGTGTTAAATTTTGTCACATCCTAAGCAAGTCGTCAAACCTGTGAATAATAATTATTTAATTGAAAAAGATTGAAATGCACTCTTTTTTGCATTCAACTGGTGAGTTGGATTTCTCGTCTTAACGAAGACAATTAGCTACACCTGAGAGGGGAGAGCTCAAGTGACTTTTACCAGGGAAATTGACTGAAAACAGATCAAGACTAATAAGCAGTTTAAAGACCTGTTTATCGCCCTCCTTGTTCTCTGTCCACCGCCTGCCACTGCTCCCAGGTAATGGGAGGGTGGAAACCAGCAGTTCCTGGGCACTATGATTGGCTTATGCCTGTATGGTACTCCACTCTGTCACAACATTAAAACCAACTGCCTAATGTTGTGTCAGTCCCCCTAATTCCTCCAAAACCACTCTGACCCATAGAGACATAGCCTTCTCAAGACCTCAGAAGGTGTCCTGTGTCACCTGGCATCAAGACTTTGGCAGCAGGTCCTTTAAGTCTTCTAAGTTATGAGGTGGTGCTTCCATGGATCAGGCTTAGTTTTCTAGCACATCTTACAGATGCTCAATGAAACTGAGATCTTGGAAATTTTGAAACTTGGGCAACACTATGGACTCTTCATCATGTTCCTTAAACCATTCTGAGAAAAATGTGTGGTGTGTGCAGTAGTGCACATTATCTTGCTGAAAGATGCCACTACATTTAGCAAATACCGTTTCCATGAAGAGGTGTACTCGGTCCAATTTTAGTAGTTGGTACATGTCAAATGACATCCATATGAATGTCAGGACCCAAGGTTTCCCAGCAGATCATTTCCCGGAGTATCATACTGCCTCCACCGGCTTGTCTTCTTCCCACAATGCATCCTAATGCCATCTCTTCCTCAGGTGAATGTTGCACGTGCCCCAGCCATCCTTATAGTGTAAAAGAAAAAGCGTAAGTGATTCATAATCCCAGGATGCTTTCTTTCAGAGCTCCAAGGTCCAGTTCTGACACTCATATACACTCTGTGTTCTACCACCCGTCTATAATATCTAGCAATAACTTTCTCAGCAACTTGGCATTTTGTGAAATGTATTCCTATTGGTGGTGTGTTTTAATCTTAATCTTCTAGTGGGTTGTCATCCTGTTTGATCAGTGAAGTGTAACAGTTTGCTGAATTTGGTACTGTTTGTTTGGTAACATGATATGTATATTGTTTGTTTGGCAAAAATTCACACTGCTTGTTTGGTAGAATGAAATCCTTAAAGATATAATTCTTGGTGATTTCTTTGCTGGTATTTTCTGCTGCTTCTATGGCAAAATGTAACCCTGTATGGTTGGCGGTATATTATGCTGTTTGGCGGAGGGTAATATTGTTTGTTTGGCAGTATTGCATCTGTGGTGTCTGTGTGGAGCTATAAGGAGAGACCCCTGCTGCACCTGCTACACAGTTGTCCCGCTGGCGGATTTTGGATGCTTTTTAAAGGCAGGAGTCGACAGCAGCCGACCCCACTGCGAGGCTGGTTGTGCGTACGAAGGGCTTGGTTCTCTCTGGACGTGGAAAAGACTCTCGCTAAAGATGGTTTGCACAACGAGCTACAGAGGTGGGCCACCTTTTCTGCCACCTGAAACGGGTCTGCAGCTATGTATTTTCCAGCAGTGATCCCGGCTGCGGGTGTATCCCAGTGTCTGCGCAACTGTAGGGGGTCAAAAGTCATTTTTCTGTTACCTTGAGCAATGGAAGCACTCCGTGTAGGTGGACCCAGAGCAGAACAACTTGGGAGGAGTGAGTGACAGGAAGGCTGCAACCCAAAAGGAAGTGATAAAAAGAAATATTTTCAAGGTTTTTTTTCACCAGTTCAATTAATCTCTTGGTTTTTTATGCTCTATCAATGAGGAAAGGATAAATCGGATAAAATTAACGAAAGCAGGAAAAAAAAACAGGTGTTGTTTGCTGGTGGGGTCATCGGATGATTAAGGAGAAAGAGAAGAGTTTGTCCGAACTGCTTCCTACCGGGAGCACCATAAATCACTGGACAGTGACACATTTTTTATTTCTAATTCGGACCACCAAAATTCATTGGACAGTGACACGTTTTATATTATATTATTTATTTATTTATTATTGTTGAGTTTGAAATGATGCAATGATAATGAGGTTAGAATGCAGACTGCCAGAAAATAGTGGACAGTTTGACATAATGTAGAATAAAGTAATCATTTTAAATATTTGATGGCATATCCTTTGCTTGCAATGATTGCTCTAATGCTGGTTATCTTCCCTGGTGATGCTCTGCCAGGCCTGCACTGCAGCCATCTTCAGGTGCTTGATTCAGGGACTTTTTTGCCTTCAGTCTCCTCTTAAGCCTGTAAAATTTATGGACAGCAGGATTCAGATCTGGTGATTGACTCAAAAATGGCAAAATAACGAAATATAAAAATGTGTCACAGTCCAGTGCATTATTGTGGGCATGTACACCTGCTACCCTGCATGTGGGGTCAGTAGGCTTCTCCATGGAGCCTCAAATCTAACCGTCAGCCTCACTGAGACCGTAGTACCATTTCTTGATCATATGTACTTGCCTACCTTATCGATTCTTGCGGAGGCTCTGTGTTGATCTGTGTATATAGCTCTCCAGCTGATAACTGAAGCAGGTTCCTGGGCTTTGCTCTGTTCTTGGGCAGGTGGCAGCTTTTCTATAAATGAAGGTTTTTCTGAGGCTGTAACTAATTTATGCTGGAATCTTGTAAAATGTTTAGGGGAAACACTGAAAATTAAGGGAACGAATGATGGAAAATAGACGCGTAGGTTCTTGGCGCAGCAAAACCAAGACTGCTAACATTGTTTTCGCCGCAAGTTATGAAGCAACTTTTTCAACGAGGTTTTCTGCATTTACTTCAGTAGGTGATGCCCTGACTGTGGCTTCATGTCCAGACAAGCAGTAATGCTTTCTTATATTTTGGCATCTTGTCACTGAGAGCCATGTATTTCACGGATGGATTCATTGGGATTAAGGACACACGAAGAGCCATATTTTTCTTGGATGGTTGGGGGTTGTGTGTCGGCTTTAAAGAGAGGCCGTGGCTGTGGGCTTCTGCCAGGGATATTTGCCCCTCTCTCCGAGAGCCAGGGGCCTGACAGCTGGGCCTGATCTTTTGGCTGTGAAGGGGCTGAGATTTCATACAAACAACCCCCCCCCCATGTACCCCAGCAAACCTGCCAAAACTTCTGTTTCCCCCAGCAATCTTTTCCACTCACACACGAGCTAAAACACTTACTCATTCCCACACACAAACAGGGCCACTGTTATGAACTCTCTGGCCTGTGACAATGGACGTATAATTTCTGAGTCACCCTCCTTCGCCAATATATTTTATAATAAATTGAAAATAGTTTACACCCCATATTTTTGACCCCCCCTCAGTTAACGCCCCGTCTGCTGCCCAGTGGACACACGGACAGAGAAACACAGACATACTGACGCAGGACACGCACACACGGATACACACCCTCAATAAACATTTCCATGGAGGTGTGAAGGAGCTCAACATATCCGCACACAACAGCAGTCTGAGCGGAGCCTCATCAGGGTCGCCAAATCTGTCATGTGACCAGAGACCAGCTGTGTGAGGACAATTGCGTCAGCTGGAGCAATTTAGACCAATCAGTGTTGATCCCTGGAGCAGTTGCTCGGTCACACAGTAAATAAATAAATCCATGCATGACATTCTTGGGGAGCACAAGTGGGAATTAATCCCGGTGATTTCAAAGTTCACAACAGTGATGAGGGGGCTGGGTGGAGCCCAGACAGCTTTTGGATAATCCTTTCTTGAGTGACTAAATGAGCTAAATGTAACACGCATTCAAAAGGCTTTCGTCTCCCTTGCGGCAAGCAGTTTATACAGGAGACACACACATGCTTTTTTCCTGTTGGACACCAGAGACTATTTGCAGTAATTTGATCAATGGTAGTTGTGACAGAACACTACCTGGGATGTGAGTTTAAGCACGTTGTCCACTGCTCCCTGATCTACCCTGGCCAATGAGAGTTCTTGATACTGTTTTGCAGCAATGTTCTCACTGGCCATCCTCCACGAATGCTAGATATTGGCACTCACAGTTCTCCCCCAATGAGAGCTGTCGCTACTCTCTGCCTCGCACCAATGAGATCTGTATTTCGGGAGGAACAGATTGCTAGCCCCACCTCCCCCTGGGCTGGGCATGCAGGAGCAGGGTGTGATTGACAGGAGGGGCAGGTGGGACATGGACCTGGGTGGTTTTTACTCAGAGGGCCAGTTCTGCCCACCTGTTCCAGACCACCTCCATCTACCAGTGACCTGATGACCAAGTTCCTATGCCCCCCAAGATCGACCCTTGGGCACCCCGACAACTGTCAATCATAAATAACTACCGTGTGACAGCTCATACCTAGGGCCCCCCACCTATACACACTCACACACACACACTCAAACACTCACAAAGGGTGTCCTTGGGAAAAATGGCACTGGAATGAACCACACACAGCTCATTGTTAATGTCACTTTGAACGGACGGAGACAGACTTATACCACCTTTCTCTCTACTGTCAGTATATGACTGATTGTTTTAAATTTCTTCATACAGGGCCCTTCCCATCTCGGGTGTCCATGGCTTAGCTGCTGAGAAGTAGCTACCTGATACAATGGGCACTGCTTTTATATTTGATGATGATGTATGATGTGAATTTAAGGCTTAATACCTATTAAGTAAATACATTTACCCTTGTAGAGAAAAAGAACTTGTGGCCATGAGTGTGCATGCATACAAAAACGTGCTTGGGTGTGTGTTAGTGTACGAGTGGGTGTGTATCTGCATTTATGTGTGCGTGTACGCAGGAGAGAAAAATAAAAAAGCACGCTGAAGTGTTTCCCATTGATTAGCCGGTGTCCAGCTTAGTTCTTTTCCAGCGTCATTTAGGATATGAAAAGTTATTCAGTGGTGTTTTATGCCACCTCAGTGACTGCGCATTGTTACTATTGTAAGAGTTCGGGGAAGGACAAGAGTCTGGGTTTTTTTTTTTTTACTCTTTTGCGCCTGCATATGGAAATTTCTGTATTATTCTAATTGACTCCTCTGCCTGAATACAGATTTTTCCATGTTTTTCGATAGCCTTGGGGTCCTTAATCTTATCCAGTAAGGGCCGGTGTGGGTACAGGCTTTCATCCCAATCAGCAGTTACATACCTGAGATTTAACTAATCAAGGTACTCGGCAAAGATTCAAATTCAAACTGATCATGTATCTCTGAATATTTGCTCCTGATATGTAAAATCTGCTACATTTCTGTAAATAAATTCCTGAAACGTATAAGCAATATTTGATTTAACTATTTCATATCATGAAATTGCTATTGTTAACTCAGAATGTAATAAAAATAATAAAAACTTTGAGCAAATCTGATATCTGGCCTTAATTAACTTGGGCAGAGAAGCCATGTTTGGTTTTGAGAAAGCTGGGTGTGAAAAAGAAAATGCCAAAATCAAAATGACTATCTGATTCCATTTTAAGTGTTACATAGCCGCAGAATCAGTCATAATTATTCATTGTCATAATATTTTTTTCCTGGGGGGCTGTAACTCTGAAGCTATGGCTCCATTGTTTTTTTTTTTTTTTTTTTGGTGGGCAAATCAATGACGAAACTGGCCTTTTTTTACACTTCATCGCTAAAGCCCCCAAAATTCAAGACAAATCAATTAGCACCCCTGAAATGATGTAGGAACAAACCTATGTTTTCTACAGATGTTAGCTATCATTTTTCCATAATATTATTGTATTAGTCTAAACTGATATCCAATTTCAGCTGCATTTCCTTTGGCTTAATTAGTGGAGTAATGCTGGTGGATTGTTGGGAAAATGGCAGTGCTCGTTTGAGTGTTTTGATTCGCTGAGCCGATGGTACATGTCTGTTTTGATTGGAGGACAGGAATGACCAGTGTGTCCAGATTAAAAGATTGTGCAAGAATGTAAATTCAGGTCAGTTTGAGAATTATGGTGATGTCGGATATGCAAAGTAGCAGGGGCTTCGATATTTGCACAGTATTCATTCCCGCAAAGATGTGACACAAATGCTGCACAATCATGCTTCCCAAAGATTTCTGCACAGTTTTTATTTTCACTGTTTTTAATACAGACTAGGGCAGTCCCAGTTTAATTGCTACTTGTGTGACATAGTGCAGTGCCTGTTCAGCTGCTGCTTGAGCAATATGGGTACTGCAGATTTCTCAAGAACCGCTTGACCAAACAACTTCAAACTCAATGCTACACTTTCTTTCATCCTAAGCAATGCAATGCATCCACCAAGTCGATCAGATGAACACCTCTGGAGATATGCAAAGGACACTCACGCACACACACACACACACACAATATCTCACAGACATACACACATACACAGATTGCTTGGTTTATAGTATGATGCAGATTATGGGTAGACAAAATGTGAAATATGCATGTGCACACACCAGCTAAGCACACAAAATCTCAGTATTAAATGAAATCTGAATGCATTTTATACTCTGTGGACTGTTGGGTGAAGGAGGTAAAATAAAATGAATGAGTTTACTTTGTAAACACACCATGCATCACACAGCGTTCAGTGTGTGGACAATGCTTCCAAATGTGCAATCCTGAAATGCATTCAGTACCAGTTAAATTTTTCAGGCAGTGAACAGCCTGGCTTTGACTCATTTTATTGAGAAGACATTATTTATGATGAAAGTCTAATGCAGCGCAGGCTATTACAACCATCCCATACTATTGAATACAACTGATTATTGCAGAGGTTTACCTTTATGTGCAGAAAATATTATTTAGACTCTTGTGCCAAGATGCAGCATATCTACCTGAGTCTTCTTCAGTAGAGCAGCCATCCACAGAGATGGGGCAATCAGTGCTGATAGTTTTTTTTACCCTTACCAGCATTTACTTGAGAGCTGAGACCCACAGGGGTAAGTTAACTGCACACTAAATGCTTTAATTGACCAATTAAGCGCTTCGTAACATGGAGGTGTTGGTTCACTGTAGGAGAGCACAAACTCTGCCTGCTACTGTGTGAAGGCTAATGTTCACTTCCAATTCCATCACGTTAACCAGGAAGGCAATGAAAATACTCTGTAAAATAATGACAAAATGACATGAACATGTCCTTCCAAGATAATGAATTTTAGTCTTACTGAAACACCAAAGATTTGCAGTAATTTATGTGTGTTTGGTATGCTTACTGTCATTTCACACCAATATGAAAATCTTTAAAGTTGCATTCAATACTAGATTGATGCACTTAACTAGCTGTTTCCACTTTAAAAGTGAGTTTTAGTCCTTTCATTTTACTCCATCTTTAATGGTGTCATACAAAATTGAATCTCGGGAACTGAAATTTAGAGAAAGTTTAGATTTTTTTTTGATTGATAATCAAATTATTGCCATCCAACTAATCTCCTATTGTCAATATACTGTAACTACTTAGTCATGATATGTCATTTTGGTTTTGACTATTCTGATTATGACAACTAGCCTGTGCTGCATGCAGGGATCATTTTGCATGGAATTTAAATCAAAACCTTTATGACCAAATCAATGAAAGCAAGTATCATCAACACAAAATATTTATTTATTTATTTATTTATTTTTCATTTTGTATTTCATTCCATGCCTTAATTCTTCAGTACAAACATAATTGGTTTCAAAATACAGTCTGGATTGAACCAGTCTTATTTATTACATTAAAAATAAATCCTAATGTTGCTTTACTCTTAACCAGTTTGGTTGTGTTAACACTGATGATTGCTAATGCAAACTGTTCTTCTGAAGGAAACAAACTTGAATTTTATTGCAAGTCAAAGGTGTCAGGGTTAGAGGCAAATGCTGACTGATCCCAGGTTGCTGCCTCTAGTGAGGTCATATGTTTGTTTGTTGGCCAGGAAACAGAAGAGTTGCAGAGCTGTCGAGGGCTTTGGCGTTGGTGTTGTATCGCGCCTGCATCTCTGAGCAGCGGCTCAGTTACTGTTTAATGAGTTCTAACGATTCCTCATTAGCTCGCTGGTTAGCTTGTTAGCACCTGGCCGTGACCCACTCACACTCAAGTGCCACTTGAAGTAGATCAGAGGAGCTTGTTGACTTGTTCTATGCATGCTGTAGAATAGTTGCTACTTTTGAGAACAGCCCTGTACATGTCAGTGTCACTAGATCTCCTGCCCCCCCCACAAAAAATATTCAGCAAAGTTACAATCCCCCATCTTCAGCTGACTCCCATTCAAGCAAATACTGTAGAAGGCAATGCCAAAAGAGCAGAGATGTTGTCCAATAGCACTTATGTCTAATGGTCCTCATGCACTATGACTTAAATTTGAATCAGTCAATCGCCATGAATATTTTTCGACAGTGGTTGATGCGATGGGTAACCAAACATTTTTCCGCCACCAGAGGGTGCATTTCTTTGCCTGTAAACAGGGCTGTTTTGTCCCTCTGCCTACTGGTACCAGCAGCTGGTCTTTGTGCTACTCAGAGTTAAGTTCCAGAGTGCATTAGCAGAAAGTGTTAGACCATCATACACAGTACAGCTTCAGTACCATAATGTACTATACTTTGCTCAGGATGCCTCCCTTTTGAGGTTTCCCAGGCATGTCCAACCGGGAGGAGGCCTTGAAGCAGACCCAGGACATGCTGTAGGGCTTGTATCTCCCGGCAGGCCTTGGAACGGCTTGGGGTCCCCTGGGAACAGTTGAAGGAAGTAGCCGGGGAGAGTGATGCCTGGGCCATTTTGTTTAATCTGCTACCCCCAAAACCTGGCGTCAGATAAATGACTGAAAATGACGGATGGGTAGATTGAATATACTTTGTCATCGCAAAGTTATGATTATGCAGGTGACAATCGGCCCCAAGTATTAGTATTCAGGGAGACTATTAAAACTAATATATCAATAAGAATTATTTGAAAACATATGCAAACTGCGGTTGGTAAAAAATTGTAAGGAGTACACTGCCATATAGCTCTCATTCACAAGCATGTTTTACCTCTACTGCCCCTATGAGGCAGCTACTGGTCACTACCATGGTATAGTATCTTCCCCATTAATACCCAATAGAACTGTTAAATCCAGCTTCATGTTTTGGGAGAAAAACAAATCCTAAGCACTAATCATATTGCGTATATTTTGTGTAAGGTGGTACCCCAAAAAATATCTATAATTGTTGTGGAGTGGTTGGCGCAGTGGGCTGAAAATTTTGGATGATGGTCAGGTGAATGTTCAAGCAGAGAACTGAGCTGGAAGTCTGGGATGCGATCATACTGTGAGTGTATTACTTTTTGAGTGATCCAAAGATATTCACAGAGGTACCGCAGAATATATGCAGTTTCACTGCATCAGTTTGTCCACCACTCATGTCCACACACACTCACACAAGCACACACACACACACACACACACACACACATACAGGAGACATGTAAAGGGGTTGGACAATTCCACAGACCATGACTGACCGAGGTTCTCTGAAAAATACAAGAACATAGGATTTTCTGGGTTAATGGGGCCTTAAAATATTTTCATTGGACCCTAAATCCCTAGTGGAGCCCATGCACAAAAACACACAAGCTGGCTCAAATGTGTGAACACACACATACACGCGCACACACACATACACACACACAAGGACACGCACAAATACAACATTTGAATACTACAGCAAGATAAACGTGGCTATGAAATGCGTCACTGTAACAGTTTTGGACATTGAAGCAGTCTCAAGCCTCATTTCCATTCCGTATGTCTCTGTTGACTGACTTACAGCCTTTTGAAACGTTGGTAGTGCTCTATCAGCTTCTCACGGACACGCGGACCTGTTGAAAAGGTTTGCCATTTGTATTTTTGTGGTGAAGAGATCATTAGGGGAAATGACAAGTGCCTGGCTGGAATGCCTGCTCTTCCCTGACTGCTCTGTGCTTTATGGGCAAATGCCAGGGCTAAGTTTGTCTCGGCTGGTATTTCTGTGATGAAAGCAAACCTCATGCTAATGTTGAAATGCACTCTAGCTGTTTGCGTCAAAGACTTGCTGAAATGGAGACAAACATTTCTTTCATTTGCTTTGTGGCCAAAATTTGCCAAAAATTGCTTCTTGAAAGCTTGATAGGGCAGTTTAGGCAGCTCGATTACTGCCTTGAATTGCTTGTTCTCCTTAAATCATTAGCAGTTTGTTGAAATCTATACCAATTTCTAAAATCTATATTTGTAATTGGACCACCCAAAAGGGCAATGCAACTGAATCTTGGTAGATGGATTTGATTTTGAAATTTATAGAAAAGAAAAATCTATTAAATTCAGTTGTATCCATATGTTTTTTATTCAGAAACACAGCTATTATGCTAGAAGACAAAATAAAATGACGTGTGTGATGTCTCTCAGCGTTAACAGTAGGAAGACAAATGGGAACACCTGTGATGCTCTGAATTGGCCATTCAAGGCTCAGGTTTGGTGTTAAGTCTGTGCAGCTGTCTGCGGCTGCCTGTGTGTGCGTGTGTTTGTGTGCGTGCGTGTGTGTGTATGCGTGCGTGTCTGTGAGAGAGAACAAGAAAAAGTATGTGTGTTTGTGTCTGTGTGTGTATGTGCGAGTGTGTAAGAAAGAGAGAGACCATGATAGATAGAGAGAGAAAGAGAGCGAGAGAGAGAGAGAATGGTGCATATGTGGGTGTGTGTGTGTGAGAGAGAGAGAGAGAGAGAGAGAGAGAGACAGTGGGGGTATGTATGCGTGAGTGTGATTCTGACAGAGGTATGTTGTGTGTGTGTGTGTGTGTGTGTTTGTGTGTGTATGGGGAAGGGCACGGGCAAGCGCGTGCATATGTGTGTATACGCAGTTTATGGAAGGGAGGTGTAGGTTATTAACTTAAGACTTTCAGTTTCAGTTCCTCTGCTTTAATCGAATCATCAAGACCAGGGATCAGCATCAAATCTACATTAAGTACTCCACAAAGTGAAAATTCTCAATGGACTCATTTCAGCCATTAGACTCCATTGACCATTTTACCGGACTATGAGTTGAAACCAATCTTAATGACAACTTTCTGTCATGAACTTTTACCGTTGTGTTTGTACTCGGGGGAAAAAGTATTCTATTCTGTTCACCTGCAGGCACACTTTATTCAATTACAGTATGAAAAACTAGCAAAGTCTCTTAATCAGAGTTCACGGTCTGATAGAACATAATGACGTCTGCATGAATTATGTTAAGAAATTGTATCATTTAACAGGCTATTATTTATTTATTTATTTAGGGACAGCATTACAGTATTGAACATGAATATTAGCATCTGATGTATACTGTCCCAGCCTCGCTGGTAGATAACGGGAAAAGCCAGTTAAAATTCGCCAATCGCATTGCTCTCTAGCGGCCACTCCTGGTTGGCTAAGTGCTCATGGATGTACGGGCAAAATATATGCTGAGTGCGTCATCCTGCCTCCAGCTGGTTAGTGTCCTCAGTGCCCAAATGCTGAATGAGTGCGGTGAAAAGAAATGTTACACAGCGGTAATCAGTCGACTGTGCCACCTTTTATGGCCTTTTGCAGTCATCACATTGTGTATTTTCCACAAGCAATTAAATTCACATGTTAGAACATCGAATAATGTGTTTTACTGTTTCAACTTGGTGGAGGGTGAATGAACTTTTTTAATTAGTCCTTTTTGAATGTATTTGCATTTTTCATGATGTGTTGGCTTTTGCGGAATAGCGGCAGTATTATCTTATAATGTTGTGTATTCACATGATTAAGACCTTGACTGACTCAGTGTATCTACTCAAGAGAGTTATAGCAATTGCATTAGGGCCTGAGCTGCAAATTCATTGAGTCCCAGCCTAACTTCTTAGTCAGTTAAGTTGGGGCCATGCTCAGGTTGAGAATTTAGCAATGATCTTTCAGAAAAATGTTACTACGTTTCCATATCTTGGACCAAAATTTTTGATGTTGAACGATATCACTACAGTACTAGCTTTCCCTGGCCTATACTGCCACTGATTTCAGTTTGTGTTACTGGGAGCAGTTAAGTAGCCTACGGAGCTCTTAATCAAGTCCACTGGGGTACGGGTATGATGCAGCCCCTTTTAAAAAAAAAACTATGATCCATTGATCAGCTCATCAATCTCTGTTCATACGGCCAACAAACTGCCTTCACCTGGCTGTAAACTTTAAATAGTAAATATGTGACCATACACGCCATCCACTTACTGCCAACTCCCCCCCCACTCCTCTCACAAGCAGCTGAGGGGGTCCTGTGGCTTTTCAGATTTCGGACACCTTGTTTATTCATTTGGCGTGCGGGACGTTTGGCTTCTACAGCTGAACGAGATCGGGACAATGGGCCCATGTTTCAGAGGGGGACAGCTGCAATGGTCATTACACCCCAGATACCGCTGTGAGGGGTGAGAGGAGGGGTCGGGATTAGAGCCGTACAGCACGGAGCGTGTGTGACTGTGCGGTGTGCCCCAGGGACCCCTGCTTGGGCCCAAATAGTCAAAGGTCTCCACCTGTTGCAACTAAGCTTGGTTAATGTTGGGCTTTTGGGCTGATTATGGCTCACTTTAGGGTAAATGTGTAGTTTGTTTGTGGGTGAATATGTGGCTCTTTGGGAGTGAATGTTGGGTTTTTAAGGGTGAATGTGGGGTTTCTTTGGGAGATGAGTTTGGGGCACTTGTGGGTGAATACAAGGTTCTTCGGAGTTGAATGTGTTTTTTGCGGGTGAGTTCAGGGATATTTGGGGGTGAACAAGTGGTTGTTTTTGGGTCAGTTTGGCATTAGTTGGAGATGATTTGAGATTCTTTTTGGTTTTTAGTTGGTGAGCGTTACCTTCTTTGTCAGATCAGTTGCTGCTTTATTGAAAATAATAACAAGGATTGATTAATTAAGTGATGCAGCACAAAAGACTGAAGACTATACCTGAATAATAATTCCTTAAGTAAGTTTTATCACATTAATCTCACATCCCAGTTAAAATGATGAATGAATAATCTGTTTTTGAATGAGGTGAACAAATCTGTGACTACTCCGGGAGCAACTAAAAAATGTTTCATGCAATTTTGCAAGCCTTTTTAAAATGTTCTTTTTCAACAAATATTCATATTCTGTCCCCTCATGTAGAATTATAGGGCTTCCCGTGTAGTTCCATTGAACTTACAGCGTATGTTCGTATGTATAGAGCATTGCTTCTCACTCTTTCTAAAAATATCCTGTTTCCTACTCTGACCCTGCACGTTTCACCTCAGGAACGTGGTGTGCAATTGAACATTATGGTACAAGATATTAGCTTTCTTTTATCCTCATATAGTACTTGCTGATCCCAAGTGGGCCTTTTTGTTAATCATGTATGGTGTCAAATTACAATGCTCATCATTGACTGGATGTTCTAATGCTGATGTCACAATGGCTATTAGCAATTGAAAAAATGACGCTCTAGATCTGACTTTCTCACTAGTTTAGAATTTTGAAAAAAAACAACATTATATACATTATATTATATAATTTAATTATATGATATATAATAATTCATATCATAAAATTTTTTTGAATGGATCACGCTGTTTAAAACGTCTTTAGAATCTGAACAGTCACAGAGCCATTCTACATATAAGGAGATGGCGCACTCCATTGTTTTACAAAGGGAAAATGTGAAATGCAAAAGATGGCAAATGGCCATGTAGCACATGCTGACGGCCAATCGCACCTTCAGATTTTATTCAACTGCCCAACATTGATTGACTGTACGGGTCGGGAGCTCAACGATGCTACATCAACATCTCTGTGATTGGAGTATTTTGGCTTAATGCCAAAAGCTGAGAGGGAATTTACAAATTGGAATAAAATGGATTTTAATTTTGTTGTCTGTATTAACACCAAATACATTGATCCCTATTGTACAACTGGTCATTGGCGAATTAGTAATAGATGATCTGATTCAAATATTGACTTGTTCCTTGCTTCCATAATCAACATAGACTAACACATATTAATACTGCTACTGAAAAACGTGATTGTGTAATGATTCAGACCAGGAATCAAGTGCGGGGGCTGAGTACAATCCAACTGTAGGGTTTATTGTCAGTAATATGGTAACAATGGGATGAATCCCAGAGTAAGAAAGCACAGTTCAGTTCAGTTGCTGTGGGTGAGGCAGAGTAGGCATTGCCAGTCTCCGGCCTGTGGCCTTCTGTGATGACAGCCAGATGAAGTGCGCACTTCGCCAAACTGTCCCAGGGCAGGCAAAGAGTAGCTTAGGAGGGACATGGTTCTAATCCTTAAGAACTTGTTCCTAATAAACTGAACAGAGAAATAGATTTGGATGGGATTAACAAGAACATGGTCCCGAGCCTGGAGACCTAGAGAAAGACTTGAGCGCTTGTTTTTATTAACTAATTAAGGAAGGTAACTTATGTAAATTATGATTATTAAAGGCTATGTTTTACTTTCACAAGACATAGAGTTGAACTTGTAAATACTGAATGTTTTTTAAGCACACATAGCAAATTACAATCCAGCAACTTGCAACTCAAAGGAGGGGGTGAAGGAACACGCAGGATGCAAACCAATCAAAGTAGCCATTACTTCTAACAGACACGCCAGTTGCCGAATGGGAAGAGACACAGAAAGCATTCACACGAGGGTTGTAACAGATTGTGAGAGCTAATTGATACAGTAAAGAACTTTTGTTTAACATCAGAGTTATTGCTTGCATAAAGACTGACCAAGCTAAGTAGTGTCAATCGACGATGGTAGATAATATTAACGTCTTCTCAGTCAAGCGTGACAGTTCACAATGTCGTGATCTGAGCTGTGGATAGCACATGCGTCTTTGTCTCGGTGGGTGAAAAAATGTCCATTTTCTCTGGCATTAATGTTCATCAGGACAAATTTTATGACTCGATGTTGTTGACATTTTGATGGTGTGTACAAATCTTAGCTTTTGAGTGCTTTTCAAAATGGTGCAGGAGTGTGCCATTTTCCTCATATAAAAATGTCTCTCCCAGTAGTCTAATAATGTGTTGTAATGGAATTAAATGGATTAACTCCATTGAGCCCTGGGCTGAGTATCCTCTGCGGTTGTTCTACATTAGAAGGAGATCAGTGTGGGACTGGGAAGATCAACTGTTGGGGAGATAATCGACCCTCAGATGGGCATTGGGGAACCCCAATGGCTGGGTTTCTCATTTACGCGGTGAGCGACGGCGTGCTGGGGACACGGAAAGGTTTACAAGTGCCCACACAGGCAGTCAGAGGAAAAACGTTTATGTCTCCTTTTAATTTTACTGCCATTTTTATTTTATCCCTCCCTGTGGGGTATGCAGGTTTCAGGCCACTGTAAATGGGATGGTGTAGTGGTGTGTGTGTTAGTGCTTTTGCTTGTATGTTGTGCATGTATACCTTGGTGTGTGTGGGTGTGCAAGGTGTGGGTTTGTGCACGTACATATGTGTATTTGTACGTGCGTACCTGCATGTGTGCATGGAGTGCCTCAGGATCATTAATATCTAGTATGAATCATGGTTTCACATCTGGTTGAAAAGATGTATGTAAACTTGTACAGTGCAGTGTCCCCATCCTGACTTGGGAGTAGGTAATCTTGAGGGAGTTCTCCCTTCTGTCTTCCTAACACCGCCTCCAGGCACTTACACAATCACACTCATTCAATCACACACACACACACGCGCGCGCGCGCGCACTTACGCACTCTCACACACATACGCACAGACGCGCACGCGCACGCCTCTGTGCGCACTCAGAGCAAGGTGGTCAGTGAAGCTGCCTGATTCACAGTCTGACTCAGGGCAGAGAGTTCTACTGAATGTCTATGCGGGCAGATTCTTGTTTACATTTGTGGCGCGTAAATGGGCCTCACAATCATAGACTGTATAAAAAGATGGACAAAGCTACCGTGACGTCACCCATTTGTTTCAGCATACCATAAAGGAAGCCTTGATTTTGGCTATTTGAATTGCGCCATGTTGTCATTTTGAAACCGGATGTGACTTCTTTTGGACGAGAGCGTGTATTGAAGATCCGGGGAGGACCGTGGCTCTAGATCTGACCGTATCTGACGAGGACCAGAGGATAGCCACGGCCCTAAAGCATATTCTGGCTTTATCCTTTATTCTAGTCTATATGGGACCATAATTTACAAAAATGAACATCGTGATATATCGAAGGAGACTTGAAACTTGCTTTAGCTACCAAAAAATAATGTGAAAAAACATTATTTAAATGAAAAATCAGGTGGGAAAGTAGGGTCATTTTCTCATAGACTTCTATAGCATTGAACTTCTTTCTGCAACCACCAACATTGCCATCTGCTGGCCATTAAATAAAATGCCATTTTACGGTACTTCCGCATGTGCTTCATTTTTCAGAACAGGGTGCTGCGTCCATCTTTTTATACAGTCTATGCTCACAATCTTCTATACATTTAGGTACCATTATGCTGTGTGAATGGATCCCGAAAGCCATCATCCATTTTATCTATATTAAACTATCCAAACTAGTGTCTGTTATGGCAGTGTTCTAATGAGTGGATGGGTCCGGCAATCCATCATCCACATTAAGACACAGTGTGTGGATAAGGCCCCAAGGTCAGAAATCCATTGAGCCTCTGTTCTGTGCTGTGGATGAGCCTCACAATATTGTATAGGCTAAGGCTCTGTACCAGTGCAGGTACGTATGGACCCAATGGTCTGGGTCTGGTGTCTGTTAAATGTAAAAAAAAAAAAAAATTAAATAAAATAAAAAAAAAATTATGAAATTAGTCTGCCAGGTTTTAGCCTTCACATCTGATGAATGCAACTTTCTTAAACAAAGTGATATTTCGATTTTACTAGAAATTCAAGTGTGGCTAATGAATTCTAAGCCTTAAAAATCATTTCAGGAACTACCTCATAGGTGTGCAGTCATAGGAAAAAAATGTACACCCTTAGAATGTCTTAAACCCATCACAATTGAATATTCAGAAGAACCGTGATCTAAAAAATACCATATAGGTGTGTGTGTGTGTGTGTGTTTGTGTTTGTGTGTGCAGTTATTTTAGTATAATGACTAGCATGTTGCTGTATATTGGTGAAATTTTACACAACAGTCTAACCTCAATACTGCAGAATATGATGCCGCATTACACAGCACAGCCACTTGGGGCATTCTTCCCTGGACTCTTTCTCTCCTTCCTCTCTTCTATCAGTCTAGCTGGCTGGTCCATTCAGGGTCCTCATGTGAAGGCAGATGTAAGGGGGGGGGGATCCTCAAAGACTGGGACACAGAGGCAATGCAGTGACAGCTGCATTTTCGGACACAGTGCTGTTGTGTGAGTGCAATGATCTGAGCAGCAACTGGTCATCTAGTGCCCCGAGATTAAGGCAGAATTCATCTGTTATATAAGCTTCAGTTAGGGTAGAAACAAAGAGAGATTTAGGGTTTGGGGGGTTAGGGATGGGGGTTGGTGAAACAGCATGTGCTTAACCTAAAAATAATTTGTTCAGTAAGTTTATAACACTTGTTTCATGCCATTCCCTTTATTAAATTCATTTTTTTTTCTTGGGTGGGTGGGGGGATCAAAGGGAAGCATTTTTTGGATTTTCTTAAAGCCCTGCTACGGAGTTGTGTGTAGTGAAAGACTGAGCCACAAATTCTGCTAATATCCACACGAGCCAGGCTTTCACAGTGCCCTCTATTGAAGGCCAAAACAGCAGACTGAATCCATGCTTTTTGAAACATGCACTCAGAAAGACTCTATCAGGACTTTCTAAGTTTAGGTGACCAATCAAAGCTGAGCAGAGGCGGGCCGATTTGAAACTGTCACCACACCTTGATGTGCATCGCTGGCATTATCAAAGACAGAAGTAATTTAGCATTTGTTGGTACTCCATTCACATTATATTAGCTTTCTAGTTGAATAGAAACAAGTGCTCAGCCAATGCTAGCACAGCCAGTCATGTTCCTGCTTGAAGTTGAAACTGGCCAGCCCCCTGTCTGGTGGCCAAAATTGAGGCAATCATAGCTGCTTCTGCCATGAGAGCATGTTTCAATTAGCAAAACGAAGTCAGAAGAAATTTGCACCATTCATATTTTATTATATGCATTAGACTATTAAAGGCTTTTAACCCAAGAGGACAGATAGAATCTGTTTTGCATCAGACATTAGAAGAGTTTTCTTCAACAGTCATAACAGGAATGTCACAAGTAAATGAAATTTATGCAGAGGAGGTAGAAACATGATGAGAATTAGGAATTGTGATGACGGTTTTTATCTTCAGTCCACAGTCCTCGCCATTCTCTACTGTTCCTCTCTGAGACAGACAGAGAGAAAGAGAGGGAGAGAGAAAGTAAAAAAAGAGAAATTGTGAAGGGAGATAATCATTTAAGAGTAATCTTACATTGCACCTTATTTAGTCAGGCTTTCAGTGAGATGTCTTTCAGTCTATTCTCCCATTAATCACGGTTGCATTACTTATTGATGAATTCACCTGTGAACTTTTAGTGTGTGTTTGTTTTCTTCTGTGATTTGTGTTAGTCTCGCTAATATTATTGTATCTCCCCGACGAAGATAGTCGGGAGATACTATGGTTTAGTTCCGGGGCTGCCGCCGCCGCGCCTGCAGAGATTTTCGGCTCTGGGTTCTGGAAGCGACAATTTTTACAGGAATTTTTTTCTAATTTTGCGCAGGCAAAGATATTTATTTGACAATGCTCAAATAAATGGCTGCCGGCGGCCATTTTGTTCGAAATTTGGGGATCGGGGAGATACACGACTCGGTCCCTGTGGCGACCGAGTTATCTAGTTAAAAATGTTTTTTTTTTTTTTTAATGTCCGGGAATTTATTGCATTTTTTTTTAACCACAATGGTTGCATCTTATGCTGGAAAATAATTGAGATTTGACAGCTTGAGAAGGAAAAAGTGTGGAGAAGACACACTTCTGTTATAAACTCACCTGGGTTTTTAGGACAGATCTTGTGCCGAGGTGCCACAGGTGTGACTGGGATTGCCAGTGTTTGGGGTGGCCTGTGTGTGCCTGTGCCCTCCTTAATTCTCTGTGCCAGAAATCAGGCTGCGTGTGCCTGTGCCCTCCCTGATTCTCTGTGCCAGGCATGCGCTTCTGACAGAGGGAAATATGAGCCACTACCCCCCCGCCCCATCCCCACAGCGGCCCCTGCTCAGCCTCTCCATTAAAACTTCAACACATGCTGCTGTATTTATAGCTCCCATCGCCGTGGTTACCCTGCCCCCACAGACTGGCTCACAGCATGACCCACCCAGCTCCGCTCCCTTTCACCCACCCCCTGCCCGCCCTCGTTACCTGGTCGTTAGTAATGTGCTCGCCCTTTACTCAAATCTCATCTTCCATGTTGGCCTTCAGGGAATTTTGTTTGGGAAAAATGAACTTGGACATGAACATGCACCTGGGATCATTATTTGGCAAAGGCTTAGCATTCCCAACGATGGAGGCACAAGCTTCTGTCCCACCCAGAACCAAAAATCCCACCCATCATCCCCAGCGACCAGCGCTCTGACCCCGGATTCTTTGAAAGGGGCCTCCAGCCTTCCCCCTGGCATGCCGACCATTCTCTGTCCTGCCGTCCCCGTGATTAAACACACTCTGTGACACTCGGAAAAAACGTTACAGCCCAAGCGTGTCCCGGACCATTACGCTGCGATCTGCCCATGCTTCGTCGAAGACCCACCCGGAGTCGTGTTGCGTTGGATAACATGTCACGCTGTCCCCTCCCCCTGGACCCCTAACCTTTCGAGTCGTTCCAGAGTATTCCGGTATTCCGTCGCAATTCTGACCTGCGAGCTCGGCAGGAATGTCCCCACTGAAGTGTCATCACTTTTACGAAGGCAATTCCAGGACAAGTGAGGGGAGGAGGGGGGAGTGGGTGCAAGAACTGCTCCTGGATCAGTGAGCACATCTCTCCTGCCCTAGGCCTGATTTACCAGCAATCAGAACAATATGGTCATGCAGTAGTACTGTGATGCATAGAAATCTACAGCTGTGGTAATGTGCAAATAGTATGCAGTAATGATGACTTTGTACTGGCTGACCGTAGGAGGCTGGCCAGGTCTAACCAAGCAATTTACATGACCAGGTCGAATGAACGTGCTCTTTACCAGCATAGGTTTCTGTTTCTCACCATTCATGAGTTTACGCAATGACATCTTTCCAAAACAAAAAAGGCCTTTTCTAGGTCATGCACAAGACAGTGACTCATATGGTGATATTGGAATGTAGAAGAATGAAACAAAAATTGGCACACAAATTATCAAAATTAATTCATGAACAATTTTATCAAGACTGAGATTATTAAAAAATGAACCAGAAATGGTAGTGTGCCGATTTCTGTGCTAAGATAAATGATTTCAAATGCATTGTAAGCCTATTGACACCAGTAAACGTATTACTGGAAATTTTTGCTGAAAAGTATCTTCTCTAAATCCATTGTAAAATCTGAATCCAGGACATAATTGTAGCATACCGACCTTGGTCACAAGTTTACTACTTTGTGGATTTTGACAAGGAACTGCAGGAGTGTATAAGTGGGATATGAAGGGTGAAACTTTTCCAGACGCTCATGTGACCCGGGTGCGGTGACTATACAGTCTGTAACCATGGGAGACAGGAGCCTCCCTTTGAAGAGAGTGGTAAGGTTTTGGTGCTGTTTCCAAAAATTCCCACAGGAAGAATGAAAGTAATGGAACATGTCTCTAATCAGGCTGGGTTTAGAGTCAGGAAAGGGAGTGTTTTGGCCAGTTCAGGATCTGTGAACCCACAGAGCCAACCAACTACCACTGGCTTCGTTGCCTTTGTGATGTAGCTCATGTACAGTTATTCATCAGATGTACAGCTGTTTATGTGCTCTCTTTGGCAAGAGGTGCATCTTTGAACACACCTCTGATAAATAAATCCCATTATTCACTGATTTCATTTTGTGGCTGTCATGCTGGTATTGCTGTGTTGAGTTAATATTACACTTAATGTGGTGCAGTGAGTTACTGTTTTGCAGTAATCAGGTGCAATGTAATGGGTTCTAATGGGGGAGTATAGTGCTGAGTTGTCGGGCTTTGGCCTCCATCAGAGATGGGAAAAGCAAGTGTGTGTGCTAAACAGAGCGTGAAGGCACGTCTGTATGTGCATGTGTGTTGAAGAATGTGTCGGAGTATATGTGTGCATGAGGAAGGCTACATAGAGGGGAGTTTGTGTGTGTGTGTGTGTGTATCTGTGTGTATGTCTCAGTGTGACAGAGTAAGTGCTTGTGTTTGTGTGTGTGAAAGCGGGAGTTTGTGCATACATGTTTGTGTCTGAGTGTCTCTCGTAGTGTATGTACATGAGAGGGAGGCTATATACATGTAAGGGTGTGTGTCTTCGTGTAAGAGGGATAGACAAAGTGCATGGGCGTGTGTATACTTGCGAGTGAGAGAGGCTGAGTGAAAAAAGAGTACATTCTACAGTATGTGTGCGATTGAAGACCATACTTATTGCAGCGAATGTGAGTGCGTGTGTGTGAGAGAGAGTTTGAGTGAAAATAGAGTGCAATGCATGCGCAACCAAACATATGAAAGTGAGCGTGTGTTTGTGTGTAGGTATGTGCGTGTGTCTGTGTGTCTCATAAAGAAAGTAAGAGAGAGAAATTGACAGAATTTTCACCGCCCTCACTGGAAGAGTCACAGGTTGCAGCACTGCTCAGTATGTGACCAGTGGGGCCTTTTCCCAGAAGCAGGCAGGAAATAACTCATGCTCATCCCAAGCATAATCTCCATCTGGACACTTGGTACGCACTCAATCATCCACTTACTAACAGCTCTGGGGATCTCACACATAACCTTTAATGAACCTGTGACCCATAGCGCATCTGAGCTTTTTTACGTTTCCTTTTTTAAATAAGAAGCTTCATGTTGACGCGGCATTTTTGAGATCGCGGAAATACTGAACGTCTCAAATTGATTCAATGACACTGGGCGAACCTGAAAAACTGAGTAAATGTGTTGCAAAATCAAGTGTATATTTCTTCTAATCCTTCACATTTACTTTGAAGTGTTATTTCTCTGTGTTTGATTGTATTCGATGTCGGAATTCAAAACTCATGTGCTCTAATATTCAGCTTACCCAGCAAATTTATTTTGAATATGGCACTGACAGTTCGGATTGTAACACTATAGCTTGCAATTTTTCCCCCATGAGGCGAGGGATTGATGCAGCTCTTGCCCCCTCTAGAGGTCTGGATAAGACACAGCCGTTAAAACGGACCACGCAAGACGCAAACCAGTCAAAAGGGACTGCACTTCTACAACCCCAATTCCGAAATAGTTGGGATGAAGTGAAAATTCAGAATAATATCAAAATGCAATAACTTTCAGATCACATGAGCCAATATGTTATTTACAATTGAACATAGATAACTTTTCAAATGTTGAAACTGAGACATGTTACATTTTTATCCACAAAATGAGCTTATTTCAAAATTTCTGGCTGTAACAGGTTTCAAAAAAGTTGGGACACAGGCAAAAAGGGATAAAAAAGCAATTAATGTATGAGAGAATCAGCTGAAAGAACATTTAACAAGTAATTAAGTTAACTGGCATCAGGTGTGTAACATGATTGGCTATGAAAGGGGTGTCTTAGAGAGACAGAGTCTCTCAGAAGTAAAGATGGCCAGAGGCTCTCCAACCTGTGAAGGCTTGTGTAAAAAAAAATGTGGAATAGTTTAAAAACAATGTTCTCCATGTGCTGAACTGGCCTGCCTGCAGTCCTGGTCTTTCACCGATAGAGAACATTTGGCGCATAATTAAACGAAAAGTCTGTCAAAGGAGACCCAAAACTCTTCAGCAGCTGGAAGCCTGTATTAAACAAGAGTGGGATCAAATTCCAATGGCTCAAGAAACTTGTCTCCTCAATGCCCAGACGCCTCCACTTTGTGTTAAAAAGAAGAGGGGATGCTACACCATGGTAAACAGGCCCCGTCCCAACTTTTTTGAGACCTGTAGCAGCCATCAAATTTGAAATGAGGTCATTTTGTGGAAAAAATAGTAAAAGTTCTCAGTTTCAACATTTGCTATGTTACCTCTGTTCTATTGTGAATACAATACTGGCTGGTGTGATTTGAAAGTCATCGCGTTTTGATTTTACTCACAATTTACACATTGTCCCAACTATTTCGGAACTGGGGTTGTAACAAACACTCAAGTTGCTGGATGGGAGGAGACACAGAGGGCATTCACACAAGGGTTTTGACTGACGCAAGGTTTTATAAATCTATTAGTACATTTTTTTAAGTCAAATCCTGACCATATCATTGACATGTTGCAGGAGATCACTCCAGTTGTACAAACTCTGCTCAGAAAAGTTGGGAAGACGTGGAAAATGTGCATAAAAACAGATTGCAGTGATTTTTAAAATTTATTTTTACTTGTATTTAATTTCAGCCAGTATTCAGACAAAATATTTAATGTTTTGTCTGGTCAAATTCATTTTATTTGTAAATATGCATCCATTCTTGCTAATGATGCCTGCAAGTCTCTCTAAAAAAAAAAAAAAGTTGGTTCTGGAGCAATTTAGTTCTGGTAATGAGGTTTAGTATATGAATATTGATGGGAGTTGAAACCATTGATGTCAGTGGGTGTTTGCAATCATAATTTGGTACAAAAGTAATATCCAGGAATGGCCTGGTCCTTCTTGAGCAGCGATGCCTGAGGATCACCAGTTTTCCCAGAAATGTGAGAGAAGATCATTGGAAGCTTTAAAAACCATGTTCCTCACAGAAAGCTAGAAAGAGGTTTCGGTATTTCACCCTCTACGGTGCCTAACATAATTACAGGATTCTAGGAATCTGGAGGAATTTCTGTGCAGAAAGGGCAACAGCACAAGCCTAAGTTGAATACTTGCAATCTCCAATGTCTCAGACACCAGTGCATCACTGCATAATTTTAGAAGTCGTATCTACAATGTTAGTTACATCGAAAAGTGCCAGTTAAACTTTCGCGTGCTAAAAGGAAGCCTTATGTTGATGGTGTCCAGAAGGTGCCATTGACCTCACTGGACTCAAAGACGTGTGTGATGGACCATTGCACAGTGGCCACATGTATTGTGGCCAGACATATTAATGGTTCAGCTTTCTATTGGAGAAAATGGATGCAATGTGCTCTGGACCAAAGAATAGGACCATCCAGATTGTTACCAGAACAAGTCCAAAAGCTGTGCTCTGTCATCATACGGGGTTGTGTCATTGCCCTTGGCAAAGGTAAATTGTACATCTGTGAAGGCACAATTAATGCTGAAAAGTACACTGGGAATTTTAAAGAGCACATGCTGCCTTCAGGCCAATATCTTTTCCATGGACGCCCATGCATATTTGAACAAGACAACGCAAGACCGCATTCTGAATGCATTGAATATAATTATGCTTGCTTGGCAGTAACATGATTCTGTGTTCTGGAGAGGAAGCTATTTGCTTCAGTGAGCGGGAGTACCTAATAAAGTGGCCGGTGAGGATGCATTTGCAAGCACAATTTTTAGTGTATTTTTTTCTTTTTACAGGTATAGCCACCTGAGTGTACGTGAAACATAAATCAACGAAGCAGGATGACAACATCGGACACGCGCTCCACCCAGTGCTCGCGCATCGCAGTTACACAGTAACCAAGGATAGGACGCCGGATACAGAGCGCACGGAAATATGGAGCGAAAAGTTGCGAGAGAATTCAGGCACAAAGTAAGTCATTTAGGACCGACATGTAGTCATGATGGCTTGAAGTAGGTTCACTCCGTGACGGAAGATCGACTGCTAAGCTGCTCGCTTTCAAAATTTGAACAAGGGGGAAGGAATGTGGACTGGGCTACTCTGAACCTGTGTCGATGTTTTAGAGGTGACGGATAGTTTCGTTTCTATATTTCATGGAGTTTTGGCTGCATATCGAACAATTAGTTTGGCTCTATGTGCTCCGGGGTTTCCTGTGTCAGAAAATGTGTTCTTGTCCGTGCGTTTTGCTCGCATACGGTGACCGACAAGAAACTACGCAGTGATGCTGGGCAATGCTGGCAACTGTAATGACACGAGCGGAAAATGATATCTTAAGTTTTAGTGAGCAGTTTCACATTGAGTAATTTGAGTTATGGTTTTTAACATACCGCATAAAAATAATTGTCTTTGGTTAAGTAATTCCTCGACCGCGCTCGTAGCCTACCTATGATGACAGTGACGCGTCAGGCCTTGTTCCTTCTCAGTGCGTTCACGATTGGCTACTGCTGGCACAGGTGCATACTACAGGAAATTAATAATTCACCTTCATGTGCGCGTCGTCATTTTAAATTTGTAATTAAAACATTATTCAACAGTGGGATGAGTATAGAGCACACCAGCATCGATGCGGCTGTTGTTTTTTTTTTTTTTAACTAATTGAAAAGGGAAAAAAGCGATTGCCGATTGTATTTCCTTATAAACTGCTCATGATTTGAGTGCAGTTCGTTCCTCTGTGAGTTTAGAGTCAAACAATGGGCTCTTCAGCCAGAGTTTAGACGCAGTCTCAGAAATGTGCAGCCGGGCGCAAAGGCTGGGGGTTAATTAACGGTGACACTGAATTGAAACGGCACCAAAAGCGAATTAATGGGACCGACAACAGCCATTACAGGCCGCACATTGAAGTTATGAGCATGGCCTTTATGTAATGAAACCTCTGGTGCCATGTTTCCATCTCATTTTCGAGCAATGTGTGATGTCAAGCGTTTGACATCCTCTTCACATCGTCCATAAAATGCATTCTCAAGTAGCTTGAAGCTATATAATTTTTTTTATGGATGAAAGGCAGACATAACCATGCTTACATTTGTTTTACTGTGTACACTGCACATAGTTGACCGGAATGTGTTTGTGTTGTAAAGAAAATAATTTGCCCCGGTGTAGTTCTCAGGGTTTAGTTACTCTTGATTCATTTAGCGCCATATTTGTCCACGTGGTTTCAATGGGATATGAAATATGTCTATTCTGTTTTTTATTATGAATAGTTAATAGGCTACTGCCAGTTTGTACGCTCATGGACAAAATAATTGGCCAAGCCCATAATGGCACAATATGAAGCTTTTAATGGCCTTAACAACAAATCATTGGTCTGAAAATTAGCAGGAATTAAACAAATATATAAAGTAACACGGAACAGGATAGCTATTTCATTTGATTTTTTAAAATGTTTAAGCTGTGTGGGCAAACTTGAAGACAGCTTTTTATAGATACAAGAGTTATTGTAGTTCCACTCATTGCTGATAGAATTAAACAGTTGATAGCTGGAAAAAAAAAAAAAAACATTTCCCAGTTCTTGGTTAATTGTGGACCAAATGTCCTCATTAAGGTTCAAATCTAGACCCTGAAACCTGTTCCATCATGCTTAACTGTGGTAGAGATGCTTATTTGGCGCGTTTTTATGCCCAAGAGTGTTATGTTTCGTCATATTCGTGAACCAGGAAACACATTCTGTAAAGGTATAAACTTGTATGTTCAAGCTTTTAATACAGATGGTCATAGCCTGTTGAACTCCACTTCTTTAACTGACTCTCCTTTGTAATGTATGCTGACATTCTGCCACTATATTTTCCTGCATTTCTCCTTATCAGCACACAGGGTCAAAGTATATTGTTGCAACAGTATATTGTACTGCAGAAACTGCATGAAGCCCATTCTTGCCTGGGCTATTAATTTATCTCTCTCTCTCTCTCTCTCTCTCTCTCTCTCTTTCTCTCTCTCTCTCTCTCTCTCTCTGATTGGAATCTCTTCATTTATTGGCAGGAAGTACTTTGCATTCTGAAAACGTAATTTGACCCTTGGCAACTTTGGGACCGTTTTAACTGGTGAATTTGTGCATTTGAAAAGAAAGGAATGCTGTGTTTATAGGTTTATAGTTGGTCACAACTTTTATAATTATAATTAAGCCAATCATTTAATAAAATTGATTACTTTTGCAGAAGTACACCAAAAACTTATGGACAATGGGGCCCTTGAGGTCTGGAGTTTGACCCCCCCCTGAGCCTGCCCTCCACCAGTCAAAAATGTGCAAACCTAACATTCAGTTATGAGTTTATTTGCAATCTTAAATGCTGGAGTTGTATGTTGCACACAGCTGATTCACTCTTGAAATTTACGAGGAATGAGGGTGATATGAATGTCTTTTTTATTATTGCTGAATAGTGGCCAAATTCTCATATCCAAAATATACCAATGGTCAGCTTGTGTTATGTCCTCTGTTTTCAATTTTTCAAACACTTTTATTCTATTTTAATTTTTATTTGCATTAATTAAAGGAAATTTTGTGGAAACATTTTTTCCCTGTTCAGTCCGCCTCCTCAGTGATCTCCACTCTAACCGCCCAGGGCAGGTTGACTTTGAAGACCCCCCAAGTTTAGTTCTTCAATGTCGCACACAGACCTGCCCCTCATAATTTACACCTACTAGCCCTGTGTGCCCTGTTCTCTCCCACAGCCCTGCTCACCCTCTCCGCCCCTCTCTTCCTTGTAGCGCGAACACTACTTCTCTGCATGTAGCTCGGTTTACTGGCCAGCCAGAGCAGAGCTCATTATCTAGGGGGGATGCCCATTCAAAACAGCCTTTCATTTAGAAGGGAGGGAATGGCAGTCAGCAAATTGCATTCAAGAATACAATAACGTTTTTTTTTTTTTTGGGGGGGGGTGTAAGTATGGAACCTTTCATGTTCAAATTAGGTAAGAACAGTGCAATGACTATGCACTGTTACACAATGACACAGAAAGTTTTTTCTGTTCTGTATGGGCTAGTCTATCAGGTTGTCCGGGTTGTTATGTTACTGGCATTTAGCAGACTCTTATATTCAATAATTTGAAATCATTTGCATATAGTGGTCATACACTGAAGTACTTCAGGACAAGTACCTTAATCACCACAGTAGCATCCTATACTTGGGAATGAATCCAGCAAGCTACAGGTTACAAGACCAGTTCCTTGTTCCCAAGTCGGGCGGCCCTGTGAGACCTTGTGGTCTAGGGGCTAGATTAGGACTGGGAAGGTTGATGGATAAAGTTTAGCCATAATTGCTGCATTCGGGGCCTTGAGCAAAACCTATAGCCCTTCATTTATTGCCCCTGGTCTGATTAACTGTCAGTTACTTTTGATGAAAGCTCCAGCTAAATGATTGTAGTGTGGACAATACTGTGCTGCCTTTGTAGTGTGTGTGTGTGTGTGTGTGTGCGTATTCAGGTGCTGATTTTGTAAACTGACACCCTCTAACCTCCCACCCCCTCCTTTGTAATGGCGAGTGGAAGCCACCATTAGGGCTCTGTCTAGTGGAAGTCTTTGGCACAGAAGTGCACAGATCCATCCATTGGAAGGGCTAACGCACTGGTGATTGCGGTAACTGGGGGGAAATTAACTGGCGTACGGCTCCAGCACTGTTTGGATGAGGGAGGGAGGGATGTGTTACATTAATGAATGGCCCAAGCGCTTCCTCAGAACACTCCTGCAGCAGGTCAGCCGCTACCAGGTAAGGAAAGAGGGGGTTAGTCCGTGTGCACACCCCTATTCCTCTACAGCACTGGGACTTCTGGAGGCTGGAGGTCTAGGTTTGGGGGGGTGCTGCTGCTTTTTAATGTGGGTGTGTGTTTGCGTGCATGGAAAAGTGTATGCCAAAAAGAGATGGTGTAATTGCCGCTGTGTGTGCACCAGAGAGTGCATGCATTCTATGCATGTGTGTGTGTGTGTGTGTGTGTGTGTGTGTGTGTGTGTGTATGAGTGTCTTTCTGTGTGTTTGCATGTGTGCTTGTGCATATATGAAAGTGCACTTAGAGTGTCCATAGGTTTAGCTGTTTGTGTAATACTCTACACCAAAAAGTGCCTGTATGTGTGTGTCTGTGCACTATGTGGAAGTCAAGGATCTGTTTCTCCCTCAGGTAGAGCTGCTGATTGACAATGAGGCAGAGAAGGATTACCTGTACGATGTGTTGCGGATGTACCATCAGTGAGTACTCTTCTCTCCGTCAGGACTTTCAGTAATCCTGAAAAACTCAACACACATTTTCCCTTATCTCAGCTGCTGGATTTTTTAAATTTGTTTTTTGTTTTCATATATAATATTCTGGGTATGATGGTAACTGCAATACATTATACATTTTGTTGAAGACTGTAAATTATATAAACTTGCTTTTTACCAAGTCGTCTATCGCCTACAAAGTTCTATGTTAAAATGATCTAAGTGAAGTTAATTATGTGGAGTGGATTATGCACAGTACTACGTTTTTAAAAATGCTAGTATGGAATTAATATTTGACAAGAGTTTTGACTGTGCGTTATTCATTGTTCATCAGAAAATATAATTTACTGAATTCTTTTTAATTTATTGATTTTATAAATATTAAATTTTGCTGTGATTGTGGAGTCACTCTTGACACTATAGTTCTTCCAGAGGCTATATTTTGAGAAATGTTTTGTCAAACTAATGCTTAATTATTTTTTATTACACCTCAATTTGGCAGGGTATATTTTAATTGTGTATAAGGCAAACGTAAAATCATCTCCTCGCTCGGATTAAATTGTCGAAAATTTAGTTGCTACTCTTTTCTATTTCGCACTGTTTTCAGCCGATGTGAAGCTGCACTATGGTTTAGGTAGGCCTTGCTGGGGGCGTTCAGGAGGATGCCGATAACAGACCCGCGCAAACCGAATTCGGTATATACGGTTACGGGCACGAGGTGCTTGATAAAGGTGGGTGAATGACGTGAAATGTAGCTGCGGCGCGAGTTTCCGCGTGAACTCACCGGGGAGGCGCGGGATTGTTTCCTGTTGGCGCGGCGCGGTGTCCTGTTCGCCTGCTCCCCAACCCTCGTCTACGTGAGCTCTCCATTCACAATGGCTCTCGCTTTTGATATGGGAGTCAGGAATGAAATAACTGTTATTAATAATTCATCTGAGTTCGTCCGGTCCGTAAATTCATGAGCAGCTGCCCCATGTTGAGTGAGCGCCACATTTTTCCATCAGGTCATAATTGTTATGGATACTTTATTCCGTTCCATTATGTTCGTATTACACTGATGTATAATTTCTGCTTCCCGCGAGGTTGAGATTAATCGGTCAACATTCCATTCTTCACCAAACCTGAAGGCTACTTAATTACATTTATGTAAATATATTGCTTTATTGAAGTTGTGTGCTGTGTCTGCAGGGATTGGTAGTTTTTGACTGAAAATGTCTGTTAATGTTTCTTTGTAAAGCATCTTGGTAAAAGATCTCTGTAAAAAAGTGCAGCCAATAAAATGTATTTCTTTTTGTCTTGTTGTGGAAAGCATAGATTTCAGGGGTGCATCTAAAAGTACAGTTTGGTTCATAAATATTTGGACTCATAATACAAGTGTGTCAAGGGCTGTAATTCATAGAGTTCATCCTACTTGATTGTAAAATCTGTGATGAATGTGAAATGAGTGCTTTAATTTCTGGGTATTTGCTTTGCTGCACATCAATATGTCCTGGAGTTATGGCCCTTTGATATTTTCTGGCTGCCCAAATGCTAATGAATTATGCAGTGCGTTAAAATCCATATGGGATGTGTGAAAAGTACTCTGAGGTGTCTTATATGAGATAAGGTCAAGCTTAATGGTTCCCTCCTGCTGTTGATCCATGAATACTGCTGGATCTGGTCAGTAGGAGATGCAATAGCTATTGTAGGTGTCCTGTATGAATGATAGAAGGTTGATTTTAGTGCCTCCTTTCTCCTATAGGTCCATGGAACTGCCAGTACTGGTGGGGGACCTGAAGCTGGTGATAAACGACCCCTCCCGCCTGCCTCTGTTTGACGCCATCCGCCCCCTCATCCCCCTCAAGCACCAGGTGGAGTACGACCAGCTCACGCCCAAACGCTCAAGGTGAGATGCGGGTGCTGGATTGGGGCTAAGGGTGGGGCTGGGCGGGGCAGGGGAACCAAACAGCCAACAATCGAGAACTGGAGTGAGTAAAGAGGTTTGTTTCTACCAAAATCACATGTACTTAGGGCCAATAAAAATGAACGGGTGAAGTGTGTACTGTATTTGTTGCAAATTGAAGAATTAGTCAGTTTTTATTGCTTTTCCAGTGAGATATGAGTGAAATAAAAAATAGCAAATGGTATGGTAATCCCGACGCACGCCACATGGATGTGCCGAGCACTTCAGTAATAACAACCATTGAGTTGTTTGTGATGTGTACAGTGACACTTGACTTGTTCTTTTGAGTGTGGTCAATAGCCTACATAAAGCCATCAAAAAAAAATGGCATCAAGAAACTGGAAGGGCTTATGACACGAGAGAGAAATATAGCCATTGGCATGTTATGGGCTGGTCTCAGCCGCTGAGAGGCGGCGCGTCATCTACTGTCACTGGTCTACAATCTATAGACTGTCTGTCCGAGAATGGAACACAGGCCCTGTTGCTGATCAACCCCGCTTAGGGCAGGCACGAGTGACTATGGTAGCTTAAGAGCGCCACATCTGGTTACAGCCTGGACGTGACAGATTAGGCACAGCACCCCAAACTGGTCATGAAACGAGGGATCTGAGATGTCTGAGGGTGAGCGCAAGTACTGTTCGACGCTGTCTACGTGAGCAAGACATGCGCGCAAACGTCCCCTACAGAAACCCATTTGTTGCCCATGCATGTATAATGGCACTAAGTATGTTTACTATAATTGCAGTTTGTCAGGAAATCCCAGTCAGATCTGCAACATTTCTGGCCAGGCACTGCAGACTTTCAGGCCAAAAGCAATGCAAAGTTCCTGGCTATCTGGCTTAGATGCTAAATTTTGAATCCTTTTGAATCCTAATCTTTTTCAAGAAGCCTTGTTCGCAAGCAATGTACAATCAGTTAGTCCATGGGCAGGAGAGGCAGAGTGAGAGGGATAAGCAATCAGATGGTGGGTTAGTGCTGATACAGCTCTGTCTTTGTGTATGCTTATGGTCGGCCTAAGACCCGTACACTGAATCATGTGATCATATTCCTCCTCAGTCGCTAAAATGGGAACCTAGCCTTGTTTGACCTTATTGAGTCGAAAATTGAACGGGATAGAATTCAGTCTTTATTTAAACCAAGAATTGCAATTTTCAAGATTGATTGATGAGTGTGAGGTGAGGCAAGGTGCTATGAATACATATTTGAATTGAAGCATATGTCGTGAGTAAGTTTGTTTTTCTGTGAGTTTAACTGACACGGAGGCGTCGTGTTTGCTTTCAGATAAATCACTTCAGGTTTGGATTAAAAAAAAAAAAACATTCTGCTTGTTTTTGTAAACATTGCCGTAGAGGATTATGGGAATGTACTCTCAGCTCATGTGTAGGATGTTGTTTACTTTTCACTGCACTAAAGTGAATTGGCTGCCAATCAGAGGTAAAAATCCATCTGTATGAATGGATTGTGTGTGACGGCTGAGATGTGAAAACAGCTTAACATAGGGGTGCTAACGGGTGAGGGGATGGATGTATCGGTGGATGGATGAATTTATGCGTGGATGGATGAATGAATGGATGGATGGATGGATGAATGAATGAATGGATGGATGGATGGATGGATGGATGGATGGCCCATTAATTGTTTGCTCCACCTGCTCCTTTCCCCCCTTGAATGGGACCCCAGGAAGCTGAAGGAGGTGCGTTTGGACCGGACTCACCCAGACGGTTTGGGCCTGAGTGTCAGAGGGGGACTGGAGTTTGGCTGTGGCCTCTTCATCTCTCAGATGGTGAAGGACGGACAAGCGGCCAAAGCAGGGCTGCAGGTGAGGTGGTGCGGGGGTCCGGTGGGCAGAGACCTGCATTAATGTCGATATGTCCTGGGGGGGTTGATCACCTGCATGTGAGATGGAGTGAATGCATGTTTTTTTCCCCTTTTTTCTGTTAATTTGATGTGTTTCTATATATGGAGTCAGTTTCACAAGCAGGTATTCAGCCTAGTTCTCTGGTAAATTTCATTTAGAATGAAGATGTTTTTCATTGAAAACTCAACTTAGGCAAGGCCTAAGCTAAATTTGTTCCTGAAATTGCTCTGTAATATCTTTTGAGTGAGCAACAGGAGACTTTGTTCAGGGTTTCAGATTGATATCAGGGATGAATAAAGCTTTGTGCTTAATTTATATGCCGTTTGAAGAAGATCAGATTAATTCAAAACTGAAATAAGGTTTCAAATAAAAATGTAGAAGTGGTATTGTTTTTTATTTTGTAACATTTCTCTGCAATGAAAATATGACTTCAGAATAATTTAATTTTGACTACCCAATGCAACTGTGCTCGGTAACTGTGAATAAATAGATTATGTAACAGTGGGAGTACACTCTGATATTTATTTGAGACCTTTGATGAAACTAATGATGGCTTCTCTAGGAATCACAAAGATTCATTTACATTTTTGGCTTGGTCTGTCAATTGTTAGTGGCTAGGTACTTTGAGAACATGCTATTGAAAACTGTACACCAATACTGTCTACTAGAGGGGAGTTTAGGGTCATTTGTGGGTTGCACTCATAAAACTCTTTAAAAAAAATAATGCCTTGAATATTTATGTGCTATTAGTTTCTACAGATCACATATTCACTATCAGATAAACTATTTCTTTTATGAAGCTTTGCTACGGACTGGCCAAATTGAGTTTTGTCTGGAAATCAAACTTAAATTGCCCCCCGGATGCCAATTTATAAGAATCGGTTGAGCAGATTTTACAGTCCGATGGATTTTTCATTCTTTTGTTCGGGGAATTGGATTTCTCATAAGAAAGACAGTCACTTTTTCCAAAATTACACCCTCAATTTGAATCGATCCATTTGCTCGTCTATGGTGCCCAAAAATGGTAAATGACAGCATGATCTGCAAACGCATTTACAAGGTGAATAGCAGGAAGACATACGGCCCACTGAGGTAAAAAAATTAACAGGATCTCCGTATAAGGCTTGACCTTTGCACCTTGTTCATTTGGATAAGTATGCACCCTTCATTTGCTGTTCACAGTGATATATGAGACTGTCTCTTGTGTGCTGAACTTTGATCACTGTGTTTTGACCTTTGACCTCAGGTTGGAGATGAGATTGTGCGGATCGATGGTTATTCCATCTCCTCCTGCATCCACGAAGAGGTGATCAGCCTCATTCGCACCAAGAAGTCCGTGTCCCTGAAAGTCAGGCGTAAGTTGGCCACCAGGTGGCACTGCTGAGCCACTCGCGACCGCTAGTCTACTGCTCTCAAAGTACACTGATGCCCTGTGTATATGCACTGTTTTCTTCCGATGTCTTGGTGTTGCATAGAAAGCATTGATACACCTGAATTTGTTAACTTGAAAGTAATTTAATTCCTGTAATATCAGACCTACTGTACCCCTAGACAGACTTTACTCACTGTCTCGATGGCCCATCTTCATGCTGGAAAAGCACAACCAATAACTGTCAGCATAACATTGATTTTCTGTTAAGATGGCATCATAAGGGTTAGTCCTAAGATAATATACATTATTATAGTAATCACAATTCTCTTATGCTTCCATTTTGATGCAGATGTTGGAATGATTCCAGTGAAAAGGTAAAGTATAGCAGCCTTTCACGTAAAATGTTGGAATTTTTACCTCATTCCTGTTGCTATAGTTATGAATAGCTGCTGGTGAAGCTGGAAAGGACTGACTCATTATGACCTGGCTCAGAGTGACTCATAGTTTTTACCATTATATACTGTACTATTCCAACCTCGATTCATTAACCTTAGGCATTTCACTTGCCAGAGAAATTTCCAGATCTGCTGGGTGTTAACTTCTCCATAACTGAAGAAATTGTAAGCCGCGGCTTGCATGGATTTCACACTCATTAGTGCCAGCATATTGATCTATGAGCCTCAGTCAGCCTGTCTAATTGGCAGGTTGAATTGAGTGGGGTTTTGGTCTCAGGAGTTTACTCTTGTTAGACCAGGACGAGTCACACTTGCCTGTAATGAAGCTGCTCTGTATTTGTATCATGGCTGGCAGCCCTAGTGCCCCCTGTGGACTTCAGCTGTCTTATACTTGCTTAAGATTAGCTGGGTGGGCCTTGGTTTTGTGCCTGCCAGGAAATATCCTGGAAATGCCATGTTGCTGTTCGAAGTGATATTAACTGCACGTTTGGCCTTCTCCCTGTACCAATCAGAAAATACTTTTTTTTCTGTTCTACTCAGCTCCCTAGCTAAGTTCTGCTCCTGAGTTAATGGTGAGAGTTCTGTTGGGTCTCACCCCTTTTTTTGGGTTAATATTTACTGCAGTGGGCAGCGTTAATGTAAATGTTCTTTTTAGTCATTATTGAGATGTGATCCTTCATGAAAATATGTATGGTCGCTGTCTTCTGTCCTTTCCAGCTCCTCTGAAGATCCCCTCAAGTGGCACTTTGTGGACCAGTTTGTATCGGAGTCTGGGGTAACGTCAATATGACACAAATAAAATGTCATTTCAACGTTTTTGTACGATTATTGCACCATTAATGTTGCATCATTCTGCCATGAATATTGCATAATCACTGCACTGAAATAATTGCAATATTAGCATAACATGGGTGCAACATTGATATAACACCTGTATGACGTTGCTTTGATGTCCTCCTTATTGCTTGAGAGTGAATGCCTCTGCTGTGGGACTCCGCAGGAGAAGAAGACGAGTGTGGCGGGATTAGCCTCTATTGGAGGGAATGAGATTAAGGAGAAGAAGGTCTTCCTCAGTCTGGTGGGCACTAAAGGGATGGGCATCAGGTCAGTTGGTAGAACAGGGTCAGCACTGATGCACCACTGACTGTACACTACAGCTATAACACAGGAAGCTTTAAAACTGTGCTGTTTCTGTTTGTCAGCATCTCGAGTGGTCCGACTCAGAAGCCTGGGATTTACATCAGTAATGTGAAGCCCGGCTCTCTCTCCGCAGAAGTTGGGCTGGAGGTGAGCTGCAAGGCTGTGAACGCAGTATTTACTAAGACCTTTTGCACATGCAAGACCATGGTCAATGATTGGTACAAAATGCCCTGGCCAATCACTGGCCGTATTATTGATTTTTCCTGTACTAAAAGTTTTTTGCACACACAAATTGTCTATGTAATTTTGGCCCTGTGAGCCTTATACCATGTGATTTGCTCTGTGTTTAACATATAGGCAGGCACTATCAGATTTTTACTCTGAAATTCATATTTTATTTAGTCTATACTTTGTCTGACATGTAGAGATGTATGTGTGGAGAGCTGTTTTTAGAACACAAGGCTTCAGGTACTGAAATATTTACATTGATTGTAAGCTCCAGGCTGAAAAATGCAATACTGATATTCTGAGGTTTATGTTGCCTCACTAATAGAGAACATCACCTGCAATGAGGTTTGTGTTGTTCTACAATGTAGGCTGTCAATCACTTTGGTTTTTTTATATTGTATATAAACCACTTGCCAGGGCATTCAGATTTATTTCACCATAAAAGTTTCAAGCATCTTATATGCAGGTCTTATTTGTAAGGGAATTGTTGATCCCTCAGTGAACACCAGTTGTGATATATGAGCAGCATAAAGTAACCAGAAAAAATTACACAAATGCTTTTCCATTCTTCATGTGTCCTGCTGGAGCCATGAATGCCACAATATCTAAAATGATTATTAGATTCACATTGAATACTAATGTACATAGTGGGTACACACACACACCATTTTCATCTACATTTTTCACAAGTTGTTCACTTAGGAATAACAGCATTATATGGTGAAAATCAGTATAATATTCATACCAATATTTCAGAATGGTTCTTTATTTCACATCTTTGTTTGCCTGCAATGTGATGCCGCTAACAAAATATTAAGCATGAAATAAATACTTCAAGAAGGTAGGTTTAGTTCAGCAATGATTATGAATAACTTGCTCATGGCTGGCACTGTCATGGTACTTTGTAATTGACATTGGATTGCGGTAACCATGCATATGTGTGTGTGTGTGTGCGTGTGTTTGTGCATCCGTGTTTGTGACTAAGATGGGCGATCAAATTGTGGAGGTGAACGGCGTGGATTTTACTGCCATGGATCATAAGGAGGTATGAAATATTACCGCACTGCTGCCTCTGGTCAGAAATAAATGATCTTTATTGCTTTTTCTATATCACGCTCTTCCTCAATGCTTCCTTTTCATCGTATCTGCTTTATTAAAATCACTGACGGCACTGACATATCGTCATGTCTTACTGAATTAATCAGTGAGTACCGTGTGAAATGGTGGGTTTGCCGTGGCTTATATCGCCTCATTCTTTACAGGCCGTCAGGGTTCTGAAGAGCAGCAGGAGTTTGACCATCACTGTACTAACAGGAGCGGTGAGTCCTAGTGCCTTTACTCATGCAGAGCGCGGAAACAACATTAGATTTAACCCCCGGGACCTTGGATTAACATCCCTCATGTCTCTTGCAAATCCAGTGCTTACTGGACTGGATCGAGTTGGGGGAGTTATTGATCCAGTTCTACTGGGATATCATTAGGATATGGGCTGTGTGGGTCACGTTTGAATGTTTTTTTAAGCGCACTTTTAGTAAATGCAGTTTACTGCCACAATGAGTTAAGCATTCAGCATTTATTTTGAATGAAGACACATCCTTTGGCACTGTGACCCGGTCAGTGCACGGTGGTATCGGGCTGATTCCCACACTGCAAAAAAATGGCTCCTTAAAGGTCTTTCGATGTTACGTGAGTCTTGAAATCTTACTTTTGTTTGTCTCCTGTTGAAACTACTTGCTTGGTTTCAGTTACTTGTTTCTCAACAAGTGAAATTTTGTTGACCTATTTGCAATTCTTGAAGCAAGTCAAATTTGTCTCTTTCTCATTGGAAACATTTTCATTTAATTTAGTGAAAACTAGTGCATTGCCCACAGGAAGTATGTATTCCTATAGAAAAGTGGGAGCTTAAGCAGCTTTTTCATGGATGGCCAAATGAGGCTGTGTTAGCTTCTGAGACCAGCGTTTATTTGTGAGAGGAAGATAGGGACAAAATAAACCGCTAACGCAGCATTTTGAACGGTATCTAGCAATAGGTTAGAAACGCTAGCAAGTGAAATCACAGGGAAGAGAATGGACAGTGGTCTCAAAATTAATGCGATAAAGCAACGAATAGCCTATCCTATGATATAAAGAACTCCGGGAGTATCAATCAAGACTGCACATACGCAGTGCTTTGAATCGTAAAGAAGATCTGGACATGAAAAAAAAAATATTGAAAACATGCTTTGGTATGGGAACTTTAGGCATGTTTTAGTCAATCAGACCATGTTCTGGCCATGTCAGCAAGCACGATGAGCAGATGAGAACAGCGTGGTGAACATTAAGAAATAGCCTACTTACAGATGAGAATGCCATAAGCCTATGCAAACTTTCCGGTGAGCAAGAGCGGTATAGCATTAGCATATGGGATTTTATTTACTTTTTTCCTGAGGTGTGGCTATAGCTGAGAGCGAGAGCGCAAACTTTTTTTCCTGAGGTGTGGCTATAGCTGAGAGCAAGAGCGCGACAGGCTAGATAGGTTACACAGGCGTATGGGATTGTAACTTTTTGAAAATTAATTGAAAAAGCTTCAAAATGAAGGATGCACACCATCGTGCCATGCGCAAGCCATATCCGAAAGCTTTGGCCGATCTGACAAACAGTCAGAGAGCTATGCGAGCCACCGACAGGCACACAGACAGACACTTCTAGCTTTATAGATAGATGTAATCGAAATTATGTGAGTCTAGGTATTTGAATGCTTGTTGAGATTGTCTTTTTTTTTATAGCTTTTTTGCTGTGTTCACATGGTGTTAAATGTGAAGAAGCTAATGCTAGTGCAGTCCCTATCATATTCAACATAGCGTTAGATTAAAGCTTATGCTAAATGAAAGTAATTCAGCATAATGTAATGTAAAGGTGAGTTGGAATCAGGGTGTGGTTTACGGGCGGGGTCAGCACACAGTGGGCGTATCTGACTTCTCCCCCTCGGCTCTGCCCAGGGCAGGGAACTGTTCATGACGGACGAGGAGCGGTTGGCTCTGGAGGCTCGGCGGGAGCTGGAGAGACAGGAGCTGATGCACCAGAAGAGGATGGCCCTGGAGACAAACAAGATCCTGAAGGAGCAGCAGGAGAAAGAGAGGCTGTGAGCGTCCAGCCTTCCCAGCATGCAACACTGCACCTGAGAGACAGGAGGGGCATGGAGACTGAGCAAGTAGAGGGGAGAGATTATGCTGAGACTGAGAGAGTAGAGAAGAGGGAGGAACAGGTTATATGCATATAGATGGGGTGGGAGAGAACTTAAAAGGGGTGAGAGAGGGAGGAGGAGCGGCTGGGAGCATCCCAGCTTGCAACAGTGCACCTGAGAAACGGGGGGACGAGACTGAGAGTAGGGGAGAGGTTATATGGGTAGAGAAAGGGGGCAGGAGAGAAGACTGTGAATATCAGCTGTGAGAGAGAGGAGGAGAGGGAAAGATGGACAGACTGTATTGGGTTAGGGGGTTGGAGAGAAAGCAGGGACTAAGGGAGAGGAGGAGTTGGACACTGAAAGGGAGAGGAGGGGATATAGCATGGAGACAGGAGGCTGGAGAGATAATGGAGGAAGAAGGGTGAGAAAGGGAGAGCGACAGACTGAGAGAACAAATTTTTAAACTTCATAATTTAAGCAGCCATTTTGTGCGTTTTCCAGCAGTGCTGCTCCTGTTGTTGTTAACGCTTTATGAAATGAATTGAGAGAGAGGGAGAGATGCAGAGAATTAAAGGTTTTATAAGGTCATCGAGTCAGCGGGTGAATACGTAGGAGACTGAGAGGGTGTCTGGCAGCTGGCTGCTCATTGGTCAGCCGCTGTCTACTCATTGGCTCCCTGCTGCCTTTATTTAAGTGAAAGAGTTCAGATGAGAGCTTTTACTGTGCTAAAGCTCCAAACACCACACTGTCAAGCTTTGTGCTTTTCATACCTTTAAGTGTTTCAGTGGGACAAATTACTGCATGTTCACAGTGAGACATTTTTCATTTTGGAGAGAATTTTTTGCTGGAGAAAGTGTAACTGTGGGTTACAGTGAGGAGGGCAGAAGTGTCAGAGATGGCAAAATATTGAATAGTTTAGCGAGTCTGACTCACTTTACTGTTAGAGAAACATTCTCCTCTGTCGGTAAAGAACTACTTAGAGGTTGAAATGAAGGACTAGAATGCTTCCTTTATCTGCCCACACTCTGCTCATCATCAGAGGAAGAGATCGAGTCTCAGATCAGCAGACAGGCGGGCAGACAATAATGGGATGGATGTTGATGGCATTTGGGCCTCCATTATTTTCTGTAAGAGTCTGAAAAGGAAGTGAACTTGGCAGAAAATTGTCATGTTTTTTGTGCCTCAATGAAAAGTAACTTCAACAGACAACAGAGGAAGCTTTTATTGATGCTTTATCACAAAAGAATCAGAAAATCTGGCTTCATTATCCGTGATTGACTGTGGGAGCAAATGTTTAAAGGCTCCATTTTCTACGGTCTGTATGTTATTTACAAGGCCAGTATTTCAGAGGACATCTATTCATAATGGTCTTAAATGAGGATTTGCTGTACACGCTGTTTGTATTTATCAACTTCCACTTTGCTGTATTCCCATTAAATTCTGCTTTATAATCAAAGCTTAGACTGTGCAGAATGCTATCAGCCATCTGTTGGGATTTTCCCCCATCACTATTTGGGATGGCACCCTGTGTAGTGCCTCTGACTACTGTAAAGACTGCTGATTTACTGCTCTCATGCTAACCGCTAACAGTGGTAATTTATGCTGTGCTGATGACTAAGTTGGTCATTTTGAGAAATTGTTTCTTGTGAGCAGGAGGAAGATGGAGATTTCTCAGAAGGCAGCGGAGGAAGACGAGCGTTACCGGAGGGAGATTGAGAAGTATGTTTCCGTTTTCCGTTCCTAATCCCTTTATCTGTTTTATTAAAGCTGTCCATTAGCACAGGTCAGAAACTTGCTTGGTCTGCAGAAAAACCTAGTATGCTTGCTGGTGTACTTCCTTGAGTTTCCTGAGAAATAGCTTAAGCAAAGGTGTGGGTTTGTTCCTACTTTATTCTTACCTTACCATATACATGGGAGAAGACTAGCCAAATGCTTTTGAATTATTTGCTACTGTATTCCTATGAGAGAAAAATAAACACCTCTCTGCTGTGGTCTTCCAATACTTTATTAATTGTTATATTCACATGAGAGAGAACTCACCCTCTACCATACTCCTCTATGACCTGATTAATCACCATATTTGTATTAGAGAAAACTTGCCCATTGCTTTAGTCTTCCAACACCTTATTCATTATCGTATTCACATGAGAGAAAACTAGCCCTCAGCCTTTCTCCTCCATGACCTTATTCATGATTATATTCATATGACAGAAAAATACCCCACTGCTGTAGTCTTCCAATACCTTATTAATTATCACATTCGTACGTAGTTGGTATACAGTATGTCTACAAATGTAAAAGCACTATGCAGTAGGTAAACTTTCGATAAATGGTTTGAGTTATAAAGATGTAGATTGTGTGTAAGAGGTGCTGTCTCTATGTTTGTAGGATAGAAGCCGCTGAGAGAAAACACAATCAGGAGTGGGAGGAGGATTATGGTGCCAGAGAATCGCCCAGAAGCCCCTCCCCCATCCCGCCTCCTGTCAAATCAGAGAGCCCACCCCCTTCACCTCCAAAATCTAAGAACTCAGGTAATGTAGTTCCCCAGCGCCCCAAAGTCCCAAAGTTAATTTAACACTTAGAGCTCAGCTGGCAGCCAGAGCGCTTGCAGATCTTTATAACACTTTCTCAGTTAGTCAGGATGTGTGGAGTGAATGTGCGAAAGGATTGCGTCATCTCCGGCATCATCACAGCTGTTTTCAGGGTTTTTTTTCCAAGTGCCTTTGGGAGCTGGAGTATCACATTCACATTTGACGAGTCATGTTGCAAATTTGCATATGCGGTAGAAAAAACTTCTGTGGGCCCCACTGTCAAGGAAATCAAAAATCAACAAAAACAGTGATGATACAACCTTATCTGAGCTCAGGCCTTTCATTGACCTGTGGTTTAATCCTTCACGGATACGTTACACTTCTTTGGAAGCGGTCCAATACTTGGCTTCTCTCCTTGGTCTTAAGGCATGGCTAATAATCTTTGTTTGAACGTCTTTTTGCATGCTGCCTGTGTGCTCTGTGTGTGCTGCCCTGTGCTCTGTGTGTGCTTTGCATGTGCTATCTGTACACTGTCCATGTGCACTGTGTGTGCTCTGTGTGTGCTGTCTGTACACTGCCTATGTGCTCTGCATGTGCTCTGTGTGTGCTTTGCCGCGGCATCTGGCCTCCTCTACAGACAGCGCCGGGGCCGCCTGGCTGTCAGCGGTGGAGGGCGAAGAGGAGGAGGAAGAAGAGGAGGGAGTGAGAGAAGTGAGTGAGTCTGTAGGGCTCAGGTGAAGGTTAAAGCTTTATTCTGACAACCACAGAGATTCCCCACCTCTTACTTCAATCAGTCAATCAGTTGTAAGATTTATAACAATAGAATACAGTGAGGAAAAACTAGCCTCTCATCCACTCTGGAATATGTAAGAATTCATTCTGAGTACATTTTGCAATGCAGTATGTAAAATATATCATTTAATTACACACTGTGGAGCAGAGATGACCAAATCTGGACTTCAGATCCAAATCCCTCCCTGGGTTTCTTTTCTCTCTGGTAATTAATTGAACTGTTAGTGCTTGTGATTATTGGCAGGCTGTTTTGACACCTGAGTCCCAGGTATAAAGAAGCTGGAAAACCAGCAGTTCCCAGAGTTTGAGGGTCATGATTTGGTGATTGCTGCTATGGATTGTACAGCACTGTGTGAAGCCTGGAGAGGAGTAGTGCTGATGTCTCTACCTTTACTGAGTGACATGGCAAAATGTTCCACATATTGACGCATCAAATGAGTCCCCTTGCCAAGCACAAGGTTTAAGCTTTCTAAGAATCCCAGATTCAGTGGCTTCACCCTTTCTTTGTTCTTTTTCGTTTGATAGTTGGAATCAATTCATTTTCCTACTCTTTTTTGTTATTTTTATTTTATACCATTTACAGGCCGTTGGTCAATGTCAGTTTCATAGCCGACATTTCTAGCCAAAGCAGAGAGTATACAGTAAATAAAAGTCTTAAATCCTCCACGGAGGGCTTTTGAGGAGAAAACATTTCAAAGCAAACAACTCCTTGGAAATGCTGAGAGTCCGAAAACAGCCACTCAATACAAATGTTTTGGTGAAAAAAACTTTTCTTCTGATGGAAATTTGTCCTCAACTTTCACCCCAGTCCAGCTCCTTATTGAACTAACCCCAAGTCCCTTGCTGTGCAATTATTTTTCTCTCTTTTCTGTTTATTTTATGTTTTTATGCAAGGTTATTCACTGCAGGCCATGAGTTTGGTTCCTTCTTGTCCATAGCAGGGTTTTTTGGCTGCAACGTGACACAGTGATTTGTTGTGTTTCTCTAGCTTTCGGCTGGTTTTACCGATATGAGGGAAAACTGCCCACTCTGAGGAAGGTACAGAGTGTGTGTGGTCTGTTTGTGTGGATGCGGTGACGTCCTTATCTGTTTTTCCCTTCCATCTGGCTCCATGTGGTGCTAATCTTGAAAAAAACCGCTGGTCTTTCTGTCTTACCTGAAATAGGCACGCTGAAATACTGTTAACAAGTGCTTTTTCTCATGTTTATTCTTAAAGCTTTATTTGAATTACTTTTATGCTAAATGGAGGAAAACATTATGATGCAGTGAAATGTTTTGATTCACTTAAAGATTTGCAAGTGGGGTAAAACAATTGCATGTGACTGCAAAGGAATGTAAGACAAGCTAATACTTTATATTTGGGGAAGAAAGTAAGAAAATAAGTTTGATTTAAAGTACACAGGCATTTTCTGCCGCAAACAAAAAGGAAAATTCCTTGGAAAAATGTCTCATTTGGGCCTGAAAAAAAATATAGCAAACTTTTGGTTGGACTTTGTATTGACAGCGGTTTCTCTGTCAAACTGTCTTAAGCTCTGCAGCTTTACAGCAGGACTTGGTTCAGTAAGCATTTACCTTTTAAATTTAACCTGAATACTCATTAGTGAGCTATTGTTCCAAGAGCAACATGGCAAAACCTGAGAATCAGAAGGAGATTTGAAGAAATGTATTAACATTTAGATTTATTTGAGCAAATTTTGAGGACGAATGTTGACTGAATCCAGACTAGTATCTTGAATCTCTTTGATGTGATGCTGTGTGCATGGATGAGCCTTTTGAGTGGGGGAAAAATAGTGCTGTTTTAAAATGGGAGGGGAATCTCTCTGTGGGCCCGTCAGAAGGGAAAAGGAAAGAAACAGAAGAAGAAGATGTCCAAGACGGACACCCTACAGGAACAGCGCAAGAATAAGAAAGAGATGGAGTTTGAGCTGAAGCTGGCCAGGGAGAAGGAGGAAATGTTCGAGCGTGAAAAACAGCTGAAAATCAACAGACTGGTGCAGGAGGTATGCTCCATAGGGCTGGTGCAGGAGGTATGCTCTATAAGGCTGGTGCAGGAGGTATTTTTTATTTATTTTTTATTTAACCCTTATTTAACCAGGGAAGTCCCGCTGAGATTGAAATCTCTTTTTCAAGGGAGCCCTGGGGGTTGAGGTGGGGAGGGAGAGGGCAATTTGCACAGCCAATTGGATCAGGGGATGATTAGGTGGCAGGTCGAAAGAGCCAGGTTGGGTATTCTCCATAGGGCTGGTGCAGGAGGTATGCTCTGTAAGGTTGGTGCAGGAGGTATGCTCTATAAGGCTGGTGCAGGAGGTATTCTCCATAGGGCTGGTGCAGGAGGTATGCTCTATAAGGCTGGTGCAGGAGGTATGCTCTATAAGGCTGGTGCAGGAGGTATTCTCCATAAGGCTGGTGCAGGAGGTATGCTCCATAAGGCTGGTGCAGGATGTATGCTCTTTAAGGCTGGTGCAGGAGGTATGCTCTATAAGGCTGGTGCAGGAGGTATGCTCTATAAGGCTGGTGCAGGAGGTATGCTCCATAAGGCTGGTGCAGGAGGTATGCTCCATAGGGCTGGTGCAGGAGGTATGCTCTATAAGGCTGGTGTAGGAGGTATGCTCTATAAGGCTGGTGCAGGAGGTATGCTCCATAAGGCTGGTGCAGGAGGTATGCTCCATAAGGCTGGTGCAGGAGGTATGCTCCATAAGGCTGGTGCAGGAGGTATGCTCTATAAGGCTGGTGCAGGAGGTATGCTCTGTAAGGCTGGTGCAGGAGGTATGCTCTGTAAGGCTGGTGCAGGAGGTATGCTCCATAAGGCTGGTGCAGGAGGTATGCTCTATAAGGCTGGTGCAGGAGGTATGCTCTATAAGGCTGGTGCAGGAGGTATGCTCTATAAGGCTGGTGCAGGAGGTATGCTCTTTAAGGCTGGTGCAGGAGGTATGCTCCATAGGGCTGGTGCAGGAGGTATGCTCTATAAGGCTGGTGCAGGAGGTATGCTCCATAGGGCTGGTGCAGGAGGTATGCTCCATAAGGCTGGTGCAGGAGGTATGCTCTATAGGGCTGGTGCAGGAGGTATGCTCTGTAAGGCTGGTGCAGGAGGTATGCTCCATAAGGCTGGTGCAGGAGGTATGCTCTATAAGGCTGGTGCAGGAGGTATGCTCTATAAGGCTGGTGCAGGAGGTATGCTCTATAAGGCTGGTGCAGGAGGTATGCTCTATAAGGCTGGTGCAGGAGGTATGCTCTATAAGGCTGGTGCAGGAGGTATGCTCTATAAGGCTGGTGCAGGAGGTATGCTCCATAAGGCTGGTGCAGGAGGTATGCTCTATAAGGCTGGTGCAGGAGGTATGCTCTGTAAGGCTGGTGCAGGAGGTATGCTCTATAAGGCTGGTGCAGGAGGTATGCTCCATAAGGCTGGTGCAGGAGGTATGCTCTATAAGGCTGGTGCAGGAGGTATGCTCTATAAGGCTGGTGCAGGAGGTATGCTCCATAGGGCTGGTGCAGGAGGTATGTTCCATAAGGCTGGTGCAGGAGGTATGCTCTATAAGGCTGGTGCAGGAGGTATGCTGTATAAGGCTGGTGCAGGAGGTATGCTCCATAAGGCTGGTGCAGGAGGTATGCTCTATAAGGCTAGTGCAGGAGGTATGCTCTATAAGGCTGGTGCAGGAGGTATGCTCTATAGGGCTGGTGCCGGAGGTATGCTCTATAAGGCTGGTGCAGGAGGTATGCTCCATAGGGCTGGTGCAGGAGGTATGCTCTATAAGGCTGGTGCAGGAGGTATGCTCTATAAGGCTGGTGCAGGAGGTATGCTCTATAAGGCTGGTGCAGGAGGTATGCTCCATAGGGCTGGTGCAGGAGGTATGCTCTATAAGGCTGGTGCAGGAGGTATGCTCTATAAGGCTGGTACAGGAGGTATGCTCCATAGGGCTGGTTAAGGAGCTATGCTCCGTAAAGCTGGTGCAGGAGGTATGCTCCATAGGGCTGGTGCAGGAGGTATGCTCCATAGGGCTGGTGCAGGAGGTATGCTCCATAAGGCTGGTGCAGGAGGTATGCTCTATAAGGCTGGTGCAGGAGGTATGCTCTATAAGGCTGGTTAAGGAGCTATGCTCCGTAAAGCTGGTGCAGGAGGTATGCTCCATAGGGCTGGTGCAGGAGGTATGCTCCATAAGGCTGGTGCAGGAGGTATGCTCCATAAGGCTGGTTAAGGAGGTATGCTCTATAAGGCTGGTGCAGGAGGTATGCTCCATAGGGCTGGTTAAGGAGCTTTACTCCGTAAAGCTGGTGCAGGAGGTATGCTCCATAAGGCTGGTGCAGGAGGTAGGCTCTATAAGGCTGGTGCAGGAGGTATGCTCTATAAGGCTGGTGCAGGAGGTATGCTCCATAGGGCTGGTTAAGGAGGTATGCTGTATAAGGCTAGTGCAGGAGGTATGCTCCATTAGGTTTTATTGAGGACCCTTTAGGCCTGGTCTCTGCAGTATGCCAAACTGGGTTCTTATTAACTCAACTATTCGCTTACCAGATTGTTAACTTGGGATGGTGTTAAATCCATCTTCTGTTATTGTCTGTCATCAGTCGTCTGTCAAAAATTTGACCCATGACCTCTAGCAGTTGCAAATCTAGATCAAATTTGATGATACTGAAACTACTTTGCGATCGTATTTCATCTCCCCACCCCTAAAAGTGGATATGGCAGAGTGATTATATTAAAAAACTGAACTTGTCCATTTTAGACCTTTTTAATATAGACAAAGAGCTGAAACTTGGCACGTAAGCATTGTACAACAAGTCTCAACACATAAATGACGTTTTTTTTTTTTTTTTTATTTTTCTGAGAAATGGCCATTTGTGACTGTTGATATTCCTTCACCCATAATAACCTTGTTGATTGAGTCGTACTCTCTCGCAGTCACAAATATTGATCAAATTTCATGAAACTTTGCATGCAACATATTTAGGACATAAATATGTGGTATTTAATTTTGGCTTTTTATCTCTCTCCAAAATGGGTGTGGTAGAGTGGCAGATCAGCAGAGTTTCAGGTTCACTTCAACCTCGAGTTATTGGGTGTCATATTCTAGGGCAAGAAGTAAGTCCAATAAGGCTTTGTTGTGTTGCATTTGTAGTGCCAGCATTATGCCATATCTGAGTTTTTATTGAGGGCCCTGGCTGGTACGGGCCGAATGGTTAATGAGATGTGTATTCTCAGTTCTGCAGCACAAGAGAGGATTGAGTAAAGGTCAGGAGCATCTGTAAACCTATATGTTGCTTTGATCATCAGTTCCAGGTAACTGAGGAGCATATTTGGTGAATTTAGAAACATGTGCAGGTAAAACCTTGAAGTTTATACCATACCTGCTCTGTTTTGTTCACCAATCACAGTACACTGCTATAGACACATAACCTCTGGCGCAAGTGAAATGTGTCAATGTGTAAAAGTTGTAATGTTCAGACCTGCAGAAAAGAAAAGCTTCAAGATGGAGGCAAAATTGTTCATTTATTTAGTTCGGCAGTGTGGAGTGGTGTAGTAGAAAATGGTATTTGAGGGGGGAAAGGGAAATCTACACTGTATTATTTTCAAATGGAAAATCTGTAAATTTAGCCTGAATCTACTCACCTGTCATGGCCATCAGTCTGAGCCATTTGCGTCAGACTAGCTGGGCAGGGCATTTTGCGTATGATGTCAGCAGCAGATCATGTGACCCAGGTTTCGGAGACTGAGCGGGAGGATTTGGAGGAGTCGGCGAAGGTGCAGCACTGGGTGGAGCGGCTGTGCCAGACCCGTCTGGAGCAGATCACCTGTGTGGAGAATGATGCTCCTGAGGTACTTGTGGGCCCCACTCTTAAAGGGGCAATTCTGGCTTCTGGCTTCTCTGTCTGAACCCTGGTGTGATGACTTGTGCTGCTTTAAGAGAGGCCTCCATGGGCCCCACTTTTGAAGGAGCGTGTTAGCCCCTACCCTCTCCAGAAGTACCAATTGACTGTGCTCTTAAAGGGGCAATGCTGTGTTCTGCCCTTTCCAGACCCCCTTATGATGCCCTGAGCTGCTTTAAGAGAGACCTCTATGGGCTCTACTTTTGAAGGGACCCTGTTAATCTCTGCCCTCTCCTCAGGTGCCTGCAGACCTTGCTCTTAAAGTGGCAATGCAGTCTTTAGCCCTTTCTGGACTCCTCTGTTATGACTTGTTTTGCCATTTTAAGAGAGACCAGTGTGGGCCTCACTGTTAGTTCAGGCAATTCAATCTTCTGCTCTGTTGAAGTAATTTTGGGCCCTGTTCCTAAAGGGGAGTGTTACCCTCTACCTTTTACTGATCCCTATATGTGCTGTTTGATAGCCTGAACCCCTTTAAGACAGGATATTGCTTGTCCCGCTCGTAAAGAGGCTTTCTATCTTCCATCTTCTTTTGAGATGCTTGCAGCCCTGGCTCTTAAATGGGCAACACTATCTTCTGCCCTCTACTGTACCCTGTGTGTGCTGTGTAATGCCTTGAACCCCTTCAAGAGAGGCTGACTTGAGTGCCATCCTGTGTGCTGTATTCTGTCAAAGTATATTTCACGTAAGCAAATGATGTATAAAAAAGTAGAAGCAATTGCGCTTCAGTCTAGCTGCTGTTAAGAGGAATTATCTGGGTATCCACAGCCAGAGTTAGTGCCAACAAAGGCTGAATTCCTTCGTAAGGATATAATTGTGTTTGAAAGTGATGTATTGGGAATGGAATACACTTATTTGCTGATGTAATCTGAGACGAAGGGGATTTGAGCGCGTGAGTGTTTGGCTTCTTCAACCTGAATGCCCCTGGATTTTCTGTGACGTGCCTTCAGAGGTATAGAAGTCTCTCACCTCTTAATGCATAATTGCTCGCAACCTGTTCCTGTTTAAGATCGCCTGATTGACAATCAAACAATTTATTTACTCAAAAATCAAGATGGATACATAAGCCTATAATGACTAAGAAATTATTAATTCAGAAAAGGAAAAGGCGTCACCAACAGGCTACCCTGACAATGCAAGTGCAATAAATATGATATTGTGAGGATGGAAATAATACAAATAATTTCCTCTACTGTATTAAAATTTATTCAGCAGTGTAATTCGATTTAATAAGTACTTAACTTATTCAAAAAGTTTTCCATGTCCGAAAGAAAACATTTAAAATGGGAAGTGTCTTCTTCAGCCTTTTGAATTATGATCATTAGCGCAAAACAACATCTCTTTTAAGCTTCGCTAACAAATATGTGCCATTTTATGAGCAACAGGAATCTTTGAAAGACATATTGAAATGTTTCATGCCATCATTAAAACAATGGCTGATAACGTTTTGACGCCGCAAATGATAGTGCTGGCTAAAAAATTGGCTGGTCATTCTGCCGATTAGTTTTCACAAATGAGTGAATTAATGTTTGGTTGCTGATTAGATGTGATGAAGGGCAGCCGCACATTTGCAGCCATAATGCCATAATTAATATGTAGAGTTACAAACATTTGAACATAAGTATTTTTCAGGGCAATGAGGGATGATTCAATGCCCAGAGGCAGACTTGAGGATTTGCATCAAAATTGTTGGTAATTTAATGTGTTAGTCGCATCATGGCTACGCGTGTGCAAGTGCCCTTTTTCACATTTTTATTGTCAATGGGGTCTGCACGTCTCCAACACTGGAGAGCGTTCCTTCTCTCTCCTAATTAGGAAAATGAATGGGAGCTGGTTTTGAGTTAACATGCATTTTAAGGCCAGGTTACTGGAGGGATTTTTTTTATCACTGACAGCACAGCACTGAAAATCGTGGGTGGAAGAGGTTAGAAGGAAGTGTCCTTCTGTTGAACCGTATGGCTGTGAGTGTTTTTGTGGAATGTGGAAGTGCATATTTTGTATGTTCACGGCATGTACCGTTTCACGCTGTTATTTGCTTTGGGGGCTCTGACCCAAAACTGTTGTTGTAGAATCCCCCCCAATTTATGCCATAAAGTCAATAATTGATATGGTGTGGTTCAGTACTGTGGCAGTGTGTGTGCTGTTCTGAAAGAGAGCACCAGAAGCTTTAATTAGTCTACCAAACAGAACTGTTTTGTTTTGTTATGAAGCAGAGGGCTAGATGGAGAGTGACAGTGGAGTATGTGGTGAGGTGGAAGGATCATTATATGGATTTCAGCTCATTTGGCGTCGAGGTCCTAGTTTGTTGACATGTCCCTATAGATTGGGCCAGCGAGAGCGCCCCCTTCTGGTCCTGCAGTGCGCCAGTTCCCTGGGGGTTTACAGCTGGCCACCACCGACCTGGATGACATCAACCTGGACGACGTGGACCCCAGCCTGAGACAGCCCAAGAGGCTGGCCCCGACCCCTCCCACTGGCAAACCGAACCAGCCTCCACCCCCCCTTCCCCTGCCCCCTCCATCCCCCCACCTGAACCCCCATCACCCCTCCCACATGCCCCCTTCCCCTCGACCCTCTCCATCACCTCCCAGAATGCTCCAAAACGCACGAGGCCGAGCCCCCCGCCTCCCTCGTCCCCTCGGCCCGGCCCCGCCCAGGCTTCCTGGTCACCGCCGCCCTCCCCACGCCACCGCCAGCCCCCCCCCACCCCCACCTCCACCTCCACCTCCACCTCCCCCACCCCCTCCGCCTCCACCCCCTCCCACACATCACATGGGCCCCAAGTCGCCCGCAAACAGGTTCGGGACCGTCGGCTACCGTCGGCCCCCCAGCTCTGGGGACCCCAGTAATGGTTGGGACTCCAATAACCACCATACAAGAGGGGGTTACCATTCCATCAGTCCCAATGACCAGTCCTACCCACCCAGCCCGCAGGTAGAAGATCATGATATGCTGGTCATGGCATGATTATGAATTCATTCATAAAGAGCACAGCAGCGTCTAAAAAAAAATATCTGAAAAAATTCATCTCTCAGAATCCTTTAACTTACCAGTCTATGATATCCACTATGATTGATGCAACTTATAGGGCTGTGTTCTTTCCATTTATACAGTTTGATATTTTACTTAATCAAGGTGCCTTTGCTCAAGTCTGTGCTGTTGCACACTATGTATGGCGTTTGAGACAAACACCTCTCTGTTGGAGCAGTTCCTTAATTATCATGCTGCGATGAATGAACACAGTCATGGCATGTGAGTTTGAAGTGTGAGTGTGTAGAAATAAATTTTAATTTCAATTTTTGGCTTTGGTAGCTTTTTAATGAAGCATCATTTTGTGTGGCGTTGTAAAAATGTGCAGCAATGTTTTAACACTGGAGAGTGTGTCAGTATACAGGCATGGTTTGTACCGAGGCTGTGTGTGTTGATGTGCTTTTTGCATTCCTTCTCCATGGGTTGTTTGATGATGTGGTGTGCTTTGAGTCAGCAGGGACGCCCTCTCTCTGCTGCTCTGAGTGCCTGCGGGTGTTTTCTAAAGCAGTAGTGTTTGCTTTGCTCTCATCGTGATTCAGGTTATGAGAAACACGTCTCACATCAGCAGGATATCAACTACAGCCAATCCTCTGGTACGTCAGTGTGTGTCATCTAGCAGTGCAGTGGTGGGTGGAATGTTGGGGGGTATGTGTTTGTTATTGTGTTTGTGTAATTTATGAGGGCTAAAAAGATTAATGGTCCATGCTGGATCTTCTCTGAAATAAAGGGCAGTCTTGTATTAATAAGCTGCAGCTCCTGTGGCAGAATCCTTGACGAATGAGCAGATGTAATTGTAGTTTATGTGCTCTGTGGGGACGCAGTCCCTGGGTGAAGCTGCCTGTGTGGAAAGTACGCTGAGTCAGCGCAGGTGAAGTCCCTGCCCACTGGAGCTCTTTAGGAGGGTGTGGGGGTGGGGGGATTACTCAGATCCCAGTTTTCTGCATTTTCATGCTTGACGTTGTTTTCTTTAACGGGGTGCAGCAAATGGCCCCCAGCCCCCCAAACCAGCGGAGGCAGGTGTCCCACATTATGTCCAAACCCATCATGCTGCCCCCCTCCCAGACCGCACACAGACCCACCCTGCGCTCCGAGGCACTGGTGAGGACCCTGTGTGTGTGTGTGTGTGTGTGTGTGTGTGAGACAGAGTGGGTGTGCGAGTGTGAGTGTGTTTGTATCTGCGTATGAGTCAGTGTGTGTTAATGTGTGAATTTAGACTGTCTGTTTCTCTGTCCAACTGTCGTTTGTTTTTATATTTTTTGACTACCATTTGTTTGTTAGTGTCTGCTTTTCTGGTTGTCTGTTTTTGGTCTGTCCATATCTCTGAACTACATGCTTCTCATGTCTGATAACTTTCTTAGTTTCATGTGTGCAGTTTAGAGGAAAGTGAAAAAGTTTTTCTCTGTGTTGAAAACTTATGAAAGAATAGCTCACAGCTGTCTAATAGAGGTAGACCTTAGGGCAGCTTATCTATAGCTTTGGGCTGTACTCTCATAAATGTTGCTAAATTCTGTGGGGGAAAGCCAGTATTGGAGTGAATGGTCTCAGACTGAGAGTGAAGTATTTGATCCATTGTTAAATATATCCCTTTCAGGGCAGGCCATGCAGTCAGTACTGATAAGGTTGTTGAGCAGAAGGAGGTGAATTCATGCTGAGCGTTTTTATTTAATCACAGGAGAAGTATTTCACTGGGGGTTTAATGAATGACCTTTCAGAACAAAATACCCTCCCTGCATCTGTCTACATCCCCCCTCTGTCTCCTTCATGAATAGTGGGAGGCTGAGGTCCATCTTCATATTGCCATACAAATTAGATGAGCCATTACTACAAGCCCAGGTCATTCTGGGTAATTCTGGGTGCTGAATCTGAGCGTTAGCAGCCAGTCACAGGGCTGAGCTGGTGCTCAGGCAGACGCTTGACAGCCTGCTCCTGCAGCTCATGCCAGCAAGTTCCCACAATGCATTGCTCTATGTTTCACATCTTGATGCAACGCTTGTCCTTCACGTTCAGTTGGCGAAGCATTAACTATGATTTTGACGTGGACCTGTGGATCTGGCAGTGGGGGAGATGATGCTTCAGGTTGTCTTTCTTTAAATAAATACAAGCTATTCGGGGTTCTGGAAGCGCAGTAAATGTGTTTGGTGTGACAGTCTGATGCAGATGTATTAAAAAATACGCTGAAGCAGGTTAATGCTGAAGACAATTTCCTAGTGACTTATCAACCGTGCGGGCTTTTATTTTGAAATCATGAGCTTTTATTTTGAAATCAGAAATTTGTTCATGCCGGTTTAAACTTTGTTTTGTGTTGCAGCCACCAGAGATGTTGAAGCGGATGGTGGTGTATAACACATCCTTTAAGTCCAACAAGAAGCAAGTAGGCTGACTCGTGTCAATCACTTTCTCTACAGTCAAATACCTTATTGATGTGCCTGTTAGAGTTTGGGATCATGTGGTTTAGTTTTGATCTGTGAATTGGTTTATTGATTCTTGAAAGGACTGACTGTGAGGCTTTTTTTTGTTTTTTGGGTTGCTCTGTGCATGAATAAAAATCAATTCTATTTTTGTCCCATCCTTTCAAATGTCTTGATCATTTTTTCATGTTCAAGTTTGGTTATTTTAGATAAATTATTGAAGTTTTGGGGGACTGGAGGTTTGCAATAGGGACATATAGGGCTTCATGCAAAACAGAAAATTTGAAGTGACTTCAAAGCAGCTTGGAAAACAACATTAAAGCCTTTTGAGACAAATATTACGTGCCAAGAGGTTATGTGAAAACTGAATTTTTCTGTGCTTCTGTTGGGCTGTTTTCATTGGTGCCTGCAAAATGAGGCCTCTTTCCACAAGCAAAGGAGTGTCAGGACTGTAATTTATAATTCTAATTCAGGATGATTTTGTAAATAAAATTTGTTCATATATTACAGACTCTGGAAACAAGGTTTCTGTTCAAGCTGTTTAGGAGTTGATTAAATTGTATCTATAGCTAGAAAGTGCCATCTCATGTTTAACAGCTGTTTTAAAGCTGGCTGGTCACAAGAGTCTAAAATATCCTATTTTTCCAAAAGAAACAGTCTGAGCCAATCGTTAACATTATCTTGAAACTGAAATGAAACTATTAAAATCCCAGAAAGGGAATTATCCGTTAAAATAGCTGAACTCCTGATGTTGCATTTTCAGTGGCTTTGGCTCAAGATTTTTTTTTTTTTTTTTTTTTGAGCCCCTTTTTGACACTGAGTCCCTTGTCCAGTATGGTCTCTGAATTTTCTGTATGTGTGTACTTGTATGCACTTAAATAAGTGTGTGTGTGTGCATGTTTCTTTATATGCAGATGCAGAACTGGTTTGTCTTGCACTTTAAGTGCAGAACTGGCGAGAGGCGCTGTTGGGTTTTAGTGGTGCTGTGTTTTGGTGTGAAGCTCTCTCCCATTCACAACAATGCATCCCATGGGAGCAGAGAGTAATCCACTTCATTAGCTGCTCTCCTTCCCCACACATTTATTATACAGACAGCCACCTAATTATGCTCTTTTTCCGAGCCCTTTGTGTTATCAGACTGTCAAATTAAATAAAATACCAAAAACATGTGGGCTTCAAGCCTTTAACTTCTACCATTCTCTATCATCTTTCCAGGTCAGAGCAGCTGAAATTCTCTGAAACAAAGGTTGCCATGACCAATTAATTTGCAAGCTGCTTTACCCAGACTGACTATCTTCGAGCAGCAGGCTTATGTATAATAAAAGTCCCATGTGTGTTCCTTTCTATAGGTATTGCAGTCCAAAGGATGATTTCCTCAGATTGTTTGTATGAAATTGACTGAGTGGAGCACTCTGGGATGGTTCATTTAAAAAGCACTATTCCTGATCAAATTTCATCAATCTTTTTGTTTTCACTTACTCAGCGATAACTAAACATTAAAAAGCAACATTGGAGAAAAAGAAGGTTGTTTTTGTGCTACACACTAATGCATATGACCTACCACAACTTTGTCACTTATACACACAATACTGTACATAACTGCTGCTCTGGCTAATACAGCTACTATTACGATGACTACTACTACTACTACTACCACTAATAATAATAATAATAATAATAATATTGATAATGGTGAACTCCACAAATATTTATGCATCTCATTTTTAATGGTGATAAATGGTGTTCTCATTTCAAAGCCAGCCCTTTATTTTTCCTCAGTGGTCAGTCATTCAGTGAGGTAAAACCAGTAGGGATAAGTTGAGAAAACCAGAAACTCAAAATATCCTCGTTCCTCAGGGTCAGTATCCAAACACATTCTCTGTGTTTCATTATCAGCAGAACCAACAGTGACGGGCCACGGCGTGTGTTTATTTAATAAACTTTACATCTATACGGGGATTTATGCGCTCAGATCATCCAGCAGAGTAAAGCCTGTGATAGATCATTTCTCCCTGTGTCTTATTCATTTACTATATCACATCCGTTTATGTGTGACACTAATGAACTGTGAGGTGCTATAGTGGTTGTCAGAATAAATCTTGAGATGAACCTCTGATATTTGATCTTGCTTATTGTTTATGTACATTTGGAATATGATTTCTGTGTAAATAGTAATGGCTTTTATACATTTAAATCAGACTGCTGACAAGCACATTACCCTGATGTGTGTCTGTTCTTAAACCTCAGGGAAATTGGAACCATATAAATGGTGATACATCTGTATTTAAAACCCAAAGCTGCCAGTCTTATGTGTGTCCTTTTAATGTGTTCACCTAAATCACTGGAACAGTTCTTTGTGTGCTTAGTTTAAAACAACTCAGATTTATGTGGCTTTTCCGCTTCAATCTATCGGCTTCATAAAATGCAACTGGGTTTCACTTTTTCTTTCAGGGTTTCCAGAAATACGTGGATGACTTTGATCCGTACACAATGGTAGGCTTATATTGACCAGGGTTTGAGTGAAAATTGGGACAGTGAGCTGTGACTGTGTTGTTGTTTGTTAAAACAGCACCTTAAAATGCAAATGAGGAGTATGCAGCCACATTAAAAAAATCTATTTCCAGGCAAGGATTTTACTAGAAGCTGTAATTTCTTCTGTCAAAAAATACTTTACACCCTCACATCTGTAAAACTTGTTTCCCTGGTAACAGAGCATAGTTCTGTAACAGCAACATTTGCCATATGCTTTCTGTGACATATTTGGTCCTGCTTATATTTATTTTTGATAATAGCCACCTATTACGTAAAATGCACTGTTGCTGTGCGTGCTCCGACAGCCATTTTTTTGATTATGTCACTTCCTAGATGTGTCTCTGCTGTTGCTAACGTGTTCATTGTTTCATTGTGATGTCATTGACAGTTCACTCCAGAGCAGATAGCAGGAAGGGACGTGAGGCTGCTGAGAATTAAAAAGGTAACCATGGTAATTATTATCTCTTAGCATGTTAGCTATAAATTATGTACTATGTGCCTAAGTATTAGGGTTTGAGGCCACAAAGCACTACTGAGGATTTTGGAAACTAGGATGATGTGATTTAAATTGATGCAAAAAGTGATGTTACCTTGTCTTCCCCCCCCCCAATCAGGATGGACCACTTGACCTTGCAGTGGAGGGGGGCATTGACTCCCCCCTGGGGAAGCTGGTGGTATCTGCCATTTATGAAGGGGGTTCTGCAGATAAGCATGGTGAGTACACGCTGCATTGGAAACACACACACACACACACACACAGATACTCTAGAATTGCATAGGTGAATGAAAGGTTTGTCTTCACACTGTCCACGGTCGCTCCAATAGAATGAGAAGAATGGGTGATGGGTGACATGAACATGTTTTTGGGGGTGTGAGAACTATGTAAAGGGTGCGTTATGTGGTGTAAGGGCAGGGTAAGGGGTGAGTTAGGGGTGTAAAGACTGTGTAAGGGATGTGTTTTGGGGTTCTAGGACAGAGTAAGAGGAGTGTTTTTGGGCTGTAAGAGTCTGATGGTGCCTGTATGCATCCCTGTTCCCCAGGTGGTATAGTGCAGGGGGATGAGGTCATGGCTGTTAATGGGAAGATCCTTACTGATGCCACTCTGACTGAGGGACAGAGCTCTCTGGCCAGAGCCTGGAACAGCGGAGGGTACGGACACCGCCAGACTGTCTGTCTACTCGTCTGTCTGCTCTGCCTGACCACTCGCCTTTCCATTCTGTTTCTTTGTTTCTCTTTTTCGTGTGTCTGTTCACTCTACATGGCTATTGTCTCTGTCTAGTTTCTCTGCCAGTGTGTCTACCTGCCTGTCTGTCAATCTCTTCACTCTGTCCATCTGCTCTGTCTATCCATCTGTACTCCTGTATTTCCTGTCTGCCTTTCTGTGCTGATTGGGTGGGACATCAAAATATAGTGCATAATGGGCACCTTTCTTCATTCTAATCTGATCAAATGCCAAAAATCCATAATATCGCCAATCTGCTTTGGTCACCTTAGTAAACTGTAAATTTAAGCAGATGTGGTATCACTTTTCTTTTTCTCATTTAACCTGAGAGAACCTTCTGGATCTCTAGTGAACTTCTTGGCCTTATTCCATTGCAATAAATCGCAAAACCTAGCTGAAGTGCCATATAAGCACGCGGCACATTTATTGATTGGTACGCCTCTCGCGTGTCCGTTAAGTCAGCTTATTTTACAGAAAAAAAGGCATCAAGAAACCATTTTCCTGATTTATAGGCTGTGCTGTTCAATTAAAAAAATGGTGGGTTTTAAATGGTAAATCCATCCTCATGTAAGGTGTGTGTGTGTGTGTGTGTGTGTGTGTGTGTGTTGTCTCTGCAGGACTGGATTGACCTGGTGATCGCAGTATCCCCTCCCAAGGAGTATGAGGATGAGGTGTACGTGCTCTTTCTCTCCCTCTCTCTCACTCACTCTCTTCCTCTCTCTCTCTCTCTCCTCATCTCCCTCATCTCTCTTTCTCTCCAATCTTCCCTGTTCATCTGCTGAATACTTGCACAGATTCACCCTTTTCAACACCCAATGACTTCTACTGGGGACCACGAGCATTCGCAGACACAATCTTCATCTGAAACCACTACCATCTAAAAATTGCCTGTAGCAAAACAACATTGAGATCATCCTAAATTCATGTGGATATTTTTAACACTCTGAGGGGAGAGGGCAGGGCATTGACGGTTTTCCCAGGCCGTACTTTAGCACAACCTGGTGTGGCGTGATGTGTTCAGGAGCCGTAACGTGATTGGTGAACCTGTCGTCTATGTCCAGCCCCAAGTCTCCCTCAGTCAGTCCACCTGCAAAGAGGAGGGTGTTTGAAGGCAGTGCCTCTGTGTACAGACAAGGCTACCTGCTCCAGCTGTAGCTGCCTGAGGGTAACTCAACTCTGAACCCTGACCTTTGACCCCCAGCATGAGACATTGCAGTGGAAGCATGTACCAGTGTGCACAGTGTCTGCACCAGGGACACCTCATCTGTCAAAGTTCTGGCCTGTCTGAAAGCCATGGACCCTATTTCTGAAAGCAGGATTATTGAGTTAACTGAATAATCATGATAACCTGAAATGATTACAAAACTGAAATAAGGTCTGAAGTAAAATGCCCAAAGCGAACATTCTTACGTGTTAGCTCAAAACAGCTATCCAGATAACTTGGTAATACTGCTTGGTGAAATAGCCGCCTGAATTCTTTCTGTCTGCTTTGCCATTTATCTTTAAGTATTAGCCATCCTGCTTCATGGCCTGAACTGTTACTTGAATTGTTCATTGGACTGTGGTATAAAATTTTAAACAGACATTACTTTTTAATCAGTTGCATAGTGGTCCTCTAACTCAGGCTCAGTTTGTCACCCATGAATTTTCTTGTCTTGTTAGTAAATGTAAATTCACATAAATTGAATTAGCCTGAGTTTAAACTGGCTCCGAAAATGAAATGTTTTCCATTTCTAGATTTATTCTGCTGACCGCTAAATTGAAGGACATGGATTTCTGCTCTGCAAATGGATCTTTTTTTCTGGATGTCATTAAATTAAATTATAGTCTGCGGAGAGAAGGCACATCTCGATAAAGCTCATGATTTGATGCATTTGCATATATTTATATCTTTCATCTGCTGAACAGCATGACAGCGTGGTTATACGTGGATGAGCCAAAACATTATGACCGCATCCCATATATGCTGTTGGTCTTCTTTGCGCTGCTAAATCAGCTTTGTCAAATTGATGGCCACATTACTGGCCGGACCCAGGGTTTCCCAGCTGAAAATTTCCCAGAGCATGACAATCTCTCCACCAGCTTTTCGTCTCCCACAATGCATCCTGGTGCCATCTCTTTCCCAGGTCACCCAGCTGATTTACATCAGGTACAGTAAAAGATAACTGGGCTTACTGGACAAGGTTACCTTCTTCCTTTGCTCCAAGGTCCAGTTTTAATGCTTGCGTGCCCAGTGTAGCTGCTTTTGATGGTGAACAGGGGTTAGAATGGGCTCTCTGACCCGTCTTGATCTACACAGCCCATATGCAGTAGGCTGTGTTTTACTGTGTTTTGTGGCACATTCCTCCCAAAACCATCTTTAAAATTTTCTGATAATGGTTCCACTGTAGCCCTCCTGTTAGTTCAGACCAGACCAGATGGCTGATGTTGCCTATGTACTTTGATTAGCCTTGGGCTCACAACACCTGCCACCGGCTTGTGGTTTGTTCCTCCTTGGACCATTGTTGACAGGTACTCACCACTGCTGACCTGGAGCACCCTGCAAATCTTAACACTTCGGAGATGCTCCTGCCTGGTCGACCTGCTGTAAGGATTTGGCCCTTGTCGAAATTCAACCACGTCCAACATGTTCACTATGAGAACAGACTATTAGCTTGAAATCTTAGGTCTGTTCTCAGACCTTGACATGCGCCATTGTTACGAGGCAATTTGTATTATTTGCTTCATCTGTGCGTGGTTGTGATGTTTTGACTTATTGTTCTATTTTAATAGGCATTAATTTGCAGATGTGGTCAGGAAATGAATTACAGCAGTATTTGTTTGTACAATAATTACAGGTGAACTAGGGGTGGATGCATGAAAACAATTGAAAATCAATGGCAGTTTTTGAATAGCAGAAACACACAGAACAGTGTCCACCATTTTTTCTTCTGTAAATACTGCTGCTCTGCTCTTCAGTCCTGTAGTACATAATGAAACCTCATTTATAATGCCACTCATCTTAAGTGCAGACCTGTAGTTCTCTCCTGAATGGATTACCCTTAATGGATGGTGTGTGACGAGAAGAGGGGAAGATGTCTTTCTGCTTATATACAGCATAAATACAGGGCTGTAATTCATGCACAGACACTCCATATGAATGCTAATATAGGATGGAATGTCTGGTTTAATTTGACGGTATTTACATTTTTATAGAGTGAACAGGCCTTTAAATTTGATTGGCTGCCCACATGCCACCAGACCTCAGTCTGTGGTATCCACTAAAGGCAATATTTGATTTGTCTGCACAAGCTGCAGATGTGAATTCTGGGTGCTGTCCTGTGTATGTGCGCGGATAGCTGGCCAATCTCACTGCTGATTGAGTGTTGCTGGATTGGAGTCCTGAGTCTCATATCAGACCCAGTGGGCTGCTGTTAAAGACTGCTGTTCTATGAAAAAGGTTCACTCCATTTACTGCAGTAGGACTGAAGCAGAATGATAATGGCTTGTGTTTTCCCACCCTTTAGTGTTGAGCCAGATCAGTACTCTCATTCAATGTTGCTGCTCAGGCAACTGTCATAAAAGGGCATTAAATATTTCTAAAGGTTGTGTTTCTTTGTTTTTGTTTTATTTTTATTTATTTTTTATTTATTTTGCTTATGGAGATATCCATCTTTCTTATTTGTTGATTTTATTGATATCATTGTATTTTTTGGTCAAAGTTGTGATTTTACAAAAAAAAAAAAAACATTGGCTTGGTGCCCCTTACACGTGGTTAATATTAAATACTTTTCTATGGCTAGCCTTACAGATTCCCTGGGTCTAATAACCTTAAGTCTAGACTGATTCTTTGTTATTTCCCTATTCTATTGTGCTAATACTTTTGCCATTCAGATATCCTGGATGACTTCAGAAAAATTTTGAATAATTCTGAAACATTTTTTAAGTGCTATTGAATTGAACTGAGTATATTCAATCATAGTAAAATGGCAATTTTTTTTGTGTGAATGATTCCAGATAATGGGCCTCATGCAGCAACATTCTCTTAAATTTCTCTTATATTTTCTCTTATTTTTTTACTTTGAGAAAGAATAAGAGAAATAAACTCCGGATGCATCAAACACTTTTACCGTCCAAATCTGCTCTTACCCAGGTATGCAGAATGTTGAATCCCACTTGATCGCAAATTGGAAGCGCGTGGCCAGTTGTTTCAAATTACCATGTATGACACCTACTAAACACCATATAAGGGCAGGTGACGTGCCGTGTGCAAAGAGCCGACTTGAGCACGGAAGATTACTGTTATGTTTTGCAGGTCTCTTGTTCTAACCAATGCAAAGGCGAAAAGATATCTCCATTCAAACAAAGAAATTCAATGCTTGCTCGAAATGTAGGTGGACAAAAACATACAATCACAACTGGATACTACACGCAAAAACTCAGAGATTTATGGAATAATTTGTGAGTAGTTACATTTGCGTGGTTATCACAGAGTAATATACCAGTGCCGTGACAAACTAAATAAAATGCGGCTCCAATATTTCAAAGTGTGGGACGCGGTGCGAAAGTCTGGCAGCTCAAGTTAGATAGATAAATTTTCGTGGCATGAGGCAGTGGACAGCATAATCGGCCAAAAATGCAAAAGGCGAAAAGAATTCCAGTATGCAACATCCACCAACATCGAATGTAATCATTTCATTTGTTTGGGTACCCAGAGAAAGATTGTGTAAAAAAACATCAAGCATTGATGTTTAATTTTTCGGGTAATCCATGTTAGATGACAACAGATTTGGCATGTGTTCGCGAAAACATCAAACCCCTTCTCAATCAAAAACCCCCTGAAAATTTTGAGTTTAAAAATTTTTTAAAACCACCAAGGTGCATACTGCTATATCGTTTTGGTAATCCATGTTACAGATGAAAACTGACCAGCGGGGTTGGGGAGGGAGGGGGGAACAGCGATTCTGTGGCATGGTGCATTCCTAGTGATAAGTCCCTAATATTCTCAAAACCCCTCAATCTCAAAAAACCCCTGAAATATATAATATAAGTATCAAAGGGTTTTTATAGCTTAGTCCTAATTAGGATGAGCTTGCCAAACTCTTTAGCCCAAGAATTAAATAATAAAATCATTATAATTTCTCAAAAACATAAAACAATCAAAATTTGATTATGTGATGCATTTTTTGTGTTTAGGTTTTAAAACTTGTGTTTCCGTGCATTGGACAAGTAATTTGTGGACAGAGATAACAGTTTTCTGTTTTCTCTTATCTCGGTAAGAGTGCTCTCGACCACTCATAAACTTTTCTCTTACCTAAGAGAAGAGCAAAAATAAGAAAACATTGGTGCATCCCAGTAATCAATGGGTAAGAACAAAATAAGAAAAAATCGGGGATACCAACAAAATATGGGAAAATTTGTCCTTATATTGCTTCTTGCATGAGGCCCATTGTTTGGCAGTGTGGTTTCTCTGTGTGCATGCATTTCCATTCCATGTTTTGATTCTCACAGACTTGCAGATGAAGTCTCTTTGCTCTTGGGAAGAGAATAAAATGCTCTGTTCTCTCAAAGTGCGATCGCCTTGCTTCTTTCTCAGAGATGATGATATAAAGTTCATAATCATTTGTACACAGCAATGAATAACCTTATCGTCTCATTTCCTTGTAGGACTTTCTTCTGAGGCTTTCACCTGGGTTGCTGCCATAGAAACAATGTTCATTGAAGAATGCTGTTTTCAGTCATCAAATTTATGTTGTTTCACATTTTTTTTTTTTGTAATGGGTCCTCATAAGGTCAGTATGTACATGTACATGATTCCATCTATAGCAGTGGTCCTCAGAATTGGTCCTGGGAACCCCTAGTGCATGCCGGTTTATATTTCAACCATATTTGCAATCCAAGAATTTTGACAAGGTGTTAATACATTTTAATTGTCCATTATGTTTATAAGGATTATTTACCCATTGTAAGCCACAATTTGTCAAAAATAGCAATCCATGCCTTAAAACCCCTTTGAACAGAATACAAATAATGCCAATTTTTCCAGTTATGCATGAGCCTATTTAGGCTTTATAACTCAGTATTTTTGTCACAGAGTCTGTGGAAAATTATTTCAGTGAAGCAAGACATTTGGAAATTCAATTACAAAATTATTTAGGAATTAAATTTCGGTATTTATAAATGCCAGCGTCTATATCTGTGCAATGGGTTTTAAAAGCGTTTCATTGTTGAAGTTTTTTTCTTGTGTAAATTGAAGAGAAATTTTTGCTGATGAAATGAAAGAATCACTTCACTTCTCATTGTTCAAGTTGTGGATGCATGGTCACTAAAAACTAAACTTATGGTCGTTAACGGATAATTAAAAGACCATCAATAACAAGCCAAACCTGCATAGTGTAATATGGGGAAAAAACCACATGTTCAGCAACATAAACAGGACTCTATCAATTCACTATCATCTTTTGATTCAGTCATTTTAAAATATCTATTGTAAACTTTTTCAATGAAGTACAATTTTTGTTTTCTTACATGACACACAGTTATAGCTATTTGGTCAATGTGCCTAATTCTTTTAAACATGAAAGGAAACTAATTGGGTAAAATGAACAGCTATTAAAAATTGTGATTGCATTTACATTTGGATAGAAAACCAGCATACACAGGGGGCTCCCAAGACTGATGCTGAGAATCGCTGCCCTATAGAGAACACTTTCAAACATGTTTGTAGGTTTTCTCCAAGATTGTGGCCTGTTTGATGGATTGTTTCAAAGACCTCTCTCCTTTAACTTCTTACCCTCTGATTCTGAGACCCGGCTGACAAAGCCTCTTCCCCATTGTACATCAAATGCATGCAACAGGAACAGCATGGCTGCCAAAATCATTGAGAATTAAAATGCTAAATTCCTGGATTTTATCCACATGTGATGCTGTCTTTCTTCATATATTAGTTGCATGTTTCGCTCAAGGATGCTCTTCTGCCTGCAGTAATTTGTCTGTAGCATGGTGACATATTTCAAGACTGTGCGCATTCCTCTCTTGATTGTAAGAGCGTTTTGTATTGCTCGTCTAGTGGTCATAAACCCTGTTCCTGGAGGTCTATAGTCCAGTAGGTTTTCACCTAGAACCCAGTTAAGCATACCTCCCACTAAAGCTGGTGATGATGTTTGTGCCAGATTAAGGTTGAAATGAAAAGCTATAAGATGGTAGATTTCCTGCAACAGGCTTTGGTTACCACTGTATGGTTTCTGCTGGAGGAGGGGAGTTGGTCTATGGGCTGGAAGTTTTGTCTTTAAATGGCCGTCAAGGTGGACCACCTGGAGTTGGCTTTTTCCTATTGCCAAAATGAATAGGCGCAAAAAAATGTCACTGTCCTCCACTTTGTATCATCCCATTTGTAACATTTGTGCATGTTAGTAATGTTAAAAAAGATATTAATAACAGTAAGTTTACAAAAATGTATTTAATTGCCATTTTAGGAACTAGGGGGCTTTGTTTCTGAATGATGTCATTCAAAAACATTTTCATTTTGTATTAATTTGGGATTACTTGGTAATTTAGCTATTCGTATGTTTGCTAGAACACAATTGATTTTGCATTTGTGTTTTCTATAACACAATTGATTATAGTTTTGAAATGATCAAGACTTCTTTTGTAATTTATTCAGAAATCTTTGAATGTTGGTGTAACAGATGTCCTGTTATGCCTGATGTTAAATAGATGTTTTTGTTCAGTAATTTGTACTACAAGACTGACTGCTGCTCTCTCAGAATCAATAAAGATCTGCTAAGACTGAAAATATGTGCTTGTCTTTGTTGCTCAGCCAAGAACGTTAATGCTTTGTTTCCGGCCGTAGTAACAGTCCATGATTAGTCTTCACTTGTGCACCGCAACCTTAATTGCAGTTAGTCAAAAAAATTATTTATGACCCATTTCATCTCTCCTGTGTGCTATTAGATTGAATTGTGAATATATTACATACTTTAGTGTTTTTTATACAAACCTGTCCTTGAGCACAACGCCTTATATGTTTATCCACAATCATTTTTTTGAGGTCCAACCGGCTGCTTTCACTTCCACGGCAAAATTCCCGGGTACTGTGTTGGGACATTTTACTTTATAAACGCTCACCAACAGGGGGCAGTGCCACGCCTCTTGTTTCACAAGATGACAATGTTCTTAAAATATTCCTGGGTAGTCTGTAACTGCACTAACCTGAACCCGAAGCATTATAGTTATGTTATTTGGAAGGATATTTAATGCAGTTCACCAAATATGAAATGGCTATTTATCACGCCTATTTATCTGGTTTAAACGACCTTTAACATGTCAAATTATTGCGTCTAGCTGTCGGCTTATAACAAATACTGATGATTAGCTACATGTTTAGATACGGGGAAAAAAAAAACGTTTATGCATATTTATATATTTATTTGGTCTGTAACGTTCTTATCAACATTATTATGAAATTGTCCTTTATTAATCTCTACAGATGACATTCGGTTGCATTCAAACTGTATGAAGGAACGACGGTATTATTTTAGATGATTATATAAAGGTGGAATTTTGCTCTCGTCGACGAATAGCCTAGTTGGTGTGCAATGTAGTTGTATACGTGACCACGTACGGCATGCGTCTCTGGTATGACTCCGAACGGTAAACCGTGAGCTTCTCCTTCAATGCTGAGAGGTTTCAAAAATAGTGGGTCGCCCAATTCCCCATGCGCTCAATAGTCTTTCAGCACCATGGCTAGTTCCACCAAGAGGAAACGGGGAGTGTCTTAAGGTTCAACGAACCTTCGATTTTTCCCCAGACTGTTTTAACTTATCGTTTTTTCGTACCTAGCTGTGAGCTCAGCATCGGGTGACGATGATGAATTTGCAACATATATTGTGTTTGTAGAGAATTTGCGTTCTTTATTTGCGTGGCTTAGTTTTTCTTGGAACACTTAGTTTTGACACTGATTCAGAAGAATTTCTCCATTATATCCGTTCCGTTCGCGCGTAAAGTGCAAGGGAGACCGATGCGCTCGGCTTCAAGTTGTAGAAACGATCCGTCAGAATTGATGGAGTGTGGCGCTCAAATGGGGACACGGGAGCTGAGCCAGGAATAGTTCATTGTGCGAACGTCGGACGTCGGTAAATCAAGATGCTGCAGCGATACAAGCCGGTGGGTACCTCCGTTTTAAAATGCTAGTTTCCGCGTGGTTGGGGCCAATGGTTGATTATTGGATTTGCGACGAGGGGTCATGTCTCTTTGTGACTTATTGATCGTGGCTTGATCATCACTCTTCATTGAACGACTGCTGCTGTGGAAAGTGAAGTGTGTTGTTAGGGTTGTACATTTCTTCATCGTGACATTGAACTGAAATGTTGGTTTTTCTATTGTAATCTCTCTCCTTGATTCCGTCTGAATTACAATCTGATTATTGAGATTCAACAGTGGCCAACATCACACGACATAGGCTGCAGCATATTGTGAATAAGGCCTCGGCCTTAGGATCATTGATGAGAGTGAATAAGATTTGTTAACGATAGATTATATGATCACACATCCGTAATTCTTTCAGGAAAAATGGAAAAACTGATCGACACCGCCTGTATTAAAAGCGGTTCCCAACCCTTGTAAACGTATTGCATTCATTTTCAATATACAGTGTTTTTATTCCCCCGCCACCCGAACGGTAGGTTTTGGTACAATTTATTTGGGCCGTGTCCATCCGTCAGTGCATACGTCCAATCTTTGGCAGCGGACTTTTATGGTCCATGACCGGCTTGTAATTTCATGGCGTCAGAAGTTAGTGTGTTAATAAGAAAAAAAAAGTTACCGTACTGTCTGTCTATTGAGGATATTTCGATTTTGGGTGATGGGTCATTGAAAGAAAACCTGAGCCTTAGGCCCGGGCTTTTCGACAGTGATACCTCAAATCCTGAATTCCATGTCATTTGGCACCGCAGGGGCAGTGAAGATCAGTTGACAAAAAGAAATCTCAGAGGGAAAATATTGTACAATAAGTTTTCCTCTGTGATTTTGAATGCAGGCTGATTCTGAACGGAATTATTATATACATATGCCCTACACTATCTACCAGTGCCTAACATATAGAGGTGTCCCGCGCATTGGTACCGTATATCCTTGCATGTAAAACTAGCCTAGTGACGCGCGACATGCAATACTTTCGTGCCACGTCAGCATTTATCTTATTTCACCAGAACTGTGGAGCTGTCAGCTGATGTGCTGCCTGTCTTGGCACCCCTGCTTGTTCGGCTCCTCAAAAGCGCAAGTTTTGTGGTTCGTTGCTTGTTTGACTCTAATGCGATTCTCTGAGGCGTCTCTAAATAGGTTTTTTTTTTTTTTTTTTTTTACCTTGGTTCCTGTTCTTCACTATTGCTCAACCATCACCCTGAAGACCCGCCGTCTAACTTGCCGTTTAGTGGGCTTTCCTGCCTGCGGACAAGCCGTGCCGCGCGCGCATAGGCTACTCATGATGAATGTGTGGTCAATGAAGCATTACATTATCTGACTTGCTAACGGCAATGTCACTGGGGCATAGTCACAAATGACGTAGGTTCCTGAGGCTCCTTGGATTTGACTCCAAGTAGAAGGCCTTCACTGCACACTGCAGCAAGGTAGGCCTGCTTGGTGGTCGACATCAGAACATATTCAACTGAATTAAATATCCTAGGCGAGGACATAAGCTGCTACATTCTCATTACAACAAATAAAAACAATGCTTAAACTGTTTAAAAATTCACAAGTAATACAATATGATATAATGAATGGTGGTGTGAATACAATGGCACTCAATTTTAGTTTTTGTTGTTGACCGTCATGGAACTTGGCTTTGTGCTCACTCTCTCACTCCATCTCCAGCTCCTCTAGTCTAAGAAAGACATCAGACATCTGACCAGGCAAGTTTTGAGTTTCAGGCTTGGCAGCCAACATTAACAAAAAAAAAAAAAAAAAAAGACAACAGTGACATACTTGGCTGAAAAAGACAAAAAGCAGACAGAGTCAGGGTCCAGTCAGCTGCTTTATTAAATAACTTTTATGATAATGGAAAGTCTTGCTGTGTTATTTTATTTTTGTCTTCATTTTAACTGTGTTTTGTCGTATAAGTTATTGTTTATCTAATTACATGGCAGCAGGCAGTCTGACTCTGTAATGTAGCAGAGCACTAAGGAGATTTAGGCCAACTGATTGGCCACACTCTAAAAAGTTGCCCAAAAGCTGCAGCTGGACTCCATACAAAGTGGGTGATGTTGTCTCTAGGCAGGAATTTTATTGTCCTTCACTGAACTTCGACCCTTCTGTAAATTGAATGTAATTGTCATTGATATGCCTTTTTTTTTCCAATGAAGTTAATCAATAGGCGGTTGCATCCGGTTTGTAAAATGTATTCTCTTAAAGGAGAAACCGAAGAATTTTCCTCAAATTTCTCTTTTGATGAATTTCCTGAACATTACAGCCCTTTTTTATTCACATGGTTTGATTTGTAACCAGTTTAGTCATCAAATCTCAAGGCTGCGCACAGAACCTTAGCTGAAGTTTTTCAGGTATAAATAATAGTGCTGCAAAAGCTGCTTCCAATATTATTCCACCAAGGCTCTTAGCCACACTGCTGCATGTACACTCATTAGGGCAAGCTTTTTTAAAAGATTTTTTCCATGCAGTATTGTAATTCTATCCTGCAAAACCTTGCTCATCATCATTCTCAATGTGAAACAAGGCCCTCGTTAATGGGAAGTTCTCTTGGTGGACATAAATCTCTGGTCCCAGTGCAGTTGGATTTTAATGGCTGAGCACTTACTGAATGTGAACTTGATGTGGACAGTTGTTAGCTGGTGTCCAGTGAGGATGACCCAACTCCTTCCTGGAAGAGGGAGAGGGGAGGTGTTAGCTGTCATTGTCACTGCCCCCTGTATGGAACATTCCAGACCCTCAGGTTGACTCGCGGTTGGATTTTGGGTCAGGCGGGAAGTCTTGCATGGTTTTGTGGCACCTGATCCCTCATGCTCACTTCTGTCTGGACCTGTGACCCTGCAGCGAGCCGGACAGCACACACACGGGCCTCACATATCAGTCCCTGTGCAATCAATATCACACCCGGGGGAGGGGAAGCTGTTCAGCATGACCTAAAGCTTTCTATGGTCTCTAGCATCGCTCTCACAACCTTCACTAGCACGTTGGATGAGTTTTGTGAATGTTTTATGGAGTTTGATCAGAAATTGTCTGATTGGAATGTTCTTACTGGAACATTAAAATGCTAATTGAACAATAACGGTTGGACCCATTATTGAAAGCAATGGAGTTCCAGAACAATGACTTTAGACTTGAAAAAAAAAAGATATAAGAAAGATTCTTTTCCTCTTTGTCTATTAAGAGTGGTGGGTAGGTTTGGTTACTTTAGTAACCACTTTGCAACAAAGGGTTAATATTTAATTTTAAATCTCACTGTCTCTGGTTCCAACTGACCTAATTTTCTCTCCAGCTATTGTGCTGTGTGATGCACTGCTCCGAGTTCCATCCGTATTTGGTGGCGGTTGCATTTTTTAAATGTCTCTCTTGGTGTCTATTCTCATCCCTAAAGTCAGGAGGGGAGAGCAGTTTTTGTATTTATATAAGCAGTTTAGCTCCCGGTGTTAAGCTCTGTTGTGCTTATATATGTATTGCACATTTCTCTCTTTTCTCACTGTTTCTCAATCTCTCATTCTCCTTTGTCTCTTTCTGTCTCTCGCCTGATGACGTTTGAGACCACCCCTGCAGTCGCATACCCACAGAGAACAGCTCCTCTCTTTCTCTCCTTCTCTCTCTCAGCTCCCTCTCTCTCGCTCTCTCAGCTACCTCTCACAGGTCTGCCTGCTCTGATTAGCTTCCTCCAAGGACGCGCTCGGATTGACATTCTCGCACGCATCTCCTACTCTTTCTCCTGTCTCTCACTCTCTTTCTCTCTCGCTCTCTCTCTCTCTCTTTCGTATTTGTCCGCCCAGCGCAAGGTCACCTCTGGAATCCCGCAGCACTTTTTGGGGATTGGGATACAGTTTACATCTGAGGAACTGGAGACAGCCTGCATTAGCCTTTGTGTGTGTGTGTGTCTGTGTGTGAGTGCGTGTGTGCATGTTGCTGTAAGCACAGGTCTCTCTCTCCAGTGGAGTGGGTTGAGGGAATGATGGCGGTGAGAGGGGGTGGGGAAATGCGACTCCGGCATCCACCTCTATCCCAAAATCTACGCAGAGAGCAGGACAGGAGGAAGGGCTGCTGTATCCACACTGGAGTGTGACCTGCTCCTCTCAACATAACTCTCTACTGCACACACACACACACACACACACACAACACAAACACGCGCGCACACACACACAAACGTGCATGTATGCATGGTCAAAGGACACCAGCAGCAATGCGAAGAAGAGAGGGAGTACTCACTTAGGATGCGGATCTGGCGACCAAGCGTAACATCTGGCGAGCGAGCGTGACCCCCGGTGGAGCGATGATCTGAGGACTGAGGCATCTCTTTTTCTCCTCTTTTATTTTATGCCTCCTCTCTCTCGCCTCCTCCCCCTCCACCTCTCTCTGTTCCTCGCCGTGCCCCCCCCCCCCACCCCTCACTGGGTCGGACGGACAGAGCCCCAGCTCCAGGATGTCCTTGGCGTTCTGCGGGAACGAGAACGACTCGGCCGCGTACAACGTGGACGCCGGAGTGTTGAACAACGGCTGCTTCCTGGACGCGCTCACTGTGGTGCCTCACGTGTTCCTGCTCTTCATCACTTTCCCCATCCTCTTCATCGGTGAGTGCTGCTACGCTACACCCCCCAACCCTATACCCCCCCTCCTAAGTATTCCTCATACAGGGGCTGTCAGGACAGGCCTTCAACCTGGAGCTGCAGGAACCTATATGCACGACTGAAGCTTAATCTGTCTCAAGAGACTTGGACCAAAATTGAAATTCTTTAACGCTTTATTTTCCAGTAATTGAGACCATGAGTGCACAAAATCTGCTGCTCTCTACTGCATATTTTCAAGAAAAGATTTTGCCATACTGAAACTGTAAAAACCTAGCAGTAAGAATCTTGTTTAGAATATTGGCCAAAAAAAAAACAATAAAAGGATGTTTATTTAATACATTTTTAAACTACATTTAGAGGTCTTTGCTGGAATTGAATTGGTGTGTTACATATGTCTGTATGCAGGATTTTTTTTTATTAGTTTGCTGGAATGCAGTGGGACCCATAATGTTAACTCAGATAGTTGCTTTGATGACGCCAAACTTTCAACACCAACGACAGAGATTACAGACCTGAGACTTAACTGTCCCTAACTGCTCTCAGCGTTGGATAAAAATAAATCTTCAGGTCATAGGTTTTTGAAGTGCATGCACTCTGAAATAGAGTTTTACTGTGCCAGACAAATTAAGATCCAATACGGTTTTGCAGCAAGCACATGAGAGCGTGGCGTCATTCTTTAGGTTTTAAGGAGCTATCGAATCAATGTTGGAAATGTTACCCGGGCTGTGAAGGGGGCTGGGGTGGAGGTCAGGACATGTTTTTAGTTTTGACGGTCGACTGTGCCCTTGTGACGGAATTTGCACAGCAAAGGTTGAAATGGTCGTCCTCTGTGGAGTTGAATTACAGGCCCGTTAGCTGTGACCCTGCTGTAGACCTCCCAACAGGATGTGCTTTCTGCTAAGCAGGTACATCCGTACTGATACTGGTGTTAGAGCTAAGGCCTCATTACCAGCGGACGAATCTGATGTGACAGCCCTGCTACAGAACAGGATATGACGGAGACTTGTTCACTCACAGCTGGATGTCGTGGTTAGACTCAGAATGAGCCTGGACCAGCATGCCAGTATCAGCACTTGATTTGTTATTACGGTGCATCCTGTCAATACTTGGACAGTGATCATGCTTATTGGTTCTGAACTCCTGCACATTGAACAATTAATTTTCATTTGGTTTCAGTTAGGTGGTTATGACATCCAAATCACTATTAAAGGCTTCCATTTCTTTCTGTGCCACTGGCTAATTACTTTGACTTTTCTCCACTGGGCAGGTCAAACAATCATCATTGTTATTAACAATTGAAGAGAGTTAAGTTTTAATGGACAGAAGCCAGAAAAGTGACTCTGGCCTCTAGTTTCATCCCGTAATTGACTGACAGATGGCTTGTGGCAGTGGCACACATCAGCATAAGATAGCTAATGATTTATTTAAAGCTCCCAGATTTCACACACTCTGCATTTTATAGCAGGTCACCTGATGGTCCTTAGTAAAATGGACAACAGTCTATAAGCACGAGAGGGTTATATAGTGTATGCATTATGTTAGGTGCCTCTGATCTTTCTACAGTACTATAGCTTACGTACGTAACTTTCTTGGATATTTCACAGTGGCTTTTTCATGTTTGAGACAAGGTAACAAACATCACTTGGACTGCTCAAGTTTTCATTTCGCCTGAGGAACTGATCAGTGATAAGGACATCATTTCAAATCGATAGGTCTCTGGTCCAGTATGAAATGGGCACTCGTGAACGTCTCAGTGCTCTTGTTCAGAGTGCATGTCTTTCACCTGCTTTTTTCCTCATGAGTCTATGCACTGTGCTATTATATTGTTATATCACAGTTTGGTACAAACAAAGTCACAGCTACAGAGACTCTGAAGTGGCTGCTTTCCCCCTGCCTCTCCAAGGCTGTGTGCTCTAGTGCGCCCCCTGTCTGTCACCTGCACTACCTGACCCTGTGCTTTCTTAGTGCCATTACATTGTTATGTGCATTTTGGTAGAATAAGGACTCAAATTCAGAGATTTTGAAGTTCTATTTATTCACTTCCTCCCCATGGCTCTGTGCTCTAGTGCGCCCTCTGTCTGTGTCTGCAGGCTGGGGCAGCCAGAGCTCGAAGGTGCACATCCACCACAGCACCTGGCTGCACTTTCCCGGACACAACCTTGCGCTGGATCCTCACCTTCATCCTGCTCTTCGTTCTTGTGTGTGAGATCGCCGAGGGCATCGTCTCCGATGGGTGAGTCTTTCCGATCTAGTCTGTCACTCAGAAATTAGGTCTTGATATTAGCTCCAAGCTCACTTTATTTTGTCATGTCATTCGTGATGTGGCACACAAATAAACTCTTTAAGCATTAGCCCCTTTGCGCAGTTGTAGACGCCGGAGTCTGTAAATTCCGAGATTTAATTTCTAAATAATTCTGTAATTGAATTTCCAAATGTCTTGCTTCACTGGAATAATTTTCCAGAGTCTCTGTGACTTAAATACTGAGTTATAAAGCCTGAAATAGGCTCATACATAACAGGAAAAATTTGGCGTTATTTGTATTCTGTGCAAAGGGGTTAATCTTTAATCATGATCCTGGAGAATCTTAAGGTTTCAGTCTCATTACATCATATATACAGTATTTAGCTGATGGTTTGATTCACGGTGAATTAGAGTTGATGAGGCTAAGAAGGGCCAATCCTACTAGAGCAGCGTCTGGCAGGGGCTTTGCTCAAAAAACACAAAGTTGTTATTGTGGCTGCTCTGGGGTTGGAACCAACAACCTTCTCACAGTCTCAGTCTGTTACATTTGCTTGGCAATATGCCTCACAAAACATGTCTCAATCTTCACAACAGCTTCAAATAGAAGAAACCAGGTGAGGTGAGTTAGATTATATAACCATCATTTTTAATTCACCTTTAAATCCTGGGTGAACAGATGTCCCAACAAACCTTGAAGCTTCAGACACAGGGCTTTTGATCGCTGGTGAGGACAGGTAAGGTGAATCAGTGTAATTTGATCAGGATGCCCAGTCACCTTCATTCTTCTGCTTCGAGAACTGCTGGTTCAGGTTCTGCCTGTGTTTGTTTTCACCCTAAAGGTCCCATATAATGATATTCATGCTTATCCTTTCCCTCACATCTATACATTTATCCTCCCTCTACCCTACATCTGATAAAACATAAAACCAGATAGTGTTAGCATTGTTGCTGTAGCATCCTTCCTAATAAGCCATGAGCTTGATGCAAAGTTTCAATTCTGTGCCCTTTATGATATCACAAGAGGTTCATTTCCATATTTCAGCCCAGTACAGGCAGATTTTGGTTTTGGCAGCCATTGCTGACGTTGCACCACAATGAGACTGCAATTTTTAAAGCCTCATTTTCATTGACTCACCAACCACTCAAAACAACACCGTTAATGAGAGGAAAGAATATGAGGCTGGCTGCAAATGCTGAACTTGCTTTTTGTGCTGCAAGCATCAAAGCCTTGATTCACAGACAACAGGGAATAGTCTTAAGTTGTTAAAAGGATTAGAATATGGGACTTTACTAAGTTTGACCTTAGAAACCTCATTAGGTGAGTTGAAGAGCTTGTTAAAGCAGTTAATTAAGTCGTAATAACAGAGACCCGCAGCCCACCTGTGGACAGCGTTTGGGTAAAGCCACATGTCCTCAGCCGAGAAGTGACAGTAATCTCACAACCATCAATTTCCAATGAGTTCCAACTCTTTGCTTCCACAAGCTATGTAGGCATTGCTGGTGAAACCAGGCTAGGTGGCAGCATGCCCTGATTTAACCTGGAACCTGCCACAATTACCAACCAAGTGAAACGGTCTGGCCTGTAAATTGTTACCCTTTTTCAAATTTGTTTTCCTTATTCACACTTCTGTCTAGGAGGACATGCTAATTATTACAGTGTCAAGATTTTCAGTATAGAAAACTGGCATACTTTTAATGAGCACTGTGTGGAGGAAAATAGAAAACATGGCGATAAGTTGCCAAATGTGGGAGGTGAGAGTGATGCCAAGCAGTTTCTTCTGAAGATTTGTAGCCTGCACAGTCTGGCTGGTGCTTTCACAGCTCACTCTAGCTGACTCACCTGCCTGTAGCTTTATGGGTGATGTCGCCCTGCCTGTTTACGGCTGCCTGTCTCGGTGAAGCTGATTTGAATGCTGGGCAACAAATAACCCCTTCTGGATAGCCATGCGATTCTTCCCCTCCCCTCACTCTGACTTTCAATCAGTGTGTATGCCGTGAATCACGACGGCAGGCGCCATCCGTTTCCTAGATTTCTGTATGCAGGAGTGATGTGCACACATGGAGCCCACAGGAGAACAGTCAATTCTCCTGAAACAAGAAATGCACTCTGTCTCTAAAACACAGTCTTTCTCATAATTATCTTTGTCTGTCTAGAACACACGCTCCCTTCACAACATTCTCTTTGTCTCTAAAACATCCTGTCTCTCTTTTACAGTCTTCCTGTCTGTTTACATTTTCTGTCTCTGCAAAACACTTTTTTTTCTCTTCCTTGCTTTCTCCTCCACTTCTGGAATATTCTCTCCCTCCCTCTCTCTTCACTCTCTCTCTTTTTCTTTCTGTCTCTGTTTCTTTCTTGTCAGGCAAGTGAAGATTAATGAAATTATGTGCAATTTTCGAATGCAGGAATTTTAACAGTTAGATGCCTTTGCTTAATGTTCAGCATTCTGAGCACCAAACACTAGTGCATAAACTGTAAAAACCCCCTCACTTATCCATCCATTATCTATATGTTTGACTTTAATATGTTTTTTACATAAAGGGTCTTCTTTGGAATGCATGCAGGGCAGAGATACAACAAACAAAATTCATATAGGGAATAAATGCACCAGCCATTATCAATCATATTATTCTGTTTGCCTGTCTAAGGATTGGTCAAAACCGCCAAAACTTAACTCTAGTTGCCTGACACTCTAAAAAAATTCTCTATCATCCCCTTTGTCTCACTAAAACATTTTTTGTCCCTCTTTCATAGTCTTTCTGTCTCTCTAAAACACTATTACTCTCTCTACCTAATCAAAATATAATCTATCAATCTTTCTAAAACATTCTCTCTATCACTTTAAAACATCCTCTCTATTCAATTGCTCGGTCTCTCTAAAATACTATTTCTCTCTCCCTGCACTAAAACATCATCTATCTCTCTTTCTAAAAATTCTCTCTTAGATTTTCTCTGTCGCTCTAAAACATCCTCTGCCTCTCACTAAAACATTCACACCGCTCTCTGGCTTTGATTTATTCTGTTTCTCAGCAGTCAAAGCCAGCCTACTCCAAGCCACTAACACCACTCAGACAAAGTGTCACCCTGCCATTTAGAAAATGCATTCTGCAGGTGGTTAAAGTGGGGCTCTTCTGACTGCTCAGGGGTCGTGTATGTGTATGTGTGTGTATGTGTGTGTGTTTTTTTTTTGGGGGGGGGTTATGAGTGCTTTTTTCCCCTCAAGTGTGCAGGCCCGGGCTGTTGTTCAATGTTGTCACCTTTTTCATTGGTTTTAAACATGGGAATGCTTTTTCTAAATGGAATGTTGACTCCATGTCATGATTTTCCACACTCTTGCAGTGCTCTTGCCCTGCTGTGATTGGCATGAAGCCTGACTCAGTCTAGAATGCTGCAGTGTGAAGTGTGTTAGTGTGAAGAGGCTATTACTGTCAGTATGAACATCCCTCCTACTACCTGGCTGACAGTCAAACATGCCTTCAACAGAACAGGGCTCATTAACTGTCAAACACCTGGTCTTTCACATCAAATCTTTTTCTCAAAGTTTATACCAATATGCTGAACTTCTGTTTGTTTACTGCACATATACGGAAGTGTCTATGTTTGCTGCACCCGTTTTCATTTGAATGCTTATATTTTTACTCCCGGCTTTAGTGAGACCTGCTCTTGTCACATTTTCAGCATCTGAAGTTTCATGGAGGCTGGGAAGTGGTTTTTGGTTATTTCTGGTACTTTCAAGCAAGACAAGCTCTGCCAAGGTCTGCTGATTTTTGTTCGTACCTTAAAAACAGCCCCAGTTCAGACTCAGGTTGACCCAGAGAAGCAAGCAAGTATGTACTCAGTAGCTTAGACCATTAATCAGGAATGACATAGGCCGGTTGTGTCTGTGGATCTTTAGCACCAGGGTGGCAGACCAATGACATAGATCTTGCATTGTCACATGACCAATTTCATTCATATAAACCAATGTTTTGTGTACATGCGTAGATAATCCTTCTATTTCGGTTCGTTTGCGCAGGTGCGGCTCGCTGATTGGCCGATAAACAAAAACAATGGGAATCGACTTTAGATGCCCTTTAAACACTGATCTTAATTAATATTGAGGCACTTGTAATTCAGTGAAAACAACTGAGACCATATGAGACGGGATGAGTTCTGTCTCCCCATTTTTTTTTGCTCATTATGCTACACTGGCTCACTGATAACACCTTATCAATAATGGTACACAAGGGATGCTCATTTTGACTGTGAATGACAGTCATGGATGACAAACTCACTAACCAGCATACCAAATTAGCAATGGTCCCAGTGAGCCAGAACTATAGCACAAGCTATTATCAGATAGCCTTAAAAGGGAAGTTTAAAGATGTGTGTGGGATTAATACACTGCTCATTAGCTGCTAGCATTAGTGGCAGTGTTTACTGAGCACCACGGGGAGCCAGTTCAATAGAGACATCTGCTGCATTTCAGTGCGAACGAAGGGACTTGGGTAACACTTTACAATAAGGGTACATTAATTAACATAAGCTAATGCAGGAAGAAGTATTAACTATCAGTTAATTTACAGTAAACTAATGGGTCTACTAATCATTTACTAATGGTGTTCATGTTAACTAAGGTATTTATTTATACATTATTGAATAGTTTGATAGTTTGAGGTGTTACTTAAGGGATACTTAAAAGTCCCCTATTATGTCACCAGGTGCACAGCTAATTAGTTATTACAAGCCATTTCAAAATATTTTCCCTCTTGACATCACATGGGGAAGCAACCAACCAGAGGCAAGAAGAACTGATCACCTCCAGCCAAGCAGTCAATCAGATTTCATTATTCTGGGTGGTCACTTCCCCTTGTGATGTCGGGTAGGGGAGACTTTGAACTGGCTCATAATAGCTAATTAGCTGTGCACCTGGTGGCATAATAGGGGACCTTTAAAGGATGTTTTCAACTTCATAGTAAGGATGTCAAACAACATTAATAAATGGTAAGTTAAGGTTACCCAATGCTTATTTAGCTCTCTGATGCATTGGTTAACTGTTAATTAATTGGTAGTTCATGCTTATTACTGCATTAACTAATGTACTCTTATTGTAAAGTGTTTCTGGGACTTGTAACCTTTCATCTATGTTTTCACCACTGTACAGAACCCATTACTTTTTTGTGTGTGTGTGTGTGTGTGTGAGAGAGAGAGAGAGAAAGAGTTTGTGTGTGCGCTGAGTATTAGCCTTCTTTCTCTGTGTCTCCAGGTTCACTCAGTCTCCCCACCTGCATCTCTACATGCCTGCAGGGCTGGCCTTCATGGCAGCCATGACATCCATTATCTACTATCACAACATCGAGACGTCCAACTTCCCGAAACTACTGCTGGGTACGTTCCACCACATCGTCCCACTCACAGCCTGTCTTTCTTGCACAAATTCACCCCTTGTTACCATGTTTCCTCCCTTAGCCTCCAGATTAGGGAGGGACAAATTTGGGAGGGGCTCTATATTTCAGTAGCTTCTTGCTTTGGAATAAAAAACATTGTAATTTACATGGCTTTATATTGTATGGAATGTGAATTGGTCATATTTGGAGAATGGACTGGTGCAGTAAATCCTTTAGGCAATAGCGCATCTAGCATGCAAAGTTTAACTTCCCCCCCAGCTGACATGTTCACCCAAAGAATCAAAGTGCATTCAAGGATTTTGTAGACTATTGGGGATGCAGTGATACTGCGCAGCCATGTGGAACTGCTGGAAAAGAGATTTATCATGGTGAAAGTCACTGGGAAAAGCTGTCAGGAGGCAGCGTCTGTTTCACCCTTATGTACCAGTGTCCTCTCCTCTGTTCTGCTCGCTCTCCACAACCCGTCATCCTGAGGACGTTCTGCAGCCCCCTTTGCTCCATGATTCATTTTAATGCATTTCCACCTTGCTGTTGATGCTCTATAGTAACTTCTTTATATAATCAGCACATTTTGAAATGGGGAGGGGGGGAGAACATGCTTTATATGGAGGCTGACAGATATGGGGGTGGGGGGCCTCCATGAGGGTTTAAGGGGAAAAAAAAATCCGTCAGAAACTTAAATTAAAATTGGATCCAAGCAAAGCCAAAGCTACGGGGACCCCTCTGGAATTTTTTATTGATGGGTGGGTTGGGGGGGGTTCGTTCCACTGAAAAAGGTCTTTGAATGCTGCATGGATCAATCTGGCAAGGATGAACTGGTCAGGAGGACTCTCAAAATTCTCCCTGTCTCTTATTCAACTTTGTAAGCCCGTGCTTAGATTTCATTTTCAGCTGCATCGTAATTAGCTAACATAACATGACTGATGAGAACAGGATATTTAGCCTAATAGGCTCATAATCACCAATCTGTACCCAACTGTTAGGATACAGAAGGACTAGATGACATCTAGTATATTGGAGTAACAGTCTATGATTGGGGGGGACAGATCACCTGAAATGTTCATGTCAGCAAGAATATCTTTTTTTTTCCATTGATGTCTCGTTTATCACAGCACGATATTGGATGGGGCAAAATTGCTTGATTTCAATATTGGGGGAGGATGCGCCCCCCCTTCCCCCCTTAGATTGCACCCTTGGTCTAGCACTATATCAAGCCTGGTTTTGAGAGCTCGTTTCTACCTCCACGACATGCTAGCGACTCTTCCTCATATGCAGATGTGATGGAAAGTTCAGGATCGGTTTAGTCAGGTTAGACTTTCTTGTGTTTCCTCCGCTCATGAACTCATTCATTAACCGGTCCTACCTCCCAGCCAAACAACTGTGTAGAGTGCCCGTGAAATACACAAGTTCAAAGGACTCAGGTTTGAGTCGAACAAAACACAAGGGAGAAGAACTCTACTACTTTTACATTCTGAAGCTAGATTTTTCACGTCAGTATTAAATTACTGCAGTAAAGAGCAGAGCAGCACTAATGATACCCTAGCCTGTTTCTGTAGCATTGTATTCCTTTAGTGTGAGTGCTGATAGGAGAAGCTTATCCTCCACCAACAGTAAAAAGAAAAAAGTAAAACAAAGCTGTTGTTCATGCAATATGTTTTCTCCCCTCTCATGATTAGTTTGTTAATTAAAACAAAACTTTCTCATTAATATTTATGGTTGAGAAACAATTGTAACTGAACAAATTATTTACATTGGAACAACGTCAAACTATCTTGTGTAACTGATTACTTCAATTTTTTAAGCTGATCCAGTGTTCGTTGGTTTATTTGTGTTATCTTCCCTCAGCGCTGCTTATCTACTGGGTCCTGGCCTTTGTGACTAAGACCATCAAGTTTACGAAGTACAATGAGCACGGTGTGGGTCTGGGCCAGCTCCGTTTCTGTCTCACCGGACTGCTGGTGCTGCTGTACGGCCTACTGCTCGCTGTGGAGATCAACGTCATCATGGGCAGGGTGAGTGAGTGTGAGAGTGTGTGTGTGTGTGTGTGTGTGTGTGTGTGTTTGTGCTTGTGAGTGCGTTTGTGGTCATGTGTCTCTGAATGATATGTGTGCATGTGTGCGTTCCTGTGTGTGTGTTCGTGTGTGAGTTTGTGGCGTTTGTTGACTGCACAGTTAAGATTCTCCACAATGTTTATCCCTCCTGTCCGCACTTAAGCAGAAAAGCACTATGTGAACCTGCGCCCTGCATTATGCGATCTCAGGATGCTCTCTCTCTGGGCCATTGATTCCATCTGTCACTCTGATTACTCCACATTCAGAGACACCCTGCTCAGTGGGACCACATAATCAGAGGTTGTAATTAAATGCAGTTTTTCATTTGTATCTGACTTGACAGGTCTTTCCGTCTCGCAGGGATACCTGGAGTTCATCATTTAATTCATCTATTCCCTCAGGGTTTCTGTGATCGATAACATGCTCTGAGATCTTTAATCTTAATGAAAATGCTGTTGTATAATGGATTTTTTCAGTAAATGCATGTCAGTTGCAAGGGATTGCACAATGTGGTCAGTTAAATGGAAGAAAAGGATGTATTTAGTGGCATTTAATCTGCCTAACATTGTCATGACCCTGTTAATGATATTGTGCGTCCTCAAGAATTGGGACAATATGTAAAAAAATAACAAAGCTGATGTGTTAAAACATTACTTATTTTGTTTTTATACTTCTTTCAATTAAATATGGGTTGAGAAGGATCTGAAAATTACTGCTTGCTGTTTTATTTACATTTTAAACATTGTCCCAATTTTTGTGTAGTTGAGGTTGTACATCATTTAAATCATATCCTATATTGGGGAATTAGGCCACTAAGCCTGTATGTTTGGGAAGACTGGGATTTCAGAATCTGCTGTTCTTATTTATCACCTCTGTCACCTGCTGATTCAGACCTAAAACATGTGAGGTAACCATTATCAGAATATATCAGACCCAGCAAGCCCAGGTTGGTTAACATCATGGTCAATTAGGACCTTACAAGCTGAGTGAGGTTAATCTCATAGCCGGTTAAGACCCAAGGACAGCGAAATAAGTACCCAGTTCAGAGATAAGCTGTTTATGTCATCGTTTACATTAATGTGCCAATTAAGTGCTGAATAATAACAATAATAAAGAGGCCCCGCAGGCTGCTCATTAGTCCCCATTAGGGATGGTGTCTTATTGTTGTAAATGCGCTTGGGTCAAACAAGATTAGAACCAGGGATGGGCAGGAAAACCTGCAGTAGAATATCTCCCAAATCAATATGTCTTCATTAATAAATCTGTCAGTATCTAACTATTATACATTGAACTTTAATATGATGAGTGTTGGTGCGAATTGCTTTTTGTGTACCATGGAGGTATTCATAATTCAAATGAAAACAATTAGTAAATGACCCATATTATACATGAAATGTGCAGCTAATATTTCAGTGTTATGTGAATGAAATACTGCCCTGTCAGCAGTAGGATAAGGTCAAGCAGAATGAGTAACTGGAGTCCATTTTAGCGGTTTGCTGAGTCTCTGATTCACCTTTGTCACGGCTGTATGTCATCCACCATGCAGATCTCATGTTTTAAAAGCCATTTGTCTGGCTTTGCTTGTTTAGTTACTGTGCTGTTTGTCCAGTTTCGCTGATGCAGTTACAGAGCTGGTTGTTCATTTATTCCTGGTGCAGTTATGAGGCTTCTTGTCTGGTTTTGCTTGTTCTGTTACAAGGTTGTTTGTCTGCTTTTGCTTATTCTGTTACAGAGCTGTTTGTATGGTTTTGCTGATACAGTTACAGGGCTGTATGTCTAATTTCAAATTTACAGTTTCAAGGCTGTTTGTTTGGTTTTACTGGAGCAGTGACAGAGCTGGTTGTCAGTTTTTGCTTGTTGAAGTTACAGGGCTGTTTGTCTGGTTTGCTTATATAGTAACAGGACTATTTTTCTGGTTTTGTTTGTTCTGTTACAGGACTGTTTGTCTGTTTTAACTGGCACAGTAACAGGGTTGCATGTTTGGTTTTGAATTTCCAGTGACATGGCTGTTTTTACTGGAGCACGCACATGGCTGTTTGTCTGGTTTTGTTTGTTCTGTTACAAAGCTGTGTAGTAATTTAGTTTTGCTTGTGTAGTCAAAGGGTTCTTTATCTGGCTTTGTCTACGTAGTTACAGGACTGTTGGTATAGTTTTGTGGCAAAGTTTCAGGCCTTTGTTGGGCTTTTCTTGCGCAGTTACTGGGATGTTTGTCTTGTGATTGGTGGGCAGGCAGGAACAGTTGCCAGCTGTCAGATTCACATGTGATTCTGCCTGAAAGAGGCATTTCTCAGCAGCACCACCTGTCCTTGTTTCCTCCCCAGCTGATTCAATGCAGACATATTAACCGCAAGTCCATCTATTGCAAAAGCCAGGGCAGGGTTCCCAATTTATGTGGCTCCGCTTGTGTTGGTGAGATGAATGTAATGAAATTGAACCAGGGTTTGTATGAGGGTCTAAGTAATTGTAATTTTGCACAGACGGTAACAGCAATTGAAACAGAAGGGTTTGTAAAGCATTTCAGAATGAAAAAAAAAAAAACTTCAGATGGTGATAATGGACAGAAAATAGGTTTGTAACTGATATTTAGTCTGGATTTTTGATGCTGATCTCACAGCTGACTCAGAGCGGTCAAGCTTCAGTCCTTCTCGGCTGAAGTATCTGTTGGTTTTTTCTGGTGTGCTCTCTGACAGCAGGCAAATTAGGCTCCTGAAATTGAAAACATCAAGTGGAGTCTTCATTCAATCAAAGCCTTGAAGTACTTTCGTGCTGAAGCACATTATAAAACCATTTGACCGCAGCCCTACAGGACCAGAATTTAATCTACAGCCCTTGAGGCCTGACATTTGCCACTCCGGGGCTGAATAATGTAATGTTCTTGTGGGACACAGCCTATTCTCAGTCTAAATAACAAACCACAAGTGGTTTTTTTCCACACAATAATGTAAGTAGGTCAGGCAGCATTAAAGGCCCATGGGTCCAGTGAAATTTTATGGGAAATCCTCCATGTTTTCTACATTTAGAAGACCATAGCTAGATCCTGTACTTTAGCAAAAGAAACCCCCCTCATGTAAATGCTCTGTTTTTAATTTGCTTGCATTCATACTGTTCTTTTGTACAATGAACCTTAGCATAGAGCAGTTTCATAAATAGATTGAGTTTGCAATCTGCACTGGCTGTTCATTTTTCAAATTCACGAGAAGCTTCTGCACATTTTGATATTTTTGGCAATATAAATCCAGTGTTGCTGAAATTAAAGTTTTTACGGCATCAGGAGTCTTTTAAATTGCATTTATGTCCCAGTCTCGAGAGGTAGCTGGAAGCAGACATAAGTTGAGGTAAATTAAAGTAAAATATATGTACATTCTTTTGACTCAAATGTTCCCTGGGACTCTTTGATTGAAATACTGTTACCCCTGCTCACCGGAGCATCCTTTGTGGTGAATATTTGCATAATGCTGTGATTTGCATAATGCTGTGCCGCTTTGCCATTCTTCTGAAGGGAACCTTCAGCCTAGTATTCCCAATCTACTGCTCATACTGTGGCTGAGTTAAGATTGCTCATTTATTAAAATGCTTTTTCATCAGTTTTTGGTTTGTGGGGGTGTTTTACATGGCATTTAGCTGGATAACTAAATTGGTTGCGCTGTGTAAAATCCACAGCTCTCATAAACTTAGTCCCTGTTTCAGATCTGGGATGGTGCCAGGTGTCATTTGGCACAATTATCCAGAAAAATCATTGATTTCGATTCCTAGTTTTCTTATTTTAGTTCTGGTTTTAGTCAAGATTTCAGTAGTAGTCCTGTAGCAAGGACATGAGACCAATAGGATTTTGCAGGGTAAGCTCATATTGTTCTCATACAATCCACAGGGATTGATCAAATCATTGGAAATACCACTATAAATATAGCCTTTGTAAAGTTCACAGCATGCTGTTTTTGTAAAGACTGGTTCAGACTTGGATTGATTCAATTCTGAGGTGTTTTTTAGAGCTGGAGTCCTGTGGTGATTAGCAGCTATCCTACCAAGAGCCTGTCTGTTCCTATGGAAGAGCTTTTACTTGCATTTTAATCACATTTTATTAATACATTTATGACGTTTTTTTATGGTGTTTGTTGGTGTTTTTGTTATTCTACATGTTGCCAACTTAAATAATGTTGCTGTTTTTGTGATAAACCTACTGCACTTTGGGCACCATCTATAGTTAGATGCATACAGCTAATTAGCATTCAGATCAATAGCAATGATCTATATACACTTCAGAGTAAAGACCATTTAAACCATTTTTTGGGATGCTTCCAATATTCAGTCTGGCCCATTTATTTACCCAGATTGATGTTTATTAATATGAATCTATATTAAGTTATTTATATTAAGTTATTTAGCTGAAGAATAGTGCAACAGCAGTGCCTTGTGCAGGAATCAAGCTCGCAATCATGTATTCGGTAAACATTTTTCCCAACCTGTGTATTTTATTTAAGGCAGGATTCAAGTAAATCCAATTTTGAGGTAGTTAAATGAATAGGAATTGGCATTCTGACCGTGCAACGGTTTATGGTCCAGATGGGAGTTGTGTGATGAAATAAACGTGCAATGGTGGCGATGTGCAATTAGAGTAGCATTCTGTATCACGATGTCCCAGCAGCAGTCTCCTGCAGCATCCATGCTACATCACGCTCTGATGATGGGTTTTTGTCGCAGCACTGGAGATGAAATCCAGATTGAGAAAGTAAATATAAAAGACAGCCTCAGTATGCTGTTCCAAAGCTCTCTATGTGCAAATTAGTGCAATTATCTGGCCAGGAGGTAAAGATAATTGGCAAAATAAAGACTGATATCAAAACAATTTTTTTTTCCCCTCAATTTGTCAATTCAGAATAACCACATAAAAATGTCTTGAAGAATGTATCCCGTTTAAATGATAAAATTGTAAAACGTTGGTTTTCGAGCCAAAGTTTGATTCCCTTCACTTCCTGGAAACTGATTTTAATGTCAACATGAAGTCATTGGGTACCAGTGGGTGTGATGTTAATTACGTCTATCAACTTTTTGTACAGCTCCAATTAACATCCTTTCAGGCATGTTCAAATGTATTGGAGTTCGGAGTGTACTTCTACTTTTAACTGTCTGTTCTCTGTGAAATTTATTACAAGCTGATAGATTCCATTTTTATCTATAAATCGACTCACCTCCCCTTCAACAATTCAGGAGAAAGTAAACTCAGATATATATCATATTGCAACAGTTTGTTCAGCTCTAACTTCTGTTTCATGGCGTCTTGTAGTTCTGTCGTAGTGTAAAGCGGACCTTTGATTCTAGCTGATTGGACAGCAATCCTAAAATTTTTAATTAATTTCTAGAATGTGTGTTGTTGTTAGATGCACCACTGATACTGGTGACAGTCCAGATCAAAGGTGCTGTGGAGTGGGTTTCTTAATTAAAAGAGCTCATAAAATGTCTTATTACTGTTACTACCCTCACTCACCTCATGCACTCACTTTCCACGACTCCAGTTACCACCTGTTGTCTAAATCTGCCTCTAGATATTGGGGTGTAGATATCCCCCCCTTTGTAGTATTGGAAATTTGTTGCGTTCCCTGCTAGATAGGGTAGTATGCACTGGGGCGTGCATTGTATTACCTAAATCTGATCCATCCAATTCATTACGTCTCGATGAAATAATAAATATGCAAGTTTTTGTGAGTGAATTTTATATTGTTGCATACTTTTAAACATACTTTTTGGCAGCGTTCTTGGAATTCCTGTTTGTCACCCCTTCCTGGACCTTCTTTTTACCTATGACTCTGAGGGTCCTCAGTCAGACATTAGTGATATGATGACAGGAAACAAAATGGGTCATACCGAGTGGATTTTCAAATAACTCAAGTTGTTCATAATCTCAAAGAGAGTCAGGCCCATTACTACAGGCTGTAGCTGCCAAACCACTCGAGTATCTTTGAACTAATGTCAGTTTCGTCTAAGATCACCATAAACAGGAAGTGCTGCCGCTCAGAATCAGCCTGAAAGCGTGACATCTGGAGTCTGACATTGTGTGGAGGAGTACAAGCAGAGCCTCCAAACTGCTCCATTTCAGGATGAGCTGAAAAGGACACGGCTGCCAGGAAAATGTCTTGGCGAGGAAACCTGGGCTTGTGTTTAAACTGTAATCAGTGCCATTTGGAACTGTGATAGAAAGTATTGTGCCAGTAATGGCGATAAATTATCATGCTCTGTGTGATGCCTTCCTTGCATAAGGGAGGTGAGGTGATTGTGGTGTTCTTTACTTGACAGGTCTTAACATCTATTTTGGTAATTTAGACAGTGCCACTTGCTTGAGTAACTCTTTATCCTGGCTTTAGCACTCTCCTTATTGTGTTGGTATTTTTGATTTATCTTGTCTCATGGATGTTATTAATGCCCCTCTGGCAGGTTTATCACTGGCAAATGGCTTCCTCTTCACTTCATGGTGTGCCTATATGTGCGTGCATGTGCGTGTGTTTGTGTCTGCTTGTGTGTGTGTGCTGGTGTCTGTATAAGTATATCTGTAGTTTTCTGCAAGCATTAATGCTGGGATACTTAATTATCTGCGATTAGATGTGATTGTGCGTGCATCTATTCTTTTAACAATGTGTTTGCATCCTGATTTGCATTGATTTATTTTCCAACGACTGTTTTTGTTTGCGTATTTGTGTGTATTTATTCTCCTGCGACTGTGTTTCTGTGTATTTTGTATATTAATTCTCTTGTAAATGTGTATTTGTGTATATATATTCTCTTGTCAATGTGTTGGTGTCTCTGTGTGTGTGTGTATATATATATATATATATATATATATACACACACACGCGACCTCTGAGATATATATATATATATATAAATATATATATATATATATATATATCAGAGGTCGCGTTACACTTTCTGATTGTCCATCATTGTGACGGACAGGGGCATGAAAATTCCGTCATAATCAATTATTATCCGTCATTGTAATTTTATTTTTTAAAATGATAATCGTTTATTTTTTAATAAAATGAACAGAATAATTTATAGATTACGCATTAGCTGATGCCGACAGTGATTCATGTAGACACACACTGTGTTAAATACAGCACTGCGTGGATTTTTCGAAGTTACTGCTGTATGAACTTTATAAAACATCATAAATGATTTCTCCCCCGCTTTTAGTAACAGTGTGCAAATGAACAATGCTTTCAGTTATTGCTGGGCTTCACTAAGCCTAACAACCGCAGTCTCGCTAAGCGGTCCCCACTGGCTTCTTATCAACTCGTTATGTCAACCACGGCTTTCCCCACCTAGATATCTGCTTGTTCACATTACAGAGACGGCGTTTGTAGCATATGACCAATCGTCTACCGGCAGCAGAGCAGCATATTTTACAAATGAAGAGCAAATGATCATATTACAAAAATATGATGAATACCGGATCATACCAGAGATGCCAAGTCTGACACATTCGGCTTGAGTCTCTCGCCTCTTAGTGGCATTCATGTTCCTGTGCTGTAGTCACCAATTATTCAATCAACGCGAACTGAAGAAATTCACTCGCGGAATTCAAGTCATTGCACTTTAAATTAATCAGTTTCACATGCATTACGGTGGATTTCCCCACTAGTGACACGGAAATTGATTATGACTGGGGAATTCTCATGCTTATCTTTACTGAAGGATTGAAAGAAATGGAATTGCTTAAATACGTTTCAAATGGTCTTATTTCATTTAAAAAATTTAAACGATCATGAAACACATGCATTGTTTCCAATCCCTGAGTAAAGAGAAGCAGGAGAAGTCCGGAGTCATAATCGCTTTCCATGGCGAGGTCCACCTTCACGCAAGTGAAACTGAAACTTCAATGCAAGAGGTTTTTAATTCCGCGTGATAATCTCATTAATAAGCGTTCATTGAATAATTGCGGACAGCAGTGAATAAGCCGAAAAAATGCGTGAGACCTATGCCGAATGCGTGAGACTTGGCATCTCTGTCATGCAGATCAAAGACAATGCTCGAGACAATGTGACACCCACCGCCAATTGGACGGGGGTGTGAATTACACTCTGACAAAATAACGGACGGCCTTCAAAATATTCCGTCATTATTCAAAAAAATCCGTCAATGACGGAAAATATTCGGTTAACGCGACCTCTGATATCCTTTTGTGAATATGTTCTTTTGTGTATTTGTGCATATTCATTCTCATGAGAATATGGGTGTGTATTCATTAATTTGACAAATTTGTATGTTTGAGTATTGGTGTATTTATTCCCTCGCGAATGTGTATATATTCTCTCATATATTCTCTCATAAATCTGTTTGTGTCCGTATATATGTATGCAAGTATGTAAGTACATATGTTATCTCTTGCTGACATAAATTGTCTCTCTCCCCTGCTCTCCTGCGATGTCGGACGGCCCTTCCCTGCAGCGTTATGTGTGTTTCAAACGGCCCACTGAGGTGAAGCCCCCCGAGGACCTGCAGGACCTGGGCGTACGATTCCTGCAGCCCTTCGTCAACCTGCTCTCGAAGGCCACCTACTGGTGGATGAACACCTTCATCACCTCCGCCCACCGCCGGCCCATCGACCTCAAGGTCATCGGCAAGCTACCCATCGCCATGCGCGCCCTCACCAACTACCTCTGGCTTCGCAAGGCCTTTGAGAGGCAGAGGGTAGGGCTCCCTTCTCATTCACACTGTAAACAATTTTGCATTTTTTTGGTATGGAGTGTCTTAAAATTTGGCAACATCTGTGTTTATTTGTTAGTCTAGGTCACTGGTTCTTAGATGTTTTAATTCTGAGGCCCAAATCAGATAAACCTTCTCATATCAGGACCCACATAAGAAATATACTACTTTCCAGGGACCCCATTAATTATACATACCATAAAAACCTTGTGAGCAATGAACTGACTCTGGGCCCCACCTCGTTATCTCATGTGACCCATTTCTGGGTCTCCGCCCAACGCTTAAAAAACACTGGTCTAGGTTGACATTATCATTTAATTTCTTAGTTTGTTTGATGAGATAAATGTATGGTTTTGCAATTTCACTTGTGGAACTAAAGCTTTGAATTAGAATCCTGTATTGTTCATTAAAAATAGTATTTCAGTTTCTCAGTCAGCCTAATCAAGTGCAAATGTTTAACTGAAGTATTAAAAAATAGAATGATACGTTGCAGTATGCTGTTGAGGCTCTGACCCTGACACACTCTGTGATACACCATACCGATGTCTGGCGAGCAAACCTCTCTCATCTTTTAAAGGAAGGAATGCCAGCATATCCACTCTCCCCATGTGGGGGAATTTTCAGAGCCTACAGAAGGTGCTGGGGTGGAGGTGGTGTGTTAACCAGCAGAAAACATGAGTGATGAGGCTGGTTGCTGTGTTACTAGCAGCAGCAGAGAGTGATGCAGCACAGCAGCAGGCCGAGACGTTTTTGCAGCAGACCAGATTAGATTGCCTGCCTTGCAGATGGGTAGAGCAGCATGGGGCGCCGTTTGTAAAATAGGGTGTGTTGTTTTATATCGTGCACTTTTTGCACATTTAGCGTCAAAAACCTGGAGAAAAGATTCTTGCCATTTTAAACCGTCTCTTTTTCACACATTTGCATACAAATATGTGTAAATTGGTGTAGAAAAGGTGATATTGTTGTTTGTAGTATAACTTTTTGTAGAAGGAAAAAGAGGACATTAAATACTAAATCTAAATGTTAAATATAAATCAAATTGCTAAATATAAATCTAAATTTTATATATATATATATATATATATATTTTTAGGATTTAAGATTTAGATTTAACCTGTTCGCCAGTAGATTCTCAGAAATAATTACACCGACAAAATAAGGCTACAGTTTGCGTGCACTGTCATACTCGCTAGCGAGCTAGTTGGCTACCTAGCTAAAGTGATATCGAACTGTATAAAATGATAATAACCGGTTACAGCCTTTTTGTGTTTGACAAGTGCTTATGGTGTCCTTTTCGCAGGCTGCAATTTTTTTCTGAACCGTTAACACATCACAATTTCTAGGACCAAGAGGGGAAAAACGTCCCCCAAAAAGAAAACCCTTCCATAGTTCACATTGCTCCTGATATCCAATGTGAATAAAGCTGAGCAATACAGATTTTCATCATTGAAGACATAATAATGATTCCCAGTGACAGTGACTGTGAATGCCCTCCTGAAATGAGAAAAGTTGGGATGTCAAATACATTGGCATGCAAGCTGTAAAATAGATTTCGATATCACTTCATCTTGATAACGAGACAGACAAATAGCTCGCTTGCGGGTATTCCATTGTAAGTGAACTGAAGCCTTTTTAGCTCATTAGCCAGTTGGCTATGTAGCTAAATACATTGGCGCGCTAGCTATAACATTATACAGTTCAACATCACTTTAGTTTGCTAGCTAGATAGCCAACCAGCTCGCTAGCAAGTAAGACAGTACGCAAACTGCAGCCTTATTTTGTCGGCGTAATCAAGACGCAAATTTACGCGATTATGGGACAAAAGTGAAGCGGGGGGACCAGAATTCCAGAGTAGCAACGCATTAACAGTAAGGAAAAAGATATCGCTGCCCGTACACCTAAGGCAACAGCATCTGTATGGCTGTTGCCAAATCTTGGCTTATACCCGTCGCCATTTCTCGCTAGCGCGCTGTTGACTAGTACTCGCTCGAGCTGTCTTCACGCTTAAGTCTTGTACGACCCACAGAACAGCAATGCTAAGCTGACTGTAGCTGTGTTTCCAACCAATTTGTATCGCAAATCTTAAGCGAATTTTCGTTAATGCGGCAAAAGGAAAAAGCGCATTTGTGCACGTTTCCATCCACTTCAGTTATGCGCTTTTGTTTCACGGGATAAGCTGTAGGTGCCGTTAGGTGGCGCTAATTCTTGATTCAGTTGCATTTCTTCTGCAGAAGAAGACGGCACACGCTATGATGTCAATAAGCGTGACGAACGAAAAGGAAAACAAACGGGAAAGCTGCTGGCGAAAACAAATGAAAGTAATCACTTAGGCTAGTGGCTATGAAGTCTTTAAAGTTACAGCTAGCACAGTAGTGTAAGGTTACAGTTCGCTTCTACTGTATTAACCACTAGCTAGCTAGCTAAAGTGATAATGAACTCTAACGTTATAGCTAGCACACCAATGTTGCGAGGTAGCAAACTAGCTAGCTAGCTTGCCAATGTAGGAAAGCAAAAATGACGTAATACTAAACATCATCATTTATTTGCATAACTTGTTCGCTAACCCGTTTCCACTGCACTAAAGCGCATTTATTTTTATCGATTCGGAAAATTTTCCACCCCCTCCTTGCGCTAAAAAAATTGATGCGATATTTCGAGTTGATGCGCATTTTGGCCGTTTCCACTCAGGTTTTTTTAAGCGCAAAATCAAAATGCGCATTAAAATTGGTGGATGAAACACAGCTAGTGTCATCTACTGGAGAACAGGTTAAATCTAAACCTTAAATCTTAAATCTTAAATTTTATATAATATATATATTTTATATTTAGCAATTTGATTTATATTTAATGTTTAGATTTAGTATTTAATGTCCTCTTTTTCCTTCTACAGAAAGTTATACTACAAAAAAAGATATCACCTTTTCTACACCAATTTACACATATTTGTGCGTAAATTTGTGTGTGAAAAAGAGACGGTTTAAAATGGCAACAATCTTTTTTCCCGGTATTTGATGCTAAATGTGCAAAAACTGTGCGATGTAAAACAACACACCCTATTTTACAAACGGCTCCCCATAGAGCAGTGGCATATATTCTTGGGAGAATCTACAGCACAGGAAAGAGCACATGTTTGGAATTGCCTGCTTGAACTAACTCCACTAGCTACGTCCTTTAAAATGAAAAAGTTTCTCTCTGGTCAGTTGTTGTTAAATAACTATGGCAATAATGGCAGACATATGAGTTATGACAGATATGACTGTTTTTGAAAAACAGACATCAGAAAACTGTCTAAGTTTGTTGATTCAATTATGGCTGAATCCCTGAGCATTACATCATTGGTTGAAGTGATTAAAGCAAAATTTTATCTGGAGTACCAAGAAGACACCCACATAAACAGAGGGAGAACATGCAGGCTCTACACACAAAGGCTCCTGGCTGGATTCAAACCCATGACCTTCTTGCTGTGAGACAGTTGTGTTACCCACTGGGACACCTTGATCTTATGCAGTTTCTCATGGACAAATGTCAAAGCATGTCATGTTCTAGCTGGAGTGGTTCAGTTGATTATGACTGACTCCATGGGTCAGCTGTAGTGGCCAAATTTTATCCACAATCAATACTTCGGTGCGAGCTTCCTCCCTCTATGAGTATTTTAACCTTAAACAGGGAAATTCTACTGATAACGTGTTTCTCTTAAATGCCAGATGGAACAATTGCAACTGAGGAGGGATCAAGAGAAACAGGGTTAAGACCCAACTTCCTCCCAACTTCATCAACTGGAAACTACCAGTCAAGCAACCTACCCTTCCACCCCAAGTAACCTTTAAGAATGGCATTTCTTGTTCAAGATTCAGAAAATGTTCTGACTTAAAATGAACTAAAATACACTTCTCCCTAGTCCCAAGCATCTCTTTTAATGTAGTGACACTACATTTTCCATGGTCCATTTCTTTCTCAATGTAGCAACAATATAAAAATTAGGCAATGCATCCTGGGAAAATGAAATACTCAAACTACAATCTTCATAGTAAATTTATTTGTCTCAGTGTAACAACAATCCAAAAACTAAACACTCCATCCTGGGAAAATGAGGCTGCAGGTGAAGTACAGTTTATTTGGCTTATTCTGCTTCCTTCAGGCCCTTCAGATGCATGCAATATTTCATTAAGCGTTTAGTGTTTACAAAGATAGGATGCACACACCCTGCTCTCTTCTTCTCAAGCTCAGAGACCCCTGGGTGTGTTAGAGTCAGAGCGTAGATGGCATACTATCATTGTGTCTATTTGTTATATTGCAATTAGCTATTTACACAAACTTTTCTTTCAGAAATACGACTTGGTGCTTTGAGAAACTTGCTAGACTCTTACACTGGAAAAGCTGAACACTTGTTAGTTGTGTTAATATGTTCAATCAAAGGAAATATGTCGATTAAATATGAGACTCGGAAAATACTGGTTACAGTGTTGTTACGATCAATGCAACCAAGTCCATTTATTTAAAATAGGCTTTGGACTGAACATTAGATTTGAGCTTGGGATCAGACAAGTTTATTATTGTAGTTCAATAGTTGTTTGCAAAGTAAATACAGTTTATTGCTGGCATGGATTGCAGGGCTGTATTTGGCAGTCTGTTTCTGGTCGTAGTTTTGCGTTAGAGCTATGGGGTACAGAAAGTTATGCATAATCACTTTCCCAGGTGAGTTTGATCTACTTTGGAGATGTGGATTTACAGTGGAGTTCGTAAGTAGTGGACAGTGAAATTGAATAATGAGGGCAGGGCTAATATTTCGGCCTTGTTCACGCTGTGTGAATTTGAATACCAGTAAATTAAACCTGGCAGTCTCTACTTTAATGTTCGTTGTTCTCAATGCAAACTGCAAGAGTACAGCACCATAAAGGAGAAATTTTGCCACTGAAAAAATACTCAATGGACTGCACTGTGTATGCTGTTCATTTTGTTGAACTGAGAACCTCTTGAAATAATGTATAATTTGTCACATCCTTGTCCTGACTGCCCCACACACATCCCATACACCCATCCCCATATATTTGAAAGAATGACCATGGGTTTATACTAACGTCTGACATCTGTGACTCCTACGCAGTTGGGGGTTAATTCTTCAATGATAAGGGAGACAGTTGGACATTCCAAGTTATGGTGGGAACTGGACGCAATTGCTCCATATTTTACATATATATAAATGCTGTGCGGTTCCACGTCAGGAGTGAGTTGTGCATGGGTTAGATTGGAGGGGTCAGGAGTTTAAAATTTTCCACTTGTGGCGAAGGAGCTTAGACACTCCACATCCGTTTCCTCAGACGCAATAACGCCACTCTCCCGCCTGTTCCACTGTGAACCGGCTGACCTCTGACTCCATGCAACAGGGTAAAAAATCCTCCTCTGTCATGGGAACAGTGCCTTTTCGTCTTGCCCCCTCTGTTTCCGTGGAGTTCTGTTCGAAGTGCAGGTAAAGGATTTGTATGTGACTTTGTAAAGTTATTATTATTTCCTTTTTTATGATGTTGGGACTTGCGTCAAGGCCGACACATTGCCGGTTCTCCCTAACAACGGTCAGATCCCTGGGGACCTGAAGAGGCCTTGGAGTCAGGCCAGGGATGCCAGATGTTGCTCAGGATTATGTGCTGTAGGAGCGTAATGGCTCAATCACGTTTATGGAGGCAGACAGAAAGACCAGAATTTACACCAGCTCTGAGGTCTACTGCCAGCTCTGCACAGTGACCACAAAAATTGATTTCCTTTTGCTATAGATACCACTTTCAGATATTGCAAAAAAAAATTTTTTTGAAAATACACCGCTGTGTAATGTATTTACCATTTATTTTCAAAATTGCTGATATATTTGCTACATATTATAGTGTGTTCAATTTCTTTGTAGGTGAATACAAAAAAGCTTTTCCATCTTATATTTTTCATGTTTGTGATATTATTGGCAATCATAATGCACACACATACACACATGCGAACACGCACACACAGGCACAAATGCACAAACACAAACACATGTGCACATACGATGTACATACACACCCAAAATACATACACACAGTGTGAAAATGAAAAATTTTCACACAGCTGTCGGAGTGCTGTCCTTTCCATGGCAATGGCATCGCAGTGGTGAGATTATAGAATAAACTGCTGCGCAATTGTTGTATTTTTATCTTGTAAATATTAATGAAAAGGGATCTTCCTTTCTAAACCCGTTTAATCCCACTGGTCACGTTGGTGACCAAATTTTTAATTTTTTTTCACTTCTAGAAGCTATAAAAGTGTTGTTGTTGGCTCTGTGCAAAAAATGCTACTTTGAACGTAACTTAACCATCATGAAATCAAAAAATACATACAGTTTAGGTGTTATGGAGGTGAAAGGAGTAAAATGCATGCACTTACATTGCAAGGAAAAATTTGGGATTCAACAGGTTCAGATAATTCAGCAGTCTTCAGGAATTTAATAAAGTGTAAGTTGCCCGCATGTACAGTATGTGCCACACATATCATTGTCTGTTGTGTTAATGATGTATAATTGTTTCTTCATTTTTACTCCCCCTGTTCCCGGGCCCCGTTCCCTCGGCAGGGTAAGAGGTTGGTCCAGCCGCAGGGCTCTAAGTATATCTGGCGTGCTCTGCGTGAGGCCTTCGGCAGGCCCCTGATCCTCAGCATCACCTTTCGTTTCCTGGCTGACCTGCTGGGCTTCGCCGGTCCGCTCTGCATCTCCGGGATCGTGCACCACATCAGCAGGGAGAACCGCACCATCCGGCCCCCGGTACTGCCCTTCTGTCTGTCAATCAATCAATCAATCAATCAATCAATCAATCCATCCATCCATCCATCCATCCATCCATCCATCCATCAATCAATCAATCTGTCCATGCATCCATCCATCCATCCATCCATCCAACAATCAATCTGTCCATCCATCCATCCATCCATCCATCACTCAATCAATCAATTAGCCAGTCAATCTGTCCATCCATCCATCCATCCATCCATCCAATCAATCAATTAGCCAGTCAATCTGCCCATCCATCCATCCATCCATCAATCAATCACTCAATCAATCTGTCCATGCATCCATCCATCCGTCCATCCATCAATCAATCTGTCTATCTATCCATCCATCTATCCACCAATCAATCAATCTGTCATCCATCCATCCATCCATCCATCCATCAATCAATCTCCATCCATCCATCTGTCCATCCATCCATCACTCAATCAATCAATCAGCCAGTCAATCTGTCCATCCATCCATCCATTCGTTAATCAATCTGTCCATGTATTCATCCATCAATCAATCAATCAATCAATCAGTCAGTCAGTCAGTCAATCAATCAATCACTTTTTTGCTCATTCACACACTTGCACTCAGTCATTGAGTCAGTCATTGAGCTTGACACTCACTCATTCATTTACTATCATTCATTTTCCCACTCACTCATTAGCTCGTTCACTTGTACTCTCACTCACTCATTTCCATGCTCACTCATTTGATTGACCCACATTCACTTGCACATTCACACATTCACTCGTTTGTATGCTAACTCATTAACTAATCCGCTTGTACACTCGCTCATTCTCTCTCATACTCATTTGGAATGCTCACTCATTTATGCTCTCATCTGTACGCATACTTGCTCACTTTCACGCTCACTCATTCGCTCGCTCCCACCCTTATGAGTGCACTCACTCACTCCCACACTCATTAGCATGCTCACTCATTCACTAACTCATTTGCACTCAGACTCATTCACTCACTCTCGCACACTTACTTGCATGTAGTTGTACATTTTATGGCTATAATAGGTGTGTGGTGCCTCACTTTCATTATGATCTTATGAATGTAAGGTTAAAAAACGCATAGTATTTCAACCTTGATGATGTCCTACTTTTGTGACAGATATTTTTATTGTCAGTGTTTATCCTAGCTGAAAGTTCATGTTAGTCAGTGCTTGGATTTACAAGCCTGGCTGGCACAGATGACTGCTGAAATGCACTCGCCAGCAAAAAAGCCTGTAGCTGCTGTAGTGTTATAAGCAAAAGCTGGGGCATAGGAGGAGTCTGGAGAGGCCTTGGAGGGGGACTTCCTGTCAGCACAAAAATTGTTCTGGAAACCATTGGACATCTTAGCAGGGGGAGGCAGGACTTGGCTCATGCCAGTGATCCCCAACTCTGTCCCTGGTGATCTACCATCCTGTAGGTTTTCACTCCAGCCCTGACAAAGCACACCTGAAACTAAAGCTGGAGATCCTGTTCAGCTGTGATCTGTTTGGACTCAGGTTTGCTAAATTAAGGTTGTAATGAGTATGTGCAGGATGCTAGATCTCCAGGAACAGGGTTGGTGGCTGTTGGTCCAGGCTCTTCTCAGCAACTCATCCTCGACTGGAGATATTATCAGAAGGTAGAGCAAAAACTTTAAAGAAAATCTAAATCCAACAGACACGCTCTGCATTCTGGATGCAGAGCAGGAACTGTTGAAGGATCTGACCCCATCTCTGTGGCAGAAGTCAACAGGGTAGGCAGCTCCTCAGTGGCAAAGTGCCCGGGCGGATTAAATCTGTCTGGGAATTCTGAAGGCTTTAGATGTTTTTGGATTATCAGACCTGGCACAAATGCTCAATACCATGTTGAGTTTGGGAACAGTGCCCTTGAAGTTTGGGCCAGGATGGAGCTCCTCATCTTTCAAAAAATAGGGCAAGTGGGCATGTTTCAATGATGGAAGGAAATACAACCACCCTGGGAAAGTATTCCAAGGTACTGAAAAATAGGCTCCATATGGTAGTCGAACCACAGATTTGGGACGACCAAAGCAGTTTCAGGTCCAGGTTGCAGAATAGCGGAATCAGCCTTTTTACCATCTCATATTTATTCAGGGTTGCTTGAGGGTTTTATTCAGTCTATTTATGTTTTTTGAATTTGAAGAGGCCTTATGACCTTATTCCTCAGGGTATATTGTGGGACGTGCTGCGGAACTATGGGGTGCCCAGGTCACTGTTATGAGCCATATGGCCCCTGTACAGCTGTGTTTGTATTTCCGGCATTGAGTCGAGCTAATTTAATCAATTTTGCTGAGGTTACCGCTCGTCACCCCATGTTTTCCATGGGTAGGATCTCAGGACCTAGACTAGGTATGATGGATGTCCAGTTTGTCCCAATAGGGTGGCACTTGTGTAATATGCTGATGATGCCCTCGTTTTAACCCCATCATACTCCATCCCAGCTGTGCTTGGATCCCCTGGGGACCCCTGAGATGAGTATGCAGAAGTCTTGATTTGGTTTGAGTGGTTAGATGACTGATGGATAAATGGATGTGGTCGAATGCTGGGGTCACTGTAGGAAAAGTTATCGAATTTAATGCTGAGAACTTCTGAGGCTCTTTCACTGCAGTTGAAATTGGAAAAGGTGGTTTGCAGGTCAAACACTAATGCTAGAGTAAATATGAGCAGCCAATGTGCATGAAGTCAAAATGAGTAAGTCGCCAGTTAAACAAAGTGAAGGTGCCTTTTTAAACCTGATATTTATTGGAGAGCAGCCCTCCCTTTTCAAGGTGAAGCCCTCATTCAAGTGTTATTAAAAATTTATATGATTACTGGTTGGCATTTGAAGGTTTCAGTTTCCAATCCTATTCATATCTGCCACCAAGAAGTAAGTCCAAGGGAGTTATCTTCCGTTATCAAGACTCTATTCACGCTATTGTTTCGAAGTCAATTACTGTCCTGTGTCTGGGATATTTTTTCAGACGTTAAAATCCCAAAATACTGGGGATGTGGGAGGGGAGGGCATTGATGAATGCGACTGGTTAAAGCTGTGTCCAGTGGGAAAGAGTTTTGGTTGGCAGTGAATTTTGCACCTCATCACTCAATAGCAAATGTTTTTCCCTAAGAACTTATCCAGATGGATAGAAAATGGCTGAGGGATGGAAAGGGTATTTTGCTGTTGTAAAATCACATTGTGGAGAGGCTTTTCAGAACTAAAATCATTTGTCCTTCATTCAAATTTTATGATGCATTATTGTGCTGTTGGGCCTCTCTCTGGAACAGTGTGGTGTATTTATTCCTTAGCTGTGCTATGAGGTGCGCTGTTTGAATCTGTGCTGGTAATGACTCATAAATGAAGTCTCAACATGAACATAATGCAGCTTCAATTTCTCTGAAAATGGATTGTGAACCACTTTTCAGGAAACTTATTACTCAGAATGAGTCATTCTGTGAGAAACCTTGAGAAGGTTGTTATGTGCCGGATAATTGGTTCACAGTTCATTGCGAATCACTTTTAGGCAGTCCAATGTGAACTACAGCAAATAGCAGCTTTTCTTCTAGTTTGAATTCTATCTTGTGCTGGCTTGGCTCTTTGTAAAGTTTGCACTCCTCGGCTTCTCTCTTAAGGGCATTCAGAGCCTTTAATTTTTAATTTTAACTGCGGCTGATTAGACATTCAGAGACCGTATTTGTCTGAGGCATGGAACTAAGTGGTAATTCATTTGCTGTACGTCTTTGTGCCATGGAGGTGATTGGCCATTCAGTTGCTGTGCTTCCTCGTATTTTGTTGCTGATTTGTCATTCATTCGGCAACTTCTTGCTTGTGCAGTGAGCTGATTGGGTATTTAGTGGCTATCCTGTCATTCCAGATAGCCGATAATTTCAGACTAAATGTGGATGTATCTAGGCATTTAAGGATCAGAAATGTCAGGTATTTTGCTGCCCATATTCAACTGATTACATATTGTGTGGAATTACATTTTTGGGCCAACAGTTGCCTGATCTTGACTAGTCTCATCTATGTCATATCACAGAATTTGGGTTCAGGACCAAACACATCACATCACTCCTGAGGCAGGGTTTCATGGAGGTTGTAGAGGTTGCATTCTGCCTTTCATGCCCAATGAAAGTATGAGTCAGAACCAGCCAAAACACTGTGGGCCTCATTCACGAACCGTTCTTATGAACAAATTTGTTCTTAAGTCCTACTTACGAAGTTTTTACGAAGATTGTGGCATTCATGAATGTTTTCTTATCCAGGATTTGTTCTTCGGTAAGAACAAATCCTACGAACACTCAGGAGTACTCTTACGCACATTTCAGTGTCGACACGTTGGCACATTGGTTATGTTGGCTTCTTTTGCGCAGTTAATTAAAATGCGATATTACAGTGATATTTCTGTCATATTTATTTATTTATTTATTTTTTTTATTGGTAATTTACAGAGCATTTTTTATTTTAAAATAAATTAAATGTACCAACACTTTACAAAACAGCTCCGTGGGAATGCACCTTTACTCGAACAAGGAGCAGCTGGTGACGCATGGTTCATTGGTACGTATCTTTTAATAATTATAATTTCCCACAAAAGTGTCTTTTGATTTGATTTGATCTTAATTTGATTTGATTTGTTTTATTAGGGGATCGAGGATATGCCCTGGCCCCCTGGTTAATGACACCACTGACCAACCCTCAGAGTCCTCAGATTTCATATAGCTAATCAGATTCACACGTGCACTCGCTCCACCATCGAACGCACCATCGGCATTTTAAAGGGACATTGGATGTGTTTGGACACAGCAGGTGGCAAATTGCTGTACAAACCGGAGAAGGTATATAAAGAGAACTGAAGATTTGTTTTATTCTTGTAAAACCCACTTAGACTAAGGTCAAGTTTAATCAAACTCCTTGCATCTTCTAATTTATGACTCTCCCTCACCATTACAGGTCTGTAGGATAATCATGGCCTGCTCTGTCCCGCACAACATCGCTATGAAGCGTGGTGTGCCACGTCCCCTCAGCCACTACACCATGAGGATGTGCGTCCTGACGCAATGATGGGACCAGACTGCAGGCTCGCCGTTCAAGTTCGGGTGCAATTAATTGCCGTTTGTGAATAAAGTTGCATTAATATTACAATTTGAATCAAACAGTCTGATTTTTTTTTTTTTTAAAACTAAGTCTATCACTCAAAAAATGAGGACAGACGGTTTCAGTGCACATCTTTATTTTTTAAAATTCTCAATTTATTTGAGTGTACTGGATATGGTTGCGAGTGTTAAGGCAATTTTATCGAGCGTGTCAGCTATCCTTTCTTGATTGTCTAACACCGCTTCCGAGATCAGGCGAGGAGAGGCACGGGACCGAGTACGCATGGAGGTACTGCTGCAGGAGGGTTCTGGTTCTGTTGCAGGTTGGCTCTGCGGGACTTCATCTGTGAATAAATAATAAATCAAGCCATTGTTGCGACCCTTAGTCCAATACTAAGACGTTATTTTATTTTACACGCATTATGGGAAACTACTGCCTTTAGGACACACGTTTGTATCCAGACACTCAGTCGATGGAACTCCTAAAAACTAGGGTGGAGAAATTAAACAATTAATTAAATTAAAAAAATATATATATATATATATTTTTTTTTTTTTTCTGCAGGAGTACCTCCTCTTCTGAACTACCAAAGTTTTTTTTTCTCTTTACCGACTGCGCTCCAATTGATTTACTTTTTGCTTTGGACATTTTATTGTTGCTGTTTCCTCTGTATGACATCTGTGCCTGCTCACAGCCCTGCAGTTTCATGCCCTTTTATGGGCATTGATGGGCGTTTACCTGTGCTAATCATATGTTAATTAGGCTCAACTGGCACAAGCTCTCAGTTTACGAGGAGATGGGATTCATCAATTTAAGAACACAGCTGCAAACAATTTTGCAGTTTAAGAACACGTTGATGAATCCGACGGAGAGTTTTCTTTAGAACCTTCTTAAGAACACCGTAAGAAAGAATCTAAGAAGATTCTTAAGAAGTTATTGGTGAATGAGGCGCTGTGTCTGTTGTGTCATTGGACAGTCAGTGATTGTGCTCCTTGTTTTGACAAAGCTGATTGGTCTGTCTGTGGCTGCGCATCCTTGCTCCATGGGTCTGATTGATCTCGGTGTTTTTACAGGTAAAGCTGCTGGGAATCTACTTTATCTCCTCGCAGGAGTTCCTGGCGAATGCGTACGTCCTGGCTGTCCTGCTGTTCTTTGCCCTGTTACTTCAGCGCACATTTCTCCAGGCCTCATACTACGTGGCCATCGAGACGGGGATCAAGCTGAGAGGAGCTATGCAGGTGCGTTTGACTACCTTACCTGTGATACTTCTTCTTACGTCAACGTTTTCATCATTTAGTAAATGCTTTGAATCTAAAGCGGCATTCTAGATGAACTAGAAGTTTATCACCTAGTAAAAAAAATATCAAATCCATAAATAGCTAAAAAATTAAAAAAAAAAACACCTACTTCTAATCATTTTTGAAAATGTATGGTAGTAAGTGCATATTAAGTGGGGAAAAGGCAGTATAATATAAAATGGGGAGATGGGGATGTTTTGGCAGGATAGTGGTGCAGTAGTCAGTGCTGTCAACTCACATCAAGAAGGTTACAGGTTTGAATCTGGTTCAGGGTCTTTCTGTGCAGAGTTTGCATGTTTTACTGGTGTCCTGTGGGTTTTTGCCACATGTACTTCAGTTCCTTCCCACAGTCTAGGCCCATACAGTACATGCTAGGCATATTGGAGACTAAATTCCTCATAGGTAGCATATATGAGTGACTTGTATGTGCGATTGATTTGCCAACCTTCCAGTGTCCAGTGTGCTCTTATGTATTAACCGTTTAAGTCCCAGGCCCAATCTGATTTTATCCCACCCAAATGAAGTGCTCAGCTTTTTTCACCTGCTTTACCTTCGGTGAGTCTGGACCCAAAACGGGTCGTGGAAGTGTATCAGGTTGGTGCTGGAATGAGTCCATAGTTAACAAAATTATGCTACAACTGAATGTATTTTGTACATGTGTCTTAAACTTTCTTTAAGCTGGTTCTGATGTATAAAGGGATGCATATGGATCCTGTGATTAAAAAAATACAAGCCAGTGGTCTGAAGTGGTGTACTTATTTTTTGCATTGACGTGCTGGTAAATATTGGACAGGATGAGGAATCAATTATGCACTGGGCCTGGTTTATCCTTGCTGAGACTTCTAGCTATTGGAGTTGCATAACTGTCTGTGTCACAAAAGATCAAAGTTAGACTATTCCCAACTGGGCTTTACTGAGGCCAGTTCCCATAAGCCCCTATTCCCTTGTGTTAATGCAATGGAAATATCACACTGACCAGCTCAGTGGAGTACTACATTATTCAATATTATTGAGTGTTATTTTATCCAGTAGGCCCATTGTGAAACAGTAACCAATACTGTAAAATACAACAATTTGCTTTTCTATGAAATACTTAATTATTCAATAAGTTGTCTTATTCAGATCTGTGAAACGGTAACCAAATAATACTGTATATTGCTGCATGCAGTGATATGAAATACAAGATGACAGTTTCCTATTCTGAGATGTATTACAGTATCCAGTACTGTGCAACAGAAACCAGGACTGTGAAGTATGACTGCATTCTATTCCAAGACATATTACATTATCCAGTACAGTTGAGCATTAATATATCTAGTATTGTGAAATATTGACCAGATAAAGTGTTAAAGTGTCCATTATTCTGAAAATGTAACCAGTTCTGCAAAATGTTAGAATACTTAGTTCTATTCAATATAAAAAACATCATCTACTATGAAACATTGCGCTGTTTGGTATGGTGAAATATTTTTTTGGGATTTGGGATTTCCTGATGTACTTGAGCCTTTCATGATTAAGTTGTTGATCAGTTTGAAATGATGTTCCTTCTTTGCAAATCTTTGGTGCCAGAATAGGGATGAATGCTGTCGGTTTGCTGGAGATCTACTATCTTGTAGGCATTCATCCTCACCCTAATTTTGCAGTCCTGACTGCACCAAGGATCAACTTGGGAAAATCTCTAAATGCTCATTGGGCTTTGCTTTTTAGTGCTGAAGTGAAAACCTGTGGGTTGGTAGATTTCCAGGTTGAGGGATGGGACGGCCCTGCTCTAACTGTTGAATAATGTGCGCTTTGTTAGGTGTGAAGTTAAAATCAAGCCGACAGAGGCTCCCAAGGAATATGGATGTTACCAATGACCAGATGAATGGCTTACTTAATTCTCCTTCTGTCCACCCAGACCAAAATCTACAATAAGATCATGCGTCTCTGCACCTCTAACCTGTCTATGGGGGAAATGACCGTGGGACAGATCTGCAACCTGGTCGCTATAGATACCAACCAGCTGATGTGGTTCTTCTTCCTGTGTCCGAACCTGTGGGCCATGCCGTTTCAGGTAAGAAACCATGCACGGGAAGTGAGAATATTCATAAGGTTGTGTATACCTTCCATATTGCATTGAACGGCCTTCATACATCCTCAGTGCATTCCACCGCATACATAATTCAGATTTTTGCACTTCTCCTGCATGAAAATGTGTCTTCTCCTCCTTTGCGTTGTGTCCTACTTTGCAAAGCACTTTATGACTTCAGATGAAGGGATTATGAAACTTAATGTTCTCTTTGAGATTAGAAAAGAGTGACTGCCACAGATTTAACTCTCCAAGAAGCTAATGTGTGATTGTGTTACATTGTACGCTCTGCTGAAATTATGTTTTATGATTAAAGTTTCTTTTTTTCATACTGAGCCAGAATGTGAGAATGTAAATTAAATCCACACTCATTTTGATTAGCTGTATACATCTAGCTTTGATTGCCTTGTTTGCTTTTGTCTTGGTGTGGTACAGTCAAGGCAGATGCAATTATCAGAATTAAAATATACTTTAGTTGTCACATTTTGTCTCATTTTCCTAAGAGCACTTTGATGCAGCGAGGAAGTGGTGTGATACTGTTTTCTGTTGCTAGGGAAATGGATAGAAGTGGGCCAATAAGATTCAACTCCCCCATTGATCCTCGTGGTCTTATGGGGATTCGAGAGAAACAGCTGAGCTGAGATCACAGTGTGAGAGTCCCAGTTTAAAGATATTTTTACTTTTGTATTAGGACTTCAACAAACCTTATTTTTTCTTGAGTAGATAATTTTAACTCATTGAAGTTACTGTCTGTTTGACAATTGAAATGACAAATGAAACCTAGGAAAATCTTGAGCATTTTTTTTTTTTTATTTAGAAAAAAAAACAAACTTTTTTTTCTTAGTGAAAAAATAATGGGCACGTTGTTCTTAAGGTGAAAGTAGAAAACAAAAATACATACTCGGACTAACATAATTTTTTAGTTTTCTTCAGTGTGAGCTGGAACAGAAAGGAAGGGAGGTAGGGTCGTATCCAGAGAAGGTCAGAGTTAATGTCTTTGGTGAATAATAATGTGCAGTGCGGGACCATTAAAGAGTTTAGAGTTTATTTGAATAGGGTACCAGTGCTGACCGTGACCACCTGCAAAGCAAAGCGCCATTTAAATTCTAGATTTTACTTCACACAATGTAAACCAGGCATGTGTCACATTTTTTAAGAATCCCATTTCAGTTTCATTTCGAAGAAAGCGTCATTTTATTATGTTCAGCACAACTGAGTTAATTTAATTTGATTAATTACACTAATTTTTCCAAGGATCATATTGGAAGCAGTTAACATAGCATTTGTAAGTAAATATAAATTTCACTTTTTTCACTGTATTAACCCTTTGAGCTCAGAATACATTTTCAAGGAATTAAAAATGTAGTTATTCTGGGCTGTTGAAAACCTATCATGTGGCAAATTGTTTAAAAGAGCTCCCCTGCGGGAGCTCTTTCAAACAAGTTGCCACATGATAGGTTTTCAACAGCGTCTGATTTTGATATCTTACATAATTGGGCAACTATAGTTGCCCATGGCGCTGAAAGAGTTAATTCTAAGTGAACCTCTTCTTTGACCAGTGTTGTTCTGACCGATTGAATCCTGTAGAGTGTATTAAACTCCCTCGGATATTGTTAGACATCTGACTTCAGGGGTGAACCCCGGGACAGATCGAAAGTAAATGACTAGATTTAAAGCATTTGATTTATGATGTGTATGTGTGACTTCTCGTTCAATAGAACAGCCACAAATTATAAATGTGGCCACCTGTGTCCGGATGGACAACCAGGGAAATTTTTGATAGCGTGGCAGTAAATCTGACAAGCTTTATGCTGAATTTGCTATCAGGGATCTGGGAGTGTGAAATTAATAGCCTTGCTCCATTTGACCTCCTTGTATCTGTCCCAATTAAGAACCTATTCCCATCTATCAGAAAAGCATACGAAGCGTGTTTGAATTAACATGGTGGACCTGGCCCTGTCCCTGTGTGTGGGTGATCATAAATCACATTTATGTTGCAGCACATCACCCCTCCTGCTGTGCTCATGCAGTCTGGGCTTTACTTACATGTTTCACTCACACGAGCACATTTGTGGATGCAATTTTTATAGTTGCTTACAGTCATTTGTCTGCTAGGTTTGTGTGCAAACTCATTGTTTTAAATGCACGGCACGGGGTCGCTGCCAGCTGTATTTGTTTTTCAGCTGTGAAATTATTCGCATTTAAGTGGTCTATTTAAATTCAGCTATCAGTCATAATTTAAAAACCTTTCAAGGCCAGAACCTGTGGGCTGAAAATTAACATGGTATGAAAGGAAATGAGGTGGGTGTTGTGTGTTAAAAGATATAGATGTGGTGAGTCGCTGCGTTTGGATTTGAGTGCGGTTTGGTTGACATGGGGGGTTCTAGTCTTGGGAAAATGGACGAGCAGAAGGTGTAGAAATGCTCACGTGACTCATGTCGAGACATACTTCCAAGGACGCGGGAAGGGGGGTGCTGCTGGGGCTACCGGCCCACCTGCACCCCCTCCTGGTGGTGAATGCGAGCTGTAGCATCTTGGATGCTGCAGTAACTTTAAACAGTAACAAAAATTAAAACGGGAAAAAAATAAATTGGGCTAAAACCTGCGTCAAGAAATGGATTGAAATATTTTCAAAGAATTAAGTACTTATCTAGGATATGATTTGTTGAGGAAATGCTAATTATAAGGCTATTCTAAGATTAGGGCAGTAACGAATAGTCGAAGCTTTGTTGCAATACTTCAGCTCTTTTTGTTGCATGCTGGCCTATTCTATTCATTCTCCTGAAACCCTGTACTTCCGTTTAAACCTGGTATTTCTGCAAAGTAGCAGACAAAGCTTATTAATATTCTATTACTGTAGAATACGATTTCAGTGGTGGCTGGGCAGGATTCTTTGCGGCTCTCGTGATCCAAACATTTTCTAACCAGACCGTGTAGCCTGTGGTCCAAATTTCAAAATTAAAAAAATAGGCCCAGTGTGTTGAAGTAGACCTGATACATCCCCAGCCCCAATATGTTGAAGTGGGTCCAATGCCCCCCCCCAGGCCAGTGTGTTGAAGTGGGTCCAATGACAGCCAAGTTGCAGGTTTGAATGGACTTCAGAATTTGCTTTTTGTCACCAGGATTAATGAATTGTAATACCTCTGGTAAACACTGGGATTTGAGATTTAAAAGAAAAGGGCTGCATTTGAATAGTGTTTTTTCCTTCTTCTTTTGTTTTGTTTTGGAAGGTTTCTAATGACGCTGAAGTATTTACATGGCAGCCAGTGCTGTTTGAAAAGTCTAAGTGCCAAGGAGAAGTGCTTCAATGATTCATTACTTATCTCCTATTGCATAGGGTACATTGGACCTTTGAGAAAACAAAAGGAGATGGCATCGTCCCACAATTCTTTGTAGCAGCAATATTTAAAGTGTTGCAGCAGCGATCTGCCATTCAAGAAAACATAAACACATGACGGGAAGGGAGGCATGATGACGTCGCCTCATGTTTGTGCAGTCAGATTTGAGCACCGTCTTTTCCTAAGTCCTTATGAATTCTCCTTTACATCGTTCCTTAACCTCATGACATTTTCCATTGACTTGAAGGAAAATTGGATCGGAATCGGAGGATAGGACTAATTTTTTGACTGATCGGCTGCAGTGCTGGTCCCCTGCTCTCCTGTGATCATGTGACTGCCTCATGTGATCATGTGACTGGCTGTTGCAGATTGTGATTTGTGTTTCATTGCTGTGCTACCTTCCTCATCTGAACATGTGACTGGCTGTTGCAGATTGTGATTGGAGTGTTCTTGCTGTACTACCTCTTGGGGATCAGTGCCTTAATTGGAGCCGCTGTGATCACCGTCCTCGCCCCTGTGCAGTACTTTGTGGCCACCAAACTGTCTCAAGCACAGAAAAGCACTTTAGTGAGTATCTCTGCACATGCCTGAGTTTTGCTGTAGGATCAAGCCAGGGCTGAGATCAGCCGTGCAAGTGCAGTCTGGCACCTGAGCGACTGGGCAGAATAATTGAAGAGCCTTGTGTTAAAAGCTCTTAAGTCACATTTTCACACACCGTGATGCAAGGGTGGGAAAACTATTATAGTTACCAACCCAATCTCTCAATTTTCTCAAAATGGACATTTTGTGACATGTGCACTTTTACCACTGGGCTCTTTGATTAGCAGATTTTATGGATCTATTTTATGTATATCCAGACCTTTTATTCTCCAACTTGACATTTTGGGACTGAAGTAGTTATTGCACCACAGTCTTCAATTTCTGTCTCAAAAGAAAGAAGTTTGTGGATAAAGTAAACAGGTATTTACTGTATCTCCAAGTCTTGCTTCTGAGGGCAGTCATATCCTGACTTGGGATTTTAGGGTTTGCTGAGTGAAATTCATTCCTTCAAGCTTTTATTTTTTAATTGAACAGTCTTCAACAAGGAAAACTCATACTCATTTTTTTCTTGAGTATGAATTACATTTATTGATTATATGCACCTGCCTTCATGTTCGTGTGTATGCATGTGTATATGTGTTTGTGTGCGCATATATGCATGTGCGGCTACATATATCGCATGTGTGGCTGCATTTGATTGTGGCTGTGTGACTGCATTTGTGTGTGTTTGTGTGAATGCATGCACACGCATTTGTATATGTGCGTGCATTTCTCTGAGTACGTAATCATGTGTATGTGTGTATTTTTCTGTGTCCACATTCTATTTGTATGTGCATGTGCGTGTATTTTTGCATGTGTGTGCGTTTGTGTGTATGTTTATATGTGTGTGTGTGTGTGTGTGTTTGCGTGCGCGTATGTGTATAACAGGAGTACTCCAGCGAGCGGCTTAAGAAGACGAATGAGATGCTGCGGGGCGTTAAGCTGCTGAAGCTCTATGCCTGGGAGCACATCTTCCGCGACAGTGTGGAGGAGACCAGGAGCAAGGAGCTGACCAGCCTCCGGGCCTTTGCCCTGTACACCTCCATCTCCAGTGAGCACCTCCTGCCCTGCACCGCACCTCCCTCACCTCTCCTGCACTCTCTACACCTCCTACATCGCCCTGTGCACCTCCATCTCCAGTGAGCACCTCCTGCTCTGTGCAGCACCTCCCTCACCTCTCCTGCACTCTCTACACCTCCTACATCACCCTGTGCACCTCCATCTCCAGTGAGCACCTCCTGCCCTGCACCGCACCTCCCTCACCTCTCTTGCACTCTCTACACCTCCTACATCGCCCTGTATACCTCCATCTCCAGTGAGCACCTCCTGCTCTGTGCAGCACCTCCCTCACCTCTCCTGCACTCTCTACACCTCCTACATCACCCTGTGCACCTCCATCTCCAGTGAGCACCTCCTGCCCTGCACCGCACCTCCCTCACCTCTCTTGCACTCTCTACACCTCCTACATTGCCCTGTATACCTCCATCTCCAGTGAGCGCCTCCTGCCCTGCACCGCACCTCCCTCACCTCTCCTGCACTCTCAACACCTCCTAAATCACCCTGTACACCTCCATCTCTAGTGAGCGCCTCCTGCCCTGCACCGCACCTCCCTCACCTCTCCTGCACTCTCTACACCTCCTACATCACCCTGTGCACCTCCATCTCCAGTGAGCACCTAACATAACATAACATAACATGAATGGCGAGAACAGGCCGTTCAGCCCAACTAGGCTCGCCAGTTTCTTTATACCATCGTGAATATATCACTTCAGATACTCAATGACTCAATGGTATCTAGCTTTAAGTCAAGTCTGCTCTTGAAAACTCCCAAGGTCTCTGCCTCAACAATATGGTCAGGCAAGCTGTTCCACACCGAAATTACTCTTTGGGTGAAGAAATATTTCCGAATATCAGTGCTAAATTTACCTTTAGTAAGCTTCCATTTGTGACCCCGAGTTCTGCTAACAACACTTGGTCGAAGGAATCCTACATAATTCACTTTGTTAATCCCTTTAACATATTTAAAGACCTCAATCAAATCACCCCTTAGTCTCCTTTTCCTAAGACTAAAGAGATTAAGGATCTTCAGCCTTTTCTCATAGCTTTCATCTTTAATACCCGGAATTAGCTTCGTGGCTCTTCTCTGAACTTTCTCTAAAGACTCTATGTCTTTCTTTAAGTATGGTCCCCAGAACTGTACACAATACTCTAGATGTGGTCTGACGAATGTGTTGTACAAAAGAAGCATCACCTCCTTGGATTTGAACTCAATACTTTTGGCAATGTATCCCAGCATCCGATTGGCTTTTTTAACAGCTACGGCACAATGGCTAGAGCCTGTGAGGGTTTGGTCAACAATCACTCCCAGATCTTTCTCTGCACCACACCTCCTTTAACTTTCCTGTGCACCCCCTTCATCACTCCCTTTTCCATTTTCTCTTTATGCAGTATTTTACTGAGTTTCATGTGCAGCCTGTTTAATGAAGCTACACTTGGTTTTCAGGACTGGTGTTACTGGAAAGTGAGAAGCAGAGGTTTAATTTTATTTTTTACAATAAAGGTAACCAGAGATGTTATGATTAAAGTAATCCCTTTTGGAGGGAGAAAATTTCTGTGGAGTGAGATTTTTTTTTTTTTTTTTTTTCAGATGGAAGAGAGAATCTTTATTGTTAGACAGGTGATGGGGACTGACAAAGCTTGCCCTTGGCTATCCTCGTCACTCTCGCTCTATATCTCAGGTGTTGCCTCTGTGTATCGGATTTAGCATTTGACTGATGTTGTTTTTTTTTTTTTTTTTTTTGCCTTTCAGTCTTTATGAACGCAGCCATTCCAATTGCAGCTGTTCTCACGGTAAGTACAAGTGCTAAATTCATTACAGGTGGCATTGCTTAGCGGCAATGCTTCTCTCCCATTCAGAATGTCATTATCCTCCAGCCTAAGTCAGTGAGATCAGCAGATCTGTCCTCTCCAGCTCTCTGTGTTATAAATACTTCCTTGCTGACTGTAGGGCTCATTATGCCCACACTCTCCTGTCCCGATCACCTTCAAAAACCAAAGTCAGAGGTAGGCTGGGGAAACCGCAGGTGGCAGACTGCCAGTCTGTGGGGGGTCAGGGGAGGGCCGGGGATGTGTGACGATATTGCACAGGGACACTTTATCTCTTCCTCCCCTGAGATTATGGAGGTGCAGCATGATGCTGGTAATAATAGAAGCTCACTGTACTGTCCTGAAGGCCTGATGCTGCCTCTTTTGTTGTGGAGACACAGCCAGCGCGGTGCAGTAGGGTTAGGGGCGGGGGATGGGGGGCGGAGATGGGAGAGCACAGGAGGTCAGAGTGATTTGGTACTAAATCTGATGCCACCTCCTCAGTGCTGTTATTGATTCTTTTCTCCTGCTTGATGCCCATATTATTTCATTGAAAATTCTGTCTCTTAGAACCATAAACCTTTCAATTCTAAAAAAAAATACCTTGTGGAATTTGCCATTAAGGTCTGTGTCTTACCGGACAGTTGTCTATATTATAAATGGCTGAAACCTGTTATTAGGAAACAGGGGGGAGGGAATTCAAAACCACAGATTCTATATGCATGTTTTTCATTTCTGGTTGAGGAGGGCTGGTTTTTATTGTTAATCAGTGCTTAATTCATCGATTAAAGCAATCTATTACGCCGTTAATTCACCTCCGATGGCTACTTGGATCCAATTTATGGTTGGTATGAATTTAATCATGAAGACCAGCAGACACTGTGGCTCTCCTGAACCAGGATCACAGTCCACTGCCCTATATGATCTACAGGTCAGTATGTGCTGTGCCTCTGAGGGTCTATACTTTTTTGCAGACGTTTGTGGTTCACGTGAACCTGTCGGAGGATGCTGACCTCTCCCCCGCTGTTGCCTTCGCTTCGCTCTCCCTCTTCCACATCCTCGTCACCCCCCTCTTCCTGCTGTCCAGTGTAGTACGCTCCACCGTCAAAGCTCTGGTCAGGTGAGCTCCTCCCGTGGTGTTAATATACATACTGGAAATGTCCAGTAATTGTTTTGAGAGTGATTTCCCCGTTCAGCTTGGGGAGGATTGCTGCGGTGTCACAATTGTAAAGTCACAATAATATTGAAGTTGTATAACAGTGGTGAGCAATGGGACATCAATTTGTTTAGTTATTTATTCATTCATTGACAGCTTTGATGCATTTACTGATAAGGTCATGAATGACAGTGGAAGACTGCTCGTGGTGCTATGTAGTCTTGTATGAACTGTTACTAAACTGAGAATAGTGAATGTGAACTACTTGTGCAAACCTTCAAACAAACACGCACACACACACACACACACACACACAGACTTGTGCATACAGCCTAATCCGGTGTGAAGTTCTGGCAATGTCAGTTGGCAGGTATATCAAGCATTAGTGTCCATGTGCTCTGGGCCAAACCTCAGCCAAGGTAAAAAATTTGTGATTCAGCATCTATTTTCACCCACTGAACAACATGTGCTGTTTTCTTCAGTGATAGGGAATAGGGCAATGGCATACTATGCTGGCTCATAAGCAATGAACCAGTAAAATTCAGCCATGAGGAATTAAGAGGAAACCATTATGGTTTTAATGCTGATTAATGGCAGCTGCCTTATCTGTGTGAGAGTAATTCATCACAGTGATTCGTGGGCTGATTCTGCATTGTTGGTCGAACTTGTTTGTTTCATTGCAAGCGAGTTGCGGAGGGGAAAGGGAAATGGGTTATTTGTGGGATGTTGATAGTTGGACTTTCTGGTCGGATGCTGCCATTGTTCCATTAAGAGAGGAGTTTGGGTGCTTTCAGCCAATTGTGGACATGAACATTGCAGAAGTTCAAAATCAAGACTGTTTCAGCTAAATCCTCATGCATGTCGACTACATTTTAAAGGATATCCATGAGACTATCCATTTTTCACACACGAGATAAAAACATGTATGCAGAAGCCTCATTGATAACAAAAAACTGTACATAACACAATATTTTCCCAACAGAATATTTTAATTTTCAGCTTATTATTGTCAAAATTTGGTACCAAGGAAATGTCTGCTCAATTTTTTTAACCCTGCATTTTGTTAAAGCACACCATGTTTACTATTCGATATCTGCAAACAGGAAGAGATGAAGCCCTGAGAATAGGCTGGCAATTGAAGTGTAGGGTGGAAACTGTTCCTCAGGTTAATGACCTGGTTTGCTGACATAAATGTCCAATGAGCCAAAGTGGAAAGCAGCACATTACATGCACTTAAAAAAAAAAAAATCACACCCCAAAAATGGCTCTCTTGACTTTGACTTTGTCCTGCTGTTTCATATCTCCTGTAAAAAGACAGTATAGGTTTGCTGGGCAGGTTTTAATGAAAATAACAACCTTAAAATGGTAATACCCTGATAACGAAAATGGTTGCACGCATAGCAAATGCAGTTGTTATGCCCTGCTCCTGATGCTAATTGTTTTCCCCGCAATCCAGATGTCTGTGTTTCAGTCTATTTGCGTTAATTGATTCTCATGATTTAATTATTGTCTCCTTACTCTCCTCTCTTCCTGTTCAGTCCTCACTCCCTTTCCCACACCTGTTTTTCTTTGTCTGTGTTCATTTAAGTACCTGTGTTTCGTCTCCCCTTTGCTGGATTGTTTTCCTTCCTTGCATTGTGTTCCTAGCATTGCATTGGGTCAGTGTTTTTGGTGAGATAGTTGCTATCAACTTGAAAAAAACCTTTGAGTTCACATTGTTTTTTTTTAATTAAAGCTGAAAACGACAAACCTGTGATCTGTGCTTGGGTATGAATACTTTTGTTGGATGGTATGTGAATACTTATGAATAAAGAAGGGGGTGTAAATACTTTTGTTGGGGGGGTGTGAATGCTTTTGATGGGGTTATGAATACTTAAGAAAAAGGGGGTCTGAAGACTTTTGATGTAAAGGGTGTGAATGCTTTGACGGAGGGGGCGTGAATACTTTTAACAGAGATGGAGTGAAAACTTTTGATGAAGGGGGTGTGAATACTTATGAAAAAGGGATGTGAATGCTTTTGACGGAGGGATTGTGAATTTTTTTTAGATGATTTAAGTTCTTTGACAGAAATGCATCAAAACTTCTAAAAGAAACAACAGCAAAACAAAAACAAAGAAAAAAGAACAAAACCAATATGCGACAGTTTGATGTTGATGCAAAAGACTAGGGACAGTGAGCATTAGACAGACATAGACCAGAAAAAACTGAGGGCAGACAAGCTGATACAATTACAGGCATGGACCAAACAAATACCAAAAAAGGCAGACAGGACCATTGACATGTATTTTATTGTAGTCAATACTTGGTCTAGTGAGTGCCGAAGATGCCAGGCTCCATCAGGGGGTCCAGGGCTCTAGGGGCGTGCTGCCCCGTAGAGGCAGCACTGAAGTGAAATTGTGCTTTGATTTTTTTACCACTCCTATCCCAAAATTCAAAGAAATTAGGAGGGGGGCTTTATTTCACAGCAGCACTGTACATAGTCTAAGTGTTCAATCTACATTATACTGGTGTTATTGAATTCTTGTATACTATCTCCCATTCTATTTGCTTCTGACACTGATAACTCTCTCTGTGTGAATTTTCTTAAATATGCGAGTATTTTAAAAACAATATGACTCTAATTTTCCTCAGGTCTTGTGAATCTATTCATACAGTTGTGCAGTGTTTGACTGGTCATGTCAACATATTTTTTAGTGTACAGAAGTTGAGTGAATTCTTCTCTGGTGAAGAGATTGGAGAAGAGCAGGATTCCAGACCCACTGCTCAAATAAGTTCTACCAACCACAGCAAATACCAGGCAGTGGTGAGATAATCATTATTATGTTTATTATCCCCCTGTTCTGACTTACATTAATCCAAACATTAGCTATAATCCTGCTTTCCCCACGTTTTCAAGCCCAACACAGACCTTGTACCCGCCACTTGTTTCAGATATCGGATTTTTTATATATACTGTACACTGTAATTATGGTTTTGTGAATAGATAAAACTTCATCTACGAATTGAATCAAGTCAGTTATTTTTGAAAGCCATTTAACATCATTAAAGTGAAAATGTCAGCAGTTTAGACAAAAGGAAAGAAACTTAGTTTGAAGACAATGAAAAATTATGTTCATTGGAATCTATGTTCTACATTCAGAAAGTCAATCAATGCAAAAATTATGAATACATTTTTTACCAAATGGAATGAATAAGATAAAATCATATAAAAGTGTAATTTTTACAGTGAAATAACACTAAGTCAAATACATGAGACAATAGACATGCAACATTGAAAATAGTAAAAATAATGTATAATTATTTATAAGTTTTGTTTTTTGCATATTATGATTATAAAAGCATGTACATGTCATAAATTGGAAAAAGTAATGGCATTTTTTTAGTTTGCCAGAAAGCTTTTTTAAATAATAGCCAAAATTAAAAGACAAAGACTCTTATGTCTAAAATGTTCAAAATATTCAAAGAAATAGTTTGATTTAACATTTCTGTTTATGACATTCAATGTGTAATTCATAAGAACGAAGTAGTAAATTGAATGTGAGCCATTGTCACATGGATATAGTCAATTTCATGTGCACCATCGTGCGCATACACCTGAGGTCTTTGGCAGTATTGGATCTGAAGTTGACCCGTCGTTTTTGACAGATTGCAGTTCATATTATCTCGCCTCTTTGCCACTTTTGCATAATTCCTACATATGTAAAAAAAAAAAAAAAGAAGAACTACTCCCATTGATGGATCACTGCCGAGGTTTTGAGTTTCTTTTTGTGTATCCATAAAAGAGGAATAATCTGGCCCAATACTCTCATGTCAAATACAATGAAAAATTGTCAACACATTTTATTCCTCATATTTGCTTTCCAAGTAATTCAAAACCATGCATGATTCATGGAAATAAATAAATTGAAAATTAGTTATTTTGCTGTAGTTTTGGTCAAAAAGGTATTTCTCCAAGAATGGCAGAATGCATACTGCATAGATTTATGTTCAAAGTGGTGAAAAATGGTAAAGATTTTTTTCTTCCTTGTTTTTAGTTTTCTATTAATTAAAAACCAAATATTATTCATGAAAATGAGGGAATTATTTTATCTTTTGTACAAACTGGTGAAAAATGGAGAAAATTTTTTATTCATCATTTTTGCTTTTCTAGTTATGACAAAACAGGGATGGTTCATGATAATAAAGAAATAAGTTGAATGGAAGTCTTTTTACCATTCAAAACTTTCTTGGATTTTGGGTGAAATTAATCAGAAATGACCTAAATATCATGAAAACAGTAATAAAAGTGCAGGGAAATTTTTTTCAGCCTTGAAATGCTTTCTCCAGAAGTCATGTGAAATTGAGCATTCCATGGCGTAGAAACCCAAAAAAATTCACCAGAAAAAAAAAAATTCTTGGATTTTGACTGGAATTAGTCAGAAATTACCTGAATTCAAAGAAAGCATCAATAATAGAGCAGGGAAATGATTTTAAGCCAAGAAACACTTTCCCCAGAATTCATCCACTCCAGGGCATAAGAATCCCCCAAAAAAATTTACTGAAGAAAATTCTTGGATTTTGGCTGAAATTAATTAGAAATCACCTCCATATTATGAAAACATCAAAGAATGAGCTGGGAAATTATTTTAATCCATTAAATGCTTTCCCCAGACAGCTTACAGCATCAACCACTCCAGGGATTTGGAACCCTAAAAAAATTAACAGAACAAATATGTTTTTGGATTTTCTTTCTGAGATTCATCAGAAATAACCTACACAGTATTGAAACATTGATGAATGAGCATGGAATTGATTTTAAGCCATGAAACACTTTCTCCAGAAATCAAGCAACATGAACCACTTGAGTGCTGAGAAACCCAAATAAACTGACCGAACAAAATTTTCTTTGAGTTTGGTTAAAATTAATCAAAAATGACCTAAATATTATGAAGACAATAAAAGGGCCAGGGAAATTATTTTAAGCCATGAAACGCTTTCTAGGTAAATCACGTGTAATTGACTGCCCTAGGGCTCAGAAACTCAAAAGATTTACCAAAAGATTTATCCTCTTTGCGGTCTCTTCTGTTGTCTTCCACGGCTGCAGCCGTTGAAGGTGGTAAACCGTAAACATCCAGCCAAGGAGGAGTGGAACAGCTATGGACTTCAGCGTGATCCAGATGATGCTGCCCCTATTGCACAGGAGGAGGAAGTGTGCATCAAGGTGAGGTCTGAAGACCCACGCCTGAGATACCACAGAAAAAGAGAAACTAAATTTCATTAATTTGAATTTCAGTCAAACCATATGCAGGACATGCAGGAATGCTATTTCAGCTAGAGTCTATTGAGTAGGGCTACACACTTATATCCAGAGAGGGCAGATGTGGGAGGAGGCTTTCATTCCAACCAAGCACATACACACCTGATTCTACAAATTAAGATCTGTGGCAAAGTCTCTAAGGATTTATTAGTAGAACCAGGGATAGAACTGCTTGTTTGGACTGAAAGGATGCACCTACACTGGTCCTGTCTGAATGAAGGGTCCTACTGACAGCATGCTTTATTCCCCCTCAATACTGCAGTCGTAGACAAATCTTGACAAAACGAGACTAAATCTTTGGTCATAGTTCAAACTGGCGGTCTTAGAACATACTGTGTGGCATGCTTGGTAACAGCCGTCCGCAATCAGACAATGTGGCTTCTGCAATGACCCTCCGCTACAAAGCAACTAATTAAAACAAGGCACTGGATGATGTAGAAATATGCCAACCCAGTGAGATGCATGTAAACAAAACAGAAAAGGATGCTACAAAGATATGGAGTCGAAACACAAAAGATCCCTGTAATTATGTAAAAGCCTTTTTTCTCTACCTCTTCAGTGTCAAATGTACACTCTCAACAGCAAAGTGGTGCAGATACATAATGCACACAATGACATCAGCAAAGGTACAGATTTCTGCATTTATAACCACTATACACCTGAAAGGTGAATCGAACAGTCTTCACAGCATGACTCCTTCCGTGATCAAGATTTTAGAAGACTTGTCTCGGACAGTGTGACATACCATGGTCTTTTAAGATTGTTCTTATCGCACAGTCTAATGCGGAGTTAAGCGTTAGTATCCCTACCGTAGTGCACCACTCGGAATGATATTCCTACTGGCACTACAGTCCCGAAAAATTTCACACAGTCTCAGCTGCATAAAGAGGTATAAAGTCTTTCAGAGCTGCTTTTTGCAGGGCTATTTGTTTTTTATACAGTGGATTAGGGAGTGTAAAATGTCCATTTTTGCTTGCGGGTACTCCTCTAGGCTACTTCTCACAGCTGATGCTCAATTATGAGATGGTAGGGTGTTTGGGAAAGAGTGTTCGTCATCATTTCCTGGAATTAAGTGCCAATGAGTGCTGAACTGCTGTTATGTTCGTCAGTGGAATGCAAAGATGAGACCACTGTGTTAATATTGAGCAAGGCCTAGATGACACAAATTCAATAATGTCATTCTAATTCCCATCTATTTGGCCCTGGTGTAATTATCTATAACTGGTGCCATAAGAAGTCCAGGCCTGGACTGGGACTAGCTGCACGTTCTCCTTGAGTCTGTATGGGTTTCCTCCCAGCTGTAAAACAAGAAACGCAAGGTCTACAAATGGAGTTAGCCTCCCCTCACCAACTCTGGTGCAGTTACAGAAGTAGTCATCAATGTGCGCAACAAATAAACAAACGATTAATTTAGTATTACACTCTTCCTGGTAAGTGTTTACGCGGGTACCCTTTGGGGGGAATTCTTTCTCATAGCATGGTGAGGAATGGTCTAAATACTTCCCCCTTCCTTTTGTGGCAGATATTGAGCAGGTGATAAATCTTGATTATTGGTAGGATATGATATGTTTGAAGTCACATTACAGTAAATATATGTGCTTCTGCCTCTTTCTCAATGCCGAGCATGACAGCTGAACAACACACCTCTCTTCTCTCCTGCAGAAACAGACAGCAGTTATTTATCACACCACATCTGTCTCTGCTGTCTCCTCAGATAGTAAGTGGATATTTCACTTGGACAGACGGGCCTCCCACCCTGTCAAATGTTGACATCAAAATTCCTTTTGGTGAGTAAACAAGCATTACTGTTTCCTATATTGAAACTGCTGTGGCTTATAGTGCAACTAACAGTGCGTGTGTGTGTGTGTGCGTGTGTGTGTTTGTGTGTGCGCGCTCATGCGCTGGTGTGCATCTGAGTGTTAACATGTGTTTATATGTGTGCATGTTCATGAATTTGTATTTGCTCATGTGTGCATATCTGTGTGTATCTGCATCTTTACATGTGAGTGCACATAAATATGTATTCATGTTTGCGCCTGGTGTGTTTGTGTGCATTTATGTGTTTTTTGTGTGCATATGTGTGGGTGCGTATGTGTGACTCTCCTAGGTCAGCTGACTATGATTGTAGGCCAAGTGGGTTGTGGGAAATCCTCTCTGCTGCTGGCAGCATTGGGAGAGATGCAGAAGATTTCTGGCAGTGTTACCTGGAACAGGTGAGAATTACCTGAGAGATATTAATCAGAAGAAACAGTACTGAATTGTACCATTCCTTTTTCCATGCACCTCATTATAAAAATGTGAACGTGTATGATCTTATCAGAAATTGCATTAAATGAAACTCACCATTATGCAATGAAGTGTGTTAGTCCATTTTGCAACAATTTGTGATGAATATAATGTAATGAGCATCTGGCGCATTTTAACACTAACTAGGAGTTGCTTTGCATTGGGATACATAAAATTCTATTCTACTCTGTAGCATTTTAAACATTTTTTAGCATTTAATTTCAGACTCTCAGTGATTATTGTGCTAAAAACAGTGGTTTTTGGGTGTATGTCTGGTTGCAAATCGTAAAATACAGCAACCAGACAGCATAATTTTTTGCACAATTGCCTCTTCATCTTGAACCATAAAATTAAATGGTTGCATAAAACTGAAAAGGAATTATATCAGGCTACTGTATCAGAACCAGGCTTTTCTGTCCAGGTCCAAAATAATAATAATAATAATAATAATCAGCTAATAATATAAGGACGGCCCCTGAAAATTATTCCCTTAAACACTGCTGCTTGCCACTGATATCCTGACTGCTGGAGTCTGATAAATAATTTATTTACTCTTTTCTTTTGCATCAAATACAGGGATCTGTAACCCTTAACTTGGGAAGCCCCTAGTTCTGCTGGTTTTGGCTGTTGATTAAATAATCAATTACTGCAAGCTATTTCTCGGTCGACTGACTTCTCCTGGATTTGAGGGTCTGAAATCGGTGGAGAAATTTAAAAACCAGCAGAGCTTGCAGCTCTCATTCATAATAAAGCTGTGACTTCAAATAAACATTACATCTAAATTATGTTACACATGGAGAGACCAGATAGTAACGTTGTACGCCTTCAGACATCATCTGCACAACTGCAAATTCCTTAAACTTTAAAAACCCCTTAATTTCCCATTCTTCTCTTAAGTAATCTCTTAAGTCAGTTCAAAGTCAGAAAAAGCTTTTTTTCATATTGTTGTACACTGTTACATAGCAGCACGTCACTGGAGCTACATTACACTTAAATTGAAAGGCTTATTAAAACCTAGGATGCCATGTTTTTATGGCCACAGCATTACAACAAATGGAAAAAAAATGCAGATCTTGTACTTCATTTTATATACATTTCCTTGAAATTCAGCAGCATATACAGTATGTGGAATCTATGTAAACCCTGGGCTCTCCACTTCAGAATTTTAAATAGGCCTTAAGTTCCATCAGCTGCATTTGATGGACACATATATTGGGTCTGCAAGTTTTATGGGGTTTATCTTTTTGTGTCCTGCAGCATATTTTTGTGGGTTTTTTTCCCCCCCATCATCACCAAAACTTTTTATTGTAAACTAACACTTCCTCTCAGACTTCAGGGTCCCCAATCTAGAGAAAGCCATTTACTTACATCAATACTAGTCTCGCCATTTTTTTAAAGCCTGATTTAATCTTATAGGATCAGACACTGAGTGAGAACCCCCATGATTAAAGCATATCAGTACCAGTGGAGGAAATGGGGAAGCAAAATCATTATCAGGGAGGAGCCCTGGTGTGATACGTGTCATTAGGGGGGATAATGGGGTCAGAATTTTCAGGTCCCTCCCCTTTTAACTGATTAGTGCATGTTCCATGTTTGTGGCCACTCTTTCATATCGTCTTCCCAAATAACACTGTCGACGGATGGGACAATATGAGACCATCTGATCGTTTTATGAAGTTTCTTGTGTGCTCCAATTTTAAAACATTTAATGTAGCGTCAGTTGTCATTTTACATGAGAGCCAGCGATTGATGCTAAATTTCTTCGTATTAGTTTACTAGCTTCCAGGAATTTAGCGGAAGTCAGATAACAAAATGCGGAAGGGGCAATTATTACAAGTGGGTGGGGCGGAATAAGGTGAATACATGTCTTATTGGTGCAAAAAAAGCAGTGGACGTAACCTGAGCCCAATACCAGTATACCGCTGGATAACTGGTAGGAATGAATTGCTCCACAAAGTATTTTTACATGCTTTTTTACAGTCTTACGTGCTCCGGTAATGACGAAGTGACTGAACTGGTCCTCTAGGATCATTACTGCTCATAACAGCTTAGTAGCTGAGCCCCAATTTCAGCACCCTCTTCTCATCACCGGGGCTCACATGAGTCTTGACGATGAGCCGTATCTATTCTCATTCTCCTCAGGGAAAAATTCTGTGCTGGGACATTTAAAAGTACATGAGGTGTTATCTTGATCTTTTAAGTACAGCTGAGAATGACAGTCAATGACCGTGAACAAGGAATCACTTGTGAGGGACTCTCTCTCTCTCTCTCTCTCCCCCTCTCTCCGTCTTATCATGTGCCACTTCTTATCATGCGCCATTTCTTACACTCAGTCCTCCCATTCTAATTTATCTCTAATCTGTTTTGCACAAGAACTGCTCTCTGGGTTTTCTTGGAAAATGATTCCTAATGATGGTTAATAGCAGGAGTAGATGAAAGAGGGCTGTCATCATGTATAATGGTTTAATTGTTTAGTGTTTGTTGAGGAGTGGTGGGAACATCCCATTTAGACCCTAAGTGGATGGCGTGACTCATTAGCCGCTATAGTGATGCGGTAAAAATCCACGGAGACCTTCATTCTACGATAGCAAACATATATGTTCCCTGCTGTAAGAAAAGCCCTGTTCAGAAATAAAGCTCGTCAGGGTTAACGACCATCATTATCACTGGGTTTTGTTTGACACCGGGAAGCCTCCATGAGTTGTTTTCTTTTCCTTTTTTTTTTTTTTTTTTTGAAAGCCTACATAGGGCCATAATCATCACACTTCACAGTTCTCCACTCCAACAAAATCACTGGCTCAACAGACTTAAGCCAAAGGAACCCTGTGGTATGAAGAGGGATCGTCAGCTGTCACCATCTTGGAATAAATATAGCGGCTGTCCTTTGTCCACATGTCCCACGCACCCTCAGTATGCGGTTGCCATTTTGAAAACCCTCACTGTTAAGCAGCCTATGCCTTTGAAGAATTTACAGCACATGATTCAGTGCGCCGTTGGTCACCTTGGTCAAACCATCTGTTGAAGCTCATAAAATAGGTTGTTATGAATGCAAAGATTCTGACCTTCTGCAATGTCATTAATACTCTCGAGCTTTTCCTCATATTTGAATGACAATGTTTATATTTTTCATCACAGGCAATATGCGGTGAGTTCTGGGTTGTATTACTCAAGGCAAAGTTGCTTAATTAAGTTTGATAGGTGAGCTGGATAAAATCCTGGACAATTTGTTCCTGTAGTTCATGTTTCAGAATTAGGAGGGTGTCAGGTTTTATTCAGTGCAATTATCCAGCTAACTCAGTGCAGCTGCATTGTGAAAATGAGCTTGAGAGATCACCAGAATGAAAATGCTGAAACTTCTTTGCTTGCCTTTTCTAGAGGAGAGCATATTTCTGTGAAATCAAATTATATTCCCTCTATTTTTCCACTTATAGCATTATTGTCTTTATGAGGATATTCAAGATATTATGTCAGTTCAGTTGTGGTTTAACAGGTTTATAATGATCAGTCATAATATTTCTGTATTTTTTTTCCCTAAAATTGTCCCTTTTGCCTTCTGACTTGAGTTTCTTTTTGTTTCATCGACAGCCAACCAAACCAGGATTCTGAAGGGGAAGAAAGGTATATGTTTTTTAAGGACTACTTCTCACGAGTTGTGAAGCATCCATTATATTGCAAATAGTACATCTGAACTGAACAATCCTGTGCCACTTATTGAAGCCTGAAAATCTGTCCCAGCTGAACATCCTGGCAGGAGTAATGGCTGGTTAGAGAAAACAGGATTTAGCACTTTCTTAACCAATGTTAGTCGTCAGTACATATTGACCAGCAATAAATCTACATGTAAAATCACACACTGTAGTGCATGGAGGATGGAGATTGAGTATGTAGTGCTTGGATGAGCAAGTAGATTTGTGGCTGTGGCATACATGAAATACGCTAAACTTGGCTCATAGATCTGTAGTATATACTCACAGAAGAGCATTAGTCAAGCTAAAATGTGCCCAGAGGGTAAATTCATTGTGAAGAGAAGTAGGTAATTTGAGTTTGTAATGGCTCTGGGGCCCAATCAGTTCCTTTAAAGCCCTGGCAGGTTTCTGACCTGAAAGGAACCGAGCTACGGTCCAGTGGGTTCAGCTACTCTGTGCTAAATTTATCAGACCGTGAGGGAGTGTGAAGAATCAAAGAGGGGGAGGGTTATCAAAGGCGAGCATACCAACCCGCAGGCAGAGCTATTCATCAAATGCCAACACCCTTCACACCCCCCCATACCCACCTCAACACACTTCCCTATATATCCAGGAACTCATCCTCGCTCATCTCATGAATGACAGCCAAGGGTCTTCAGGTCACATCACATCACAGGTCTGTGCACTGCTCCCCAGAGTACCTTCCATCCAATCAGGAATGGTCTTGTCCCAGGCCTGGCCTGTTGAGCTGTCAGAACTCAATCTGCGCTTCCACTGGGCTGGTTCCTGGAAGTTTGCAGTATCACACAATTAGCACTTAGCGCTTAGCTCAGGAGCTGCACTGTGTCCCTCAGTCACCGCTGTGAAGCCCACTTCTGTCCAATGAGCAGCATCTCTGTAACTGGCTCATGGTAATTATATTGTATTATCATTATTATTATAAAGGTATATTTGTGGGAGGAAGAAAAACACCAAGTTATTATAAGGTATACTCATTATTATTTTGTATAATATAAAAAACATACAAGTTCATTTTTTTATCTCCATGTCAGTTCATAAGTAGGGTTAAGATGCAGTTAAATACATATGACTACATAGATATTGTGTATAAATTGAAAAATGTTTCGATAAATTATTGGATTAAATTAATTCACCGATGTGTAGCTTACTGTGGCAGACATACAGTAAGTGTGCTGATACTCTACATCCCTGAGATCTATACCTGAGTGTGTGTGTTTGTGTTTTCAGCCCCTCAGATAAGGACACAGCAGGAGATGGGGATGTCAGGTGTGGAGACGTCACTGTCAGCCGAACAACAAAACACTCATTTTTCATTTCCTGCCCAGCTGCCTGCAATTTACATAAATGGCACTTTCCCAGTCAGAATGACAAATCTGTTTTTATTTACTCACTCCATTGACCTTAAAACTGAATTTATCCCTGGATCATAGATAACATTCTTCTCCTCTGTAATTGACTTCAAAAGTAAAATTAAATATGTCAGAATATACAGGTGAATTTGATTTCAAACCCTAGAAATAAAGCAATTAATTTAACAGGAATATAAAGGTGATATTGCATACACATATATCAAGGCCTTTTTAGTCTGTAGGACAGTACTGACAAGAGGCGGCAGGTAATTAGTTGGAGCACACCAGCAAGCATGTGCCTCAATAACACAAAGGACCTACCTCACTCTGATTGCTCCCGACAGGAAGCGAGGTAGTGTGGCCTACGCATCCCAGAAGCCCTGGCTCCTTAACGCCACCGTGGTGGAGAACATCATCTTCCAGATGCCTCTAAACAAGCAGAGGTAGTGAACTTGCTCCCAGAGCTATGTCTCTTTTTATCTTTCACCCTAGTAAACACAGCATTCTATGTCATTAAAGATCCCTCTGCCAGTATAGTATGTTCATCACAGATAAACAGCTGGGAAGTATTTGTCATCACATGGTCACCATTAAAAATAAGTGCTTCAGAAGATTCCCTTAGGGACCATCCAGAGTGGATGTAAATATGTACATGCTGAGCCAAGAAAATAATCACAAAATCGTGACACTGTCCAAGTGCCAATGGATTTTTCTGTACTTGCAATATTTGCTGAAACCACTGAATAGTTTAACAAAATTGCACCCAAGTCCATTTCTTTTAATGGCTCACCCACTGCCTGTTTGGCTTTGCCCTTGATGTGCAGTGGTTGTGTTTTGATAGCTTCTGGGTGCATTTTGTCCTCAAAAACAACCCTTACAGTACCGCGGGAACAGTGCCATATGCTGCCTGGCGTATCTTAATATGGTAACTGAGGCGGAACACTTTGTTTTGGTCCCATTTGTTAAAACAACCTTCCCAGAATGCCTCAGTATGTGCTCCTGCCACGGTCTATTCCCTCTTCTCTGCTTAATGGACTTTGTCCCAGAAAAGGATTAAATAAGTGGCACGTTACCGTGGCGATGTTGCATTATGGAAGTTGGTCTGCACAATGGGCGGGGGGGGTTTCAAGGGGCAATGGAGGGACGGCCAGGTGGGGCTCAGGAGGGTTTCTGTGTGCAGTACCTTATAGGGCCGGGGTCCCAAAGGTGAGGTGGTGACCTGGGTAGCAGGTACGCTGAACTATGACCTCTGCCTGACCTCCTCAGCAGTTCTGAGTATTCCTTTTACCTCAAGTGTGGTGTTTAGGTCAAAATCACCCATTTTGAATGAATTAATTTTACAATTTCTTTTTCCAGTAAGGATAAATCAAATTATTTATCTAACCTGAAACTGGAATTGCATTATTTCTGCCAACATATTTTTATCATGTACACATGCTGCTCATTCATGTCCAAAAAACTGAACACAAAGAACACAAGGCTTTATGATTCAGTGGCTAAGCACTGCACCAAAGATAAGTGCCAATCACACAGCTGATGATGTTTGGCCAAAATCAGGTTGCACTGTTGACAGCAGCTGGTGGTGCACAATGGCCTGTTATTTCTGACTGGAATAAAAAATTAACCTCATCTTCAAGACTGGATTGGGAGCTTGTGAGTAGCGCTGCACCATTTTATATATCCATAGCTACTAGGATAAGACTTAAAAAAAGACTGTTTGAATATAATGATTATGTCACCTCTTTAATTTAGTCATCCTCAGGCACCCGCGTGCAACAGTCAAACATAGTACTTTACACATCATTAAAGAGTATTACATGACACTTTTTAAATAGGCAGCAGGCAGCCCACCCACATACAGTATTTTCAGCTTAATTCAGAGAAAAGGTTGGTATATTTAACTGGGTCTTAGAACTGGATATTGTATGTGAGGGGATTGAACCCAGGCCACTTGGAGGCGGGGGAGTCATTTTTGGTTCAAGAGTCAGTTACTTAAGTATACTGTGCCATAAAGTCTCCTGAGTGCCTTTCATATTACAAATTTAAAAGTACATTATATTAAAATGTTGCTTGGTTTCCAGGTATCAGATTGATATCATATGTAATCTGGTTTGTCTGTGGATTGCCATCATAAGGCTACATCTACGCTAATGTTTTCATTTTAAAACATCATCTCAAAACAAAAAGATCTTCTTCCACACAAAACTGCAGTCCTGGAGTTTTCAAATTAAAATGGGTTCAGCAGCATTTTCAAAAGAATTATGAATTTGAAAATGCCATTGCGTGGCCGCTATAGCTAAAATATAGCAAGTTATGGGTTTTAAAATAAAAATCAATTAGTGGGGATGTAACCCAAGACTGGCTTTCCATGCACTGAATGGAGTTTTTGTTTTGCAGGTATAAGACTGTGATTGACGCTTGTTCACTGCAGCCTGATATTGACATCTTACCACATGGGGATCAGACCGAAATCGGAGAACGGGTCAGTCCGTCTGTTCACTTGTCTATCCATGTATGAATCTTTCAATAGGAGAGACAGAAGATAACTGCGGTGCTGGATTGACATTGATTTATTTTTATTTTTAACAGCTTTTATGACCTCAGAAAAAGCATAACATTGGGCTATTCTGGAGCCTGAGACTGTGTGTTGCTCTGGGATATTAAATACAAGAAAAGGTCCAAACTGAGTTGGCTGGACTGTTTATGGACTATGTTCAAAATTTTGGGCAATTTGTCTCAGGGATAGTCAGTGGTATGGTCTATTATGTGAATTCCTGGATTGTGTATGTACATTGAATTTTCTGTTTTGGTAATAACAATAATTGTTGTTGAAGTGTACTGACTGTTATGACCTGAATCGGTAGCCACAACAAAAAAAGAGAAACACACGATCTGCAGTACGGTTTACAAATAATTTATTTACAGATAACTAAAGAAAGCTACAAGGGTTATTAGATGTGTGCGTCTGTGGATCAGTGTGTTAGCTTTTGGATGTGTTGGGAAACAGGATTTTTGGGTGTTATCAATATGAGGTGAGCCGGACGGTTTGATCAATGGGTGATGAATGTGTATTAGGAGATAAAGAGAAGCCGTCTGGTCCGACAGGGCATATCACAAATTTGCTAATTGCTGCTGGGATCTCCGTTTGTCTTCAGTTCCAACAGGACACAATACACACTAGCACCTTTTAGTTGGAGGTTGCGTATGCCCATATATGGAGCTCACTTCCGAGGGGGGGGTCTGTTGAACCAATTAAGTTGAGAGGTTCAGGAGAGGCCCAATTGTAGAGTATCCCTTTTTATCACTGTGTAAATCCAGGACCAATCAGTAACAACTTCTGATAACATTAAAGAAATCATATGCAAATGTCTGTACTTCAAAAAGTATAAAGTTTCTTAGGAAATAAAGGAATTTTAGAACTCTGCATCATGCTGTTGTTCCCACGGCCGGCTGTGTAATAAACTTTTTTCCTGCTTTTGCGACGAACATCGGAGTCTGCTTCTTCATCGGGACAACATTCTTGGTTTTTATTAATTAACCAACAATTGTATGTGTGTGATGTGTGTAAGATGTTGTTTGGTGTACAGTAAAGGAAAGAATGGGGCCGAAGCCAACTAAGGAAAACCTGATGCCGCGTGGAGTAGCTCACGGCGGCTGGGAGACTAGTGTGAGAGAGAGAGAGAAAACACAGCTGATGTGGGGTTTAAATGCATCTGGGAGATTGGCCAGGCGCTCCCCGGTACAGCGCAACCCCGCCCACTCAGCATTTGCAAGACAGTAAACGAAAAAACAAGGAGAAGGAACCCGGAGCAGGATTGAGCACTGCTAGGGGGCCGTAACATGACGTAGCCTATAACATGACGTGGTTCATTTGAATGAACGCGCCAAATCAGTTTGGCAGAGCAATGACCAATTGGGAAAGTGCAATCAGCCGGCCAACCAATGGCATAACTTCATCCGTCACTCACTCACTCACTCACTCATCCATGGAAATGTGTGGTTGTAGGGCCGAACTGTGCCGGTTCCAGCAAAAATCTACTCTTTGTATTTCTGAGTAGGCATGTAGAGCTGCATTGGGATATTATTACAACTTAGTATGGATAATTTGTGTTGTTATGTGCAATTTTTGGATAATATTGGGAATTATTTGGACTGCAGCGTTGGATTATCACTTGAATTGGCTCCTGCTTAACACATTATGTAGGAGTATTTTGCATGCAGTAGGCATTTTACTTTGTGTTCCTACTTTAGAGTGGAGCACAGAGTTATTAATGGAGTTAGTTGCGAACTGGGTTACTCTGGAAATGGTGTTTAGTGAGTCACAGATGAGAGTGAGCTGGCCTTTATGTGGAAATGAATAATGTGGTAGCAAGGGCTATTGAGCTGTTATTCTGGAGAACAGCAATAGCAGTGGGTTATTTTGCTGAATGAATCAGTGTGGTGGTTCAGGTTATTTTTTGAAATCTCAGCCATTAGAAGCCCATAATGTCCCCTGCATGAAGTCTACAGTGAATCTTCCCCATCAACTGGCTGTGTGTGTGTGTGTGTGTGTGTGTGTGTGTGTGTGTGTGTGTGTGCGCGTGTGTGTGCACGTGTGTGTGCGCTTGTGTGTGTGTGTCTATGCATGAGAGTGTGTGAGACGCGTACAGTTCAGTGCCTACAGGGAATCGCTGTATCTCCGCAGTAAAGCCCTCATCACAGCAAGCGTGACCTCTGCTATCAGAGCACACAGTTCGAAGGACTTTATTATCACCTAATTGTCTCCAGAGAGAAGCTCTGTGCACTCAGTGGTCAGAGGAAGCCACTGTTTGCTCTCAAACTGATTAAACTGACACAGGCCCAGAATCAGTGTAGGCATCAAGGAATCATCCAGAATCTGTTTTAATACCTATTCCTATCTGTTGTCTTTCGGTCTGACCCTCTCTCTCCACTCTACCCCCCCGTCCCACCCTCCCACATCACATCTCCCCCTCTCTCTCATCCCTCCCCACTGCATTTCTCTCTTGGTGTCTCTCTGGCTGTGCCTCTCAGGTTCAGGTAAATAAATTTTAGTTCATTTCTCTCTCTCAGGGTATAATTCTGTCCGGAGGACAGAGGCAGCGCATCAGTGTGGCCAGAGCGCTGTATCAGCAGACTAACGTGGTGTTTCTGGTGAGTCCGCACTTCGGCTTCATCATCCTGTCCTCTTTCATTCCTCTCTAATCCTCTCCAAAACCTCTCACACAGACAAACTCTCATACACTCGTTCTCTTGAACACACCCATTCTCTTGTTTCGCATGCCCCTCCCCCACAACATTTCTCTCTCTCTCATATTCCATGTCTCACCTTTGTCTATATCTCACAAATCCCAAACAAAAAGCAATAGTTAGGCTGCTGAAGGATGCTGATGAAGGTATTTTCAAGTCTCAGAACTGAATTTGACTTCACCTGTCCCCGCCCACTGTCTCAGGACGACCCGTTCTCCGCACTGGACATCCACCTGAGCGATCACCTGATGCAGGAGGGGATCCTGAAGCTCCTGAGGGAGGAGAAGAGAACTGTGGTGCTGGTGACCCACAAACTGCAGTATCTCCTGCACGCCGACTGGGTGAGAGACTGTGCCTCAATTCTCTGCGCCTTTTCAGAATGTTCCCCATAGCTCTGTACAACCGTCGCACAGGCCATGACAACAAGATCACAAAGGTACTGAGGTTGTTTTTAAGAAAACCTTGGCCTTTGAGCCCATATTTAATGTTTAAATGCTTTTGTGGTGGCCTTTTTTACTCATATATAGCCCTTCAAATGCTATTTTTATGTTGAACTATTTATAATACTACAGGAATGCAAGCTCCGTGCCTCATGACTTCCGTCTATTTGTGTGTTTTTTGTGTTTTTATGTTATGGTGACCCAGGTCATGTGATTGTGTCACATGATGCTCCTTCTTGTACTTAAACATGTGTTTTGTAACTGCTCATTATGTCCTGATGAAGACTCGTTGGAGTCGAAACACGTAGATATCCCTGTTAAATAAAGGATTTTTAATTACATCGGAGTGCCTCGGATTTTCAGTTCTGACTGCCATTGAATTATGGACTTTTATTGATTAGTTTTCAGGCAAGTCATTGCTCCCCTTTTCTTTGCAAAGAATTCTTTTGTTCACTTCCTGAAGAGCACCTGATCCTGATGACACAGTGCTGGATTCTTTGACCCCATGTGGCACTCACCCTTCTTCTTTTCTAGACCTAGAAAATTGTCTTTTCAGCTGAAGAAACATATAGCAATGCATATGCATTTACCTTGACATTATATTTTGACGATAAACAATACACATACATCATAATTCACCTAATGCAGCTATGTTAAGTTTATTCTAAGAATTTGCCTAAGAATTCTTTTCCGTAACAAGGAAGAAAGAAAATTGCATGGCATGAGCTAGAGCTCATTCCGCATATACAGTGTATTGACACATGAGCAAAATAAAATAATTGATTCCCCGCATGGGCGGACTTTCCGACATAGTCTGTTTAAAACCATTGAGGAATTACAACAGCTGAGGAAAATTAGAAAGGGCTACTATTAAGTAGGCCTACAGGTGAAACATTCTAAAAATATTAGGTAACTTTCATTATCCCCACAAAATTTGCCAATATTTTCACAATCTGTTATTGAGATGGAGATTTACACGTGCTGTGCAAGTACGAATTTCCAAGTAACCACGGCCAGGCTAGTGAAGCGTATGTAAAAGGGTGTTATGAATTTGAACAATTGTCACACTCGCTGTAGAGCTTTAACAATAACAGTGCCAGTGTGTGAGGAATGTTCACGCTTGCATGCAACACTCGTGTGCATCGAGAAAGGTACATAGACATATGGGACTACATATCGGTTAGCACACAGTATGCTAGAGCTGCCTTCTTGTACACTTCCCCTACTTGCCCCTCACCTTCCTCGTTGCCTGGTCACAGCCGACACCAAGTGTGCTTGCTGCTTCATGATGACAGGTCTGTATGTACCCCTCCAAACTGGTGCACACCCTCTGTCCCACTCACCTTCACTATCCTGATTTATTGGGTAGTGTTGTGAATAAAGCCTGCAGTCCTGATGTCTGGGGTTACAGTATACACCCAGCTACCATTACACCTCAGTGTCTGAGTTACTCCTGGAAGAGACCCAACCTGCACACCGTCTGGTGGAGCAGAGAAGGGTTTGGGCTATGCCAGCCCGTTATCGGCCAGGCTGAAATTACAGATCCAGGCCTGCCGTCTGGAGCCATCCAGGAGCACTGAATACGGAGCGCATTTTAATTTCACTCAGCTCACTTAAAGGAGGGGACACCCTACTCAAAAAACAAGGAGCGCAGATGATTTGAATGGCCGATGCTCCCAATTATGAATTAATATGCCCTGCATTGGGAATTCTACCACTAGCCCTCGCTTGGTCCATTTTAATGCACATTTTCTTTAAATCTAGCAAGAAAATTTTTAAAATTATAATTATTTCATTATGAAAATTAAAGTAGATGAATGTCACTGTAAAGGTGAACTGAAATCCCCTTAACCTACCCCCTTCCCCCCCACCTGAAACTTCCTGTCCCTCCAGATCATTGCCATGAAGGACGGGACAATCCACACAGAGGGGACTCTGAAGGACATACAGAATGCTGAGCCGGAGCTGTTCGAGCAGTGGAAATCGCTCATGCACCGACAGGACCAGGAGTTTGAGAAGGTGTGGGACACGTCACATTCATTACGGGAGCCCATTAACCCTTGGAGCGCTGAGTACATTTTCAAGGAATTAAAATGTAATTATCCTGAGCTGTTGAAAACCTGTCATGTGGCAACGTGTTTAAAAGAGCTTCCAGGGGTTGCCACATGATAGGTTTTCAACAGTATCTGATTTTGATATCTTGCATCATGGGGCAAGTATAGTTGCCTATAGCGCCCTAAGGGTTAAGTCAGTTTTAATTGTGCAGTGTTTTTTTTTTCACTGCTGATATGCGTCGCAAAGACACTTTACAGATCAACGTAAGCGGGAAACCGGGCCTAAACACCCTCATAGCAGGCGTATAAGGTTGAAACACTCCAAAATGGTTATTAAAGTCTGCAAATGGCAGTTAGAAAAAACTCCCAAATGGGCAAAAAAACTCATGATGAGCCAGATGTAGTGGGAGATCTTACTCGCTGATATCTGGCACTGCGTAAAGCAGAGGTAGAATGGATCGAACAGATGTGCAATAAAATTAACTATCAGAGCAAAACAACTGAGAAAATTATACTTGAGAGAATAGGGTGACTGTAAATGATTGTCAGTCCAGCGTAAGTATCATGCCCCGCAAGAGAACCACTGATAAGGTGTGAGATTTAAAATGTATTAACGCTGATTCAGGTTCTCACCTGCACACTTCACCCCTAATCGCTCGCCGTTTCGGTTTGGGCTCCAGGAGACCGTTGATGAGAATCTGACAGCACTGGAGCGGAAGAACCTCCGCAGGGCCATGTACTCTCGAGAGGCTGTGAAGACCGAGGACGAGGAAGGTAAGAGGTACAGACCTGGCAACCTCCGGGACCCCACCCTAATCTCAGAGCCACAGTCTCTACCTGCCCATTTTAACCCCTTTGCACAGATATAGATGCCGGCGTCCATAAATTCCGAAATTTAATTCCTAAATAATTCTGTAATTGAATTTCCAAATGTCTTGCTTCACTGGAATAATTTTCCAGTCTCTGTGACCCAAATAAGGAGTTAAATATAAACTCCTACACTGAACTCTAAATAGGCTTATGCATAAAAGGAAAAATTTGACATTATTTGTATTCTGAGCAAAGGGGTTAACTCAAGGAAATCATCACCTGAGTTTGAATCAGTTCCCTGGTTACTAATGAGTATTCTTAGTTGTTGAGTGCACTGGATGTGAAAGTGCTGGATTTTCTCTAAATGTAGCATACTTAAAATTGCAGGGTGATATACTTATTTGCAGGGCTACTCTGTGTATATTCAGTAGCATACTTTTCATTAAGAAAATAATTCTTATAGTCCAATAAATATGTTGTACAACTATGCTTTAACAATGAATCACAGCTTTGCTGACATTTTCCCTCAAGAACAACATCACGTAAACATAAGCCTCTAAGTATGAGACATCATGTGAAACTTCCACAGTTCAGTAATTTTAAGCCTACTTCTTGCATACTGCCCAGTACATGCTAAAAGATATAAACTAATCAGTACACTGGATGCTTCATAAATCATACCAATTTTGACAACAAATGAACTTGGCAGCTGATTTGGACACAGTCGTGAGCTTCAATTGTGCCAGGAAATGGGTGGCGCTACTATCAGCCATAAGTGAATGACAAAACCAGTCGAATGTATCTGGTTGTTATCATAACTCTCAGCTGATTTGTTCAAGTCACTGTGATATGCTGCATATCCTCCAATTTCAAGGTTTTAGGAAATTTGACATCTTTGTCCATCTAGTTTGTGTTTTTAATGTTGTTGTTCTTGTGTGTTATGTCTAAAAATGTGCAGCATGTTGATTGTAGTTTGTTCAGCCATTTAGTCTAAACGGGGACGCTGCTCACAGCATTAGGCAATACATCATTCTCCGAATGGTGTTTTTACCATTCAATGTGTCGCGTCCTCTCACTGTCTGGACTGTGAATGTTTCACGATGATGCTGTTGCCTGGTGCCATGTGCTATGGAGGAAGTGTTCTTTATTTGTTGTGTTGTTCTCTGTATCTTGGTGGCACCCCTATGTGGACGTGTGGGATTTCGCCAGCAGCTGATTTTGCTTTTAGTGCCAATCCAGGTGTGGGGGAACAGCATGGTTTTACGAATGGCCGTTTCTTGTTTGTGAAGCGTGTGCTCCCAGCTGCCAACTCAGCCAATCAGCAGCTCCCATTTCCATCGCTGTATGGCGCACTGCAGCTCTTGGCCCCGCCCTAACCCCTCCCAACAGCATGAGCCTGAAGCTGCGATCTGATTGGCTATTTCTCACTCTTTCTATCTCTCCAGCTCCATTTCTCCCTCCGGCTCTGGTTTTCTGCCACTTTTCCCTTTCTAATGGTCCGTCTTTCTCTTCCTTTCATTCTCTCCAACTCAGTCTCACTCTCTTACGCTCACACTCCTCCACTCCACAGCTCTCTCTCACTCTCTCTACCCTAAACAATCACCCCACTGTTCCTTTTAAAGTCCATCTCATATTTTCCTTCTCTCTTTACCTCTTTCCTGCTCTATCTCACATCTCTGCCTCTCACTTATTCCCTTTCCCACCCTCAGTTTCTTCCCTCACTTCTAGTCTCTCAGCTTCTCTCTCTCTCGCTCTATCTCACTCTCACACTCACATCCCTCTCCTCTTATTCTCTTTGTAAGCCTCCTTTGTCCACACTCTTTCTCCCAATTCTCATTCCGAATTCTTTCTGTCTCTCGCCCACATAATGTATGCACTTTGGGCTATTGCATGATGTAGAGATATGCATAGATGTAGTGCGGTATGTTGGTAGATGACCTGAAGCTGCTTAAGAGCACATTAATGCTTATTCGCTTTCCCTTTGCCCATTGGCTAGGCACTCTCTTGTACTCCCTGTACATACTGTGCTTTAAAGATGAACAAATACACAGACTTGTATCTGCACTCTGCTATCTGCCCTGTGCCAGTGCACCATAGCTTACTGCTCTGACCCCTCTAATTACCACCAATAAATGCACCTGATTGGCCGAACAGACCTCTCTGACATGCACTCTTCCCTTGAAGCCCCTCCCACTTTCGATTTCTGTTCTCGCTAAAAAATCATCTCAGAAACCAGGCAAGGACAGCTGTTTTTAATGATCTACAAAGTGCAGGTTAATAACTAAAAAAGGAGTACTGGCAGACACTGTGTCACTGTAGTTCAGGGCCACTATGTTACAGTATATTAAGGTGGTATGTCTATTAGCACACGACATCTCATGAGGGAGAAGCAGTTTTCCTCGCTCGATTGCACACCATTGTCATGTAGCTCTATGAATAAGAAATGTGCGGCGCTAGAGTTACCTTTCAAGGGTCAACACACTGGGCGAAAAGGAGTCAGACGTGATCAAGGTGTTCAAACAAGAGACTTTTGACTTGGCTGACTATGCGCCGGAATATTCTCCAGAGTATTCCCTGTACCAGATAGTGACTCAGAGCACAAAACAGACGGGACAGTTTCTGCCAGCACTTTTTAAATATTCTCATTACTCTGTATTAAAGCTTCCGGCATCATAGATATTGGATTAACCACTTTTATTATTCATTTCAACTTTGGTCAGCTTCAGTGCAAGGCATTTGAATTTGATATGCAAGCGTCGTAGTAATTTATGAAAAATGTGGATATAGCATATTTGGCGCTGAGACTTGAAATGAAATGAAGGCAAGGCTACAGCACCAGCATAATGAAACTAAAGAAAGAACAGCCATTTTGAATCAGGAAATAAACGTTCAGCGATTCAGTTAATTTCTTTGGAAATACCCACATCCAGCTGAACCCTCTATAGTAAGGTATATAATCAGCTGCTCATGATCCCCACAACCTTCAGGAGGCTCCTAATATTTTTAGAAATCATCTGTATGCACTCTTTAGGGAGTTTTTGAAGTCCCTACAGGAAATCCAGCACTCAGTAAAAACAGTCCCTCAATCAAGCAAACAATGCTAAAAGCAATCTGCTTGAATATTTTTGTTTCTATGCACCTCTCAGACTGAGTCAAAATCATGATTGTTGAGTAATAAGCATTACTGTCAGACCAGCTAGAACATGTAGGGTTGTCGTTGTTCTATTTTTGCCAAATTCCCCCTTGTGGTCCCTACCAGTTTCCGCCACAACAGCTTGAGGGCAGATTTTTATCATTTCACAGAGATTAAATTCAATCTTCAATCAACCCTCCATAAACAAAAACAGTCATATAATAGCACTTCAAAGCAGAGCTTATCCAACTATATGAAATTAGAATTAGGAAGTCTTTCATGACCAGTAACAAACCTCCAGTGAATCAAAGGAGGCATCTGTTCACACAAAGCACCAGGAGGTATGTGACATTTCGGAGAAGGCTTGTTCTGACTTGTTTGCTGTTTTTTGTGCCACTGAGCTAACATTTCTGCACAGGGTGTTTAGCTGCATTGAAATGAGAAAAAAAAATGAAGTAAGAAAGCTTTGCTTGGGTGCAGAGTTTACTGCCCCCCCCCCAACCCCCGCACACACACACACACACACACACACACACACACACACAGTTAGCTCTTGCCAAATCACACACACACCCTTCCCCTGAGACCCCACCATCTGTCCCCTACATCTGCTTTGAACAGTTTTGTTTTTTTGTTGTTGTTGATTTATTTTTAGTTTATTTTTTATCGATTGATTTCTTTTGAGCTTATTTGTTTGGTATTTTGTGGTTTGCTTCGTATAGTTTTGGTTCTATTTCTTTCAAGTTTGATTTTGTTCCAAGATCATTTGCCCATCGTTCATTATTTTTGAGCCGATTTATTTTTGAGTCCGTTTAGTTTTGCTTTTGTTTTGTCACTTTGATTCATTTTCCTATCGGCTTCTTTCACACTGATTTGCTTTTGGCGAAGGTGGGGAAGGTGCTGGTTTCTCGTATCTCGCCTGAAAGCCCTGTTGTTTCCTCTCCTGTCTCAGAGGAGTTGCTGGAGAGTGACGAGGAGGATAACCTGTCCCAGGTGCTGCGTCAGCGAGCCACCATCCCCTGGCGCTCGTGTGGGCGGTACCTCAGCCTGGCCGGCCTGCTGCTCCTCCCCCTCCTCATCCTCTCCCAGCTGCTTAAACACTCCCTCACCGTCGCCATCGACTACTGGCTCGCCCACTGGACCTCCCACGTCATCGCCTACAAGATCACAGCCGCGCACAACTGTACCCAGGGACAGGTGAGGCGTAGGTGGGGGAAGGGTGGTGAGCAAATGAGTTCAGTCAATGTAGGAACACATCGCCATTTCTGCCTACAGGGGAGTACCATGGAAACACACATGCAGACAGACTTGCACACACATACACACATGTATGCACATACGTATGCATACACTTGCTCACACATGCGCACAAGCACTGCATACACAGATACAGACCGGCACACGTACGCATGCACGCAAACACACACACAGACAGACATACACACACATTTACACACCAAAAACACACCCACTGACACACACAGGGTGACTGCCTATAAATATCTTTCTTATTGAGTTCTGTCATGAGAGCATGGAGGCATAGATAATAAAGAGTTTTAGGGGTTGCTTTTTTTGCAGTGCTGGTTGTCAGTATGTTGCATACTTCCCCTGCCAGTTCACAAGAGACACAAGATCTCAGGGCGATTGATTTCAGGCTTACTGTTGAACTCTCTAGCCTATAGTATCTAGATAGTCTGAAAGACTTGTATTCAATTTAAGTTCAGAGGCAACTTAGGGGAAGAGGGATGCGGAGTAACTAAATAATGCACAAAGTCTGAAAAAGTGCCAAAATAAATCACATCTGTCCTGCGACTGAGAAGGTGAGAATAGCTGTCTTTGTGCGCAACTGAATTGCCAGAATTTCTGGCTTTATTCAGTGATTCGTACACTAGGTTGAACCTATTTTAATGTGAGATCACAATCAGCAGGTTCTTTACCGAACGTTCTGATGATGATGAGACAATCATCATCACCACAGAATATACATACAGGAACACTAATGTAAAATTTTGAAGAAAAAAACTTTCCAGAAATACCCCATTTTCAAGGAGTTAATGAAATGCTTCTTGCTGAATGTTTTGCTGAATGTTCGGAAACCTCCAGAAGCTGGTCACTGCTCTGGTCTAATCTCCTGCAGTCCAGTCTCGATGCACTCCTGTCTCAAAGCCTTCATTTGCAGTTCTCACGCTGCACTGGGACTGACACACACATTTGGAGTGACAAACAGGGATGGCATAAACATGCAATTTGTCATGCCCGTCTAGTACACCTATAGTGGACAAGCAAATCGTTAAACGCTGCTGCATTTTAGGTTACTTCTGTTTTGAATTAAGCAATAATTTAAAACTATGTAGCCATCAGTGATTTCTCTGATAAAAATAAATATGTTTGCAACGAAAACTTGCTATGACCATGAAAATTTATACTTAACATGCAATCATGCTGGACTGTTATCAGAACAGTCCAGTAAGGTTGTGCATTCAGAATGAATCAGGAAATTATTTGAAGGAATTAAAACATTTAATAGCAAATAAAATTGCACCCGTTTTCCTATATTTTTAAAAAGAAACTTGTACCAATATTCTGCACAAAATTGCTCCCTCATACCTCTGCACATTGTTAGGAACTTATTACATTGGCTCAATAAGAGCATTCTCACATTTCACCAGAATCATATAAAAAGAAATGGCTTTTGGATATGCAATATAACCAGGTCCGACCACATGCCAGGAAAACAAACCTGGGCACAGGAAAATAAGTGGCAGGGAAAGGGAATTTGTCATGTTATATTCCTAACAGCAGGAAGTTGCTGTGGTAATCGTCTGCTTTCATTGAGCAGTGTTTGCAGGCCTACAGGTCAGGGTTAATGGCTGCAGCGGAAGACACTTTACAGGGTGTGTAGGCTAAGTCAGGACACCGTTATCACCACGCTAAATGCCAAAATAATGAAGCACTTATCAACTGTATTTCTTTTTGCTTTCATAAATAGCTTCTGGGGCTCTGTTCTGGGGTCACTGCCAGGTGCTGTTGTCTGAGTGACGCAGCAGCTTGACTCAGCTGTGCATGGCGACGGCGTAATTTGTGACATCACAGAGAATGCCTCTGTGGCATCAGCTGGCTCAGGAACATTAGCTAGAATGTGCTAATGGCTAAAAGGGTTCAGAGGGCTATATTCTTAATCCAGCTAATACACAGAGTCACATGTTTGGTAAGCCCTGCTGCCAGAAACTCACTTCTGAAGTCAGGGCCCCTCAGTCCTAAAATTAACCTTGAAGCCCTAAAATGCGGAACGGGAGGGGGACTCCCCTGCAGTTCAGCTCTCGGTCCCTCTCACTATGGGACGCATAGATATCAGACACCCTGAGCACAGACAGTAGAACAACTATGGATAAAGTATCTTTGTGACTCAGCCATCCACTTTCTATTGCCTGAGTGAATAGTGTATTTGGTGTTCTGTGGTGCAAAGCATTTTGGCATACGAAAGCGCTATTTTATGGTACCGCCAGACTATTGCTGGAGCAGCTGCTGGAGAAATGCCACATGTCCACACAGGGGTGCCACCAAGATACAGAGAACAACACAACAAATAAAGAACACTTCCTCCATAGCACATGGCACCAGGCAACAGCATCATCGTCAAACATTCATAGTTACACAGTCCAGACAGTGAGAGGACGCGACACATTGAATGGTCAAAACACCATTCGGGAGACTGATGTATTGGCTAATGCTGTGTGCAGTGTCCCCGCTTAGACAAAATGGCTGAACAAACTACAATTACCATGCTGCACATTTTTAGTATCATTCTGAGTCAGTGTTGTTGCATTTGAGTCGTCCACTAAGGGTGAGACACAGTAACATAAACTGCTTCTGGTTCTACAAAAAAAATGTTTCTCTTCCATCCAAACAGCATGCTAGCATAACGAATCAGCAAATGGGGAGATGATTAACACTACAGCTCCAGAATCATACCTTCCTGCGGGCAAAACACCAGCTGTTTTCTCCACCGCGCGATAAGTGTCCCAAACACGGCCCATTTTTACCACATGATTGAATAAACTATCAGATGGGCAGCGTTTTATGAAGATATGGCAGCACCTCGCTTGGCGCCGCCCTTTTTTGCATTTTGTATTTATTTTGAAAAGTGCTTTTGCGTACGTGTGTACGTGTATTTGTGTGTGTTTTGACACATCTGTGCACATTTGTCTTTCTGCGTCACTTGTTTGCCTAGTTTCTTATCGACGTATTCAGATTATGTCAACACTATAAATAGAGCACCAGTAAATTATTCATGTATTTTTGAGCTTCTTGCAGTTTCTGTTACAGGACTAATTCAGGCTCTTGGATATGCGGTTCTTTTTTTTGGCTGTCAAACTTGTCCCGTCTTTCCTAAAACAGAGCCCACGGCTGGGAGCTTACTAGCACTGTGGAGACTTACAAACCCGAGGATGCCATCAGTACCAGAGGGTGTTAATGTGCAACTAAATTTAGATTTTAAATGCTCATATTAACCCAAAACTGTTGTAGCCTCATGCACTGGCTTGATTTAATTCTAATAAAAAAAAAAATTACATTTTTGACCTGTATCTTAGTTATATAACAATCGATATTACAAATAATTTTCCCATGAATAGACTTATTCAGAATAATTTAAGTTGGACACATACCATGCATACTGTCGACTTAATTAAAATAAATATTTTGGTCTGTTTTCAGTACCATTTTATTTTACTTGCCAGAGATGCTTTATCTTGTATGATCTGTGCTTCTTGCGGACAAACATTCCATCCATTCCTGCATATTTAACTGGAGCAACCGAGATCTGATACCTTTGGGAACCTTTCTCAGCATTAGAATGGCAGTACTGCAGGGTGACAGGCTGCTTGACTGGCAACTACAGCAACTGGTTTGAGCCCGCAGTGGAGCTTGGGATTCTGACCTGCTCCTGGAGAGATGATTTGTGGAGGACCTCTGTCATTGGATGCTTCAGCAAGGCCATTGACCCCAAAACCTCAGTTCCCTTGTTTCTGGCTATAGCACCCTACTTGCGACTATCCTATCTCCCATTTTACCGTAAAGTTCTTGAAAAAGAAGAACATGTGCCCAATGGAACACCATGCCCTAGTTGCTGGAGGAGCTCCGTAAACTTACACCACTCTACCACCTTTAAGGCTGCAGTAACACAGAAGGACACTGAGCTTGGCAGAGATACAGTGGAGTATTTTTCCATGTGCGATGGTGAGCCTGTGGTCTAGTACATTTAATAAAGGCTTTTATCGGTTTGTTCCACTGGGACACTGAGTGCCTTAGTCTTTTTTTTTTTTTCTTTCTTCCCGGCACCACCTTTTGATTTATTTACCTTTCGAAAGTAGTCCTTTTTCAAGAACAGTTTTCCCTGGGCTTCTAGCAGTGAATGGAGAGCAAGTTCTGTGATTGGATGGATGGAGACTGGATGTTTGCTGTTCTCTTGTGGTCAGGGCTCTTGTCGATGGGAGGCAGGGCTGTATGAGGACAGGGCTCAAACCCCCTCGACCGACAGGATATTTCTGAAATCACTCCTCTCTCTGTCCTCATCTGTCTGTTTCGGTCTGTCCCACTCTCACTCTGTTATTCTTAATGCTGTTGGTCTGCTTGACAGATTCCTTGTCTTTGTGTATTTCGGTAGTAAACACTAAAAAAAAACTTGAATTTGTGAACATATGTCAAACTCATGATGCCTTTGTGATATCTCACCATGGGATCCGCTATGAGATTTAATCACTGCTTAAGAAATGTTAAAGATCCAGGATGCTAATTTTACCTTGATATCTTTCTCAATGGATTTCCACATGGACTGCAATAGTTCACATAATTGTGTCTTTGAAGATTGACACATGTGACCAACTTTCCAATTCAGGTGATCACACAATAGCTCTGAGGTTTCAATCAGGTGATTAATATTTTGCAATTGCCCCTCATGTTCTTTCCTTTTCAGGAAGTCCCTGGAGAGTTGGTTATAATAGTGTGGGTCACTTTGTTGCTTTAACAAAGTTTATTCTTGCTATCTACATGAAAAACTGCTAGTGGGTATAAATTTGAGTGGTTGTGCATGACTGACCTCTTTATGTCTGTTGATAAAGCCAAAACAAAATAAAAAAAAAATTTCTCAACTTAAGTGTGAAAATAATAAGAATAGTGTTTTATACATGTACATTCAGTACAGTACCATTATATGCGCAGATGTATATGAGATGTAAAGTGGGTTCTCCCCTGGTTCTCCCCTGGTTCTCAGAGCTGCGGGTTCAGTCACTCCTGGTACCTGCGTGTGTTCAGCATGCTGTGCTGTGTGGGGATCGCGCTTTGCCTGGTCACCTGTGTGGCTGTGGAGTGCACCGGCCTGAGGGTGGCCAAAGAGCTACACCACGCCCTGCTCAACAACATCATACTGGCACCCATGAGGTGTGTGTGTGTGTGTGTGAGAGAGAGAGAGAGAGAGAGAGAGAGAGACAGAGACAGAGACAGAGAGGGAGAGAAAGTCTGTGTGTGTGTGAGAGAGAGAGAGAGAGAGGGAGACAGAGTCTGTGTGTGAGGGAGAGAGTGAGCGAGAGTCTATGTGTGTGTGTGAGAGAGAGAGAGAGTGTGTGTGTGTGTGTGTGTGTGTGTGTGTGTGTGTGTGTGTGTGTGTGCATGTATTTTTTTTTGAGAAACAGCATGTACATATGCATGAGTGAGAGCGAGAGAGAGAGATTGCGTGTATGAGAGGTAAAAACAGATAATGTGTGTGTAAGTTAATGAGAAAGATAGAGTTTGTATGAGATACTGGATGTGTGTATGTGAGCAGGAGAGAGAGAGACAGAGTATGTTGCAGAGAGTTTGTGTGTGTACATGAGAGAGTACATGCATGTGTGTTCATGTGTGCATTGGCTTATATGAGTGTATGTGCATGCGCGCTCTGCATGCTCGTTGTTAGTAATGAGGTTTTGTGTGCACACATTCCTACTGGCATTCGCCTACATTTGTGGGCGTGTGGTCTAATATATTGCTATGTTTGCACTAATGAGAAATCATTTGGTGTTTATGGAATGTTGATTCAAATTTTTGTGCAATATGGCCCTGGGAAATTATCCTTTACTGCATAAAAATGTTAGAGACATAAAAGCTGTATAATTCATAATAATGAGTCTAAATTGAGTAATACCTCTAAATTTCAGGAAAATGATAAACTACTGAATAAGTAATAAGTAATGCCAAACTGAGCTAAAGTGTATTTCAGAGCAAACCCTTTGCTTGCGGTGAAAGAAGAGGTAATGCTCTCAAATGGGAAAGATTAATTACACACCAGCTCACTGAAACACCTGGGGTTCGTTCAAATCACAGCAACAAAAAGCACTTCTCCCTCTGACTGTTTGCTCACAGATAAAAAGTTATTTTCCTCCAAAGTAAATACCCAGTGATTTTAGATGGAAATTCTTGTGTGTGTGTGTGTGTGTGTGTGTGTGTGTGTGTGTGTGTGTGTGTGTGTGTGTGTGTGTGTGATGTTCTGGGACAGCACTTGGTGTTGACAGTATTTACACACAGAGCTGGTTTCTCAGACTCCTGTCCCTGGCTTTATCGTTTCTGAGGGGTAATGAGGCAGACATGATTCATCTCAGCTGGCCCTGCTGCACGCTGATCCCAAACAATCACCACCTGGCCCCTGATCACTGACAACATCAGGCTCCTGATCACACAGACCACTGGGGCCCCTGATCACTGGCAGCATCAGGCTCCTGACCACACACACCACTGGGGCCCCTGATCTCTGACAGCATCAGGCTCCTGACCACACACACCACTGGGGCCCCTGATCTCTGACAGCATCAGGCTCCTGACCACACACACCACTAGGGCCCCTGATCTCTGACAGCATCAGGCTCCTGACCACACACACCACTAGGGCCCCTGATCACTGACAGCATCAGGCTCCTGACCTCACACACACCACTGGGGCCCCTGATCACTGACAGCATCAGGCTCCTGATCTCACACACCACCAGGCCCCAATTATAAAATATAGGTCCCCCTAATTACACATAGCACTGGGCCCTTGATTACAGGCCACAGGGCCCCAAATAACACAACAAGTGGCCCCTAATCTCTCATAACACTGGGCCCCATATTACTCACTCTCACTCTACTTTCAAATGGCAACTCATGCAAGAATGATGGATAAATTGTTAGTCATATTCTGCTTTTTTGACTTGTAAAGCACTTTCAAAGCGCCTCAACCATCACCAGTGTGCAGCACCCACCTGAGTGAAGCCTGGCAGCCATTTTGTGCCAGAACGTTCACCACGCATCAGCTGAAGTGTCAGAGGGAGAGACTCATTTAGGAGGAAGGAGGAGCCAGTGAATGGTGCGTCACCATGGAAACGGCTCATTACATATTTCCCCCACAGGTTGTTTGAGACGACACCCCTGGGAAACATACTGAACAGGTTCTCAGCCGACACTAACACTGTGGACCAGGTACGCTTAGCACTCACTTACAGGGCAAAGAACACAGGCAACTAAATCAGGGGAAAAATAGCTCTGGAGAATTCGCATACGCAGCCATATATGGATGTATTATGTTTTCGGTACATAGAACTACTCATTTACACATTTGTATGACAGTATGTTTGGAGTGACTAAATCACCATGTATTTCAGGTGCACTTAAGTGCCTGTGTAATTTGTGGCACAAAATAACATCCGCCACAGCAAATTCCATATTAAGCAACTAGCAGAGGTTAGCCAAGGCAGTTAACAATGGCAAACATCACATATATTAGCACGCATCTCTTCCTGTACAGTACTTCTCTTCTTTCTCAAATCCAAAACACAGACACAGTGTTGCACAGCTGCATATTCTATATCATAATCCAGCCCCAGAAACTCCTGCAGCGAAAAGGGTTATTTGCCAAGAAACATTTTACCCCATGCTGACATCCGTACACAGTTTCATTTGGCTGAAAAAAATAAGTAAGGAAGTGTCTTGATGAACAACAGCTTTAACAATGGCTAGCAGTTCAGTTCCTCATGAAAAATACTGCCACCTGACTGGGTAGAGAACACTTCACGTTAGTAAATATAATGAACACCCCAACTCCACCTGCCCAGGAAGCAGGCTTCAAGATTGATGTAGAAGGTGTAGGTGGTAGGCTGAAGTTGTGTACACAGTCACTCTTTAAGCAGGGAGGATGGATGAACACCGAGAGCTAGCGACGGCTGTGTTTATACTAGCGTGATGAATGTGATTCTGTGGTTCCAGCACATTCCGGCCACCCTGGAATGTCTGAGCCGCTCGACCCTGCTGTGCGTCTCCGCTCTGGGGGTCATATCTTACGTCACCCCCATCTTCCTCATCACCCTGGTGCCCCTCGCCATCATTTGCTACTTCATCCAGAAGTACTTCAGAATGGCCTCCAGGTGTGTGTGTGTGTGTGTGTGTATTCTTGTATGTGCCACACAGTGAGGACTAGAAAACATTTACAGCATGTCCTGCTGAGAGGAGACATTATTGAGAAGTGAGAACATTTTTTTCTGTCCTCATAACTACAAAGGCAGATTCTGACTTAGGCATGCATCGCTTATTGTTAAGACTAAAGAAAGAGCTGCCAGATAGCTCACTCGGTAAAGCGAAGCAGAAGTGACTATCATGTCGCGGGTTCGATCCCTGCCTCGTACCAGCCGGCAGTGGTCGGCTGCTTACAGGGTTGCAAATTGGAAAGGGACTGCCGGGAAGGGAAAGTAATAGTTGCCTTGTTGGTTGCTCAAGCGCCTCCTGTTGGCCAGAAGGGCACTCGTCAGGAAGATTCTAAGCCTGTTCATGTATCCGGTCTCCTCCGCCCTCGTTCTGAACTTGCAAAGATTCAACCAATGAGTGTATAAGAAGTAGCAGGCTGACAGGCGCGTGCTTCGGAGGAGAGCCGCGAACTGTCTACACTCTCCTGAATAGGCAGCAAGGGGCCGCATATGAGCAAGCCTTGTACATAGTTCACCAATTGGGCATTCCAGATTCGGGTGGGATTGGAGATGCCAAATTTAAAAAAAAAAAAGACGAAAGAAAGGCTGTAGAGACACACAAAGAATGAATGGAAGTCAATGTAATGTCCTCACAAGGATAGAGGTACAAGGACATTGGTGTGTCTGGGTGTCAACGTGTACCAGAAAGATAAAGAGCGATTGAGTGTGTTATAGTATGTAGATAAGTTGTGTGTGCTTCTTATGTGCATGAAAAAGAGAGAGAGAGACAGATAGAGAGAGAGAGGTGAGTGTTATGTGTGTGAGAGAGAGAAAGACAGAGAGAGTGTGTGTGTTAGAGTACAAGGCTGCATGTGTGTGTACTCTGAGTGAATCTTTGTGTGCACTTGTTTATGCGGCGTATGTGAGTGTCAGCACTGTGAGATCACATGACCGCAGGTAAGAGCTCTGCTCCCCCACAGGGACCTGCAGCAGCTGGATGACAGTACCCAGCTACCCCTGCTCTCACACTACTCTGAGACTGTGGAAGGCCTGACCACCATCCGTGCTTTCAGGTGCACACGCACACACACACACACACACACACACACACACACACACACACACACGCAAACTACACACACGTACATGCACACATTCATACACATACAGCTTTTACTGCTCTCTCACTACTCTGAGACTGTGGAAGGCCTGACCACCATCTGTGCATTCAGGTACACACACACACACACACACACACACACACACACACAAATACACACACAGATACTGCTCATTACAAGAAAAAGATAATTTCACACATCAGATACTGCTTATTACAAGAAAAAGATAATTTCACCCATCAGCAGTATATTGCTTATTTATCGCGCTGCCAAAATGATAAACAGCAATGGGTATAATTTTCTCCCTGGATACTGGCAAACTATTTAAAACATGCCTGCTGCCTCCTGGGACATTTTAATAAATCTTTTTACCAGCCAAAACATTTAAGAGATACAGTATTTTAGCTTGGTAACTGATATCACATTCCTGTCCAGGTCACATGACCCCTGTCCTCCAATCCACTGCAGGTATGAGGCCAGGTTTAGGCAGAAGCTACTGGAGTACACTGACGCCAACAATATCTCCTCCCTCTTCCTCACTGCGGCCAATCGTTGGCTGGAGGTGCGCATGGTAAGAGCCCGCCCCCTACATAACCCCACTCCCAGAGGTCTGTATGTTAAGAATGAACCCCACCCAACATTCCCGGACTTCTCCACAGCGGGAGCGACAGTCTCAGTTCTCCTCCTTTCAAATCCTGACCTCGAAGTGTATGGCTGCTGACCACTGAATTCTTCCACCATTTTAGACCTCTATTTTCACCAGTGTTTATTAAAAGGACTCTTACTTTTAATGAGTCCAGTGTACATTTAGGCTTGGAAAAGGTTTATCTATGAAAGAATGATAGGTAGTCTCCAGTGTTTCATGCTCGATTACCAAATAAGCACATCTACACCACTTTGATGTTATGGAAATGAGTTGGGAAGATGTATTGTTTGCATTGTTTGCTCGTTGTCCCTACGTCGCCGAGACGTCGTGGCAGGATGTTGCTGGAACAGCAGTCAGGGACATCTTGGCGACGTGGGAGCACTGAGAAAATAAAGCAAACAATACATCTTCCCCACTCATTTTCATTACACCACCAATATGTCTCGGCGACGTATCCTGCTTACTGGGCGGTCTCTGATGCAGGGATCTCAATTTCATATCCTGTCAGGCAGTGGTATCAGCAGGTTTTTTGATCTGTCAGAGCACTTAAGTGCTTTATTTGTTATTCATTGGCTAAAGAGTTTAGCACACTTTATTTCCCAGTGCTAATTTGACTGCTGATCGAAAGTAAATTGCAATGAGGCACCAGAGACTGTGTTCTACACTTGAATCAAATGAACTGAAGTTGGAGGAGGCGTTTTGACCAATCGAGCGTACGGAATGCGTTTTGCTGCCTGAGGCATCTGGAGAAGCGAGATGTTTCAGCACTTCAGTATTCACGCAACTGCCCCTCATCTCTGCAGATACTGACAGTGGTAGCTACCATTAACAAGGTTTAACAGGAAGCCGAAATGATGGACCTTAATCTTGCATAATAAAGCATGCTGGTTTAAATAAAGCTTTCAAATTTTTATATTAAAAATGTTACATTGAGATAATCTCCCTTGTGCTGGATAATTATACGACTGTTTAATTGTAAGTTAGTAAACTAGGCTTCAGTTTGAGGTTTGTTTTGTGTTAAGGTTAAAATTAGGGTCACTTTGAGGGATTTGTAGGTTGTTTTAGATTGGGTTTAAGGTTTGAATTAAGCTTAAGGATGGTGTTAAGATAAGGGTTTGAACTTAGGGTTTGTGGTTAGGCGAGTAGTACATTGGTTCTATTTTTTTTTTTTTTGTCCTCACTAAAAATAGAAATCTGTAAAAGCATGCACACACACACACACACACACACACTTAAACAAGCTACACCGTAACCACTGCCAATTCTCCAGGGCCCGAATTCACAAAGCATCTTAGCGCTAAAAGTAGGTCCTAATTGCTGGATTTAGGAGAAACTCCTAAAAAAAATGGGCGTGTCAGTCGTAAATTTAGGACTCCTAATTATATTTACTAAGTGTTATTCACAAAGCATTTTAGGCCTAAAAGTAGCTCCTAAGTCTGGGAGAGCTTAAAAGTAGCCAAGAGGACTCCTAACTCGCTAAAACCTATTCACAAAGAATCGGAAAATGGCTGCTGCTGTTGAAAGACGGAATGACTTGGAAATTCTGAATGATGCGCAGTTGTTTAAAAGATATCGGATCGACCGTGAAGGGATTTTATTTGTTGTTGACTTGGTGAGGGAGAGAATTATGTCTCCAACCATGAGAAACAACCCAATAAGCCCCAAAATAAAATGTTGGACAACACTTCGTTATTTGGCCACAGAAAAAAATGCAACTTTGCAATGCGGACAATTTAGGGATTTCACAATCATCTGTCAGTCGCTCAATTTACAAACAATCATTGCACTCAGTGAACCCCATATCATCCGACAGTTTATCCGGTTCCCAATGGACATTCGGCAACAACACAGAATCAAACTTGAATTCATGCACACCTCAGGTATGCCCGGTATTATCGGTGCTATTGATGAGACCCATATTTGAATTATTTTTCCGACCCGAGATGAAGAGGAATTTGTAAACAGAAAAAAAAGTTCATTCCATCAACACCCAGATAGTATTTGATGCCGAATACAATATTTTGGACATTGTTGCGAAATGGCCAGGATCCACGCATGCCTCGCATTTTAATGGAAAGCAGCTTATGCCAATTATTTGACAGGGATTATGTGCCTGCGGGATGCCACTTGCTCGGGGACAGTGGCTTTGGTGCTGTACCTCCTCCTGCTATGCATGAATTATTTTATTAGGCTGTTGAGCGAGGGTTACATTTAATAGATCATCATAATAATACCAGCCTATGTCATATTTTGTATACATATTTAAATTGTAGGCTATAAATTACAAACCAAGCTTAGTATGCTTTCCTGTTTAAACAGCCCGTTTATAGGCTGCAATCTTGGACCTCATCAGGAATTGCAGCCCATACCACCGCTTCTCGCAGTCGTCTGTCGTCCGAGGATTTGCTGTTCACCCCCCGAGCCAAATTTCTCTTGCTTTCACTCCAGCACAAACTGGGCCAGCAGCAGTAACTGGTCATAGCTCCAGTTGGGCTCTCGCGTCCTTTTTGAATTTTCATCCATGACAGTTTAGGGCAAACAAACTTGAACGGCTCGTCATTTAAATGATCGGAACATATTCTCATTGGGTTTAAGTTGCCAATTATTGGGGAAAATGACGCGTTTTATTATTGACTCGTTTTATGCTATTGGCGTTTTTACAACTATCTCTTTCCTATGTATGTTTGTTTGCCTAGAGCGTGATATGTGGGGACTGCGCATAGTGCATTTTCGGGAGTGCTCAACATGTTATTAATTTATGGGCCAAACCAGCCGCATAGACTATTTCCTCATTTTTCCTCCATTGGTTGTATGTGGGATATTTTTTCAATGGGCCGCTCTGTCACCAAACAACCAATCACCGTGCTCATTGTCCCAAGACTCGTGCATGAGAATTGACGTCATCTATAGCAACGGAGATTTACTCCCACCCATCTCAGAGCTACTCCTATTCTAGGAGTTACCAGTTTTCTTAACTAAAAGTTGCTCTCAGCGGCTTTGTGAATAACTTTTAAGATTTTACTCCTACATAAAATGTTTTAGCGCGACTTAGGAGTACTCCTAGCGGTAAGATGAGATGGTTTGTGAATACGGGCCCAGATATTCAGTGAACACAGAACTATAGACATGGTGGTTGCAAGTTTAGTTGAAGTGTCATAGCCCATGATTATGTAACTGGACCCAAGATTGTTCCCAGAACACTGAGGCTATGTAGACTGTCCTCCCAGGTCAGTGATGCCATTTGAATATGCTTTTCCTTGATTTGCAATGCCATTTGCAGACACTGTTCTCAGATCAGTGGGGTAGATATGCGCACTCTCTTCACAGGAGTACATTGGTGCCTGTGTTGTCCTGGTTGCAGCAGTGGCCTCCATCACCAACTCCCTGAACAACCAACTCTCCACTGGGCTGGTGGGTCTGGGCTTAACATATGCACTCATGGTAAGAGCTAAACACCTGTATACATGCTACTCTGTGTATGAACTACTCACCTGTTTACATGCTACTCAGTGTAAGAGCAACTCACTCAGTATAAATGCTGCTCAGTGTAAGAGCTACTCACTCAGTATTACTGCTGCTTTATGTAAGAGCTACACACTCTGTATAAATGCTATTCAGTGTAAGAGCTACTCATTCAGTTTAAATCTATTCAGTGTAAGAGCTAATCTCCTGTAAACATACTACTCAGTGTAAGTGGTGCTCTCTCAGTATAAATGCTCTTTAGCGTACAAACTACTCACCTGTATAAATACCACTCAGTGCAAGAACTACTTATTCAGTATAAATGCTAGTCAGTTTAAGAACTCCTCTTAGTGTAACTGCTACTCTGTGTAAGGGCTAATCACTTCGTATAAATTCTTCTTAGGGCAAATTATTCATTAGGTGTAAGAGCTACTCAGAGAAAGATCTGTTCACGATATACATGAAGTGGAAGAGCTACTCATTGGATTAAGGAGCTCCCCAGTGTACAAGCTACTCATTCATTGTAATGAACTACTCATTCCAAGTAAATTTTACGCATTCAAAATACAGCTACTCACACAGTATGACATCAATCACTCCAGACTATTCGCTATAATTTTGGTCAAAGCCTGGGGGTTGGGAAGGCCATGCCATATGGATAACGCTATGCTCCTAAAGCCAGAATAGGAACATGGGGCAGCTAATCTTGCACAGTAAATCAGGGTAGTATTCGCGGAAAAGGCAGCACTTTGGAGGAACTAAATGCTTTACCTCATGGCAAGGATAATTATCGCTATTAAATAACACTGGCATCGCTGTCCGAGTGTCTGATCCAACCATGATAGGAGAATGGTGGCACGCTCCACTACAGGACCCTATAATGCTGGCACATTGCTGTCTTCGCCATTTAATGTTCACCATTATATGAGTGCACATGGTAAAGACTCTTTACTTGTGGTGAGATATACTCACTCATTAAGGGCCATTAACTTCAGTAGGAGTAGGACAGCCTTGGTGACAGATGCCTGTTAGATTCATTAGACTGCTGGTCATCTGCCTAGAAAACTTTATTTACTGTAGACGATGAAAGACATCCGTGCTGTTTATAGTGCTGGATTAGCCTGAAATAAACACCAGGAAACTGAGCAGCTAAACTCCAGCTGACTGCTTTACTTGTTTACATAACTGCTGCACACAGCCATGTCTGGAAAGAGGCTGCATGAATGATGCAGGCCGTTAGCTCACATGAAGGGAGAGAATCTCAAATCTCATCTGCAAGGTGAGCAGTTCTCCTGATTTTCAATTTTCCCCTATGAAATGGACTGATTTAATCTTGGAACACAAGTCCTTAGTTTCACAAAAACAGAGTAATTGTTCTCTGAGGATAAATTCTATTTTAAATTAGTAACCTTACAGAGCTCGGCAGCATGGGTGACTTCAAGGAAGAGATTTCAGGATCCTTCGGCTCATTACAGCAGCACATTTTGCATTGCCTTCCTCATCCTAGCTTTCCTAGCTCCTCCCTGTGGGTGGATGTGAAGAAAAGGAAGAAAGGACTGGGGAGGGGAGTGGTCAAAGAAATATAAATATTCAAAATGGAACTTCCTTCCTCCCTGAAACAGCATATTGCTGTGACATCAACTACAATTACAAGCATGCAGATGTACATTGCCAGATTTACAGGTTATTCGTTGAAGCATTACAAATTCCAGAAAAAATACTTCCGCAAAAGATGGTCTCAACCTACCTGAACCGAGGTTGCCTACGGGGAAGCAAAAGTCAATTTTCGTAACTCATTTCTTAAATCGGGACGCGTATAATGATGGCGAAACTCAATCGATTTCCCGGACTGGCTGAAGAGTGTGAAAGTAGAGTAAAATGAGCCTCCGGAATGAGACTCATGCTGAGGGAGAGAATCCATCAGTGTTTGCCAAGTGCTGGAGGCCACATGCAGTCATTAAAGCAGCACTACTGATATCTGGATGCGCAGCCAAGAGTACTGCTGGTCTTCACACCTCGCCTCTAACTGGGACTGAATTAAAGGCCTTATATCATCCCCCTCTCCCTCAAAGCCAATATCAAGTAGTTATGTTCTTAGATGTCCAAAATAGCGGTCTAGAAATTTTTTAAGCAAAGAACCCCACAAAAATCCATAATCTGTTGGCCACTCATCGCCAATTACTCTGTCCCTTTTGAAGAATGGGTCATTTTGAATGAGTGTCCCCTTCATGAAAATGAGCTTTGCTCTGATTGGCTAGCAAACAGAGGTAAACAATAAAAAAGTTTGTGTAGAGGGCGAGCAAGGCTGCGGGCACGCAGACAGAGCAGGCAGAAGTGAACTATGCAAAACAGGTCCATTTGTGAGGAGGAAGATTTCAAACTGTGTGTGTATGGGGGGAGGATGGCTAAAGTGAGAAGAGTTCTAAGGTCAACCCCTGTGGACTTCACTTGCTTGATATAGTGGAGACAACTGTACAGGTGAACTGATCTGGGAAAAACTATTTTCCATAGTGTGGGTCCTTCAGTCTGGGCCAGGTCAGTTAATTTCTGGCCAGTGGCAATAATCGGTCAATTAACCAATTCGTATGCAACTTTCACATGTTCATCATTATAGATTGACAGAGCACATATGCTCATTTATAGTAACATCCTGTGCACCCCAACGTCCATGTAGCCTAATCAGTCTTTGGATTGTGCTATCATAGTGCATTAATGGCAATATTGGCCTTGTAAACCACAGCTGAGTACCTGAGACAGGAAAAGAGCATTATTACCTCTGCTACAGTTACCAAGGAAAGACAGGAATCAAAATAACCTTTTCTGCAGTTCCTGACTGTAAAGGACAGCACTCAACTTGTTCCTGTCTCTCATACACTCACACACACACACACACACACACACAAATAAATCAGAAACAGGCATGAGCGTGAGTCTGTGGCTTTGTAAGTGTGTGTAAAATTTGTGTGTCTCTGTACCTATGGCAGCTGGTGAGCTGAAAATTAGTGAAGAATCTCTTGAAAACAGTGATCAACCTTGACCTGTTTTCAATCATTAATTTAAAGTAACACTTCGTGAACTCTGAAAACACTCAATAAAATCAGGTGAGGCCAGTTTTCCTTGCGTAGGTAACACAAGAAAGAAAATGTGTCTTTTCAATGCAAAATTGCATTTCAAGCAAGGCTGTTTATTTGTTGATCTCTGTTGCTAATTTTGGCTTTCTTTGTTGTAATTAAACAATCATGAAGCTAAGATTAGATAATGTAGGATGTGCTAAATGCAAACATGGACATTAAAATTTTAGGTCATCTTTTATACAGAGTGAATAAAACATTTTCCCTTTAATCGTTGCAACATTGCATTAAGAAGGCAGCTGTGTGTTTGACTGCCAATGGCTTATTCTCATCATTGGAAAACTTGTTGATCAAAGAAAATGATTGAAAACAGAAGTCTTTTTAGCTCTGGTCTTACATATTGAGAACTGGCTACACCTGATGGTTCTGGAGGTAACATAATGTCAGTTTAAGTAAATGACAGAAAACCGGTCAAGACCAATCATTGTTTTCAAGGGATGCGCTACGCTTCACCAATTTTCAGTTCACCAGCTGCCAATGGTCAGTATATAGTTCGATTACATGACTGAAGGCCACCCCTTGTCCCTCCCACAGGTGTCGAACTACCTGAACTGGATGGTGCGGAACCTGGCTGACATGGAGGTGCAGCTGGGCTCGGTGAAGAGGATCAGCAGCCTGTTACAGATGGAGTCTGAGAGCTATGAGGGGCAGCTGGGTGAGTCTGCATTTTCATTACAGAGTTATCATAACTCGGCCTCTGTTGGCAGGGTGGAATCTATTATATTACATTACAGTTCCAGTTCACAAACATTTAGGGGTTTCATTAGCCTGAGTAAATCAACTGGCTCAGTCAATGAATTTATACTGCTGCAGTTATTATTACTGTGTGTGTGTGTGTGTGTGTGTGTGTGTGTGTGTGAGAGAGAGAGAGAGAGAGAGTAGGAGAGTGTGTGTTTGTGTGTGTGTGCGTAACATGGAGAAATTGAGGTCTGTGTGTGTGTGTTCGCGTGCATGTGTGTCTGTTTGTTAGTGTGCGTGCGTGTGTGTTTGTACCTGTATATGTGGGCTCGTATAGCTATATGTGTCAGGATCATTATTGAGAAACCATAGATGGGAAGAGTACTTTAGGTTGTCAGGACGTTTCTGGGGTGAACCTCATAGAGCATTATGGCTAACTGGTTAAAGTTAGGGTTACTGTATGGTTTTAGTTACGTTTCAATTAAGGATAGGGTTAGGCATTTCGCGTTTATGGTTAAAGTCAAAGTGAGGGGTTAGGGAATGAATGAATGTCTATGGGATGTTCCCATAAATCATGAAAAAACAGCGTATGTGTTTATGAGTGCACAAGTTTTATGTGTATGTGTGTGTGTGTAGCCTTTGCATGCATGTGTGTCCATTGCTGTATAAGTCAACTCCTCTGTTCTGCTCCTCCTCTGTGCTCCATGCTGGGGGGGCCGGGTGTTTTCCTGTGGGTGGGCGTTAGCTGCGGCCCAGGTCCCGGACAACTGGCCCCATCAGGGAGAGATCCAGATCCAGAATCTGAGCGTACGATACGACCCCAGCCTGAAGCCCGTCCTCAAGCATGTCAACGCCCACATCAGCCCCGGTCAGAAGGTGGGCAGGGAATCCCGCAGCCGGACCAGCTACACATCAATATACAGTGGCTTCACAGCAATAAATACAATACTAACTGTATGTGAATAAAAACTTCAGCGATAATGACAGATGAGTGGTATCCTGTGGTAGGACTGTATGGATTGCATTTGACCACAAAATATTCTAAGTCAGGAAAGCAGCACCTCTTAATGACTGTTTATTAATTTATTAATGAAGATGCATCACCTCTTTTGTTTGAGTGAGTGATGGCCCTGTCGTCTCGTGACAGAAGAGTTTTTACTGTGGAATCAAGCATCCCTTCATCTAGCCTGTTTGCAAACAGAGGTATAAGATGCAGGTTCGGAATGTATTAGTGCTCCCTAGTATTTGTAATTCACCTGGATTTGTTAAGTGGCACAATTTTATCACACAAGGGGTAGATTTTTTTTTTTTTTTTTGAAATTATCTGGCTGAGTTTGTAGGTTGATGGAACAACTGCTATTGTCTCATGCCTGGACTGACAGCTTCTGCCGATAACCCTATATTCCACATCCATAGTGATAAACTAATGAAAAGTACTAGGGGTGTACTAATCCCGAAAAAGGTGGTCTTGTGACACCCTTCCATATTCATTGATTTTATGAACAAAATACTCATTTTTCTTTATCCGTAAATCAAATACATTAAGTATTCAAAATAAATATCACTGATGAAGGTTAAGCAAAATCTCAAATGACATTCAGTCTTGAATAGAATTTCTCAATACAAAGCTCAGTTTAGTGCAGCACTGAATGTAATATGTGTCAGTGAAGGTGACCATAATATGATATAGAAATGTGATATAAAATAAAGGTCTTCCTGTAAGTAGTCTCTTCCTTCCGCAGGTGGGAATATGTGGACGAACAGGAAGTGGAAAATCCTCCTTCTCGTTAGCTTTCTTCCGCATGGTGGACACCTTCGAGGGTAAATATTGAGGGTTTACTGAGGCCCTCCCCGACAAGATGTGGGGTGGAGAAGGGATCTTAATCCTTTACTGCAATGCATGATCTTTACAGAAAATAGGCAATCAGTCAGTCAACAGTGCATCTGTTCTCTATTATATAAAAAGAAGAGTTTACAGTACAATTGCTATTTTTGTTTCTTAGACTCAGTCTTTTGGTGCATTTGATTCGAAAACAATGACAGAAATTGGAGACTGTCGGATTTAATTTGCGAAGGCTTGCATTAATCTTGTGCAAACCAAGTAGGAATTAGAAATGATAGTAATAGAAATAATAACTTATAATTAATATCATCTAACTTTGTTAACTATATAGTGTTACAGATAAAGTACTTATAGACAGCGGTAGAAGTTTTCAGCATTCTTATTGTTTCATGTGCTGAACCACTCATTTTGAAGAGGCCAGGCTGGCTTAAACATGGGTTTTGGAGTTTAATGACGAGTCTGACCTGTTCGTCGTTTCTCTTGACAGGGCGGATCATCATTGACGGCATCGACATCGCCCAGCTGCCCCTGCACACCCTGCGGTCCCGATTCTCCATCATCCTGCAGGACCCCATCCTGTTCAGTGGCACAATCAGGTCAGGGAGATGAGTGGGGAGCGTACTGTGGGAGGTGGGGTGGGGGGGATATCATTGTAAATTCTGCACTGTTCACAAGGTCTCAAGGTGGGCTGCAATTTTAGCCTCTCATAAAGATCCCACCCATAGAACGTGATGAGAGACCAAACCTTTCTTAGGGTCTGATATCGTTGGGTGGGAATATTTTGTCCCCCCATATCCCCATCCTGCAAAATCTTTGTTTTTCATTCAGAAGTACATGTCAAAAACAGGAAGTAAAATACTCTGCCAACTTCTGTTTCGTCACTTCTTTAAAAAGTAGTTTTCTTTAAAAATTATGAGGATATTTCTTCATAATAAACTATGGGAGGACCGTTATCCACACACTGCATTTATTTTCCTTACTTATTCAGCAGCAGGTGAGTAACACGTCTCCTCACAAATATACTTTGGGTCTGTTTCACAGACACGTATTTAACTTAAGCCCATACTAAACTGAGTTTTGTACAGAGAATCGCAAGTCAAGCTTTAATTTAGTCCTGGACCAATATTAATGATGTGTGTTTGTGAAGTTGGCCCTTTATCCAGGGACTGTGTCCACCCTCACGATTCCTCTCAGTGTTGATCCGCGAGAATCGGTGGCCATTTTAAGGGCATGGCTCTCTGTCTGTCTCTGCAGGTTTAACCTGGACCCAGAGAAAAAGGCTACTGACAGTATGCTCTGGGAGGCCCTAGAGATCGCTCAGCTTAAGACTGTCGTAAAGACCCTACCAGGGGGACTGGGTAAGAGCAGACTCTCATGAATAGTACCCTGCTTTAGACCAGACGACCCCAATCCCAACACAGAACCCACAGACCCTGCCACTGTAAACGACTCTTTTCACCAGGATGTGAAATCCTCCTGCTTAGCTGCAGTATATTAGATGAACAGCCAGAGATATGCATGATAATTGAAGTTCTCACCTCAGAAAAGTGTGACTGCTCTAACTGCACCATGACTCAGTTTAACGGTGGTTGGGATGGAATAATTTGGCCATTATACAGTATATCCTCACTCAGCAGGTAGCTTTGATATTTCATACAGCAGCGGTGATACATTTCAGACAAAGGTTTTAAGATATTAAAAAACACATTTATAAAAGAGGCGTCTGGTTTTCACAGTAGGAAGTTTTTGCGAAGCTTTTAACTTGCCAATTTGGCCTGAATGTCTGATGTCCAAGAGTTGATATTCAAACAAGTGACAAGACAGAATTCATTATGCTTCCATGACAGTACTGGTCAGAGGCACTCTTTAGCTATAATGGCATCTCTAACAAGGAGAGCATGAAAAAATGCATGGTGGCTGAGAGCCTGAATCAGGATGTGATGCGTTTCAGACGCCACGGTGACGGAGGGCGGGGAGAATTTCAGTCAGGGTCAGCGGCAGCTGTTCTGCCTGGCCCGAGCGTTCGTGAGGAAGAGCAGCATCCTCATCATGGACGAGGCCACCGCCTCCATCGACATGGCAACGGTGAGGCGTGGGGCAGGCATTGGGGCATCCATCACAAAGAGCTCCTTTCAATGGCTGATGCACTGCAATCATCACTATAATGGTTAAGCTATTGTCACTTTTCTCCAGAGGAAATGAAGCATGTATTTCCTCTACAGAGAGCAACTCAGTGGTGCAGTAACATTGCTGTCACGCAGCAAGAAGACACACAGGTTTGGTTAAATTCGGAGCATTAATTGCCCGGGGGAAGAGTGAATGGTGTGTATTTCTGCATCTCGCCCAGTGCCTGCTGAGACAGTGGTTCAGTCCAAGAAAAAGAACATTAGATTTGGGGGGGGCTCCTTCATGCAATACTCAAACCTGAAACTATGGTTAGACTGTGGTGATTATGAAGAGCCGATCTTCCAAATCTTCCGTTTAAAATCAATGTATGGAGTCCTAAAATTCATATGGAATCTACTGTGTCTTTTACTCTGTGAAGCACCAGCTACCAATGACATGAGTGCCTGATGCACCCTTTTGATTTGATGATGAGAAAAAAACTGTAATTCATAGTGTTGTGGCAGTCATTAATGTCCATTCATTAATGTTGGTAAAATACATTCTGCACAATAATTGGGTGCTGTAAAACTGTTTTTCCAGATAGCTCCGCCCTTACCTCCCATTGCACACAGTCCATCTCAAAAGGTCACTGCAGTGAGGGACCCTGCTGTTTGGCTTGTTAAATGTAATTCAAACATAATTTATGTCACAGAAAGAAAACAGCTCTCTTTGCACAGTACAGTAAAGTAATATAACACAAGGGGCTATAGGATATCAGGAATATCTACATGATGCTCTCAATGCACAATACAAACATTCATGATGTGCGACATCCTGGCATGCCTGTAAAACCTATTTGATCTTCTGATTTTTCTTTTCCTGAACACACAGATTTGTTACTGCCTTTGAAAACACTGTGAGCAATAAAATAACACAGACCTCATTCTCAGGAAGACTTGGCTACTCTTGACTGGTGCTGACTGAAGAAAATCATTTAGCAGGACCAGAATTATTGGTTCACAACTACAACCACATGTGAAACCAATTAATGAAAATTCTACCATTTAAAAAATAAAAGCGATATGAAAGGAAGATCGAGTGAAGCAAAAACGCTTCAAAGCCTCAAATTCATTCGATTGCCCAAGATCACGGGCGCTTATCGGACTCCACTTTTCATTCAGAACCTTGGACAGCGCATACATGTGTTAACGTTCATGTCGGCTCAAAAACATAATTTTGTTTTACAGGAAAGTATTCTTCAGAAAGTTGTGATGACAGCCTTCGCCGATCGCACTGTGGTTACCATAGCAGTGAGTATCAGAAACAATTTACGGGCGTAAACAGATATGTTCCAGTTGGTCACAATGTTTTCAATGCGTTACATCATCCTGGTAATATGGTTACATAGCTAATAGCTATGCGCATCTCAGCGCTAGCGAAGTAGAGGGGGCAGGAGCAGAACCGAACACAGGGCTCTATGAAGTTCCGTCGAGAATAATGGACGGGAGAGCGTAGGGCATACGCCCCACGACACTAGTTCTTTTGGGAAAGAATGTTTTTTACTCGTTTCTTTGCGTGGCTAAACACATTCAGACCATGTGTCGCATTGTACCTGTAGGGCCATGAAATTAAAACATTTTACTGTAGATACATTCACTCCTAAAACTAAATGCGAATGTTGAAAAAAAATCCGGTGTATATGGTTTAAAACGCGGACATTTCGACCTAGATTGAATACGAATAAAAACCTGTCATTGTCTCTGCCTTCATCGGACAGAAATATAAAGCAATTTTCTGAAGTGCACGAACAGGGAATGAACGGGGATTTTTTAAGTGGACTTCAATTGATTGTGATTATAGGACACGTCGTCGCAATTCAGCGCCCTTACAAAAGAGGGACAAACACTGATTGTTATTTTTGCTCTGGGGGGGTTTGCACCTTGCGATCATGTGATTTTGCTTCTCTTTCAGCACCGAGTGCACACGATTCTGAATGCTGACGTCGTTATTGTGATGAAGCGCGGCGCCATCCTGGAGTATGACAAGCCGGACGTCCTCCTGAGCCGGGAAGACAGCGTCTTTTCCTCCTTCGTGCGGGCAGACAAATGAGCCTGGAGCCAGGAGCCGAAGGACCTTCGAAGTGCAATTGTACAAGGGACTTTAATTTTTAAACCATGTATCATATTTGTACATAAAATGTTAATTCTTTATTATTAAAATTGCGCGTTCATCAAAACAAATAAGATGGATTGTTCTTGGAAGTCTCATGGGCAGAATACTCCCCAGCACTGGAACTTGATGGTAGCCTCTCACGATATTTCACGCAATGTAAAAGGTGAAAATTCGTATCAAGGTGAATTCTGTTCATACTCTTTTGATCTTCTGATATATGCAGTAATAATAATAATGAAGATATTGACAGTTTTACTGATGCCATATGAGTGTAAAAAAAACATCATTCAAATGTGCAATGAAAAAGACGTAGATCTTTGTAAAACCATACAAGGTAAAAAGCTGTCAGGTTGCATGAAAACAATTAAGTGGGAAATGAGACATGTGAATGACGCTGCAACTATGGGGCAAAAAAGTTATAAGAACAACAAAGGCAAGACGATGGGTCACATGTTCAACGTCTTCCGTCACAATGGGTCGCAAGAAGGAAATGGTAAAAGCCATGTAAAACCATGGCATGTTTTGCAGATTAACACCTGTTATAGATGAAGGCATCATGGGACATACAGTGACACACTGTTGTGCCCAGTTCTTGATAATACACCGAGGAAACCATGTTTTAAATACCTCATTTCTGACAGGGGAGGGGAAGGATACATTAATGCTCAGACAAACGGTCATCAGCTTCCAGAAAACGGCACTCCCTGAAAATCACTGTTTGTAGAAGTTTAGATGCTTATCAGTAAACAAAACGCAAACATCTTACACCAATATTGTGATTACATAAAAATACATTATGGATCATTTTCGCGTCGGAAACATTTAAAGATAAGTGATTTGAGGCAATTCATTACGACTGCATGAGACAAACCTACCCACATCAGGTGCTTCCTTCGTTGCATCATTCTTAGGCATTTGGAATAATAACAGATATAGGTCACAACAATTAGTGCTAATACAGTTAAGACAACTGTTGACAGAAATGAAGACCACGATATTGCTGGAGATGATATTGTGGTAAGTCGAAGCCCTTCGTCAAATATTTGCTTGAATACACAACATACATTTTACACGGTTTTTAATGACCACTCTAACGAGGTCAACATTTCGGACTGCAAATTAATTCCCGTCGTATGTAGGCGTCGAGACTCAGACATTTTGCATTCTGAACGGGAAGGTATTGGCTTTTTTGAGAGCAATGTCATCTGTGACCGCCTTCTAAGGGAGCCCAGCCACGGTTCTCTGCCGCTATACGCTTTAAACTCGCGCCATGCTGCAGTCAAAGGTTCTCCTTCTTCCCAGATAATTTGAACTAATCAGAATCGTCTGTGGTCAGTCTGCTTCGGCAGAAATTCACTACAGCCGTAGGTGTAAGCGCGGAGGAATTCCTATGACCGAGTATAACGGAGGCAAGACTGAGGATTTTGGGGAACGGGACGAGCGTGCAGCTATCCTGTTGCAAGTGACGGGCAGCGCCAGCTGAGGTGAAAGCAAAATCCTCTCCTGGGAGAGTTGCGGCTGGGATCCGGACAAGGCGAGCGACATGCGCACACTTTTAGAAAACTGATGACAGCAGTTTTGTTCGGTCAGCTGCCTTTGGGACCACTGCCATCATGGGAGAGTCGCATTTTTTGAGGAAACGCACAGAGGGCTATCCCGTATCTCAGGAAGCGGTTCTCGTGACGCTGAGGTAACGCGCGTCCGCCCGATGAAAGGAAAAGCGTCTTGCGCGTAGTATGGGAGCGCTATGTTGTCGAGAAAGGGGTTTATTCCTGAAGACTATGTGCTGACACGTTTGGCTGAAAATGTCCTGCAGCCGAAGTACAAAGCAAAGCAGCGAAAGGCTCGCTTTGTGGACAAGAACGGAAGCTGCAATGTGGCCCACACTAACATTCGCGAGCAAGGAAGGTTTCTGCAAGACGTATTCACCACCTTAGTCGATTTAAAATGGCTTCACACGCTCGTAATATTTACTATGTCTTTTTTATGCAGTTGGCTGCTGTTTGGTATGATATGGTGGCTACTGGCTTTTGCTCACGGGGACCTGGACCAGAAAGGAGATGCTTATGTCCCGTGCGTTACCAGCATTCACTCGTTTGCCTCTGCGTTTTTATTCTCTATCGAGGTGCAGGTGACCATTGGTTTCGGCGGACGCATGGTGACGGAGGAATGTGTCGCTGCCATTATTACTCTGATCGTTCAGAACATCGTGGGTTTGGTCATTAATGCCGTTATGTTGGGCTGCATTTTCATGAAAACGGCGCAAGCCAACCGCCGCGCGGAGACGCTGATTTTCAGCAAGTACGCCGTGGTCGCCGTCCGAAACGGAAAACTCTGCTTCATGGCGCGCGTGGGGGACCTCAGGAAGAGCATGATCATAAGCGCCTCGGTCAAAATGCAGGTGGTACGTCGGACAACCACGCAGGAGGGGGAGGTGGTGCCCCTCGACCAAGTAGACATTCAGATGGACAATCCCATTGGGACGAATAGCATCTTTCTAGTGTCCCCTCTAATTATATGCCATGTCATTGACAAAAAGAGCCCCCTGTACCAGCTGTCAGCGGAAACCTTGCAACAAGAGGACATTGAGGTGATTGTAATCCTGGAAGGAGTAGTTGAAACCACGGGCATCACCACTCAGGCCCGAACATCTTACTTGTCCGAGGAGATATTGTGGGGGTATCGTTTTGTGCCCACTGTGACCGAAGATGACGGGATGTACGCCGTGGATTATTCCAAGTTCGGAAACACAGTGAAAGTGCCAACCCCAAGTTGCAGCGCCAAGAAGCTGGATGAAGAGGGTGGGCTCGCGCGGTTTAAACAGGACAACATCGCGAGGGCTACCGTCAGGAGACGGCGTCCATCTTCACAGCCGAGGCAACTCAGCTTTTCGCAATCATTTTGACAAGGGTGACTGTTATTTCTCATTGTTTTATAACACGTAGGCCTAAGCGTAGATAAATTATTCATGGAAACGCATCCAACTAATGGCGAACGAATTTTTATAGATGTTCAATGTTTACTTTAACTTTTATTTTTCGTTTTGCAAGATGACTGTAGTTTTATAGTGTCCCTGCATTTTATACAATCTCTGTACAGGAAACAATAGAAATGTGTATGCACTGCAATGTAAACTGTAAGACACGAGTTACTTTTGCCGGAATGTCTTATTAACTGTGGGATTCTGCATGGAACCTATGAAAAGCATGCGTCCAATACCTTTTGTTTTCAGCACATAGGCCTACTCAGGGTTGACTGACAAATGCGCACAGCTAAAAGCTAACATATGCAACATGTATACAATTATGTTTACAAGTAAGCCTGCAGACACATTACATGCTCTTATATCATTATTAAATGAATTGACATTAATATCACATAGCTACAGGTGAGCAATACCTGACATCTATGCCTTTTCAGAACTGTAAGCACCGTTCTAGTCTGCTTACTCTAGAGAATGGATCCAAAATTTTCTCATGCTTAACTGTGGTGATGTAATATTATCCCCCATGAAACAACAACCTTCAACGTTACCACAATTTTCGGCCTCTCATTGTTCCACATCCATCTATTGCGAAGCACATGAACAGCCATCTTAGTGGATATAGTAAGCAACCGGTGTTAAGGATTCAAGTCGTGCCATGTGTTTGCAGTGCCCTTCAACACAGGCAGATGATTTCACCCATATGTTGCTGGCAATATTTTGGCTGAAGAACTGAAAAAGTTTGCTAATCCAGGTAGTTGGAGGAAATAGTAGGCTTTGGCTTTCTACACCTAGAATTTACAGCTCTCCTATAGAATGCAGAGGAGCAATGCAAGAGCATTCCCTTTGTTGGGGCACTGCTGGGAGGACAGGATCTTGTATTCAGTACATAACAATCAACTAAATCAGTTCCAGTGTTCGGGACCTTCGACTAAGCTGGAATTTTTGGGTTGTAAACTGGTTGCCGATTTTACCATGAAAACTAACCGGCCACCCAAGTATATCTTTCGAGAAAGATGATAAAAACTAAAGCACAACTCACTATGGTGAGAAATATCCACCAGGCAGGCAGCTTAGCTTAGCCAAAGCTCAGCCACATTGTGCTTGCGGCTAAGCTTAAGGCCGGCTTTGGATATGCAATTGGTGTCCAAATACACGCAATATGTTTCTGCGAGGGGTGATGGCGAAGCCAGCTATATAGGAAATACTGGGATGAGGGCGTCTTATTGAGAGTATGAGACACCGTGTACATGTGGTGTGATAGTGGCAAAATGAGGGAGTGACAGAGGGAAGAACTATACTTTGTAAAATGAAAGGGGGGGAATCACACCTGCATTAACATTCCACATATTCATCTAGCATTTGCCTCTTTAACCTCAGGGCTCAGAAGGCAGTGCCAAGGCTGGCACGTGGCAAGGAAAACAAACAGTTTTTCAGGGCTGATGAGGCCACACTGTGGTGGTCATAAAAACAACCATTACCAGCAACATTAGCTCTGGTCTTAATTTCAACCATATTTTGCCATCTCTAACTGTTTCCCAACACCATTTTGTAATACTGCAAAACAAATCAAACAATTATCGAGGTGCAGTTAACAACTTTGCTCCAATAATAATAATAATAATAAATTACTAATTGAATTGCCAAAATTATTATTGATGTTTTGATTAGGAATTGGGTTTCATAAAGATGTTTAAGCAACTGCGAAAAATTAATTTTTTTGAATCTGCTTTTCACCTCATTGCTAACTGCGTGTGCGTGAACTCCACTTACCTCGGATACAGCCGCACTTACCCTCGCGTCTGAGCAGTCAGAAGAACAGTCAGGCCGCTTCCAAGCATCTTCTGCGTGATCAATGTTTGTCTGGTACGACGACCCCACCTGGTGGACAGTACTACGTTCTACAAAGCATTCATAATTTCCCCTATTGACGCAGAGAAAAAAACTAGACCGCGCAAAGGCCCCTTTCTTTTGGTAAGTTGGCTTTAACAACCGGTCATTTCAAAACAAAGCATGTAGCGCTTTAACCAGTTTTTAAGTGCATGATTTATGTGTCAAAATGGTAAGTTCCTGTTGCGCTCTTGGCTGTGAAAACCGTGCAGACTGCAGAAATATGTTTTTTTTTTTTTAATTCTCTAAAACTGTAGTTTTACTGATATTTATAGATAAATATTTGAGTTTTTTTTTTTTCAGTTCACCTGATTCTGATCATATTGGTTATATCCTGAAAGCTTTCGCTTATGTCCTTATTTGATAAAGTGCACCACAGAGAACGTATAACATTTTTTTTTTTTTCAGATTATTTCTGAGCAGGGGTGTTTCCGATGTTTACTATGGGTTTTGCCATGACTGGAAGCTGGCGCCGATATGACCATGACTGAATGCATCAAGAATAGAGCGCGCGCAGTCTAGTTTTTTTTTCTCTACGTCACTGGTTTCCCCAGAAACACGGCTGCTCATGTATTTACTCGTATATAGAGCAGATCAGCAACGATATACACAGGCGTTCAATGTAATTGGGAAACACTCATCTTATCCAATTTTAATTAACACTTTTTGGTTCAGAATTTTGTTCAGCAAATGCGGGACATTAATGACCAATAGTATTTGTATAGAAAGAAAAATGTGAGAAATGTAATAAGTGGCTTTTTGTACGATCAGCTACTCTCCATTTATGCGCCAATTGTTAAGTTAGGTGGATCAAGACACTTGTTATACTCAACGTTGTGACACTAACTCAAGCACCTAACATGGGATTTTTTCAAATTTCTGGCAAATATTTCAATTTCATGAGCAACAAGCATCATGATACATGCAATTTCTCTCAAATTTTGCAGTCCGTCAGAAATTTTACTGCTCTTGAATGGTTAAATGGGATAAGGGTGTCCCAATAATATAGAACCCCAGTGTATATCCAGTGTTTACTCAAATACTCAATGGCCACTTCATTCTTTCATTTAGAAATAATTCAATGCAGTCTGAAGATCACAATCTTCTGAGATTAGTAAGTAGTGAGATTAGTGAGTAGTAATTATTGTTCTGAATGAAATGACATTTTCTGTGGGAACTGACGGAATAACATGATAGCCAATTGCCGGAATATTCAGCAATGCTACTTGCTATGGCATATGAAGTGTGGTGCAAGTCTTCATAATAGCAAAATGTCAGTTGTACCACGGAAAAAGTCTACCAGAATCTCAAGTATATCCAAAAGCATACTTAGTAGGAGCACCATCGCAGTGTTATATTTTAACTTTAAATACTGCATAAATATATCAAGAAAACATGGATCTCTTACATGCTATGAAACGTCTTGACATTAAACCTCCTATTATCTTTGGGGTCAAACTGACCCCATTCAATGTTTATGGTCTCCAAATTCAGTTAATTTTTCAGCGGGATTGTGTCCCAACTTCATGGGCAAAACATGAAATTTACTTCAATGATTTTATTTTCTGTTCACAAGTTTACTTCTGTGTTATGGTCATTTTGACTCCGGCTCTATTGTTATATGAAAGCATCATTGAGATCTTGTTATTGTTGTGTTGGCCAATATGGAGGGCACTTTCTCATATATTTCCCATTCATTTGGCAACAATCATGAAAAACTAAACAGTCACCCTCTAGTCGATAATAATCCCCAAACCCCTAGATGGGTCCCAAAATCGATAGGCTTCGTGACTTTACCACACGCAAGGCCCACGCCAAATATGAAATGAATCGAACGAAATTTGAAGCCTGTAGAGCGCTCACAAGCAATTCTCCATGGATGCAGTGGGGGGCGCAGCGCGACCATCGTTGATCCATGGTGTCCACGACTCGTTGTCCTGGGATACAATAAATACTTGACGTGCAGTATAAGGGAAGGATGGAAGGAGTCTTGTTTTATTTACTGGGCTATTAAGATAGTTTAAATGCCTAATGTGCTTGAGAGAGTGGGAGACACACTTGGGTAAGACTTTGTCACAGTAATTTTCTGTAGATTTTTTGTGGGAGTAAAACTGACCCAAAGCCAAAAAAATTAAATAAATGTCAAGATAAGAGGGTTAAGTATGGTGTATAGGCTTTTGTAATATCAGTCACAAATAAAAATGGCATGAATGATGACAAAGAAAATGAAGAGTGGATTTTTCTTTTTATTAGGTTATAATTCGCAGAGCATAAAATATTAAATTGCTTTTAACTTAGATAATAATTAAAATACATAAAAATGAAAGCCAGAACTGAAGGACCCTGCAAATATTAAAAACAAACTTAAAATAAATAAAAGGAAAAATAAACACCCACCCACAGAGGTGCTGACCATAAAACTATGCTCTCCGACCCCACTCCCTCCTCTCACCTTCCCCCACACAGTCACGTGCAAGCACGCACACACACACACACACACACACACACACACATACAGTGAAACACATGCATGTGCACGCATACTGGTGTGCACACATACTCACTAAAGCACGCACAAATATACTGGTACACTCAAAGCAAGCAAGCAAGCAAGCACGACGCACGCACGCACACACACACACACACACACACACACACACACACACACACAAATATACATGTATACACACACACACACACACACACTTCCTTTAACTCACATAAACCTCCGGCATTATGGTCCTGGGAAAGACTACCCTTCTTTCAGAAAACCAAACCGCGACAGAAAAGGGAGAACTTAAAGGAAACAGAAACACAACGGAGGACCATGATGACCACAATTTAAACCACGTCCCCCCAGCTCAACCTCCACCCCACCAGGTGGCGCTCTTGCCCACGATATAAAGTAAGGGGCATGCTGCTCTGTGAACACTCCAGCAGTGTTTATTCTCATGATTTGTGCTGAAAATAAGAGGAAAGGCAGTAGAGAGGTGCTGAACAGGCCCAGATTACAAAAACACCACACAGGGGGTCTGGAATCCACGCGGGCAGTCCCTGATAAATTAGGGTAATCTGAGCCCCCTCATGCCCCTCCTCCTCTTGTTAGGTAGTAGTGGGCTCCGCCTCTAAAGAGCAGGCTGCATGCTGGTAGTTGTAGTCTTGGGTTTCAAACTCCAGGTTGTAGGCTCTGCGGTATGGGATTTAGTAGAGGTTAATAATCTGGTACTTTACATGAGCGAAGCCAAAGGTGGAGATGATATAGTATATATTTTGGTTTCTTGAGCTTTTCTAGGGTATGCAGCTCCCCCATTTGACACCCAAAAAAGAATGGGAAAAAGAAAGAAGCCCTGCAGCCCGAAGGTAACCAACCCACTTCCTGAAGAACTACAGTGCTGTCGGTTCTTTTCAACTATAACAAAGCACACCTCATTCAACGGCTAGAGAGGGGCTACCCAGTCCAGTTCCTGGTGACCTACCACCCTCCAGGTCTCCATGCCAACCGCAATAAAGCACACCTCAATCAACAGCCAGAGATCACCTATAGGTGATTTTCAAATGCACCAAAGTAGTGTTGAAGTGAGCATTGACAGGATGGCAGATCTCCAGAAACAGGGCTGGGTTAGAACTAATGCACACAGGGATAGCCATCTCGACTGTAACCTCGACCCTGAACATGACCATGACCGTTATCACGGCCCCAGAGACTGGCTGTCAAGGACGCCGCATAGCCGTGTATCTATATAGTAATATAACACTGTACACTAAGCAAGGAGCACCACCATCCTGATGTAGGGAAGAGAGAACCATTGTGCTGGGTGGGGCACAGCCAAAAAAAAAAAAAAATAAAAACAAAAAAAAAATCCAGACCCCCTCCCTCCTCTTCCCACTTCCTCTGAGGAAAACACAAACAAAAACAATCAAAACTTAAAACTTTAGAGGAACTAAAAACAAAATTAAAAACAAAAAAAAAAAAAAAATAATGAACCAAGTCCTGGACAGACAGGTGGTGGTGGTGGGGGGGGCGGGGTGCAGGGGTTCTGAAACACACCAATTCCTGCTGGTGCGGTAAGCCCCTCCTCGCCCCCCACCCCAAACCCCGCCCCCTGCCACACGGTCCTCATAATAGCGGTAATCTGTGTGCGGAAGGTCTCTGAAGTCCTGCAGATGCCAAAGTTGGCTCCGCCCCTTCCAGTCTCCTTCCTCCCCCTCCTCTTCGTCCTATCCCCACCTCCCATCCCCTGTGTGGGCGGGCCTCTCATCTCTCGGTCACGTGGTTCTGTGCCGCGGGCAGAGGGGTGCACAGCGCCTCCGAGAGGTCGTCCATGATGGCGGTCTCTTTGGGGTCCACCAGGTTGAACTCCCGAACGAAAACGATGAAGTGCGTGTAGAGCGTGTTGAGGTGTCCCTGCAGGTCCAGCACTACTGTCTCCTTAAAATGCGCCCAGTAGATGTGCGCCAGGACGTGGAACAGGTACCGGCAGATCTTTTTCACCAAAGACTCAAACGAGTTGGGGAACTCTTTACCTGCAGAGCACAGAGAGGGGTTTTCACGTTTTAATGCCAAACAAGAAAAAGGACACGCTCCCTTAGGAGTTAGCCAAGCAGGTGACCTGTAATTAGGACACACACCCCCTGTAACCCCAACAAGAAAAACATCATTTCAACAAAGACAATAACATCAGAAGAATCTTCATCCCTGGCAAGTCACACAGCTATTGTTTTTCTAACAATAAAATTGATTTAAGAGTAAAATATTGCCAATATCATCAGGCATCAAGAAACATGTTCCTGAAAAGGAATATTTCTCATCCAGATCATCAGTGTCTAACATCTAATATTGACTACATACCCAACTGTGCATTTCTGGGGTAAAAGTAGCCATCTCTCCAAAGCATTATTTATCTTATAAATTTGACTTAAATCGTTTTAACAAAACGTAAAAACGAAATATATTTCAACATTCTCAGGAATTCCGTAACCAATACCGCAAAAGGCAAAGAAAACATCAGCACGTTCCCGATATTATTCACCATCGCTCAGAAAAAAGCAGCACAGCAGTAAGGCACTTGGACACTGACTGTAATTGCAGTTATTCATACAGTAGAGGGCACTCTTGCTCAGATTCACCGAGATGCCAGCTTTCTTGCCTGAACCCCGTACCGGAAAGAATATCGCCCTCTACTGATAGGCGATGATTCTCTCTAAACGCCAGTTTTTTTCCATCGTGCGCCATTCATTTTTGAAAAAATATTACTCTAATATATATGTAACGCTATTAATTCTCCTTTACACATTATGAAGAAAAAAATCTTTCTCCCAAGGGCACCAATCTTTAAATACCACACAGACAGAGATGTGTTTTTTTTGTGTCATTCATTTTGCCGTACATCACTTTTTTTTTTGACAAAGTTTACAAGCGCGCATGTGAGCTTTTGGTAATAATATTTGGCCGTTTTGGGGCTTTAACCAGCTAAAGCAGTTCAGGAGGGAACTGTATGACTTCATGCTCAGATGCTAAAGTGTGTTTCTCAGCAGCGTGGCCATGAAGTTGCCATCAGCTGCACACTTTACCAGTAAAACTAGAAATATTTCAATTAACAGTTATGAATCCACATTTGGACGCTTTTGTGCCAGCACATATTTTATTGGAATATATTGTCCTTTAAGTAGTTCCAATATTCAATTCAATAAAAGAATGCATAGTTTTAGTTGTTTTTTTCTGAGTATTTTCGCACAAAACATTAGTGAGATTTAATCACAGCTCTGGAAATTTAGGCATTTGGGATATTAATTTTACCAAAGTAGGTGATCCTCAATGGATTTCAGCATGGAACGCAACAATTCCCTTCGGCCTGTCTTTCAAGATAGTCACTCTATGATAAGTTTAAAAAGCACTTGGTCTTACAGCAGCGCTAACCATGTTTAAATCAGGTGAGTGATATTTTGTGTTTGCTCATGATTTTTACTTTCCTGAAAATCCCTGCAGTGTGAGGATTTATGTTTTGGGTTGATGTCGTCCAGCAACACAAAATTTAATCTTTGTGAAAATCACTTGTAATTCCAAACATTTGAGCTGTAGCATATTAAATAAATTCATTGCTTAATGTATTATTCAGCACATTAGAAAGGGTGTCTACTTGCATCCAAATTTTGATTTTTAGGCCTATTACATAAATTAAATAACACAATTATGTGAATTCTTAAATTTAAGTCAGTAGAATGAGAATTCCGCAGAAATCAGATTCTACTGAGCAAGTCTTCATCATACTTGCTGGTTCGAGTGTTCTCCCCATTGGCTTCTACTGGTATGGTTGACACCTCTCACTGACACCAGAGGAAAAAAAAAAAAAAAAAAAAAAGATCAAAGTGACTGCAGTTCTCCATTGTGAACACTAGAGGGGAGCGTTCGGCCACACTTACCATATTTTGTGGGAAAAATGTCTTCGTCCGTCACAAGCTTCTGCACCAAACTCATGACGAAGTCGACGTACTGTGGTGCTGTGCACTTTGTCTTCTTCCCTCGCTCGTCATACCAGAAATATATCCTGCGGAAAGAGAGTGCGCTTTTTAAGCCAGGGTACACAGCTACCTGCGTCAGGAGGGTACACAAAAAAGGATCTATTGTGACATCACCAGAAAAATCGCCATTTTAACAGACAATAGAACAGACAGGGGGTGTTTAAATAATGAGATAAGTTGATACCAGAGGTCTGGAATGCACGTATCAGTGTGTGTGGACTGTAATGCACGATGCTGACTGGTGGCTTTGGTGTGGTGGAATTACTGTGTGAAGCTTATTTAACATTTTCAGTCTATAGAGGCTCACACATCACTGCTGTGGAATCCGAAAACAGACCAGGAAACCAATGACAGATTAAACGCATAGGAATTCTGCTGACTGCAAAAAAGTTTTCCCAGAAGTTTTTAAACCGAAAACGAAGGAATGATTGTGTGCCTTTTTCATGACTCCCCAGAATATTTTCTAGTGAATGAGGAACCAAGAGCACAATGTTCTTAGAATGTCCTGAAACATGTGCACACACACAGCCTGTTATAATACATTCAAGGTGACCTCCAAACCCTAAAATAAACTGTAATCTTAACCCTTTCCCCAACTCCAACAATAACCTTAATCTCAACTGACAAAATCCCTGAAATAACCCCTTTTTAAACCTTATTTTGACACTTGACCTAAAACAAGAGCCCAATTCTAATATCAAACCTAAAACCAGGCCTAGTCCCAAGTATAGGTCTAAATGTAACCCAAGATCAATCAAGCCTGTTCCTCATGAAGACCACAGAAAGTCCCAATCATGCTATTCTTTCAGACTTTGCTATACTCCTGCGGTCTGATAGTGCCCAGAAGACATTTTTTAGTCGTCCTAAGTAAAAAAGATGAATCACAAATTTAAGGGGATCATCTTCAGTCATCAGACCCGTGTTTCTAGGACAGAGCAGCAAGTGAAGCCCCGAGCTTTAACCCCCAGCACGGTGACAGTGTTTCCCATACATTGACGAGATTATGGCACCCTGCCATAATCTAATTTACCCCCTAAACAGAAAATCATCTCTGTTTAAAAAAAATTGGTCTGCCACCACACATTACTTGTTTGTCTGTGGGAAACACTGACGGTGAGGTCCGCCGCAGTCTCAGGGGCAGCGAATCAGCACCCCGACCTCCATCTTCGCCATCATAAGGAAAACGATTGTCTTAAAACAACAACCGCAGCGCCTTTTCAGCCCTGCTGCTGCTCAAATGCATGCTGGGTAATGCAGACATCCTGACCAGCTGGTCGGGGGGATGAGGTCATGGCTAATGCCCAGGAATGCAGACTGCAGAAGGGATTGTTCACACAGCACCCCCCCCACCACCACCACTCCTCCCACCAATACAAACCCCACACAGGGAAAGCTCACAGCCGGCATTAAAGCATCTCCAGGTGAGTCACTGAGAACGAGAGCTGGGGGATGGGGGATGGAACAGGAATGCATCTCACAGCCCCCCATCCCCACAAAAAAAGCCACAAAAGATTCTGACCACGGCCTGTTTCTGGGAATGGGTGCAATTAGATCAGCTGTTCTCTAAACCTCCAAGAACATGCTTTTCTATGAAAAGAAACTGAGCCAAAAAAAAGCTACATTTTCTCATTTCAGGACACCATCCCAATATATTCAAAAAGGTCACTTTAATATTTTTCAAATAGAGTTAAATATAACGTTTAGGAATATTTTCCCAGATTTACATATAGGCGTTAGAATAACATTCAACCAGGGACCCCCTACAGTACGATCAGGGACCCTAGACTCTCCTGGCATTAGCAGGACTCCCATTTCCCCCTCCAATCACAGAAAATGATGTTGCACTGCGGCTCCCCCGATTGGTCCATTCTTATGGGCCCCAAGGGAGGTGCTGGAACCCCAGGAAAGAGCACCTGGTACCAACCTGCAGTTAAAGCAGCTGTGCACACACTCTGGAGCTGTGTGTGTGTGTGTGTGTGTGTGTGTGAGAGAGTGTGTGTATCGAGAGATTATATTCACAGGGAGATCAAAGGTACACCTGGGCAGCCCTGTTCTGCAGGACCCACAGGTAAGGGTGGTTGGCATCCTCGGTTTCCACTGTGTGTGTGTGTGTGTGTGTGTGTGTGTGTGTGTGTCTGTTTGTGAGTGTGCGCGCACTTTGACTGCACTATTCCCTTAGTTCCCACATCTCCTCAAATCACAGAGCAGGATACCGCGTTGTGCTGTTTCTGATAGGTTCCCCTTTTATCTATAAGGATAATCTCGGAGGTCGCTTACCCCTCCACAAAAACCAATTCTGGGGCGAGAGGCTCAAGACACACACACAGCTAACAGTGAACCCGGCTCCACTGACTGGTCCACTGGATGAGTGAATTTAATGGGGAGACCTGCAGTACGTTTCCTCACTAAGGAAACAGTCAAATGAGCTCTGTTTAAAACCACACAGCCAAGAGACCCAATCAAACTGCCCTGTAGGTACAAGAGCTGAAGTTCCCAACCCTAGTCCTGGAGATCTGCAGTCTTTCAGAATCTCATTTCTACCCAGGAGAAGACAAACTTCAATCAGAAGTTAGCTCCTACTCCCGAGTCCTACAATTTAGAAAATTGAAATTTGCATTAGAATGAAATTCTAATGTTGCGCGATAGTTGTCGGATCACAACAAACTAGGTTGAGAAGCCCCGCAGTAGGGACTACAGTCCATGCTCACTGTATTTTCTTCAGTCACAAGTGAAAGAAAGTGGTTATCAATAAAACAAAGTTCTTTTTTTAACCCCAGCTCAAATCGTTTTAAGACGAGACTTCCTCACTACGCAAGAACCAAGAGGAGAGTGGGAAGGAACTGTCAGAGCGCCAGTTTAGTGAGCTATCACCTTCCACCATGCCTAACTCCCAGTGACGCCCTCTGGCAGTCCTGCGGTTTTCCAACAGCCAGATTGTCTCGCTGGCTAGGAATTGCAGTTTGTTGGCAGCCTGTTTGTTCTGCGCCATGCAGTCCGTTTGCAGTTCTGACGGGGGCTCATCCGGTATCTGGTTCTTCTGGCTCCACGGGGAGCTTGTTCACAGAGGGATTACCAGGGCCTTGGACAGGACGGGCCAGTGGGGATTTAGAATGAGCAATTTAAGTAAAACCACTTCCCCATTTCACCTGCAGGGCTCTAGTGCAATCCCTGTGTAATGTCAGCCACAAAAATCATGTCTCAGCACCTCGGCTACGCCCTCCATTAGGACAGATTCTTTCATTAACGGCAAATACTTTCCCACATTGTTTACAGGATTAATATGTTGCATAACCTGCAGCTGCATGTCAGCAAGTTAGATGGCTTTTTAAAATAAATTACACTTAACTTTTGCAGTCAACGGTGTCTTATACATGGACTTAAAAGCTTCTGAATATTTCCTTAATTTTGACGCTTCTATGGTTCTTAGTCATTATCGAAAGAGACACGAGCATGATGATGTCGGTGAGCAGGGATTCTGGAAGCTTCTACCTGCACAAATTTAAGGGGTGCAATGATGAGTTGTGCTAAGAAAGTGAGGTTTCAAGCACCGCGATACAATGCAGGAGTGTCCTGTCCCATGCACAAAGGGTCTGTATGGGGACAGGATTTTATTTCAGCCCAGCTCTATGACAGGTTTCCATTTAACAGATGCTGCTTTTCAATCGAAAGTTCAATAAATACAATCAGACATTAATGCTGGGTAAATGTATTCAAATTAAACAATACTTGGCACGGACACTAGCCCACTGTCAGATAAGATTTAACAATCCCACTGTAGAGCTGCAATGAAATTCCAATTAAACTTGATACTTATTTTTCCCAATAAATCAAACAGTTTCACCCTCGGCAGCGCGATACTGAAAGACTGAAATGGGCCACACAAACGGTGACGGCAGGCGACACATGTGCGGTACAACCTCAGCGATTTAGCTAGAGGGCAGTTCCTGACAAGCTCAGATAAAAGCTCAAGAGGAATCCTTCATTCAGGCTGCTTCAGAGGAGTCAGAACAATGTGGCCCCGACCATCGCCCCCCCCCCCCCCCAGTCTACCTGGCAGCCCAACACAGAGAACAGGCTCTTTAAAGGAAAGGTATGGAGCCTGGAGTCTGTTTCATCTCACCCTCCACAGTCTTTCCAACCCCCCCCCACCCTTCCTTTTACCCGCATCCACATATCAAAGCCAGCCCCCCCCCACCAAGCACCGAGCTCCAAGCGATTACCCACAACACCATGTGTCATCAACTTCACAGAAGCCAAGACTACCAAGAGAACACAGTCAACAAACTAAGTGCGTAAGTGCATTCTCCAAACCCCGCGTCTGCTCATAGTCACACAGAGAGCTTCAGTAATCCATCTCAGGAGCGGTCTTTTTTTTATTCAGTTAAAAGTTCTCCCCAAGTAATCGCCCGTTTCGCTTTATCGAAGAAGCAACAAGATACACTGATGCCATTGGAGTACATGAGACGAAGGATTTGTGATGATATCACCAGTAATTACCAACAGTTATTCATTATTAATAATATTTATCAATCATTAATTTATTCATTATTTATTGGAAGCCATCGGTGAATAATGCTTTCAACCTGTCTGTCAGGATAAAGTGGAAGAGTAAGGAGGGAGTTTGCTCTCCATTAGTTTATATAGGAGAACGATAACGGGGAGTTATTAACCTGTCCAAAGTGCATTCCTGCCTCTTACCCAACGCCCTCCCGTGACCCTGACGAGAAATAAGCGAGTGAGATAACTAATGCATGGATGGAGTGATAATGCAGGCTCTGTCTGGTGTGCGTGTGCTCGGTCAGAGCGCGTTGCCCGTGGAAACGCCGCTGTACTCACGTATTGCAGGCCGCCGTCATGGCTTGACACGTGTCCCCTGTGCAAAACTCTGAGATTGTGCTGTACTGCAGGTTTATCAGATTGAAGAATGTCGTCGCTGGAGGAGAGTAAAGAGATGGGATGAATATTATCAAAAGGAAGAAGTACAGATAAACAGAAAGAGAATGAAACGGTAAGAACCAGCCCTTACGGCTGTTTTATACTTCTGCCTGGTTTGTGTAAAAATGGTTAGCAACCTGTGGTCACAAACTCCTCTCAGACAATGATTGAATGGTGATCAGATGCTAGGTAATGGTCACTCGAGTAACAAATTTTTAACAGCAAATGTTCAGCAATGTATTTTCAGGCTAACTAAAGATGTTTGATAACACTGGAATACTTCAATGCATTATTATTATTATCATAAATTATAAATTATACCAGAAATGCAACCCGTGTGTTACAAATGTGCAAGCATAAATTCTAAGTCAGTTTTCGAATGTTGCACAAAAACAAATCACCAAACTACGTGGACTATGCAGAGGAATAAAACCCTGAATTCCTAACTGAAGGAGGTCAACTGTCTCCTTCCTTCACACCATGAAGTGCTACACATCAAAACCAAACTCGCATTCACATACGCGTCGCTGATGTAGGCCTTAATGATCGAGGCACGCCATTAGAGTGGGGGTGACAAGGTTTTATACATGTCTCTTGCAATGCTGAAAATCTAACACTCACCACTCGAACTAAAGCACTGCAGCTAGCTGGAGTGGACTGCTACAAAATATTACCCAAATCATACCAATGATATATACTAACGAAACCGGTCTTCAAAAACAGATCAAAATTGATCTCGCAGACCGATCAAACTGCCAAAACAGGCTTTCTTTGAAGAACACCACCCATCAAGAAGCCTTTAGTTTCACCCCCATCCTCAAAGCAAAGACGCTGTCATTAACAGACTGCTCTTAAAAAGCATTCATCTTACACGGGTGTGCTGTTAGCACAAGCCTCAGCATGAAGGACCTTTTCAGCAGCTCCTCTCTCAGTAAGTACTTAATTGCAGCCGGTAATAAAACAAACACGTTCCCTGAGTAAATGAGCCTGCCAAGCGCAGCTCGAATTACAGACGATTACGCTCGAATCAAACTTCACTTCAGCCCTTTACACTGAAACCGCAAAAAATAAAACCCTCCAGCTTGGTTTTAACCTGCCTAATCCTCATTTTATACGGTGTTATGTAAGCACAAAAGAAGAATCGACAGGCCTTTGTGACAAACACCTGGCTTTCAAATCTTTTTCAAAACAAGCACAGAGACACCAATTCAACAAGTAATTTTGCAAACTTCCAAATTCCTAGAGTGAAGCTGAAATAAAGTGGCTAACCCTGTACAGTAAAATCAGACAATTCTTAAAGGGGCAGATGGCTTCATACAGTACCATTAGCTCTAGTTCTTAAGGGGGCAGATGGCTCAGTACAGTAAAATTGGTTATAATTCTGACAGCGTCAGATGGCTTGTGATTGCAAAATCAGCAGTAATTCTTAAAGGGGCAGATGGTTTGATGCGGCAAAAGCAGTAGTAATTTTTAAAGGGGCAATTAGCTTGGTACAGTAAAATCCATTGTAATTCTTATAGGGACATGAGGCTCAATACTCTCATAAATTGTAATTCTTAAACGGGCAAATGGATTGACAAAGTAAAATCAGTCAATTTTTTTTTAAAAGGGGCAGATGAACAGGCAAAGTAAAATCAGTCATTTCTTAAAGGGGCAGATGGATTGGCAAAGCAAAATCTATCATAATTACTAAAGAGGCAGATTAATCAGAAGTGTCGCACATTCCTCTTAAAGGGGCAGGTGCACGCATGACGTACTGTTGCTGGCCAGCCATTCGTTGAGGTCTATCTCCGGGGGAAGCACCACCAGCTCCTTAAGGTCGAAGTCAACGACCCGTACTTTGGTGTACTCCGGCTCCAGGTAGTGCTTCTTCTCCTCAGCCGGTGGCTTCTTTCCATTGGGCTTCGTTTTCGACTTCCTGAAAAACAACCAATGGGAGGCCAGGGTTAGAGTAGTGAGGGGCACTTATCCAATAAGTTTCCACGAAAGGCTCATCTGAGTTCACGCCCCGACTACCACCTTGACCAGGTCAGGAATGCAATTAGCAGCCCGTAAACAACCCACACAGACGTACGCCATAATCCCATCAGATAAGAGTTCAGAAAGCCATGGAGATACTCAACTCTGACACAACCAAGTTCCCCACCTCAGCACACACAATTAAGGGGCGGAATAAGGGCCTCCTGATGAACCAGGAACATCAATATCCCTGCTGTACACTGGGGAATTGCTTTGTGTACACTTAGCATTTACCGCCACAGGAAATGGGGCACTGTTAGCAGTTTATTTGTTGTATGACCACGTTGGCATGCCGATGGGAGGACTGCAGGGTGTGCGTTCAGCCCGTCTCTCACTGTGATGAGGGTTACAGACAGGGCTGTAATGAGGGCTCCCCCCCGCTTCCGCTACAAAGCGATCAAACTCCAGTTCCGCGCCCTAATATTACCGCTAACACAAGGCCCTTGTCTCTGCCTTTTTTGCTACCACTTGCTATTTTCAGCACCAGAGTGTGAAGTTACGCCCTCCCTGGCCCGTGCCCCGACAGCCCAAAACACATCACCGCCTCCCCCACGCTTTTATGTGCCGGGGGTGGAGGATGCAGCCCGTGGGAGAGACGACAGACAGCTGTACTGAGGCCTAATGAAGAGACTGGATATTCTGGGTTCAAACACTAAAATGCTTCACAAGGCTGGAAATTCAGCTACTCCGAGCACCACACTTTACTAACCATGTGAGGACCAAAAGGGTCCACTTTTTTTTTTTTTTAATGGCACTATTATCTTATAACTGCAATACTTGTTACACAGAACTACACTACACATCATTAATGTGAATAACACCGATTCGATAAAAGTGATAAGTAACACTCCACTGATGTTATGTTGTGCTATAGTAATTACAGCATGAAGTTGCATCCTATGAGAAGGCATCAAGAAAAAAAATCTGAAATTTCATGACACTTTTTTGACTTTTTGCTATTATTTGTTGTATGTACCTAAAAATTATTTGATGACAAAAAAATTAGTGATTCACCCATTAGTTTCAATGGAATCATATACAAAGTAAACCACTATCGCAGATCAAGTAATAAAATAAGTGCCCAACTTTAACAACCTACATCTCAAAATCACGAAGTGTCATGAAATTTCAATTTTTACCCGATGTGTTCACATATGCACATTAATGATAATTTTTGAATGCGTTACAGCAACTGGCAAAATACACAAATTTACCATGATAAAGACATAAAGACCAAAATACAACACCACTACGAAGCAGAGCTTTATTGTTGAACAATATTTATATCATCACATAAGCTCACGTGGACAGAGTTCAGGGAGCATGTGCTATGTGCGGAAAGCTCTGTGCAGGCGGAACATACTCAGGAACCTCGCACTGTTAAACGACCTCTCTGGGCATTGTAGGTATGAGAACGAGCACTTGCCGTTCCCCTCCGCGATGCCCCCCGGGACCCTGAAAAGAACATTCCGCCCTGCCCTGAGGCCCGTCCAGCCAGGGGTTAGCTGGTCCTCACCGAAATGCGCGTCACAGAGAAGACATATATCAATACTGCCTTTTCACTCTGGGTAGGGCAAAGACCTCTCCCACCCGTGTTGGGACTGGGCCTTTCAAAGACGGGGTTCAAGAAATTGCCCCCCTCCATTCAAAAACATCATGGTAGGGTGCTACTGTCCAGGACGCAGGGGTACAGAGGAGCGTTTTGTGAGTTTATCGGGGGGGGTTAGGCCACCCCAGGCCTCGTAAAACAGACACACCCCTGTGTTCAAGCTCGGAGGGTATGGAGGCTGTGTACACTGAGGGAGCCGAACTTCCCTAAACAAACACGCACGCACACATACACATTCAGTCTTCCCAAAACAAACAAAAGCACTACCAATCTACAGACGCATGCTCACACACCTCTTGGGAAGGCATCTATGGACACAGCAGGCGTTTGACATGCGAAGAGGAACAACACAAACGCAAATCGCACGCACGCACACAAAGACAAACAGACGCACATGCACACGCTTGGACAATTAACCCAGAAATTAAAAATATACTGCACAGCCTACAAAGAGCCGAATTTAACATCTTTCATACGTTCGGTTTCTACTCTGATGCAGGTGTATTTATCGGCCGAAGAGGCCTTTACAGAATTCTCCTGTATTTCACAGTTTTTCGCCGATTTCTCCAGCACAAGGCCTGTGTAAATACAGTACACCCCCGCAGTGTTCCGCCTCATTTCCGCACCTCCCGCCCCTTTGGGCCCGGAAGACTCTGCTCGACCTCCAACCCTCAAGGGTCAGCAGAATGCTTTTCTTCCCTTGTTTGAGGTGTTTTACAAACACTAAAGGGTAAACGGGAGCACTTCACAGCTGCCAGGGAAAACGCACAATGCACACACACCATGCACACAACACACACACACATAATAGACCTGGGGGGGGTGGGGAGCTGGAAAGATATGCAGCAATGATCAATGATGTTTAAGTCATTTACAGAATTATCTGTTTAAAAAAAAAAAAAAAAAAAATCCTTAAAAGCTTTTACAGTTTATAATATGAAACAAAAAAAAGTATGGGGAAAGAAGGGGATGAGGGGGTGGGTCTACAAGGCAAGGGCAGGTTCCAGCGGTTTTGATCAGAACCCAAAAGAACTCCTGACCCAGCCGTCGCCATTGGCGGATCAGTGTAACTGAGCAGGTATGAGCCTCCTGCTGCCCCAAATCCACAGCAGCACAGAGATACTGACTCCAGCGCACAGAGATAACGGAGCTCCTGTCCTGCCCCCTACTAATGGGATGCCACAGCTGGGGCCGCTGGTGGGGGAACTAGCTAGATGTGGACCCAGTCATCTCAGGGTCGAGTTCATTCCCCCAATCAGGAGTTATAAGCACTCAATGGAGTTCAGTGCCTCTAGCAGGCACAGGGAAGTATAATTAGTTATTTATTTAGTTGTTTAGTCTCCTATGGCCAAAAAGAAGTCACTTATTTTACAGCAACCTCATACATTCACTACACCCGTATTATGCCAACTGCCTTTTATAAAAGTCATATGGTTGACTCAGTCATTGGTTCCCCAAACAACAAAATTATGCCACGATGTGTCTTTCATGTACAAAAGAGGGAAAGGAGCCCCATTTCAAAAGGAAAGTTTTTTTTTTTTTTTTAATTAAACTTGGTAGACAACTAGAAGACCAGGTACAGGCTCATTGGTTTTGTAGAGAATTGTATATGGGAATCTTGCCTGTCAGTCATCGGGGGGGGAGCATTGGAGGGCTAAATCCTGCAGACCACAGCATGACCACGCGTGGATCAAACAGCCTCAGCGCGGCAAAGGACGATGCAACTTTGGGGTTAACTCTGGATGAAGGAGAGGGGTGGGGATTGCCGGAACATTCCACAGGGATTAGGGCAGGCCTCTTCCTCTCCCGCGAGTCCTGTCCTGTCCTGGCGCATTCGGCACTTTTCACTTACCTTCTGCGGCTTCGAAGCTCGGCGCCGCGCGCCGTGGACCCAACACCCTGCATAGGGCACCCGACGATGCAAACATCTAAGAGGCACTCCCGAGCGTTTTCGAAGAACCCGACAACACTCAGCCGCCAAAGAGGACTCTGCTGCCAAACATTCCACAGCGAGACTACAATCGGCAAGCATCCAGTCACAGTGTTAAGAGCGTCAACTGACCCAGTTACCGCGCTAATAACGTCAAATGACCCAGTCACCCCGGTAATGACGCCAATTGGAACAGTCATCCTCGTAATGACAACAAATGGACCAGTCTCGCCGTTTATAGTGGGAAAGCACCGAGTAAGTCATCTCATTAATAAAGGCAGACAGGCAGAGACTTGGGCACACAGGCAAGGCAGGAGAGCAGGGTTCCAGCAGGAGCCATTTCTCTTTCCTGCCTTTGAAAATGGGCTTCAAGTGAAACACTGTGGTTGTGTGGCCTGGTCTGCCCTCCCCAACCGGGTCAGAACCAAACCCACAAACACCAGCCGCCTCAGGGCCTCCACCACAGCCTGCAGTCCTGATGTGGACTCCGACAGCACCTTTTATGGCCACGAGTCCCGTGTGAAAGACCATTACTGTGCAAGGGGTGGGTACGGCCACTGGCCAGGTCGCACCCATTTCCTAAAATAAACTAAGGGCTCAAGAATTTGACTAATACTGCGCAATTTTTGGGAAGAATGAGAGGAAAAAAAAAAACCCAACAGGAAACGACCTCAGCATACAGCGAGCCTCTGGGAAAACCCAGCCAGCCAAAATGCTCAGACTGTTAAATCGGTGATGAAAAACAAAGATAGCGATAAAAGGACAGATTGCCCGCACCCCCCCCCCCTTCTGCTATTGCCCCTGTTAATCCCTGTGCTGCAGTCACCAGACTCTGACCTGAGTGTACTCAGCTGCTGTAGAAGTTTAAAAAGTGAATCAGAAGTGCAAAGGATTCCACACTGCAAACAGGACCACAGCCACATCTGGCCACAGAACAGCTCTCCGGCACAATCGCTCATGCATAAAACCACAAGCGCCAGATTTAGTCGAACATAATACAACTTACATGAGGGAGAGAGTGACAGATAGGACAGAGGAGGAGAGAGTGAAGGGTAGGCCAGAATGGAGGAGTGAGAGTGATCTGACGGTTCTAATCCCCTGAGCGGCTCAATAACAAGCCACCATCTTCCCTTCTGGACACATAGAGGGAGAGCGAGCTAGGCTTCTGCATACAGAGCGGTAACTGCTAATGCTAACAAAGAGCAGGTCACCACACCAACCGCTAACTATCGCTAGGAGCAGGGCTGCACATCAAGCGTTAACCACTAACGCTCACGAAGAACAGGGCTACGCACCAAGCGTAAACCGGCAACACTCACAAAGGACAGGGCCACAAACCGAGCATCAACCTCTAACGTTCACAACGATCAGTACTATGTACATGACGTCAATTCAATTGCTAACACTCACAAAGCTCAGGGCTACGCACCAAGTGTTAACCGCTAACGCTCACGAAGGACAGCGCTACACACCAGGTAATCACAAACCTTGACAAAAATCAGGGCTAGCAACAGGCAGGAACCACTAACACACAAAGCTTATGGCTATGCACCAAACGTTAACCGCCAACGCCCACAAAAGGACAGCACAAACCTTGACTAAGATCAGGGCTAGCGCCAAGTGCTAACCGCTAACGCACACAAAGATCAGTCCTGCACATCGAGCATTAACTGCAAACCTTCACCAAGGCCAGGAATACGCACAGACCATAAACCACTACTGCTCACAAAGATGAGGGCTACAGAGCGAGCCATTCCTGCAAACCTTGACAAAAATCAGGGCTGTGCTTTGAGTATCAACTGCTAACGATCACCGTGATCAGGGCTACATACTGAGTGCTAATGCTCACTAAGATCTCTCAACTTAAAGAGCTGGGCAACATACCAAGTATAAACCCCTCAACCAGACAAAACAACTAAGGGAGGCGTAAGTGGAGATTATGTGCAGAAAGCAACTGAATGAAAGAGAGAGGGAGAGAATTATAAATGTCAGAGAGAGCCGGAAACAGCAGGGAACAGAAGGCATGAAAGAGAGAATAAAAGAGCAACAGAACAAAGGACAGCCGGAGTAAAAGACATTAATTGTCAATATCAATTCACATGTACCGCCCCCCATGAATGACGCTGATTATATGCTGCCGGTATCACAAGTGAGACAAGCCACCAGGAGGAAAGAGAGGAGAGACAGTAAAAGACAGGCCAAGGGGGAGGGAGAGAGAGCGAGAGAGAGAGGAGGGAGAGCCCTGTGGAGGCTTTGACTCGGGTGAACACGGTCCAGCGGAGGTTAAGGCTCTCCTCACAGGTGGGACAGCAGGTGCCCCATGAAGAACAGCTTCTCCCTCCATTAACTGCCGAACACCTGCCACCTTCTAAAGGCCAGTCATTATGCGGGTCTCAGCCCTGGGGGAGGGGCCTGACAAGCAGAAAAGCAGGTGAGTGAGGGGGGTGGTGGGGGAGGGGCATGGAGGTTAATTTCAAACCAATGCGGAGTGCGGACCGCAGAGCTTACCCCATATAAGAAGCGTCAATGTCATTCCAATGTCTCAAGTCCTCCAACACAAGGAAACGTTGAAAGACGAGCAGCAGTCAAGCAAAGCGCCGCATTCGCTATGGACCATAGCGAGAGCATTTGATAGCTAAAGAAGGATGTAGCTTGGACAGGGGGATCTGCTCAGTCCATTTACTGCAGCTCTGTATTTCTCAGAAAGATAACCAGCACTCAAAATCAGGTCCAAACGAAGGACAATTTAATAGACATAAAATGCACAGAGGCAGCAAGTGGACGTTTCGACTCACAGGTCTTTTTCAACGTATGTTACATTGAAAAAGACCTGCGAGTCGAAACGTCTGCTTGCTGCTTCTGTGCATTTCATGTCTATTAAATTGTCCTTCAATTGGACCTGAGTGTGAGTGCTGGTTATCTTTTTGAGAACTGCTGTTTTTTCACCGTGCACCCGAAATCATAAGCGTTTTTGAGCTGTGCATTCTATTAGGTTCAGTGGGACTGCATTTTTTTTTTTTTAACTGCAGCTCTGTATTCCCAGTTCATCAGCGAGGGGTCAGCCCAACATCCTATTCAAGCGCACACTTTTAAAAAAGTATTGGTGCTGTCAAATAAATTGACTTTTTTTTTTTTTTTTTTTTTTTTTTATACTAAACTGATAGGCTATGCATTTTCAAAAAATCATCACGTTATGTGCCAAAAGTCTCTGTTGATGGCGTATGGAAACGCAGACTGAACTTGGCCATCAGAGCAGGTCCGGGGTGGGCCGTGAAACCAGGCAACCCTGGGATTTGGAAAATCCAAACCTGGCAACCCATCACCCGAGGCTACAGTAAAAAGTGCAGCGCACTGGTGGAAACGAGCGACTGAGGCAGCATACATTTGGCTGCAATTAACTCAAACGAGGCCCTTTAATGGTGTGCAGGAAGAGTGAGGTTTAAAAATGGGTCCCCAGAAATTCCGAGACCCCGAGGCAGGTGGACTGCGTCATGGGTCCATTTAATTCCGCTAAATGGAGGCAATTTAACAAAAAACATTCTGGAAAAAGACTTCACACTCTCACAGATGCTAGTTAAGAGTTTCTTCCAGCTTCATTTATGACTGAACACAGAACAGACAGACAGGTAGCATGGGAAGGGAAGGAGGGAGAGGGAGATGGAGAGGGAGAGACAGACAGACACAAACAGACAGACAGACAGATGTGCTATAATGGTCAGTCGCCAGATTCCAATCCCTGACATCGCTATTCACAACAATTGGACAGTGCTCTATACGCTAGAAGCACCCCTGATAATTTTGTTTAATTCAATTGCAATAAAGGCTGCTCGTCATAGTAACAAAAGGATCCATTTTATCACGCAGTTTCATCAAAAACACGGCTAAGCTACCCAGTCCTGTTTGACAGCTCACCTCCACTCCCACTGCCAGGCAAACTCCAACAAGCCAACAGAATTCCAGCGGCTTCTCTGACGCAAGAACAACTGCCGAGATGCCAGGGAGCCAAGAATAATCCAGATTCCTCGCTTTATTACGGTGTTATGCAATATCCCTACAGCGCCTGGACACCGTTTTTCTTGTAAGCAATCCATTTATGGAATTTTTTCACGCCACAAGACGGCGGTCAGGACTCCCGCAGTTCCAGGCTCCAGATTACAAAATCGTAACCTTAAACGGGAACAGCGTCTTGGAAAATGGAGGCTTGACTGTTAGCATATGGAAACAGTCGGTTTAAATGCACATCGGTAACAGATTGCGTCCTGAAAGGGATGATGTATGGAAATGCATGGATACTGGAATAGAAACTATTTGTAGGGAAAAAGCACAATTAAAAAGCATCCGTGAAGTGAGTGAACATGGCATTTTTAGCTCCACATCAGGGGTAGGGATCCCTGCTCCTGGAGAGCCATGTTTTACACCTCTCTAACACATGTGACTGCCTCGTTATCAAGCATCTATCACATTATCTAGCCCTTGACAAGCTACAAACATTCATATCACCAGGTGTGTTGAAGCAGAGAGACCTCTATAACATGCATCACTGTGGCTCACCAGGTACAGGATTCCCAGCTTCTGTTCTAAACTAGTATAACCCAGCACCATCATTAGTGGAGCGACAAGAGGGGACGACTCTAGGAACCCACAGCATGAGGGAACACAGGGGTCTCACTGGTTTTACTAAAAAAAGGGGCTAAACAGAGGAATAGACCTTCAGGGGTCTCAGAGTTGTCCCCACAGGGCTGGAGAGAGCTCCAGAGCACTGGCAGCATCTGTGGCGTTTCTCCCACACACGGCCTAAATTATACCCCACTCTCCTCTCGGCCCGGAGATGGAGCACACAGAGCACGGGCTGGATAAGATCTGTAAGCAAACATCTGGCACACAACACCGCATGGATGCCAGCATCTCACGGTCCAAGGAACCTGGGGGGGGGGGGACTTTGAGAGAACCAGAATGCAATGGGGTTCTGAAACAGGCACAGGGGTTTTTTTTTTTTTTTAAAGCGCGACCCAGAATGTAAGCTATGAAAACAATTCAGAAAAGGCATTCAGTCGCATTTACTGACCCTCTAAATAAATAAGAATGTTTAGGCCTATATTTAATAAATAAACTTGTAAATGACCAGCCCAAATTCAGCAAGGGAACATATTTTCAAAAAAAAAAAAAAAAAAACCAGGTACAATGGATCGGTGACGAGAGCAGCTTACGACTCAGATATTCTTAAACCCAAATAACGGAAAGTACACCATCATCACTAGTGAAGGTGCATTCTGCTCAAGTGAACATTCCAGGATCTCACAGGCTTTCATTAGTCCAATACCATTTCTCTCCCCCGCCCCCAATTCTCCAGTATAGTATCGCGCTGGATTCTGCAGGGGGGGTCATTTTGAAAAGTGGAGTCTAAAGTTGGCACTAACTTGACCTACCATCCTGTTCCAGGCATGTATCTAGGGTGAGATTTAACTCCGCAAAACAATTCAATGCTCGACACAATTATAACCAAACTCCTCCCATGTTCTGCAACAGTTCTGGAAGAGCAAGACCCTGCAGGAGTTGAGCTTCCTGATTGGTCCCTGCTGTTTGACTTCACAGGTTCTTCCCTCAAAACGCCTGCCAATCAAAACCTCACCCTTCGCTATCATTGCAGCTAGCCCACAGGGTGAGCGAAAGCGAGAAGCAGCAAGCCCGGTAGTTAATCAGTGAACAAAACAAACACACTTATCACCTGAAAACTGGAAGCATCTTGGACTCTGAGGATGTCAATATATTTGAGTTAATCAGGCTCACCAGAGGTTTCCCCATCTAACCTCCCATCATCCTATCAGCTGATTATATCATTATTCTCCCTCTTTATTTTTAAGGAGCTTGCAAGCTCTCAGACAGTGGTAACCAACCCAAATCCTGTTGTTCTGCCACCTTGCAGGTATTCGGTTTTACCATTTAAGCTATATCTGCACAGCAGGAAGACTTCAGGAGGCACTCTTTAATTACTGCACTCCATTACCCAGAAGCCCTGAGGCGGTGCTCCAAGATTCTGTGCAGGTGAGATGCTCATCGCCTGCAGTCCTTCCTGTCCCTCTGCTTCTAAACCACAGAAAGTTCCAGGTGGTACCAGGAGTAACCCAGGCCTCAGTTACAGTACAGATCACCCCCCACCCCAGTGCTGCCCTTGGGCAGGCATCTATAGACATCCTCAAAATTTACATCCTCTGGAGCTGGGAACATTTTTACATAGACCGGATAGAGACAGAATGTTCTAGATCCAGAATGTGAAGTCAGGCACGTGGAGGGCAGTGCCACTTCATCCTAAAACTCTGGTGACCACCCTGGCTCCAGTAGATACATTTAACGACAAATCCTAACAAAGCATCTCAGCTTCAACAGCTGAAAATGTTGTTAAACCACCAATAAGAATGGTCCTGAGTGCCAAATTACAGTTGACAGGAGAGCCAGCAAAATGGAAGATCACCAGAATAAGTTTTGGCAACCACAGACTCTTAACATGCAGCCGAGCAAAACATAAAAACAATGAAGAGGATTGAAGACAGGACAACGACAGGAAGTAAACCAGAGAATACCCTGAAGAGACAACCTTCCTGGGGCATCAGCATCACAAACAGCTGCCTGTAACAGTGGCTGGGGCAGATCCTCACAATAGATTTATCACCAATTTACCACCCACCAGCTCCCCCAACATCCTGCCCCACCCACCCTTTAGCAGGAGCACATAAATAGGCCTGGCTCACAGTCAGCAGCTAAAGAGCACCCCCCTAGAAAGGTCCTACTACTTGAAGTCTCCTAGTCATCTCACCCTATGGTCTTCCGTGTGGTGGACCTGCCACAATAATGACTCTCACCCAGACACACACACAAGCACAAGCACACACACACACAAGTACATACTGTGGGCTTGAAGGCAGAAGTGGTTATGTCCTGAATTAGTTTTGAGAAAAATGTATTTAGCACTGAAAATACTCAAAAAAAAAAAAAAAAAAAAAAACAGAGTGGCTGGTGGCATCAACTCATTTTGCCTAAAAATGGACATGGTCATTTCAGCCCATGATACAAATTCATTCCAAATTTAAGAGCAGCATGAGAGCAGATACTGGACACTTAAGCCAGCCTTGAGCAAGGTGCACATGAAAAGGAAACAGTCTGTAGCCTGATAAACCCAACACAATCAGCCTACTTCACATTGATACAGATAAGAGACCCAGGGTCTTAAGAGATTGATAAGACCTAATCAGTTCATTTCCTAAATGTTCCTGAATGCTGCGAGACTATAACGCCAAAAGACGTCTACCAGTGAATTAAATGCAAAATAACAGTACCCCATATTTAATTCAGAGCAGTTTTCCGTCCATCCATCAACAGCATTTTTTGTCTATGCATTTTATTTCTAATAATTATCTCATTTATATTGGCATTATTATACTTGCTTCTGATTCTTTCCAACCGTTTACACTGTGTTGAAGCTTTAATATTACCTTCATGCTTGAAAAGCACTGGCTGAAAAAGATGCCGTGCAAATAAAGTTTTAATCAATGCATTAGCGATTAACGATGCATTAAACTGCTTCCCTTTTTTTTTTTTTTGTCAATGTAACGTTACAGCCAATCAATTGTGCAAGGTTTTGTCAACTTGCACGGTAAGCCCACCTGCATTCCACAGCCAAGTTCGAGCAAGACCGCAATGATCAAACGCAAATTAAGGTGTCCCATTTAAGTCTGTGGGCTATCTGGGCACTCAGTCGTAAATCAGGAAAAAGACTTTGAATTATTCAGTCGCAGAAGAAGCAGAACACCTTGCACTCTTGTTTCTCAGTCCAGGCAGAACACAAGTGCACCCAAGGGAAAAACAGAACCATCCGCAATGTCACCTGCAACCAACGGCAAGTAAAAAAAAAAATGCCGTTAGAGTCGGATTATTCCTTGACCTACTTTCGCAAGGTATACGAAGGAATTTCCCTTTCCTCTCTGTACAGCGAAGGCTACTGCCCTCTGGGGCTACGCGAATGTCCCAAGAAAGGATTGAACAAGCACATAAAACTACGCAAACTGGGATTCGAGGCAGCTGTTTAAAAATGTGGCACATAAAGTTGAGTTTAATTCACGAGCAGCAGCTCCCAGGTAGTCATAGGCACTCGGTTAACACGATACAAAATAGGTTAATATCTAAATAGAGCCCACTTAAAATGACACCGAAAAGTAAGCAAAGAAAAAAACTGACTGCCAAATATGATAAATTGCGCAGTGAGATATTTATGCGTTCTGATTGAAACATTACTGCAAGTGATACCATCTTCATCTTTATTCTTATTATCGGTAGTACAACCTTTAGAGCGACGCGACACAGCACGGTAATAAAATTTTCTTTCTATAATAACGCAAGAGAAACACTACAATGATGCACCATTCCAATTGTGCACAACGTGTGTAATAATCGATTTATACTTGGAGAGAGACGCGTCGAACAGAGTCCACATGTTCGCTGCTATAGCCTATACCTCGACCCATAAACTCCGCCGATGGAAACTTCCACTTAAAGCCCGGAGCACGCTTTCAAAAGCAGAGCCAAGCCAGTCGTCCCACTATTATGAAGTCCGGATTGGAGATCAAACACGGAAATGCAGCGTAATCTTTACCTCAATACTTTGCCGACAGCCTGAAGGACCATTTTGCAACTTAATCCGTTTTTGGGGCTTTTTTGAGACAGAAGGGCTGTATTGTCACCCGAAAGGCTACAGTGATCTCCGACCATGGTAGCGCAGACACAGTGCGCAAGCTATGTGCACGTAAGCTATGTTCCCGGTCTTCTCCATCTGCTGAAACAGGATTCTAACAGGAATTTTACGCGAGCCCGCCCATTCCACAACTTGCAGCCTATCAGCGAGTGAGGGGGGCGGAGCCCTGTTCCCAAAACGAAGAGAAAACACGAGCAGAGGGAAAACACACCACATCACGCGACACTGCAGGGCAAGTCACGGTTTGCCCGTTCGGACACAAAGGAATTTTTTATTGCTTTGAGATTTATGTGCAGTTCTGTCGGGCGTCCTCAAGGTAATAACGTGCAAATGGAGTTTGGAAAAGTTCTTTCTGCTTCACACGTTTTAGATTCGCTTTTTGGGTGAAAAGGTAGAGGGCCACACATTGCAAATCGCCCCACTACTAGCCTAAATATTTCAATTTTTAAAAAGCGTACATTTTCATTTGCAAGATAAATTTTACAATGAATTAGACAATCAACTGAATACCACCAAAGTCAGCATATTTGCAGCTGAAAATGATTTACAAGTTTTTCAAAAACTTTTTCAGTCCCAGTGAGCACAAAAAAAGTGAGGCACTACCATATCACCAGCCATCAGATATCAGCTGCACATATTGAAGGGCATGTGAAATCTCTGTTATGGGGGGGAACACTACAGCGCCATTACGCTGAAGTCCATGCTCCCGTGCAAGTCAACTGGTCAGCCACTGAAAACGGATTAGCACCGTGAAACAGCTGGTGGCAGGGCTGCTATGGCAACAAACATGCAATTGGCCCCCACCTGAATACAGCAAGGACAACACAGTGCAATGAAGTACACACACACACACACACACACACACACACTCTTACACTTCCATGCAGCCAGGAAAATGTAACTCCAAATTTGGAGTAAAAAAAAAAAAAAGAGAGAGAAGGGAATGACCTGGCCAAAGCAATTTTGGGCCAAGGGAACTTCCTGTTCAAGGCTGGTGGGATGGGCTAAACCTATTTTGAGATTTTGAGGGGAACCCCTCCCCCACATCAACCATTTCTTCTGACCCCACTAATGAGAAGCCCAGACACCTGGTTGTAGATCGGTGTGTGACCAGGGTCAGAGAGCACTTTTGACCCCAGTCTGAATCTCATTGGACGGTCCCACCTGTGACAGCAGGAAAACCCTCCTACTTCGGTGTCATAATGGAACCTTTATTTAATGGGAGTGAAGTTAATACCAGCCTGAGTGAACTCAATTGAAATACCTCTTTTCAGACAACTCCAGCATTTCACAATGCTAAATCTGTCAGTTTATTTCAGGCTGTTTTTGAAGCCCTCCATACCACAGGGAATTGATGGTCAATTTGGAAATCATCAGGGTTACGGTCAATTCAATTCCTCATTGCCATTTTTGGTGATTAAGTAGAATTCAATTCACCTCATGGAAATAAAAGAGCATAACATTCCACAGGGATCTTTCACTTAATGAACCCTAATTCAGTTTGCTTCTGGAACAGGGCACGTTCGAACGGAAATGACCTCAGTCCTGGTAAACGACGCATTGCACTGTTTGTTGCAATAGCGCATTACACATACTGAGCATGATTAATAGAGTTAGGCTGCTGTAGTTCACATTCTGACTGTGACTGGAATTTTGTTTTGAAGAACATGCCCCATCTTGTAGCGCACCTAGTTCATATCCAACCTGTAGATTAATTCACTGAAAGGGTTTCAGTCGGAGGACTGTGGTATATCAGCCAAAGAGAGGAGATCATTTGTGCTTTCACTGGCCACTATCAAGCAGTTTTCAAATTGCTGTCTTCAAATGGCAGGAAGTCAAAAAGGCACCTAAAAACAGCGATAGTATGCACTTCTTTGTAAAGAGATCTCCATATCAAGCTTATAATAAAGGAGACTTTGTTAGCTACATGAATTCAATTTCAATATTATGGTTTCTGCACTCGGCCCATGAAGAGCAGAACAATGGAAGTCTGGAATGCTTGAGAGATGACAGTTGAGCATGTTGAAACTTGACTTTGGTGACTAACTGTCGTTTTTGGAAATGTCAGTGCGTCAACTCCAGTGCCTGGAGGCAAAAATTGTCATGTGGACAATGACGAGTAGGGGGAATGTCCGACTTGCAAAATTTTCATTGGATTACAACACTTCTTAAAAACATTATAAAGCTCTGACATCCATTTCTGTTACAAGCGGTTTTCCCCTCCATTGCGTTCCAAAACCTGTATGGCACTGTAGGTTCTCCTTGCATTTTGCACCTCTGGAAGCTTCTCATTGGCTACTGTCCATCACATGACTTTTTGTGGATTGTTTATCGTCCATAATAAGACCGCGTTATCCATGCGTTGGCTGGTTATAAAGTGATTAGATTTTCATGATACTATTAAAATCAAGAGCCAGGAGAGGAAATGAGTGTAAGGGAGGAAATGCCTATTGAAGTGCCTGTCCCAAATGGGACTACTCCATACCCCCCACATTCAGTATGGCGTTCGACTGAAGTAGCCATTACCATATACCATGCGCTCAAATGAAGTCAAAAAATGGAAAAATCTCCAAGAAAATGAGTCAAATAACTTTCAAAATTTCAGGAGCTAAGGTTCTCAATGAGATCATACTGCATGCCAAGTTTGAAAGCAATCCAACAAATAGCTTAAGAACAAAGCTCTGGACAAAATTCATGCCCCAATACTACATTTTCTAGGACAAAAATTGCAAAATCTCAATCTCACTTTCAAAATTGGAGGTACGCCGGCTGTCATGGGGATAATAATGAAAACCAAATCTGAAAAGAAAAAAAAATCCACCATGTGGCTAAACAAGAGGCCTGTCAGCCTAGAGAGCTCCACTGAGGATGACTGAAATGTCCATGTCATAACTTAATTTCAGAAATCCTTGAAAACTATTGCAATATGAAATGCTGAATTTCTCAAAAACCGGGACGTAGAATTTTCCAATTTTCGCAGGGGATCATCAGAATATCACAAGGAAGGCTCACAACAAATTAGACAAAAAGTTATCGGACAGTTTTTGAGACATTAATAAAAGACAGAAAATCAGTGTTTGTGCTCATTTTTTCAAAGTCTAAAATGCTGAATTTCTCAAAAACCGGGACATAGAATTTTCTAATTTTCACAGTCAATATTCAGAATATCATAAGGAAGGCTCACACCAAATTAGAAAAAAAGTTGACAGTTTTTGCGATATTCAAATTTGAAGAGAAAAGTTGACGCTGGATGGATGGACAGACAGACAGAGAGATGGACGCCGGACAACTCGGCATTAGAAAAACTCTGCTGACTGCTGACTATCATCACAGCGGAGCTAAAAAAAAAAAAAAAACCATGGAAAGAATTGCATCCATGAGCGGACAGACAGACATAAAAGTTGATTCCAGTGCAGTACACGCTCCCTCAGCTCGTTGCAGGGGGGTATGAAAAAGTCAAACGAGAAAATAGTGAGACTGACCACTGGGGATGACAAATCACCAAGTCACAGTCGAAGTTCAAAAGATAAAGTTACAGCATAAAGAGCCTTAAGCCCTATTCACACAGGGATTACTTTCCTGTAAAGTTTCCAGCAAATTAAGGGGCAGCGGTATGTGGGAAGCCAAGCCAGAGCTGAAATACCAGAAAATTTTGATTTCAGAATCAGACCCTAAAAACACTGTCGGGTTCAGTCCCAGCATTAGTCAATGCTGATTCTGGCAGACGTCGGAGCCGGTTCTGCCTGAAAACATCATTGGTTATGATTCGAGCGGATTGTCATCAAGAATGACAGCCATTTTGCGTTCCTCTTTGATGCTGTTACAAATCTGGATGGTTTGTTTGCCATTTACTGAGTGAAGAGACAAGGCGATTCTCTTGGGGACACTGGCTGACCCACTGGAAATATTATTCGAGCCATCTCGGTGAGGTTATAAGCCAAATATTTCTCAGTTACCGACCAAAGAACCCCGAATCATCCATCATAATTCATGCTAATGTTATCATTACTATAATGAATACATATTTTCCAGAATTAGTTCTGTCTTAATTGGGCAATGGAGATAAGATTAATTTAAAGATGAGCGTAAACAAATTGCATCTGAGAAATCTGGAGTGGAATTCTAATGCTCTAATTTCAGTTTCACCCTGATAATTTAACCATTTAAAATGCCCATAAGCAAACCAGCAGGATGACAAAGGAAAGAAGGATGTGGAAAATAATCAATATGAACGAGCCCCGAGTCTAACGCCGCGTTTCCACTAGGGTACTTTCAGTATAGTACCCTTGGAACCGTACTTTTGGTATCACGCCCCTAAATCTGGTTTGCGTTTCCACTGCAGACAGTACCCTTCAAATGTAGGCGGGGTTTTTTTTAACCGGATGGTAAAATGCAATGCAAACACACAAAACGCATTGACTTTGAATGTAATCTGTCGTGCGAAAAATTTGTTTTGCGTCTGGTGTGAAAGCGGCTTTAGCTGGCAACCTTTTTATTTGGCGCATTTTAATGCCAGCTAGCGAGCTAAATGCTCGCGGTGCAACTCCAGCCAAATTAGTTTGCATAATACTGGCTATACGCATTTTAAATTGACTAAATTTAAATGCATGAAATATACATCTGCACCTCCTCATTGCTCCATGGCACGTTGTTGCGAACAGACATTTCCAAAACTGTTTTTCTCAAAAAGGTAGGCGAGATGGGTGTTTTCCAGCAGTTTCCTTATGGAAGTCGTGCTAGAGTGACGATTCTGTTGGCCAATCAAAAGACGGCAGTGATGAAGAAAACCAACCAATACAGAAGGCGTGTTTTAGCTCCGCCTCATTAGTATCGGATGGTGACCCTTGGTACCCCAACCAGAGGGGTGACAAAAAATGGGAACGGTTGGGAATGGTTCCAAAGGTACCATCCACAACCTTTGTAATGGAAACGCTCTGAAATGTGACACAACCCGTACCGAACCGAACCGTTCCGCTTGATGAAAACGCGGCATAAGAGTCACCTGATACAGAAACGCAGTCAATGAATCAAAGACATCAAGTCACAGAGTCATTCAGACTTTGGAGTCCTAATTGGCAGCTGGTGCGATGAGGCACCTGCAAGTGCAGCAGGGCACTAATCTAGGCTGGGGAGTTCTAGGACACAACCTGACCCCTCAACACCCCACCGCACCCCCAGACCACCAGAGTGGAAACATGTAGACTGAGTGGCAGGGGGGTAGGGCTGAAATAAAGACAACCGATTGGTCATAGGAGCTAGTGACACCTAGGTGGGGGAGGAGACACCCTGCCTCAAAGCAGGGGCCCACTAGCAATCATGGAGTATATAAGGGGCAGGGCTATACAAATTAGCAGCCCCTATTGTCTAATTTTACATGGGCAGCCAGGGACATGTGAACTGAAGGGGCACAGAATGGACACTGCCAAGTTTCTACTTTATTTAAACTGGAGAGATCAATTGAGAACGTTTCTCTTTTCCAAAAACGCCAAGTGCAGGCAGAAAGGTTGCAAGTTGGGAAGGACTGAGGGGGCAAGTCACGGTATTGGCGACATGGCTGTTGAAAAAATAATTTCTGAATCTTCATAAAAAAAGTGTGATATCTTGATCTAGGATACCTATAGCTCCCGATAATGTATGATTCAATTTCGTGACTCACGTTTTTCATATGCAAATGAGGTCATTAATGAGAAAATCAGAGAAAATATCGTTACGGACGGGACATCAGTTTTTTGGGCCTTTGTCATTTAATTATTGGAATACAATCATAAAATTTGGCGTCAGTGTATACTGACGTGATATAGAGTGATACATATGCGAAAACTGCATATTTTTCTGTGTTTCTGAAAAAAATGGACTTAAATCAAGGAATGTTTACAAATTACAAAAAAATCTACTCAAAGTTTCCCCTATTGTTTTGATATGAATCAGAAAACGTTGCAATTTTATTTCCTCTTCCAAGGGATCATAAGTAATGGTAGTAAACACATTCCAGGCCAAAAAAAATATTCAATCCGGAAAACAAAGGGTTCAAATTTTGTCCCGTCCGTAATTGAAGACGGTCATGCGAGAGTCCGGATTTGGTAGGAACCATGATTAAATGTGCTAATTTAGAGTTCTGAGCAGTGGCGGGTGGTGGACGGAAAACTGGTGGGGCGGAAAACATCCCTTGAAACAGATGAGATTAGTGATCCGATTTCAATCATTGTTCTGGGTCAACATGTTAGTTTTCCTTATAATGAAATGTTTAGGCGAGTGAATAATAAATTCTATAGAATGTTTAATTCACATGCCTTAATAGGCAATTCTTAACGAAAAATCCACTGTGGATTGTCCGCGTTAAATTTTGTCACATCCTAAGCAAGTCGTCAAACCTGCACGTAATGATTGTTTAATTGAAAAAGATTGAAATGCGCTCTTTTTTTTGCGTTCAACTGGTGCGTTTGACTTCTCGTCTTAACGAAAACAGCGACACCTGAGAGGGGAGAGTTCAAGTGTCCTTTACTAGGGAAATTGACTAAAACAGATCAAAACAAATAAGCAGTTTAAAGACATGTTTAACACCCTATCGATTTTATTGATTAATTGATCTGCCTACGCCATATTGTACATATCGGAATTTTCATGGATGGCTTGAATCACTTTTTGTGCCACATTTTCGGGCTTGTGAAACTGTATACTACTTTTCATTGCTGGTGCAGGGTGCTATTCATTTGATGTTGTAAATCTTGATCATTTGTATAAAATCAATAATCTGTTTGATTGGTGGCAATTGGTTATCACTAGTAAGGTGCTCTTGAATTGATGAGAAATGATTATCAATTTAGAAAAACTAGAAACTTACTCTTTTCCACATGTATTGTTATTGATTTGTGTATTGATTTCTGATTATTGATTCCCAATAAAACTGTTCTATCTATGTACCAAATGTATTTGTCAGTCCTACTGGAAAATGTTAGGCGCATAGACTCCGTAAAACCCTGTCAAATAGCCCGGAAAACAAAGGGCGACAAAAGCGTCCCGTCCGTAACGTTTTGAAGTGTCCCGTCCGTGAACGGATGCTTAATGAGCCTATTGCCTAAAAAAAAAAAAAACCATTTTGTTCGAAATTTTCATTTGACGTTCTAGAGAAACTCTCTCGCTATCATGTGAATGAGGAAATGGTTTGGAATTCTGCATGAATGAAGAGAATTTTTCATTTCCCCAAAGCAACTAGAAAGTCATGTCGCCAGCTGTCCCGTCCGAAACGGAAATTCGATGCAATTTTTTAAGCCACTGGAAATAGTCAGACTGAAGTTATTCTTGTCATCTCACACAGCCCCTTAGGGTCAATACTGTGACCCCAAAAGTTTTTTCTCTTCAATGCCCATAGACAGTCAGTGAGACAAAAGGCCTTCTTAATGTCCCGTCCGTAACGATTCAAATACTGTGACTTGCCCCAAACTGTGCCAACAGCCCTGCTTCTCCCCAACTTAATATCTCCAGATGCAAGTCAGAATACCTAACACCACTGACGGCTTGAACCAGCAACTCTACAGCTGCCAGTCAAGTAACCTACCACTTGGCTACCCAGCAACCCCAGGTCCATTGACCACTACAAAGCTGGAGACTGGACCAAACGACCATAACCTTAACCCTAACCAAACTGAATGTACCTTACTGTGTGTCAAGACACCATCTTCAGCATAGTCTTGCTCCAGCCATGGTAGGACCATAGGCTACAGGAAAATATGAACCATGTCAGTGATGATGTGATGTCAGTGGTCAATATCCTTCAGGCTTTCCTCTCAGTATACAGGAGGACAGTTCTCTGGCTGCATCATGTTGTACAACTTCGAGCCTGTCCTGTGCGGCCACCGAATATGAGTCACACGATAAACATGAGGCCCTCTAAAGAAGCCTGCACCTGCTTCATCCACGAAATATTTTTCTTTTGTCCAAATAGCAGATTAGCTTATCATATTGGCACAAAGGGAAACAATTAGAGGAAGGGGGAAAAAAAAAAACACTGAAAAACAGAGTGCACATTTTGTTGACGGAAAAAATAGACTCTTTTCCAGTAAAGTTATTCGTGAGTCATGACTCTCGACAAGACCAGGAAATAAGCCCCCAAAACAAAGCATGATTGCGGCCAATTCAATGCAGACAGCAGCATCATCACCAGCCCAACAGCAGGTGCTTTTCCAGTCGCAATACAGGAAGCGGCAATAGCCTTGTGATCACGTCTCGTAGGCAAAAATAGCTTATCAGAACAGGGACCTTGCAGTACACCCAAATCCTACCTATAAAAACACACACGCATGCACGCACCCATTTTGCCTCCATACCAAATATATGCAAACACACATCATAATGCCTCTATAAAAAAAAAAAAAAAAAAAATGCACACACTACACATACACACTCAATAGCACTTCTTTTTTTCAATTTTGGAACCAGCCGACGGTTCTCTCCTCTGACGTCCACGGTGAATAGGTCGGGACATCACTGCAACTCTTGTCCAAGGTCACGCTCTTTTGGCGATGCGTCAGCCCGAAAGACGACATGATCGCTGAGGTCACCGTCCCTCCTTTGATCTAGACCTGCCTTCATGACGTCTGTAGTCTATCTGGTTAACCACGACTCCCACCGCACCAGCATTGTGATGAAGATAAGGCGCTCTTAAGGTACAGTACAGTCATGCATCTGAGAGTGACAATAAGTCAGAGAACGTCTGTTCTTCAAAATCAACAGTAACATAAAAGTAGGAATGTCAACATCTGATAAAAGGGATCAAACATTAAAGAGAGAGGGTAAATAGAGGGAAGTAAATGAGCAAAAAACCCAGTAATAGTAAAAATAGGACCCATTTCAACAGAGGAATCTGAATAATGTCCACTAGTCAAACAAGTTTGTCACTGTTCAAAAATAAGACCGTGACCCCAGGGGATGCAGTGTTTGCTCAGAGGCCCAGGTTCAGTGTTGAAAGAGATGGCTCAATGACTTGAACCTGTTTTTAAAACGGGAAGTTTATGTGTCAAGCAAGAAGATTTGAATTTCTCTACAAGCTCTGAGGATACCTCTCCGGATTCAGCACAAATGGTTTTCCATTGGTACATTCTTCCCAACAAAGATCAATGAAAATGTAAATGGGACATATTGGCCAATAAAGGCGAAGTGAAGATAGTCACCAATAGAAACCATGATAATCATCTCACTTCAGACCCCAATATGGGCTTGTTCATATCCATTTAGACCTTAGGGCTAGTTTGTACAGGATGTGTCACGAAGACTGCGATAGACAATTACCTTTAAAGCTTCGTTATGGACTTACTGAAAGAGGCAGAATTTTATAATCCATGGTAACTGAAATCCTGTAAGCCTTTGAAAAGCCTCCCTACTATTACTTTTAATCATTCATTAAAGTCGTGGATTTCAAAGTAAAGCCGAGGACACGCACCAGACAGGGTTTTGTTAAAGCTGAATGAACATTAAGGGCCTCCGCGTGTTTGAGCAAAAGAAAAGGAGCCGACGGATTCCGTCAGAGGCCCAGATCCCCAGCCTGCCTCCCTCACATTCTTTGAACGGGGTGGAAGACATAAAATTAGCAGAAAATAACCCACTGATCTATGAGGTTCTTCGGCAGGTTTCAAGGCGCAGCCCAGGAGTTTTCACACAGAGGATGTTTTTGGCTGAAGGTGGGCTGCAGTTTTATTTCACTGCCAGGACCAGGAGCCCACAGCTCTTACTAATGAGCCACCTATCATCACCTCAGCCACTGGCCAATCACAGAGGCCACAGGTCATCAGAGGGGAAGACACAGTTTTAACTCCATAAGGACCAGGAAACACTTCTCACCTTCCTCTCTGCCCTTCTCTTTCTTGCTCCTCTCTCCTCCACCTATTCATTCTCCCACCCTCTTCCTCCCTCCTTCTCTCAGCCTCCCCCCTTTCTCTGGCTCTCTCATCCACATTCACCCTCTCTCACTTGTTGTCAGCCTCTCTCTTTTTCCCTCTCCCTCATTTTCCCTTGTGCTTTTCCTCTCCCTTGTTCCCTCCATCCCTTTTCCTCTGCCCCATTCCTTCCCTCCTCTTCCCTCCCTACCCCCCTCCCTCATTCCATAGTTCTCCCTCTGTCTTGTTTCCCCATCTTTCTCTCTCCCTCTTCCTCCCTCCCTTTCCTTCCCTCTCTCTCTCCCTCATTCTGTCTCCCTCTCCCTCCATCTTATTCTCTCCCCCTCTCTCCCTTTCCCTCTCCCTCATTCCCCATCTCTCTCCCACCTTCCCTCCCTCAGTCTCTGGGGGCCCAGCGATCAGAAGACACACACAGATAAAGTACGAGCCCTGATTCTCATGCCTGAATTCCTGCGCAGGTTGTGAGGCAGGTCGAGACATGCTCTGCACGAACCCGTCCACCTGCCCCTCGCTCACGTGCGCGCAATCCACCCATCAGATAAACAAAGAGCCAACGGGACACATCCTGCACAGGGGTACACCTGCCACCTACACAACCGGACGCCACAAATCAGGGGGTGTCTCTGGCCTACAACCATGAAACCTCAAGAATAGCACAGAACATCCCCATATGCGTCTAGTGGATTTGCAGTTACAGCTTTGACCCAAAAAAAAAAAAAAAAAAAATCACATGCACCGAGCAAACTGAAGAGAGCTCAGGCTACCAGCTATTATAAGGGGAAAATTAAACTAAACACCTGCCTGATCCTAAAAAATATTGATTGTCAACCTCAAAAATTGTCCAATAACTTGCCATTTAAACTACAAACAATTTTGAGAAACAAACATGTGCAAAGAAGTTTTTGTGGAGAGGTTTTTAGCATCGTGTTAGTTGCGTGCAGCAACAAAGGCTTCGAGGAAAAGCCATACTTTCTGACAAAAACAAAAAAAATAGACAAAAGAAATTGCAACACCGTGGGTTTGAGCAGCATAAAGCTGTGGTATTTGCAGGGTTGTGGTGAAGAAATGTAATCTGATCATAAACAGACAGGAGGATGAGGGGGTGAGGAAGAGGAGGGCTGTTGGTACATGCCAGCGATGCCCTGAGTCGCTCTCATAAACACTCCCAGCATTCCTGAGGTGGGGGGAGGGGGCGCTGTGCCATGAGATACAGGCGTGTTGTACACACAACAGGCTGCTGCTGTGCAGAGTGCAACCAGCATAATGCAGCTCACAGCTTCATAACACAACACAGCAAAGACAAGCCACACCATCTAATGGCCGGTATACACTGTACGACTTTGGGTCGTCCCAGACGAAAGATGACCATCATAGGAGAAACATGGACAAATCTTTGGTCATGGCTCTAAAACGGTGGTCTTACGTCGCACTGTGAGACAGGTTCAAGGGCGGCCGTTGCCAGCGTCTTGCGACCAAAGATAACCTGAGATTAAATTCTGATGGTGTCAGAAATTTAGGATGACTATCTCACAGTGTGACAGCTGCTAAGACCTACGTCTACTAATCAGCCAATACAAATGGTAACGCAGATGGATGTCGTACGCTGATGACGTTGCATATTGACGTATGTCGTAACCTGCGATTCAGTAAACGGCCATCGTACAGTCTGCACACATCAAACTTGACATCGTATCAAAGTTTATTAGATCCAAGTCGCATAGTGTGTCATGCAATGGTCTTATAAGATTGCTAAAATTGTACAGTGTGTGCCGGCCATAACACAGGCAATAACAGAGCCCAACAACCTGACACAGGCAACGCTATACGTATAACACAGCCCAACAACCTGAGGCAACACCAAATAACACATTCCAACAACCTAACACCGCCAACACCACATAATATAATCAAACAATCTGAGGCCGACAACACCAAATAGAACAACCTGGCAAAGGCAAGATCACAAAAAAAATCTAACACAGTCAGGCAACACTACCCAACTCAACCCAAGATAGCAGGACACAGACTTGCACAATAAAATCCTTTGTAACACAAACATCACAGTCTAGCACAATCCAAAACAGTCCAGCAGTGAGTAACACAACCTGAGATGTCACTTGATTCTGGATTCCATGTGCACGGAGGTCAAGGACACGTGAGGGGGGGGGGGGGGGGGGTTGGGAACGCCCCTCCACACCCTACCTGAGGAGCAGGTTTGGGGGAGTTTGTGGAATTTCTTCCCCTTACATGCTGGAACTATTTCTGACTCCTCCAAACTCAGCTGATCTCGCAGGATATGAAAAACTCAGGAACACACACTGTTCCACACCAACCGCTGACCCGCTGTCGAACCACATCGCCAGCACCGACTGATACACTTCACATGCCATTCAACAGATCTCAGATGAGGAAAATTAAACATTACATAATACCACAAATGGAAGAGAAACACCATTTCCCAAAACAAAAGTGAGAATTAAAAATTCATTATTTTTCGTGGACAGGCTGGAAACAATATGCTGAGAGTGAGGTTTAGTTGCCGGAATCTTTATAAAACAAAGCACACAATACTGTATGTATTAAAGACTTGAGGCCTTTTTAAAGCACTTTCACACAAAGCTGCAGAAACCACAAAATGGACATCAAAATGGTGCATCTTACTTTGAAGGTTTGTCTGAACAAGAGCACCACCAACAGGTTTAGTAATGTAACAACGTTCCAAGAGTGTATTTAAGACTACAGTGGAAAACCTTCCACAAGCTGAACACAACACAATTAAACATTTATATTTCATGACTTAGTGGGTGGGGTCACAAATGTGTGACCAGAATGTTCTTAAGTGTGTATAGTACTGCTGACAAAACCATCACTCAGGTCAGTTCAAGCAATATCCTTATAGATTTTAAAAACATATCCAAGGACACTGACTCTCAAGGGGTGAAGACAAGAGACAGATCTGCCAACTGACTAAACCAGAGCCCATAAACTGGTCATGAATGGGGCATCAAATGTGACCCATTCATATACATCACACCATTAATATTAGAGTTCCTAGATAGAGAGAATTCTGACACGAGGGTTCCAGAAAATCTGATCACGGAGCCATTATGTTATCATTGTGTCATCGAGCACCGTCTCAAAGTTAATGAGTTTTATTTTTCCCCATTTACTCTTTCATCATGTCCGAACATTCTCCCCTCTTATGCTTGGTGAAACCATTGCTAGCTGGTTAATTGTTTTTCCCCCTGAAATTAATGTTTTCCTTTTGAGATAAGAGCAAAATAATCCAACGATTTCCGTTGTGCAAAACAGCTCCGTCATGTAAAATGGATACAAAATGGCTCCTATTCTCGAGTTGTTGCGACTCTCTCCATCAAGGGACTCTAACCACAGTTTAATGCCAGGCCTGAAAAATAAGAGTGCAACCACCAGCGGGAACTTTCATATTAAAAAGTGTGTAGTGTAGAGTGGGGGGTTTGGGTGGTCAGGGCAGGGAGAGAAGAACACAGCTGGCTTTTAAAAGGTGGTGTTTGGTGGAAGGTCCCCATGGCACCATGATGTATCGCAGGAAGGGTGGGTATGTGGCACACTGAAATACATTTACAGGCAGAAATACAGCTTTTCCACCATAAAACTTTTCATAAAACTACAGTGTATATTTGTTTCTAGACACCACCTACTTCATACTGCTCTGTACAGGGGTAATATTTACTTTCAGCCAGAATTTACATTTTATATGCTCGTAAGGTTTAGCCAAGCAATAAGGATGTCACTCCTACCAAGCTCTACAAACCATACTTGACGTAGTAAACAACCAAAAACAACAATGGTGATAGCCACACTGAATACATGCCGACCAAGTTCTGGAAATTCCCACTGAGACCTTGTAAACATGACCAATTAAGTACCACTCCCTTTATCATACCAAATACTACAAACAAACCACATACTGTGACGTCACAAGTTGCATCACCACATAATTCTATAACAGTGGGACAGACCTGACAATTACATGGATGTGTCAACGTGTCAGCCATATTGGATATGACTTCCGCTGCTTGTTGACCTGCCTGTGTAGAATTCAGTGGTCTTACTTTCCTGATGTCACTGTTCGCAATCATAGTTCAGTCTTCCCCAGGATGGTGCCCATTAGCACATTCAAGATAGCAATGCCCTAGGACAAGGTCCGCTCTAATGTTCTTTTGAGATCTATGAGCGTCACATACGGAAAATCTAGACAAGTCAAGAACCTCAGAACAGTAAACATGGATGCATACAAACCCGACCAGTCAGAATTACTCTCACTTCTGGGAAGCCAAACCCTCTGCCTGAAAGGCCTCAAAAAAAAGTTCAGGGTCTGATTTAAGAGGCAATTAAGGCGCAAGGTAAGCTGGACCCCTTCCAGAGGTCTGAAACAAGCATGTTTCACTGGGCTTACATAACAGTACCAGCCGCAAGTTATTTATATTAGCAGTAATTTGGCTCCGCGTCATTAATCTGGCTCCTGACTACCGAAGGAAAATAAAACCCCTCCTAATGGCCTGTGCTCAAGCCGAGAGGCTACAAATGGTGCGCAACAGCACGAAGGGCCAAACCAACCAATCAGCTCATGGAATAAAACAGGTACTTCTGCAAATGTGCGTACGCTTCTGGAAAGGGATAGACAACCGACAAAAATGAAGAGCTAGTGCCCCAAAAATTAGGTGAGAACGCTGAACCCCACTTCTACCTCAAACTTCAACTAATCCTCCGAAAATACAAATGGCCATTGGCAGTAACGGTCCCACATGGAGGTGAAAGGTGCATTACCTGAGGAAGAGAGCGAGGAGCAGGTTTCTGCGACTCTCTGGTGAGCTCAGCCTAGGGGGAGAGGTTTTGCTGCGTTCCGCCATTCCTGACCTTGAAAAGTGGTGGCCTTAACCGGTCAGAACAGGTTTGAGGTCACTTGTCTTCCTTCACTAATGCGCACAGACGAACGAATAGAGATGACACTGCAAGCAAAGTTCCTTCGACATACGCGCACACTGAAAACACGCCGATATCCGTGGTTGGTCTGAGGACATGCACGTCATGGCACGTCACCCTTCTGCCAGGGCTGATAAGGCAGTTGCTAGACCAGAGGGACAAGCCAAGATTAGGGTGCGCAGAGCCCGGTCAACTATCACAAATGCCAGATCCACTGTGAGGCCCAACACTAATACCCGAGTTGTACTGGGTTGCTTCAACCCATGATACAGCAATGCTAGGCTAACTCTGCTAGTTACCCTTCCATTCGCAGGGCTTACAAACATGGTTACTGGATGGCTCCTTCAGACCGCTACATACAATATGGGAAAGAAAAACCCAGAGCTCTCCGATACAATCTTACCAAGAGAAAGAGGAAGAGGGAGGCTGGGAAAGAGAGATGGAGAGAGAACAAGCGAAACGCCGCTCCTAATCAAGATCCAGACACGGGCAATGACATCACTGATGCCTTTTCCAGATGCGCTCAGCATGTATAAGGACAGCCCAGTGCTTTCAATTAGGCTGATCCGTCAGCTAACGAGTGTTTAAATTTTATCACTGGTTAGCAGGAGCATTTTTGTCCCCCTCAAGAAGCAAATGTGCTCTTCAGGTGAAAGATGGAAGCGCGCTCTTGAGTTCCCAATAAGTTCAGGTTCTAAATGGGATCCTCAATGGGGAACATCTGGCAGGGGGGTTAGAGAGCCCTGTATCACTGATGTATAAAAGCGATATTGGCGCTAACACCCCTCTGATTGACTAGAGAAAAAAAATTACCAACAGAATCCTTCAAAGGACCCTTAAGGACAATCCATGTTCCATCCATGTTTCATCAATTTTATGTTCATTGATGGTCAGCAAGCATTTCTTGATTAAATACCCTTTTGTCTAAGCAAGATGCTTAATGGAGCAAACTGAATTTCATGGGGGAATTTATTTCATGGCGGCATGGGGGGGGGATAAATTTTCATGGGCTTCTCCGGTCTCACTTCCTGCCAAGACTTCGATCTGGAAACACCACTGTGGTGCTAATGGAAGTCGTATGCACGTGTGTTGTGATGTGCACATTGGTCCACATTATGCCACCAGGCTTGTTCGTCTCGCCAGGAATATAAAACAATGGAAAAGAACCTCCTCTTAAAACCGGCAGAAAATTCTCACAATAAACGTTAACAGGCACATTGAGCAAATTTGGCAAAAACTGCATTTCCTTGTATAATGGGCCTCTTTTCAACCTCACAGCACATGCTGAAGTAAAGACTTGATCCTGCATAGTCAAGTAAGGCACAATAAATGCATCTCAGTTCTAGTCTTTGATGGCAAATGGTAGCCAACGAGGCAAAATGACTCCATCACAGTACAATTCAGACATATTGGACTACACAATCATGCACACACAATCAAATTCACAGCTAAAGAACTACAAAATATCATGATGGACAAATTTCAGTCAATTACTCTTGCACCAAACCTAGCACAAGGCTGTGTACTTTTCACAGTGTTTTTAAGGGCAGGGGCTGTTGCATAAGGTCCACAGGCAGCACCAGGGCACATGGGTACAGACCACTGGAATTATTTAATGGGGTCAAAGTTCAACCCCCCTGCAGAGTAAGGAAAGTTCACAAGTTCTCCCCCCCCGACCCCTACCAGAGGAAAAGGGGGGAAACAGGTGACAGTCAGTCCCCAGTGTCTGTCTTTTCAGACCTGCTTTCTCTCTGGCAGTTTAAATGCATACGTGGGGGCCTTTCTTGTAACAAGCCCCCCTCCCTCGCCTGTAAGCTACAGCCTAGAACCCTGCCGACACCCCTCCTGAATAATATTATTGTTAATGGAGGCAGTCGTGCCAGACCTGGGCCCAGAGAACAGAATGTTCCAGAAAAATACCCGTGGGGCACTTTAACGGGGCATGGTGCTGGCCGGGCCGGGCTGGGTTATGGAGACCGTCAGGCTGACCAGGGGAGTCTCCAGGGAAACGCTCGGTCTGCAAGCTCCCAGAAACCACCAACCACAGCGCTTCCGTCATGGAGAGGTTACGTCAATGGCGGGAAGCGAGCCAGACCAGAGAGTCTGCTCAGTCTCTTTCAGAGCTTTTCTCTCTCTCTCGCCTCCATTCATTCCTCTTTCTCAGTCTCTTTCTCTCACTCTCCCTCCTCCTTCACTTTCAAACTCACACTCTTCCATCATCCCCTCCTTCCATCGCTTTCCTTCACTCTCACTCACTTACACTCACACTCTCTCACTCCTCCAGGACCACAGGAGAGCACACCGATATTGTTTAGGTCAGTTCAGAACAGGCTCCATATTGAACTGCACCATACAGAGAAATAAGAGATGGGACACATTGCCCTTCATCAGCATTTTCAGTAGGAGAACATCCTCAGCTCTGTGCCCAGTTCAGCTCCCACCTCTGCAGAGTCTGCTGCAATAACCCAGCGTCTGATCTCACAGGCTACTGCGGACAAACTCAAAACTTAAAGATTCACAAGTCTGAAAAAGCCAAAGTAAAGATATAGTAACGTTTTTTTCTTGAGGTACAAATGCTTTTTTTATTTTAGTTTTTCAACTCCTGGAGCATGGTGTGGAAAGAATCTTTTCTTCTGAACAGCACATATATGGGAGACGACCGGCACATGAGCGAAGTCACGAGCGCACGTTAAATCCACAGTCACGCCACTTTGAGAGGCACCAGCTGACGCACATCTCCACACGTCAGCACGTGTACAGCGTCCCTCCCAAATTTGGTAAGTACAAGTCTTTCTCCCTCTCCTTCAAACTCTCTCCCCCTCTCTCCCATATAAATTCAGTGTCACACTCTCTCCATCTCATTCACACTCAATTTCAATCTTCGGTTTAGGGTAGTGCTGCCTGGGTTGTAACACCACACTGCCTCCTACTGAACACTACAAGAACTGCAGCTTAAAGCTGCTTTCACACCGGACGCGGAAAAAATAATTATTTGTACGACAGATGACATTCAAAGTCAATGCAAAGACGAATACCGAATGGCGTGTATTCGTCGTGCATTGACTTTGAATGTAATCTATCGCCTGAAAATTTGTTCGGGTCAACGAAAGCAGCTTTAAACAGGATGGGTAGGGCAAACCATAACTGCTTGGAATTGTGGGATACCTCAGCATGTGGCTGTCAGTAACTCAATCTCCAACTCCCCCCACCAGCCAACAGCACATCCGCAGAGCCAGGCAGCTATTGACAGTTATATATAGAACTGCGCTATGACGCAAAATCAATGCAGGATGGAAAATAAGTTGAATAGACTCACTGTATGGAAGGAGGGAGGGGAGGGGGAATAGAGGGATATCATGAATACAGGAGGCCTCAGTTTCCACACTCATTTCTCCTCTCCTGTAAAACTCTCTAAGGGCCAGTATTACAAGCCAATGATCAGGTGTGGCTGCCAGGCAGCGGTTAGCGTGATGATAGCCGCCGTATGTCACGATGCATTGGCAGGGCCTGGCGTGACCGCATCGCACCGAACAAACACACATGCGCAACTCTCCAGGACAAAGGCTCAATAGACTCTGCGCACCTATGATTAATGAGGGCGCAAGAGCGAACCACTCATACACAAACACAAAAGAGCATGCACAGATCTTCTCTCTAGCACGATGATGATTATTGCTAACAGAATGAACAGCTTGCATGTAGTCCAGTCTTCTAACTTGATGAAATACTCACTAAAAGTTTAGACATTTGAATAATTTCATCCAATTTTTTGTAAAATACAAGTGGCTTAATTTATATGAATAACCCCAGATGCCAGACTGCATAAGGTAAGAGGTACATTCGTGTTAATAATCAATAATAATAAAAATTACTATGATTTTTCTTTTTTTTTTTTTTTACCTGATTGCTTAAAAATGTGGGCATGTTCAAACTTTTGACTGGTGTAGCAGATGCAGCAGTAAGCACACAAACTTCGCGGAGCATGCAAAATGTTTGGGGAAAAACATTACCATCAGCTAGTGTTGACTGACCTGAGATTACCAGAAGGCTGTGCTGCTGCCTGGCTGTATCACGAGCACCCACTAGTGGTGATATTCCCAAACAGCCATTACATTTACAAGGAATTCAAGCATGCAACATCGGACCATACATCAGTCATCAGGAGTACATAATGAATATTAAGAGCCAGCTTTTCGAAGATTCACCCGGTTATCATAGTCATGGATTTTTTTGATTCTTTGGTATCTTGTAGGTACTCATCTCAAATAGCAAAATCCAGATTTTTAGGGTCTCAAGACTCGTTATTTTTTTTTTTCTAGGACCCCCAGAAAATTTGGGGGTTCATCAGCCCCTGAAAGAAAACAGACTTTGAGGAGCCTATATCTCAGTGCGCCCGAGACAGCCCAGACTCATTTTCATGGATGTGTATCTACAATAAAAGGTCTTTCAGAAAACGTTAAAATTTCCATGGGGAGTTAAGGGCGCAGATGATGGGGGGCGCTTCAATCAGCTACCAAAGCCAACACAACCCATTTTTCGTCAGGGATTTACGGCTGCGCCCTCAGCAGCCCAACATGTTTTATGCATCATATGACAGTTTAGTTAGCCCCCCATCTAATTAACATAACTTCGGGTTGGGCCGTTTCAGGTGCATGGATATGGAGGGCGCTCTTTATGGTCGCAACACAGTTTTTGCCTAACTTAGGGGTGAAATATCTCTGTGCGCCCTCGTCAGATTTTTATGCAAGTTTCTTTATTATGTTGCTTATTATGTCTAATACATGTGTGATTAAGATCACTTTGAGGTTCAGTCATTTTAACCCTTTTACAACCTCATTCTGTGACGAGTTTGAGAGAAAATATAAAATGGTGATATGAAGTTTTTCAGGCCCGTTTTATTTTTGTTTTTGGTTAAATGATCTGTATTGGAATTCTCACCTTCAAACTGATGTCAGGAGTATTACAAGTCCAAAGCGATCACATTATTATGACCGTTATCATTGCAGCACCAGCACAGTTCAAACCACAACAGCACTCCCACCCGCCCTTGCGAACCACTGAAGAATTTTTCAGATTACAGGACGATGCTACATACATATTCCGCATGTGCCATTTGCAGAGCTTCAGTGAAGCCAAATCACGCTTATATTGAGTGAAATATTCAAACTCAGGATTCCATGTTTTTATGGCCACACCATTACATCAAATAGAAAACATCTAAATGTTATACATCATTTCATACACATTTCCCTGTAATTCAACAGGACATATTGGGATCTCTGGATACCTTTGGACCTCTATTAAAATTTATAGTTGGCCGCAAGTTCCAGAAGTTTAAATAAAGCAGCTGAATTTGATGAACCCGTACATGGGTGCGAACATTCTATGGGGTAAAAGCAAGCAATGTCCATCTAACAGCAGGAACCGCTAAAACATAGCGGACATCTACTGGTGCCAACGCAAGGAGAAACTGGTCCCAAGGAATTCATCCACAGACTGAAGCAGCAGAAGCTGTGAGAATAGCTCTCTCACCCCCAGTCCTGCCATCCTTTCATGCCCTGTGGCCACAGTCACCACACTCCCACCCCAAACATACCCCCCACCCACCCATTACCACCACCGCCACCCCCCATCCCCCCTGCAGCTGGCCTGCTGAAATGAGGCACGGGACCATGAGTAATGCCCCCCATACACGCCGCAAAGGGGGGTCACTCTGCCAATGCTGGCTTTGTTGTTTTCAGTCATTCAGCATTTGTGGTGCTTACAACATTTGTGAAACAGTGAGCGTTTTTTTTTTATTTCCTTCCTGAAGTAAAAGGCAAAAAGGGCAGCAAATGGCACAGTCACAAAGGACAGTCAGTGTGTGTGTGTGTGTGTGTGCGCGCACGCTAGAATGCGTGTGTGCACTTATGTGAGAGAGCAGAAACAAGAGTGTATATGTGGCAGTGCACCTGTGCGCAAGCACGAGTGTTTGTGGACACTAAAGACAGTCAGTCAGCCAGTTAGCAGGTGCCGCAGCTGAGCCAGATTGCAGTCAGCGATCAGAGCTTTCTGTGAGCTGAACCAAGGACACAGAGTGCAGCCTGCAGATTTCGACACACTGCAGAGACTGGCGCACTGACTGTTTGAGGAACAAAGTCTGCTGATCTCCGGCAAAAAGAAATCGGTTAAAAAAAAAAAAAAAAAAAAACCTGAAAAGTATCAGTGTCCAATCAAAGAATGTCACAAGGGCAAACAAGCGACATTTCTCGTATAAAACTCAAAGCAAACAAAAAACACACCAGGTCACAATGCCCAGTGGCTGCATGAATGCCAAGTTCAAAAGCCACCAACCCACATTAGAGAAAACATAATGAAGCCCGATTTATACTTCTGCACTGAATCTACTCAGAGCCCATGCTGTAGCCTATGCTAGCGAGCTACGCATCGTAATCTTTTATACTTGTTCGCTAGTGTGTCTGCATCACTCCTCAATTTAACTGCCAGTAGAAGCAGCTGGAAATGCAATGCCACTGGGCAGTCCAATCACAGTTGTTGTAGTCAGCATTGCTGACGTGTAGCTACATTTCTGGGGAGGTGCACGGCAGGCTATGGTGTGGGTTAAAGCACAGGGAACGCGGCTACTCTACACCTGCAGCGTAACAATGGCACAGATCCAAAACAGAAGAATAAATCAGGTTTCTCATTCTAAAACTCACCATCCGTGAAACTGTAGCAAGAACGAGAGAAGGTGCGCACCGTTTTAACTCAACTTGTTCCAAAAACAAGCGGCCGAACTTGACATCCAAAACAGCCCTGCTAAATTGAGCTAAAAACTATTTCTGAGCAGAATCTGGTACCTGTAGAAGCAGCACTCAAAACAGACCAGAGCCCCCATGAGACAGCCAGAGAGGGTAGTGTGGTGGTACCAAGAGTGGCAGGACTATCTGACACCCCCCTCTCCAGCGATTGTTCTTCGCCTCTCTCCTGGTGAGCGACGGACAGGCAGGGGAGCAGTCGCTGGGGTCTGGGCTCTTAGCGCGAGGCACCAAGCAGTCTGCGGCCAGTGTAACGGCAGCAGCAATACAACCAAGACTGTGTTTGAGTACGTTTCTCGACCCTTAGATTGGACTTTCCCCTGTCTCTGTAGTCCCTCTCTTCTGCTCTCCATCTCTCCCCTCTCTCTCCCCCTCCCTCCATTGCCCACCCCCCATCTCCCCTCTTCCCTCCCTCTCTCTCTTTGGCTATCACTTTAAAAGGTTGGCAAACAGACTTGTGTAAAGTGTGTGCCAACTGCAGGATGCACTGCAGTATTGTGGGGGTGTCCCATGTGACAGCAGCCCAGCACTTGGCCAGAAACCACAAAACACAGAAACACCTCTAATCGGAGCTCCTCGCTATCCAAACTCACAGAGATCAGCACAGCTGAATGGGCCAAACTGGTTATTGAGTAATCTCCACTTTTACAGGCCCGTTACTCAAACAGAATGAATAACTTGAGAAGATTAACTCCCGTGCGAGTGAATGATGAATTAAAGAACAGTTTCTCTAGTGCAGGGATCCTCAAAACCTGGCCCTTGAATCCAAATCCATCCCTGGTTCTCTTCCCTCCCCAGTAAGTCACTGCATAATTAGCACTGCCGATTGGTTGGTCATGACACCTGACACTCAGGTAAAGGGAGGGTGGAAAACCAGCAGTTCTCGGATTTCGAGCACCGTGATTTGATGAACAGGGGACAAGAGTTTGTTTCCTCCACCAGGTCATGTCACTGAGGGGGGTCATGTTACATTGATATGACCCCTCCATGAAGACCGAAGCTGGTAACAAGTCACAGTCTAGCACCGCCTAGGCACTCTTATAAAGTATGTAACACCAGCCAATCAAAGCTCTGGCTCAAACAGGATTTACAGTCAACTGAGACATCAACACTCCAAAGCAGATCAGGAGTCTTGGCGAGGTGGAGTTACAGTCGAGCTGCAGACCAACTTTCACAAACCCAAATCTGCCATCATCTAGTGGAGTGAAAAGATTCAGTTTTTCAGAGCAACTAAACTCAAGAAGAGTTTATGATTTACAGTGAGTCTGAAATTACAGAAGTTACACTGGAGCAAACTGATTTTTTTAAAACCAGCAACTTGACTGCAGAGTATTAAGTGTGACTTCAAGCTGTGCAAACAGTGACCAGAAAGTTTTGGGGTCCCCATAAAGAGGCAAGTGTCCAAAGATTCAAGCAGAGGAACACCCTGAAATGGGATCAATGGAAGTACTTCCTAAAGCAAGACCTCCCACCTTGCACACTGATCTATCCGGTACTGCATGGTACAATTTTACGCGCACATATAGAAATGCGCAATTGCTTTAGTTTAACAAGAGATTCTTAACGAGTGTGATTTCTCGCACAGTGAGAACAGCAGCTCATGTGAGCCAAAATTTTCGCCACACGCAATATCAACGTCCACGGCAGTTCTACATTTCAGGGCATTCATTTGATTCAGTTACATTCGTTGACACTGTCGGATTTCAGCCACATTGATTGAATAACGTCGGAATTATGGCCATTTAGAGAAAAATGTGACTTTCATGGATAGTCACTTTAAGGAGTTGAAAACTGGACCCAGTTCGCTAGATGGGTCAATGACAAATAAGCCTTTTAAAAATGTTTGTTTTAATAAATCTTTAAAAATGTTCAGAATACATTTATTTGAAGTTGGAACAGTGTGTTTAAACAAGTCTTAATGGTTGCACAACATTTACAGTGTTTTAGTACAGTTGTAGACTGTATTTGCAATGTCACCAGCCAAAAATTGTCAGGTGGCGCAACCAAAAGTTTCTTGAAAAAAAAAAAAAAAAAACACACTTCCCTCTTTTTTTTCTCAGTGATTTTTTTAGTAATTATACCTGAGAGTGTCTACTCTGCCTAAAACATTACTATTTTGTAATTGAGCTGGGTATTAAAAGTAACTTATGGATTCTTTATTGTAGGGGGCAGGTATTTTGGTTTTCCAAACAATTTAAGAACAATTAAACTACTAAACTTTGTTTATTTGAAAGGTTTTCAATATAAAATTATGCCCCCATATTAATATTATATTTATTCATATTTTAAATTACATATTTAATACATTTCACATAGTGTTAACTTGCTCGGACGGTTGCGCCACCTGACATTTTGAGGGTTTGAGATGGCAAAACATAAAATATATATCATTTTTAAGATAAACCGGAAATTTGTTCAAATTAAACAGGTTTTATAGACTAAAATGATGCTTATTATGAATCATTTAAAATTATTTTAAACCAAAGTAGTGCACTCGGACAATGTCGCGTCATTGACCCGCATACAGAGACAATGGGAGGTGAGAAAGTATAATTTAACCTCGTGAGAATCATATGAAGCTGGTAGCCAATTGTACGGTCAAAAGGCCACAATGACGAGGAAGTCTCGAGGCCATAATGCACATTATCACTGAACCGCGAGAAAGCTTTTTTTTCTTCAGCACTTTGAAAAATGATGGTAAATCGATACATAGAATGGGGGGGGGGGGGGCCATGTTAGGCAATGCATCATACACATTATCCCACTGCAGATATTTTTACTGCAAGATTGCCATTTCCCCTATTCTCTCCTGGACAAAGCTCGTATTGTGTTTCCACCCGACACAGTTCTGTGAGGCCATTGGCCAAGTACGGTTGTGTTCCTGCGCACATAATTTTTCCTACCTGCTGGAGGAGAAGGAGCGGACAAGACCGTTCAGACTCTAAAGCTGCTTTCACACCGGACGCGAAACTAATTTTTCGCACGACAGATTACCTTAAAAGTCAATGCAAAGAATGTAATCTGTCGTGCGAAAATCTGCATGGTCCGTCTGAAAAGCTTTTTCTCGTTAAATGGGCGACTAGCACACGAGCCGCGCGCAGGATGCATCATTAGCGTCGGTCGACTATGGTCCTAATGCCCATTGAAAAAGGAAAGTATAGGGGGCAGACAGGCAGCTGCCAACATGTTCGCGAGAACAAAGGGAGCAGGGAAGGAAGGAAAGACTGGTTGGCAAATTATACTTGTAACGAATCCCTCTTTCAATAGCCCGTTACAAAATGCTAAAGACTTCTGTAGTCACGCGGTTTCAAAAAGGCAATTCTTGATGGCTTTAGCATAATTTCAGTAGACTTAAGGCCCAAATACGTTGAGAGGTATGGACAGGCGAGAAGTCCCGGGAGTGTGACTCGGAGTTTGAATCTTAAAAAAAAAAAAAGATAGTGATAAAGTGGGAGAGAGCTGAGCAGTTGCCCGGAGTATACTAGCTTATGAGGATGCCAGTGTATATTTATTTAGGCCACACGCGAACTGATCCATCAATGGCCTCAGTTGCACTCCCTGGCGACGAATGAACCCGGGACCGAGCTGCGCCCAGATCCACTGACCTGAGTTTCCAAGCGATTATCCTCTGGATAACGAGCGGAACTGACGCCGTTTACCCCATTGGCCAGTGTGCTGTCAACACAATTTTCTTTCAGTTTTCAGAAGAGGTAAAAACAGGACTGGTGCGCCCGCTACCAGATATTCAGGTTTGAACACCCACCGCCCCCATCGAAACTAAAACTGCAAAGCGAAATAGTCATCAAGTTATATGTGACATGATCCCGTAGCTTTAGACTTCTAGTAGGCTTCGCAAAATAGCAAGCCATTAAAGATGGCAACGTGGGATTACAGCGAGGAGACATGACGTGCACATTTCTAAGAGTACACATATGTTTCATTGATCTTTGAAGTCATCGCAGAAGTTATACGTTTGCGGCACTTCAGGCATTTCGTCATCGAAGCCAATGCGGGCACTGTCACTGATAGGCTAAACAAAGAGAAACTTTAAAATAGGCGTACAGACGCTGCAAGACAGAAACTTGCCTCTCCGTCGGAACAAAATTCACAAATCAGTCACATGTCACGACATAGCAGTTTGAAATGTCCCGAATTCTTGCTAGCAATTTTAAAATACAAAATGCTTAGCACATGGGTATGACCACTGTCCATATTAAACCAGATTGCTGACGCTGGCCATACAGCTAACTTCGCTAGCAACCTTGCAGCATGGCATCCTTCATCTTTAAAAAAAAAAAATCATGTACAACACCAGTGACTGAAATCTTACTTGAGTGTATGCGACAAAGCAAGATCTAAACAGGAAATGGCGAAAAAAAACATATCCACTGCAATAAGCAAGGAAAAAAACCCATCAAAATGTATGGCTACATAAACGTGATAAAATGAGATCATTTTCGAATCACTTACCTATTCAAAGTATACGAACCATTTCGCTTTAACCTCATTCCGGCAGAGAGGAGTCGGATAAAGTAATCCAGAATTGAACAGGGTGTGCTCTCGCTGCCTGGAGAAACGGCAGCTTATTTTGTACGAAAATAAAATCGGAGAACAATGAAAGAGAGAGGGCTCCTCTGACGAGCTTCCCGTCTGTTTTCCCCGATCAGATCCCAGACCACCTCGTGGGAAAAAAAAAGCTTCCGCAAGGCACAGCGAGGAGGAGGCAAAATCAGGAAAGGAGGGGCGGCGGTTTGGATAACGGTATTTTATGATAGTAATTATACCATACAAAAAGTGCTAATGCTTTACCAGGACTCGTAATATGACGCCAATAACTTCGATAAAACAGGACACAAAGAGAAAAGGAAACAGGACATTATTACAGTGAGCATGTGGGCTATTGTTCTTTGCCAGAAACTAATGAATTCAAGACGTCAGCAAAAGCAGTCAGTTAGGGCTACTACGAAAAAATAACTTCTCGCAGTTCGCAATCAAAGTTTTCCGTTCTACTACTGTACTGATTGACCATGATAAAATCCTTAATTCATCCATTTAGATTTCCGCATGGATTTTCGTATTTTACGTCTATGACAGTATGTATGCCCTGGCCACCACGGAGAAACCAGTAGTAGCTGAAATATACTAGGCTGAATTCAAGTTTCGACTTAAAGCACTAGGATAAAAATAAATTTAAATGAAATAAATCACTCCCTTTCCAACCAAAAAGTCAAACTGCCCAGCATGCGCTCGCAATTCACTCATTGTAGTCCTTGTAGCAAACGCCCCTGATGAAACAAAGCGATCTCATCTAAGCAATCAATAGTCGTCTGTCAAGTCACAATCTTCGAATTCAAGAAGAGACTGACTAATTAATAACAATCATACCCTCAACCAATGAAATGTGGACGCGCACGTAGACAGCAAACATATTTAAACCCACCCCCCTCAAGATCCATGACTTCCCCTTTCCCTTTTTTCCATGAGCCCATCAAGTGGTTTCTCAAGTTTCACGGAACACTTTCTGGGATGTAGCTGGCATATAGTTTTCCCTGTTACACAGACGGACAAGACGGACGAGACCCAAGCTGGGCGCGCAAGCCATATCTTAACTGTGGAACTGATCTGAGTCCATAAACAGGCCTGCGTGCATCCTTTCGCACTCTACTTTCAGATCAAGTAGGCTTTCCCCTTATGCTTCATTATGTCTGGTGTTGAACCATGAAGTTTGAAGAGCCGGAGGGGTCATTTAAACACAGATTACAGAATAGAATCATTCATCACACTGGCTTCCAGTTGCACCCTTCCACTAAAACCACATGATTGCATCCCACTTTGGAGTAAGATCTCAGCACCATAAGGTGACCATCTCATAGCATCCATGAATATTTGAAAAGCCCAAACCTTGAAATCATTTTCCACCCCAGTCCAACTCACTTACAACAACACTGCAATTTTGCAGAAACAGCAATCTTTCCATTCAGAGAATACAGATATGATGAGTGCTATAGCATTCAACAGGTAATGGACAGGCCTAAAGCAGTGCGTCTTTTTTTTTTTTTTTTTTTTTTAACTGGCTGGTATTTTGAAACCACAACAATTGAATTTATTTGAAAGAGCACATTCAAGTCAAATTGGGACCATAGAAACTCTTCAAGAACAAATTTAACTCCAACATTTTTTTTTTTTTTACAGTGTAGTGAGCAGCTAAGCAGCATTTGTGGTACTGGGCTGAGCTTAGAGGAGCAACCGAAAGACCGTAACATCTCTCCCTCCAGCCCCCACAGCAGGTCTATGATTGGCCCAGGAGAGGAGAGCAGAGGACTGGGAGCAGCCTGATGTGGGGATAAAACCAGGCGCTGCTAATTTTAGCCGTCGTTACGCCCTGGCGCCAGAGTAACAGACTCGCATGAGGTGAAGAGGGGCACGGCTGGGAACCACAGATCTGTACTCTGTGTTACAGGGCAAGATGGGAAACTTTTCTCATATCACAATCATAAAAAATTATTTAAAAAATCCAGAGAGCCAAGTCGCCCACGACTGCATGTGTGTTGCGCCCGAGTGCCCGCTTGTTCCCTTTTCACATTCTGTTGAAAATGTCAGAATTTTCAGCGTGAAATTGTGCTTCATTGGGCCAATTCCGTTGCCGTGGCAACCAAAATCGATTGGTGTTGTGACCTAACCATAACCAATACCCACACCAAATATCAGAGGAATAGGTTGAAATTTGTGGCCAGTCCACAAGAAAATCTCTACGACTGTGGCGGAGACGACGACCATGAATCCATAATAGCCGCCCGACTTCATCTGGGGGCCACAATTAACAAATAAGAAATGCACCCCCCCATCACAAATGAAAAATAAGAGAGAAGTTAAATGCAGGTGGTGATATCATGGCTGGCTGTACTTAAGCTTAATGCCAGGATATGCGCCACAGCTCTACACTGCTGCAGTTAATGGCCCACTGTTCCCACACGCTACAGCCAGAATAGTCTTACAGAGTTAGACTCCTGATTAACATCAGTCTGAAATTGTGGAAAAGTAAGTAAGGTCCACCCACTGTATCCAGAGAGCAGAAATGACGAGCATGAGATTAGTCTAATCACAATCCACAGTTTTTGTTGCAATGCTTAAGGGGCAGGCAATTCAGACATGGTGCTGCTTCCAAAATAACTAACCATAGTCAAACAAAACCTTTGCACCTCCTTTATTTATGGAAGTTCATGTGCATCACGCACTTTTTGTTATCCTCGGGATAGTTCAGAATTATTCATTTTTGCGTATGAACTTGTTCGCTGTGCTAGCCATCCATCACGCAGCTTCTGTTCCCCTACGGCAGTCTTAAAACCAAAACACCATGGTGACCAGTAATGTGTGGAAATTCAGCTAATCAGACTAGCTCTGATAGCTTCCGGACTGTGTAACCAGAATACTGGTCAGTGCGCATCAGACTGACCGTGAGTGAAAGATGAGGCCGAGACTACAGCCAGAATCTCTCACCATTTCTGTAACTACAGGAGTTTGCACACACCGCATGCCAATGGTGCTCCCACGTATGGTAATACCAAGCCAGACAGAGAGGGGGCGCCATTTCCACACCCGCGGACCTCAAGTGAAAGGAATCCATTAAACACATGGGCCAGAGGTGAGAGTGGGCGGTAAATAAAACATGGCTGTCTTGCCTCGCCGCCTGAAATATTTATGGCTCAGACTGGACAGCGTAATGCTCAAGTGCACAAATCGATCGGTCCTGCTTTCCCCTCCGCAACAGGGTTTTAGTTCTGCTAACCTCGGCGTTAGAGAGGAACCAGCACATGCAGCATGATGCCAAGCTGGGATACATGTCACTTCCTGTGGGAGCCATGACACTTCCCCTGAGAGGCACCTTTTAATCAGCGCTTGACAAATCTCACTTTAGTGCTTCCCAGCTCATCTGGCAAAAAGGAAAAATGGAATAATTCAGTATTTTTCCAGAGAATTCCCAGGGATCACCAAGTATGTGTTCCGACTTTGCCTGCATACAAAGGATTAAAAATAAAACATTTTAAAGTAAACTTATCACACAGACCATTCATGCATACAAGCAAAGGTAACTCGGCCTGTAGCATTTGTTTGCCCATCCCAATAAAAAGGTTCCATTCATTTTGGGAAAGGGAATAAAGAAAGTAAACTGGTGGGGTGAGAATCTTCGCGCAGATCTAGATGCCGGCATCCATGAATTCCAGAATTTATTTCCTAATTATGCTATTGAATTTCCAAATGTCTTGCTTCACTAGAATAATTTTCCACAGTCTCTGTGATGCAAATACTGAGTTATAAAGCCTAAATAGACTCATGCAAAACAAGAAAAAATTGGCATTATTTGTATTCTGCGTAAAGAGGGTAAATCAGGAAACCAAAATCATTCAAATACCACCGCATAGTTATGAATGCCAAGGACCGGCCAATCAGACCTCTACCCTGGCCAAGATGAATGGGGAAGACACGCCCTCCAGCCATCCCAGGGCCAGTGTGCTGCTGAGGGAGGGGCCACAGGTTCACAGAGCTGATGGATGCTGCAGCGTGGTGGATTGCTGGTTTGTCTGAGTAATCACTCTTGGCGGAGCTGCCGCTTATTAGCGCAGCCCTGGAGCCGATCGATCGCCATGGCTGCAGTCTCTCGGGTTACGTAATCCCTCCCTCCCTCCCCCCTCCTCCACAGTGCAGGGGAGGGGAGGGGAGGGGCTTGATCCTGCTGTCTCTGGGTGGGGCTCCAGGAGGTAAATTCTGTTTACGCTTTGTGCAACTTCAGCTCAGTCGTGCTGGTTCTACAGCAGGGGCTGCCAGTTCTCCGGTGTGTGAGTGTGTGTGTGTTGCATGTGTGTGGTGAATGCTAATGTTAATGACGGTGACCCCCTGCTCCCTGAGGTTATCTGCATTATCTGCAGAACCTGCTCGTGACGCAATCGTACACAGGCCTTGGCACGGCTCCAGTGTCAGAGAGAATGGACACCGTCTCACCTTCAATCCACACAGGTCATTCTACTTTGAGTTTCTGCAGACTACAGCTTCAGCATGCGCGTGCGCGTGCGTGTGCGCGTGTGTATGTGTGTCTGCCTGCTTACACCAGCAAAAATGAATGAAATGATACTTCTGAGCCGGTGTGAGTGAGCACGTGCACAAATGAGTGCATGCAGGTGCACTTGTGCTCCTGTGTTACTTTGCATGTGCACATGCGAGTGAGTGAGTGCACATGGATGTCCCGGCATCAGTCCAATTCTCGTTCACCTCCCCCTCTGTCACTCTATCAGCACATTTTAGAGTCATCAGCCTTTGCCCATATCCTGAGCTCAGAGGCTGCACTAATGGGACCTAATTCAATGTCCCTCTGACATCAGCACTGTTGCCGTAGCTCATCAGTAATGAGAGAATCAAGAGCTGCAGATAATTAAAGCACTTCCATTCCTCCATCCTTACAATCAGCCTGGAAGACCTGTCACTGCTGCACCCAATCAAATATCACAGCTGTGCCACACTCACAGAACGATAAATAAGAACTAGACAGTCCAGTCTCCCATGACCGCATGGGTATAGCCCACCCATCCCCCAGGTGCCCGCTTGAGACATCTTAAAAACTCCAACCTCTAGAGCATTCACAAACCACACACTGAAACCTGGACATTTTCAGCATGAAATTGTGCTTTATTTGGCTACTTCTGTTTTCGCGGCAACCAAAATCGTTAAGTGTTGTGACCTACCCATAACCTATACACACACCGAATTTCAAAGGAATCGGATGAAATTTGTGGCTTGAAGATCGTCCACAAGAAAATCTCTATGGACATGGCAGCGGCGGTGGAGACAATGACCATGAATCCATAGCATCCGCTCGACTTCGTCTGGGGGCTACAAAAACAGGATAAAGACCGGGCACGCATAACAGGAACAGCACCTGTTAAATGACGATGGTCGTTGTACAAAACATTCAGAGCGCGAGAGGACAGACACATGGACATGCCTCTAGCAGACGTCAGCCGCCAACCCACCCCCGCTACAGCCCAGAGCACCCAAACCCCCTGCCCCCAGGCTCACAGGAAGGGGCAGCTGGGCTGCAGAGAGAGGTTGTGGGTAAAATAACTAGCATTAAAGATGATGAGGAAAGTAAGCTAATTACCAACCACTGGCCTTTCCTGTTTTTTTCCCCCCCAGCTCTGCAGCAGACGCAATGGAAACAACCAAAAACGCACACACAATGGTGGCTGTTTATAGCTCAGGGTGCGCACCCTTCAGGATGATGTCACTCCCAAAGACCCACCGCCACCACCCCTTCCCTCCCAACTCGAACAGGTGACCCATTAAAACGCAGCCAGGACGTTTAAATACAGTCCCAGGACATCACCTGCCGGATGGTTTTCTCTTACTTCATTAAGCAGCACTTATTGAGTGAGGATTTGTTCTGGGCTCCTCAATGGTTAAAGATGTGCTCTTTCAGAGGTAAGATTAAGCAACTGTCAAAGCAGGAATGTAACATGACAAATAATGTGGACAAAATCTTATCTTTTGTGTGATGCACTTATAAAAGGTTAATTCCATGGTAACTGACGTAACATTTAGAACAACTTTAACTTCGGTTACTCTGTAATTACATGGTGGATCACCACAAAATATCACAGGGATTCAAACATTTGTTGGTGCTTGAGAACCCATGTAATAGATTTTATTTTGCGTATTGCACTATCCCACAGTTTGTCACTTTACAGGGTAACTGACGTAACATGAAAAAATACCTCCATTTTTACATGCTTTTTTAAATTGAATATTTCTCTGAATTCTTTCCTTCAATCATCTTAGTCCCTCTGTCAAAAGAAGGTTGACAGTCACTTCTCCAGCAATCAGAATGAAGAAAGTGTTTATGTTGGCTGAATTATATTTTCTGAGTCAAAAAGTAGAGTAACTGACGTAACATTCTTCGGTAACTGACGTAACGTGTCTGAGACTAAATGAGAAAACTGAGCTTCGTTGCCTTTTCTGTGGCATATAATTCCGAGCAAGGAGTGCAAGCATGTTTCACTGTCAAAAAAAAAAAAAAAAAAAACCACATTTTCAGTGCAGAAAGAAGTTCAATCCAATAGAAGTCTATGAGAAAATGACCCAACTTTTCCACCTGATTTATTATTTAAATAATGACATTATTTAAATTATGTCATTATAAATAATGACATTATTTCCACATTACTTTATTGTATCTATCGCAAGTTTCAAGTCTCCTTCGATATATCATGATGTTCATTTTTGTAAATTATGGTCCTAAATAGACTAGAATAAAGGATAAAGCCAGAATATGCTTTAGGGGCGTGGCTATCCTCTGGTCCTTGTCTGATATGGTCAGATCCACACATAGATCCACCCCTCGTTCCTCCCTGGATATTCAATTCACGCTCTCGTCCAATTGGAATCACATCTGATTTCAAAATGACAAAATGGCGCAATTCAGATTGCCAAGCCAAAATCGAGGCTTCCTAAATGGAATGCTGAAACCAATGAGTGATGTCACGGTTGCTTCTTCCATCTTTTTATACAGTCTATGGTGCTAATAGTAGTAAATAATTGCAAAACAAAAATTATTCAAAATACATGACAAAAAAAAATTGCCCCTGAGGTATCATTTTGCATGGAATTGACCAAAATTAATTCTATTCACTCTCCTTCATAGCAGTGCATTTGTCTCTTTAGACACCAGCAGAGCAACTTTAAACATTCGTTTGATGGATGTAAAAAGGGCCGGCAAGTGTTAATGGTGAAGGACAGTAAATTGCGCTCTAAAATCTGGCGCCACCTGGTGGTCACACCGCGTACATAACTCAGGCCCCGAGTAGAGTGCAGAACTACCGCATTTCTCACTCAAGAGGGGACAGGCTGAGGTGACAGAGCGGCAAAAATAGACTGTAAAAATGCGATATTTGTCCGTGCTTTCCTTGTGAGAGACAAAACTTCTGACATTCGGACATGCTGAGTAAAGCCGTCGCTCGATCCGGTCTTAAGACGGTTCATTGATCCACTTTGTCCGTAGATCGCTTGCCTTTCAGACAGAAAGGGAATAAGAGGGTGAGCAATCAGGTGGAGGGGGTAAAATCGACTTACCGACACATTACTGGCAGAACATAAAATAAAGCCATTGGCCAGAGAGCTTTATATATATTTAAAAAAAAAAAAAAAAAATCACATTTTATTGCAATGAATATTTTGACAATTAAAAACTGAAAACTGACCGTTTTCGACCAGTGCATCACAAAAAGGTCAAAGTGTATAGAATTCCTTAAAAGGCGAGATTAAAGAATATTGCTCTCAAAAAATATTCTTGAAAAATTAAAATTGCACCTCGAGTTTTGTATGGAAGCTTATAATGGACTATTATCCATTTATAATGGACTATCATCCAGCCTGGGGCCTTTGGGTGGAGTTTGCATGTTCTCCCCTTGTTCCTTGGGTTTCCTTTGGTAACTCTGGTTTCTCCTCACAGTCCAAAGACATGCATGTCAGACTAATTGGAGACTCTATATTGCCCTTAGGAATGAGCATGTGTGAGTGAATGGTGTGTGCGCCCTGTGATGGATTGGCGAGCTGCCCATGGTGGGTTCCTGCCTTTCGCCCACAGTCAGCTGGGATAAGCTCCAGCTTCCCAGTGACACTGGTGAGGAGGAAGCGGTAAAGAGAATGGATGGATGAATGGACGGAGGGATGTGCCATTTGAGAATAATTAAAAGGACAATGCAAAAATCCGATTTTGCATTTTCTAACACGCATATGAACGTTTTATGATTATATTAAAATAGAAAAGGAAATGCAGATTGACGTGTCGTACCTTGCTGCACAATGGACAACATTCAAACATAAATTACAATTTGAAAATTAAATTGCAATATAAACAATGCTACTTGATTTTCCACTTATACAAGCGATACTCAAGTCACAATTGCAATTAATAAGTTATTTTCTAACTATTTGAAACTGAAAACAGCATTTGACATTTAATTTTCAAAGACTCCACCTGCCGTTAAGTGGACAGTAATCAAATGAAATAAGCTAAACAGCGCCCCCAATCTATTGCACATATGTCAATACACCCTTTTCAGGTCAAAAAAAAAAAAAAAAAAAAAATCGGTCTGTCCTCTCATTAAACAGATATTCAATTATGACCTCAATCACTCTTTGAAAGCAGGATCAGAGGTGTAAAATCCAGGGGTCAGAAAGTAAAAGTCCTGCCAAGTTTTTCCCCCACAGAATGAGCTGATCACTCATATTGGCTTTATCTCCTGTCCGAAGTAAATTTGGAATAAAGTTCTGGGTAGGATTTTTACTTTCTGAAACCGGACATTACACCCCTGAGCAGGATACCATATGATACCAAACAGAACCCGATTTTCATGGGATGAATGTGTCCTATTTTGAAACTAAACAAAAGTTTTGAAAGGTTGAAACCCAGCATTTAAAAGCCTGATAACTCATTGAAAAGTTTTGCAAAATTGAAACCAAGTTTTGAAGGCTTGCTATTTTTCGAAGGCTGAAAAACATCCAAAACTCCGCAAACATTATATACTTGATTATATTCTTTATTTACTGTGCATATAGTCTCAACGTCATAATGTAGGCAGTGAGATGTACCGACAATGCTTGATAACTGAGCTGTTAGATTAATGATTGACAGTGAATGACTGCCCGACTGTCCACTTCAATTCTTGCATATGTAAAAAAAAAAAAAAAAAAAAAACCGGAAAGCAAGCAGGGAAATTCTCTGAAAATTTACTTAGACTGGATTGCCACTGAAAATGAAATTTAATTTAGATAGCAGCTCTCATTTTCGAATAGTTAGAACATTACATATGAATTTTAATTGCGATTTAAATATTGCTTTCCTGAGTGGAAAATCAAATATCATTGATTATATTACATTTTAATTTTCACTTTTAAGTAACATTTGAAAATTATCCACAGTGTACGACGCCAATTCCATGGGTTTGGCCTCCATTTCCGGTCAGGAGCTGGATGAAGACCCTGGTGTAAATGCTGCCACCTAGCGGAGCCCGTAAGAACAAAGTTCAGCTGTCAACAGTGGTTAATGGGTCGGTTCCCAGGATGTTCTTTATATATATATATATATATATATATATATATATATATATATATATTCTCCGCGGGTTTTTAAGTCTGCAGTCACAACTCCACACCCATCCAGCAGAAAGAGATGGTGTGTTTGTTTTTTCTTCAATCTGGCCGCTGGCTTGTTTTGCAGGAAAAATCCATGGCGGTTGAAGTATTTTCAGAGTCAGTAAATACCGGTCTCCTAGGCCCAAAACACACAACTATCTTTCAGGTGCTCTGCGTGTTTGTGAAGGGAAACGTCAGCAATACCAAGGTCTGCGAAGAGCGTGTATACTGCAAGACATCGGACAAGTCAAACCGGAACCAGCAGGCAAATTACGCGACGCCCCCGATCTCTAAACTTGTTTAGGCAAGAGACAGCCTGCGGGCAGGTAGTGCCATTACTAAAAAAAAAAAAAAAAAAAAAACACCGAGACCCACATAGGTGTGTTTCTCAAACTTTTATCAATATCATTTCAAATACTAGGGAGGACTTTTACTTAATGAACATGGATTGTCTGCCTCTGCACCATAAAAACCCTTCCATGTACGGCAGACACTGCAGTGACAGATCCACTAATTTACTGACCCGTAGAAGTGCTGCTAAGCACTACAGCTGTCTCCGGTTACAACATTCACATGACACGCTCATACAAAGCAGTTACCCCACTGACAATGACCTTTAAAGAGCGTGGCGTAAAGCAGCAAGACTGGACCAAATGAAGTTATTCAATTACTAAATTAAGATTAGAAATGTGAACCAAATCAACAAATGCAAGATTAACCAAACTGAATGAAAATGAAAAAAAACATACGTTTAAATAATGCTTAGGGCATTGCAGTGAGCTAGCAAATCCAGGTGTGTTTGACAACAAGTTTCCACGATGGCGTCTTTCTACGCAACTTACAGAAACTATTTTAAAAAGAAGAAGAGTCTTCATTTATAGCTCAAGTCAGAACCAAGGTGAAACTGAAACAGGTTTGAGGTAAGTCAAGTGGAGAGTGATCTGAAGAGAATTTGCCTGCTTCCATCCTCAGGACATGACCAAATTTGGGAAACAGTCCAACATGCACCAAGCACACAGCACAGCAGTAAGCTCTCTACTGAACAGAAACCAGACCTCCTGTCATGTACACCCAGTCAAATTTGACTTGTACTGCACCTTTTAGGCCTATAAATAAAATTTCGTAACAGGCTTAACAGAACACACCCTGAGCCAGCGACAGCAGCAGAGGGCCATCTCTGGTCAGTGTCGACAGTGACACACAACAGGATGCAGGTCGTCCGTATATTCCCACAGCACGACTGATTCACGCTCTGACTCGGCTCTCTTGTCTATAACCACAGCCTTCATTCTCACAGATTAAAGAACCATCTAACGGACTGATAAAAGCATGTAAGCCTCATTACCTGCATTTCTCTCCCTATCTCTAAAACAGGGAGTAACACTCTCAGTTGTTAAACTAAACTCCTAGCATGAATCTATCCTTCACACACACTTGCTCTCTCTTGCTCGCACGAACACTCACATGCGCACAAGCACACACACACACCTGATGAGAAGTGTACGTACACAGACACCTTGAGACAGGAAGTGGGCTGTGGCCAGGATCAGTGGGGGACTGTTAGCCTGCCATCATTATCAGTGGTGTGAGAAAAACTGAGACAGAGACAGATCCGCTATAAAGCACTTTGCTCCACTATTCAGCACCAATTCTCTAGACTTACACTCATAGCTATACTGCCAGGTGCATAGACACGCAAACCTACACACAAAAACTCACACACCAACACACACACACAGAAACACGTAAACCTTCGCACATACCTATACACAAACACGCAGAAACGCGTAAACCTTTGCACATACCTACACACAAACACGCAGAAACGCGTAAACCTTTGCACATACCAACACACAAATGCGCACACGCACGCGCGTGCGCACACACACACACACGCACACAAACACAAATGCGCGCACACACACACACACACACACACACGCATCTGAACATATGGTCTCATGCGGATATTCACACACTCTTTCCATCACAAGACACACAAACACACACTCCCTGTGCAATGCACAAATTGGCTCAGCACCAAATGGAAATAAACATGCCTCTAAACCACAGCCATAGCTGCTTCTGTTTCCCCTCTGATGAGCAAAAGAGAGCCAGAGAGAGCAGACTGACAACAGCCACAGTTGGGACAGAATTTCTCAGCCAACCCAAAACCTTATTTCTGAGTCTGAACAGGAGTTAAAGGATGTGGTCACTTCCTGTCTCACAAAGCTCTTCCTGAGCAAGCAGACAGCCAGCCACAGATTATGCACACACACCAGATTCACTGCTCCAGCATACCTTCAGTCACCTGCAATTCGGAGCAGAGTTTTCTGGCTCCTGACAAGTGATTCGCACGTTCAAGCTCGGAAAACCACATCCAGTTCCTTAGAAAGGTACCAAGTCACGACTCCCAAATGCCTTTCACACGACACACTTCAATTCCCGTGAGACTGCGGTTACCAACACAGGTTCAGACAACACAGGCGGGAGCCAGCCATCTGTTTTGTGTAAAATAAGATCAGCCATCACTGACAACAGAACTGAAGCAATTAAACCACTGGAATTTACCTGATAAAATTATCTCATTCAAACACTTCATACAGAGGGCCTCTGTTGGTCCAGTAGGTGTCTGAAGAGGCAAGACAGTGGGGTCTTTTTACACCTCCTCTTTTAGGATCTCTTCCTCCCTATTGGTTCAGAGGGGCCTGGGGATTTGAAGGGCCTAGGGTGCTGAGGGGCCCGGTGTCAGTAGGGGCCCATTTTCTCAGTAATTGGGTGTGTAAAATGGGATGCAGAGAGAGGTTTAGTCAGGCACAGATGTACTTATCCTTTAAAGGGGCAATTTAAAATGTAACTGGCTTTGACCAGAACAAATCAAATTAGACATGCTAAATAAAAACTCACACCCGTCTAAGACAATCTAAATTTTAAAATGCTCCTCTAAAAGACGTGTAGACCAGTGCCTGGCTAAACCCTTGCAGGGCACACAGTGCGGCACAGAGCAGCTGGGGTCGAAGGTTAAAGCCTACCCCGGGGTCAGAGGTGCCATTACATAACAGAGCTGCAATGCAGGGGGAAAGCCTGCTGAGTGTGCACTGTGCAGGAATGCAGACAGGGCTGACCTGACACCAGCCCCCTCCCCCTTTAAATCACCCAGAGCAGGGCTTTCCAAAAACGGCCCTCTCACCATACTTCAGCAGTGTTATCACGGGCTCCAGCTGACCAGACTGAAACCGTATGCTCAGCAGTGTGTGTCGGTGAGAGTGCACGCAAGAACTTTGTGTGTGTGTGTGTGTGTGTGTGTGTGTGAGAGAGAGAGTGTTCCTGTACATGCTACAAAGTGAGAACCAGAAAATTTTTTTTTTCCAGCAAAGTGGGGACATTATTGGGAAGTGAGGACATTTTCGCCTGTCCTCACAACTAAAGGCAAATTGTGACTTATTAGTTAAGCTTAGGGGTAAGGTCAGAATTAGGGATAGGTTAAGGTTGGGGAAGGGTTTGGGTTAGGCATACATTGCTTATTGTTAAGATTAGGGAAAGGCTGTAGAGACACGGGAAGAATGAATGGAAGTCAATGTAATGTCCTCACAAAGATAAAAGTACAAGGATGTGTGTGCACGCGTGTGTGTGTGTGTGTGTGTGTGTGTGTGTGTGTGTGTGTGTATTTGTGTGAGAGTGTGCGTGCGTGTGCGAGAATGTGACAGTATGTGAGTGTGTGTGTGTGTGTGTGTGTGTGTGTGTGAGAGAGAGAGATGGTGAGTGTGTTTGTGTGTAGGAATTAGTGAGTGAACAAGTGTGTGCACACTATGCATGTGTGGGAGTGTGAGTGTGTCTACACGCATGTGCGCGTGCGAGAAAGTGTGACTGTGAGTGAATGTGTGCGAGACAGAGAGTGTGTGTGTGCGTGTCATAATGAGTGAGTGATAAGGGAGACAAAAAAAAAAAAAAAAAAACACACGATTGGCATCTTAATATCTTAATGAGTCAGTTTAACCTGCAGGATCTGGTTCCATGGGGATATACGCCAATCAGCCACAATATTAAAAGCAATGAGAGGTGCAGTGTATAATGTTGATTATCTTGTCACAGTCGCACCTTTCAAGGGGTGGTATAAATTAGGCAGCAAGTGAACAGTCAGTTCTTGAGGTAAATGTGCTGGAGGCAGGAACAATGGGCAAGTGTAAGGATGGGAGTGATTTCGACAAGAGCCGACTGGGTCAGATTATCTCCAAAAAAGCAGGTCTTGTGGGGTGTTCCCAGTATGAAGAGGTTAGTACTTGCCTAAAGTGGTTCAAGAAAGGACAACCGGTGAACCAGCGACAGGGTCATGGGCGCCCAAGGTTCAATAATGAGCATGGGGAGCGAAGGCCAGCTCGTCTGGTCCGATCCGACAGAAGAGCTCCAGTGGCACAAATTCCTCAAAAAGGTTATGTTGGCTATAATAGAAAGGTGTGAGAACACACTGCATATGGGAGCTGCTTAGCTGCAGACTAGTCACAGGGCCCATGCAGACCCCAGTCCACCGCTGAAAGCACCAACATTGGCCATGTGAGCATCAGAGCTGAACCACGAAGCAATGGAAGGTGGTGGCTTGGTCTGATGAGTCATGCTTTCCTTTACATCATGTGGATGGTTGGATGCTCGCGAGCCATCTATCTGGAGTAGAGATGGCACCACAGTGCAGTATGGGAAGACGGCAAACCAGCGGAGGCAGTGTGACATACTGGGTAATGTTCTGCTAGGAAACCTTGGGTCCTGGCATTCAGGTGGATGTAACCATGACATGAATCACGTACCTATTGCAGCAGACCAGATGCACCCTTCATGAAAACGGTATTAGTTAGATGACAGTGGCCTCTTTCAGCAGGATAATGCAACCTGTCACACTGCAAAAAATGGTGTAGAATTGGTTTGAGGAACCTGACAGCAAGTTCTTGACTTGGCCTCCAAACTCCCCAAATCTCAATCCAGTTGAGCATCTATGGGATGCCCTGGAATAACAAGTCTAGGCCAAGGAGGCCCCACCTGGCAACCTACAGAGACTAAAAAGGATCAGCTGCTAACATCTTGGTACCAGATACCACAGCTCACCTTCAGAGGTCGAGTGGAGTCCATGCCTCAATGGGTCAGGGCTGTTTTTTTCAGCATGAGGTTGACCTATGGGCAAGTGGTTTTAATGTCATAGCAGATCGGTGTCTTTCGTAATAAAATAAACACATAAAGATGGCCGCTCTCTAACAGTTTTCAATGTCAGCTCTGTGAGTGTCAAAAAGGCTGATGGTGTTAAGACACTGGTTTCCTCCCTGGATATGGGGAAACTAAGCAGACAGACATTTTGGCTCACAGTCAAAACACCGAGTCAAGCACAATGTTTAGAGTTCTGCTATCGAAACATTTCTGGAGCCTTCACTGCCAAGTGGAATACCATCACTGAGCTGTGGAGTTGAAATGTACTTGGTGTAAATTACCTTCATAAACAGGCAATTGTAAAATGGAGAGTTTGGAAAAAATATACGCTGTGGAAGTCACACACGCTTGTAATGAACAGTAACTAACTATAGTCATAACAGACTACATTTAGCTGCATACCACACAGGCAACATGCATTCTTGCATAATATGTTTGAATATGAAGATTAAGTTTACAAACTGCTTTCCTGACAGGTGTTTTTCTGTTGAACACTTAAAGGCAAAGAAAACCCTTTTTTCAGCTCTTACCCAATAAAAGTACACTGCCCCTACTATTCAAATATATTTTGAGTAATTTTTGAATTTTTTTTTTTACGACTAAATCAGCTCAAGATGATCAGATTTATACGTTGTTGGCAGTGCGCCATGTTTGTTGGAATTGGGGTAGCTTGCCGCGTCACCCGGACAGCGGAACTCTTGAGCGCACGGAGGTCATAAATTAAAGAAAACCAGTGGGGTAGCAAGAACTAAAAATCTGATAGGGCACAGGACATCCCTTTAAAATAGTTATTAGTCTTGACTTGTTCTCAATCATTTTCATAATTAAAAATAGATTCACTCTGAAAACACTCCACACCATCAGGTGTTGCTAGTTCTCCCCATTTAGGGAAGACAAAAATTATTCATTTGGCCACGTAACTTGGTGCATTTAAATCGGCGTCATTCAAAATTGCATACCTGTCAACTCCCACGCATATGGCCTGAGTCCCACACTTTTTAGTGGCACATCATGTTCTCACGCCGCAGTCAGCCATCTCACACTTCATAACAAAACTGATAGTTGAAAATTTTAATTTGGAAAACAAAATTATTTTTAATTGCCTAGTCCCATTCTGAAATCAACCCATGCTGCACCGTGAGTGAAAGGTAATATTACATTGGAACGTGGATCAGTCATAACTCAATCAATGCGTACTTAAGGGATAATTTGATTCGGTAACACAGGGGTTGGGCTGAGGTTCTTGTGCGCACGTGCATTGCTGTTCCCAATCAACCACGTGGAACACTAGTTCAGACTTGTGGTTTGGCTAGTTTTTTGTGCATCATATGTGATCGTGAACTTGATTTTTGCTAGACTTCATGAAGTGAGAAATTCATCTCACCACAAACAGAAAAGGAAGTAGGGTGCATGAAAAGGATGGCTTTCCAGTGAAAGCCATTATTAGTCACACAAAACGCAGATACCATGCTAGGTTTCACTTAATAATTGATAGTTATCATATAAAACTTTGAATGAATGTCAACGCTGTATTTAGCTGCCATGTTCAGACGACACATTCTTAGTAGTTCCAGGTAAATTGGGGAATATGTTCTTGACACGAGGTGGCGACCTGAGTGCATTGTTCTCGGTGTTTGATACGCAAACACAATGCTATTGTCGTGTTCTTGCATCGAATGAAATACGTCCCAAGAGATTATCACGCGGAATTGCAGTCCTTGTGCTTGGAAGTTTTTCAGTTTCAAGTGCGTTTCACCACCAATAGCATGGAAACAGATTGTGACTCCGGAATTCTCACGCCTCCCCTTTCTCGGGTGTCGGAAGCAATGAAATTGCACAAAGATATTTCACATGGACTTTTTTCATTTAAAAAATTGTAACGATCATGAAGTGCAAGTTAAATCACCTGATGTGCGGAAAAGGTAGCACGGAAGTTTCAGAACAGTTTGTCTTTTGAAAAGCACAGGCCTATGTTTGAGTAAATTATTTTCCTGTACTGAATTTAGCCTGCTATTTCATCGCTGTTAGATCACATGGAGAGAGAAGCAGTGTCTTCAATTGCCCATGGATGATTACTGTAATTGGAAAATGTGTCAATTAAGGAAAAATGATTGTGAACTAGCTGGGACTAATTGTTGTTATGGAGGGATGTTCTGTGCCCCCAGCCACTGGCTGAATCCGATGTTGTGCAACCACTGTCTAAACAAGTCAGGCTTCACCAAGGGAAATCAGTGCAAGCTAATGCCTACGGGTAGTTCTGAGTTTTCTGTTTTGTTGGAGAAATCAACAGCCGCACACAGAGGCATTACCACTGACTTTTTTGGTCAGGCTCTCAAAATGATTAGTAATATCGAACCTTGATCATTCAGCTTACAATGAAGCTGCAGCACAAGTGATAATCAAGACAAATTTGTATGCACCTTACATAGATCAGCTAATTTCTTTGTGTCCAAGCGCGTCAAAACATCCGAGATATTGCCGCACAAAGTATTTCTAGATTGGCTAAAATAAACAAAATGGCGGAATTCATGAACTTGTGCTAATTAGTTGCATTTCAGAGGTTTGAGGCTTGATAACTTGGTACCAAAAAAAAAAAAAAAAAAAAAAAAAAAAAAGGTAAATATTCACAAAATATATTTATGGAACGAGAAGAATGTACTTTTATTGGGTAAGAGCTGGAAAAAGTGTTTTCTTTGCCTTTAAACATGCCACGTTAAAATATCAATGCTGGTGTCACCTTGAGCAGAACTGCCAGCCGGCTCCTTAAGTTTTCTGAGACCAGTGAGATGTAGAGCCAAATCTAAATGAAGCATCCACACTTTTTAATTAAAGCAGATGCAGCTAGCAGAAGCAATACAAACCCCCATGTGGCACTAAAGAGCATTCCTCATAATTGGGTCCACAAAATGAATGAGGGCTGAATGGAAAATAATTTAGGAGGACATAGTCTAATTGGTATGCCTCAGTAAAATTTACCCATGAATAAAATTATGGGACAAATCAAACTTTATCCAAAAAAATAATCTTTCAGTATTTTTCAACCCAGAGTGATCTTGTAAACTTTTGAGGCTGCTTTAAACGCATAGTGTCGAGTGTTATATAAAACTTCTAACAGGGAGCAAAAGTTTTTCACCATAGAACTCTGTACCAGCAGTGTAGCATACTCAATATCAAGCCTACTCCATTGCAAGTAATCCAGCATAGCCTACTGTAGCCATGAAAGTTTTTTTAGGCATTAAACTGCATGGTAAATATCATAGCACAAAACCATCCAAACCCACAACACATAATGTGCATGTTTCCTACTAAACGTCCCCATAAACATCCCCAGCCGAGTGAGCGAGTTGGCACAATTCGCAATGCAATAGACCACGGCAAGGGCATGACTGTTAAGTTTATAACTGGGGAGACAGAACAACTGAAACAGTCATGCCCACCAGAGTGCGGTTTTTTTTTTTTTTTTTTTTTAAATTGATGCTTCAAATCACAGCATATTCCCCCCTTAGATGACACCCATGAACCACAGTGACAGTTGCTGTGAGGAAACCAAGAATCACAAAGTGAGAATCAGGCAGCTTGAGCATCAATACCACACAAGTGCAACTCACCATTAATTGCAATCATATTTCTTACTAATTTAAACCTGGGACCACAAATGGTATCCTTCAAGGAAAAGTTGCCTCAGACACCCATTTTGATCCCATTTTCATGTTATGCAACAAAAAAAAAAAAAAAAAAAAGATCACTGGCAGTTTATTCTCAGAGAGCAGCAGCACTGTATGGATAGGGACCTCACAGCAAGACCCATGAATAACAATCTAACCTGCCCCGACCACATAATGTACAGGATTCAAGCGAGAGCAGCAGCCTCGCCACGCCCTTGGGAGCTGTGACTCCACTCACGCGCCCTGTGTACACACAACGCAGGCCCCGACACACACCTGACGTTCACACACTGGCTCACTGCCACTTCAACACGCCATCACCTTTTCATGCGCCTGTTTATTTCTCCCGTGCAGTTACTCAGGGAGCATTCTTACCTTCACACTCAGGATAAAAGGCCTCCATGTTTAATTCACAAGCTGTGGATTTTCTAGCCTTCCAGAGCAAAATAACAGGGTTTGAAATCCACTATTAAACACACAAACAAAAACTGGGGGTGGGGGAGGGGGGAGGTAGGATGTCAAGGCCCAGCCTCTATAAATGGACATGACTGAAACCTGCACATACAAAAAGATCTAAAGAGAAGAAATGCTTAATTCCCTCTTAACAAACCTCTACTCATAAATCAAAACAATTAATATAATGAGTTTATTACATGAAGCCTAGGGGGTTGAGTGCAGAGAGTTGTAAATCACCTCACTATTCATATCGAAGTCCACAGACCACACGGACATCGTGAACAGAGGGGTCAGTGTGACGCAGGGTTTATTTCTGACCTCAACAACGGCTGCTTCTGCAAACACACCACAGCCTGCACTTATGAAGCCCATTTAAAGAGCACAATCGCTAATCTTAGATCAGTTCCCACTGTCCGCCTCCTCTCCACATTCACTGTGAGCCAAGATTACAAAACCGATTCCACGTCGACACCTCTCCACAAGGGCTGGGCAATATTGATATTATATAAATATCATGATATAATATTAGATATCGCCTGGGATTTTGGATACTGTGACATATTATAAGTGTTGTCTTTTCTGGTTTTGAGTAAGGTCACGGTATTAGTTTTCTTGTAGATGGGACAAAAACAAAACTCATTGTCTTCTGCACACGTCCCTACTATAGTTCTGTGAAATGTTTTGCATTTATTTGGAAGACATTACTATGAACTACAATTGTGCTGAAGCAAAATGATATCACTTCTGTGTAAATGACTCTTTTGTCTTAAGGAAGCTTTATTGTAGATGGGACAGCTTGTGACATTGTTTTTAGGCCCTTCGTGGAAAATCAAAATCCCCGATCTGTTAAATATTTTCAAGGAACTAGTTCAATTGATCTATGAAGTAAAGTAACTGCCCTACAACATCGAGAAAAAAATGTTGTTAAATCATCAATATTAAGATAATGAGACTAAATATTGAGATTTGTAGATGGGACACCCCAAAAGTTTGTAGATGGGACAGATATGGGACACAGGCAATTCTACGAGTTAATGGGAGTTGATAGGAGTATAAAGCACTCAGGTTAGTGCAAACAAGATGATAACAAGAACAACATCAACTTAAAGAGTCCAAAAAGCAATTTATTGTAGAACAATCAACTAATTACAACAACTAATTAGGCTTAATTAGAAAATAAAAAATACATGTCATTTTCTTCTTGATGACATATAACTTGCTCACAATACAATACAAACTAATAAATGTACATATATACCAAGATTCTATATGTGATATTTTGCAAGTTACTAAACTCTGTGGCACTAATTACTTGTTTGCACCACATAAGTATGCTTGCCACATCTCCATTCATAAGATATGATTTGATCCAGTGCGCATACTTTCCTGTTCAGTGAGTTTCTTTTATATCGAGGTGAAAGTTGATGAAAATGACCCTTTTGATCTGATCTTGAGTTAGCATCAATAGTACAAAAATCAATAGATCAATCAGTGGTCAACATTTCGTCTGATAATCTACTCAAAGTCACATCAAAGCTTATTAAAAAACTGACTACGTCGATGAAAAAACGAATATCGGTGAAAAAATTATTAGTAATTGTATTTAGCCTAATTAGTATTCGCTAATTATACTAATAAGCAGTGTTCTAGTAGTATTGCATGTGATCAGGTCAACCATAAGCTGAAAGAAGAAAAAAAAAATCGAAAATTGAGGAAAAACAAATTACTGATTACTAATTAGCCTAATTAGCATTTACTAATTAGACTAATTAACATTGTTTTAGTAGCACATATCATCAGATCAACTAAAAGCTGAAATATAACCAAATGAATATCTTAACACTCCTAGAAACTAGCATTTTAAAATTGTCCCATCTACAGAGATGTCCCATCTGCAAGCTTGTCCCATCTACAATATGTAGATGGGACACATTTTCTCCATTGTTTTACTGAAACACAATTATTTTCTGAAAATGTCAACTATGTCAATTCTATCCATTATATACTCAAGTAAGAGGGAAAAAAAGATTATTTGATTTGAAACCGAATTGTGGCTCTGAGAGAAACTTTTGTATCTCAAAATCTAAATTAATAAATTAATTAACCGCTTAAGTCTTTTGTTTAAGCACCTTCCAGTGAGTTGTAAACATCAATTTTAGTATAGAGAATGTCTCATGTGATGCCCAATCAATATGCAAAATTTGAAAGCCATAGCTACTATGCCTTGGCTATAAAACTATAAAATCATGTGTCCCGTCCACATATCTCATTAACCAATATTTCTTAATTAATGCTCTTATATCCTGAGAGCGAAACAAGATATGAACAAACAGTTTTCAGATTCAAGAGGTTCAACCATTTTATGTCCCATCTACATTAAAAAATTAATACTATCTGACAAAAAAAATTTTGACACTCATGTCCCAAATACCGTGACTGCACCCTTTCAAAGGCCGTTTTACAGCAAAGGGACGCAGTTTTTTGCTCTTATTAGACTGTTCTAGCTGTTGCCAGTACCTGGCTGGTCATCATATCCACAGTACTAATGACTTTCAATCAAAAATGACATTGTGTAAATATTTTGTGAAAGCACCAATGTTTGTCCGTACAATACCGCCTTAATATTGATATTGATGGATTCAGTCAAAGAGATTGCGATATTTGATTTTCTCCAAATCACCCAGCCCTACTTTCCTCAGAAACGCTTCTGTAAATAAGGCCCCAGTGCATCTGGACCGAATACAAGGCGTTAAGAGCGTGAGCCCAGTCACTCGACTTCCACATTATCAAACCAATCAGATGATCAGAAAGCACGGCCGTACTGACCCACAGTCTCCAGGAACAGGTCTTGGCACTTGCTAAAAATGCACCACAAGCGACAACGATCTTTAACGAGGAAGTATCCGTAGATGAACTGGAGACCGGGCAGGCTGCCCAATGAGGAAGCAGCAGCTCTTGTCGCTGGTGATGGAGGGCACAGCAAACACACACACAGCTGTACCACAGCCCAGGAGCTGGATCTGAACTGGGAGGACGCCCAGGACTGGGAGGATTCCTTCAGTACTGACAGACCTGGGGGGGTGGATTGCCACAACACTTCCGACGTTACGGCTGGTATTCCGACATCTGCACTCCATCTCCTTTAATCCTGCTTAGAGTGCTCTCACTCTCTCTCCCTTTCTTTCTCCCCCTCTTTCTCCAGCACATTCTCTCTCATTCTGCTGTTCCACTCCTGCCATCTGCCCACAGACTGATCGACCTGAGAAGACTGTGGCTGTCATTCTGTAAACTACTGCAGCCGAAAACTGCTGCTGTCTGGAAACATACACACACACACACACACGCACGTACGCACACACGCACGCACACACACACAGGGTAGGCACTTGCACACACACACACCCTCTGCACTCTCCATCAGACACACATACACACACATCCCTCTACAATCTTCATCAAACACAAACACACACACACACACACACATACACACGCACCCCCCTCTACACTCCCAATCAGAGCCACACTTGTGTATACCGGCAGAAGCAGGGCAAAAAAAGGCTGTCTCAAAAATAAGGTAAGACAGGGAGCCATTAGCCAACAATCAGCTGTCCATCACTGACTTCTGTTACCCAATCAGAAACTGAAAAACAAAAAGACTGGATCATATCCAGTGAGTGTAGACCCCACCCCCTTCAGTCTCTCCCATCATTATCAAAAGCATCCTCCTCCAAGTGGCTTAGAAACAGTGATGTAATTAATGACAGCAGTACACACACACACACACACACACACACACACACACAGCTTATATCTGTGTAATCCTACAGCATGGCAGATTAAGGGACTGCGTCAGCGATGACAGCAGAAACATTTAACCACACTGAGGGACTTTATTGGGCGAGGTTGGGACTGACAGTGCCTTTGCTCACCAGGTTACCTCGACAGCATTCCCAGAACACACATCACTCTACGCAAAACCAACACCATCACGGCAGCAGTCAGGTCCATCAGCAGGAGCTGAAGGTTAAAGATGGCAGGGGGGGGGCTCCAAAAATAGACTCAAGGCCAGGAGAGAGAATGGACTCCCACAGGGACAACCAGACAGCACGCTAGAGCTGCCCCCCTTGCAGGAGCACCGAGTGAGCATCGAGGTCGAGTCAGGATACACCAGCTCCCAAACGTTCCCACACACACAGTCAGCCAACAGCAAGATCTTTCAAACGCAACTCCACAATACTTCAGCTTTGTGAGTGACTGAGCATGACTGTGCACACAATTCACATGAACGGTCCACTTCAGAGTCCGAATTACAGTTATGAGTGACAGGTGCCACGACCTGGGGCCTGAATTCTGAGAGGCACTACCAGGTTAGCTGGAGAGCTGCACAGAGCGAAACGCAAACCCCCCCAAAACAGCAACATGGACTGACGTAAAGGAGCTGTCCCTGGATTTTCCACAGGCAGTCATCCAGCTAAATCAGAAACCCTCCTTCATCATAACATAAGCTCTGTTCTGCAGTAGGGAAAACAGAGGCTGCGTTAGGATTATCAGCTCAGAGTAGCTAAGCACTACTACATACAGAGATTTCAAGACTGCTGTTAGCATAGCCAAAGTCTTCGTAGGCAAGTCACGTCACTCAGCGGCCATCTTGGCAACGCCTCCCAGCAGTTATGTTAGGTGAAGATGCCCAGGCTCCTATCTAAATGAATGGAGAGAAAGCCAGAAATTCACTTTCATTGGTCACTCGAACATAAGAACTGCATGAGTGCCATCACCAATAAAATCTGATAAAAACCGCTAAAAAGTTTGGCGACTTCTCTAGAACATAATGTTTAAAACACATTTTCACCCACTACGCTTCTACTGAGCAGGCATGAGGTTTCACGATACCAACTTCCTTTACAGCATGCAGTGACGTGATGCCATCAGCTCATCCCACTGAACTGAATGATATGCACTCAATGGGTTCAACCCACCAGAGCACTTGAACGAAAAACCACCAAATCTGTTGAAACCAAGAGGGTTGAAATGGTCACAAATCTGAACTGTGTCTTTGGTGTCAAAGCAGCAACACGGTTGGCCAGATAGGTTTCCCAATTCAGCTGTAAAAAGCAGAAAACTGGCTTTTGCAGGGAAGGGGTGGGATATGTCAACTTTTCTATTGAAAATGCCTGAAGTGGTCCATTTCTTCTTTATATCGTCTCAGGCATAGCATAGCTACACAGTACAGAGGCAGCATGATTGTCTTTAGCGTAGGGTGGCCACACGCTACATACAGAGGTCTGTGATTGCTATTAGTGTGGCATACCATAACCAGAAGACTTCCTGTCCTCCATACCAGCCCCTGTCACAGCCTTCTGAGAGGAGATGTCCTACCCACCTCAAACTGCCATTAGTTTACATTCCAGAACTTTCCACCCCCGCCCCTGCCATGCCAGCCCAACCCCCACAGGTGAGCTAATGGAAGCAGTTCAGTAAGATGGGAAACCACACTCATGACCTAAAGATCACAGGTTTCATTCTTAAGTAGGGCCACAGCCACTGTATCCGATAGCGAAGGCAGGTAACCCAAATTGCTTTGAACAGCTTAGACAGCAAAGTCTTCAATTACTTAAACTACGACAGTGTATTAAAATGGGCTATAATTTCTAATTGCTTCACATGATATTGATGTAAATATCCTAAAGTGAAAGCAAACATTCTGTACTTTTACCACACTAAATACCACACATTCTGTTCACCTCCAGTGCACTGTAGTACAGTGCCAAAAAGCGAAAAATTCTGTGGTTGTCCAAATACTTATGTAGTACAGCACTGTATATCCAGCTGAGTTAATAGACATTATGCATAAATGAAAGGGAAAAAAGTTGTGCGAGTTGTTCTGGATAAAAGTGTGTACTACATGCCCATAGTGTAATGCAATACAATGCATCATGTGATGAACACATTGGACCAGCTGGTTCTCACTGCAAAGTCTTCAACCCAAGAACTGCAGTGCCTAAATCAGCAACATGCCGTGACTGGCTTCAGCTCATGAGTGAAGCCATTTAATGAGTCGCTCAACTTTTCACAACACAAAAAACTCGCCGGTTTCCTGAAATGAACTCTGTAAGATGGTCATGCAACAACCCAAGACAACCCAGCACTCCTGCTTTTGAAGTTGTGACTGAGGTTAGAAGAGAAATTCTAAAGCTACTGTCGGGACAAATCAGGCCTAGCTTAGCCCTCTCACATAATGAAGCAGCAACTGCATCAATCTATCAAATTAATGAAACAACCCCCATTTATGTAAAGCAGTGTTCTCAAGCAAGTTGTAACAGAGCTCCACGGTCAGGACAGTGGCTCAGCCACGGCATAATCTCATTGGCTGACATTATCTGCAGGGCTGATCCCATTGGCTGGATTAAAAGCTCTAGGCCTCAAAGGCTCTACAAGACACCGCTAACAGTGCAGGCCCTCACCAGAGCAGCTGCATTGGTCAGCCCTCTACCGCTTTCCCCTATCTTCACAACACACAGCCCAATCAATCCAAGATACTCTGAACCTAGCCATGCCCATTACATGAGCATGTAATCTTTTTCATGTTCCCTACAGAAAATGCCCACTGCCAGGGCCATGGAATATGTATAACGGGAAAAAAAAAAATGTTTTATTGTACCATTGATTTTTATGTTCCCAACACAGGTCTACCAAACAAAGCTTGCGTGTTAAGCATCTGTCAAACAGTAGCTCCATCCATAGATACAAAGACATCTTCTGAGCCAGGCAACTCTGAGAATTTAAGGCTGAGTGAGGGCCAAGGGAGGTGGACAGACGGACAGACAGACAATCTTTGGGTTTGTGCCACCACTATACTAACTAATCCAGCAGAGACAAACGATTCCAATCAAAAACAAAACTGCAACCTATGTCTCCATCACAGCTTCTACAGTCCTGCAGCGATTGATAGACCTCCATTATGTGCAGCGCTCTCAGTAAGTACACGCACAATGATGCTGTGTAAAAAGTGCTGCATCGTCTATGTTTCATACAACCTACCTTCTCTGGTTCTGAAGTTCTATGGAAGTAAACGACTGCAGATCAGTCGCCAGCCTCTACCTTATCCACATATGGAGCATTTTAAAATCCAATGTGCAGGTGTTCAGAGTCAAAAAGCCAAAACTCCATCACTGCCGAAGTACTTAAAGACTGTACAGTAAAACAAGCGTTCACCCCAAGGATTTAGCCAGGCACTGGTCTATCAGTATTTTATATGGGCATGTAAAAATTTAGACTGGTTTAGAAGGGTAAAAATCAAATTAGACGTGCAACTTCACATGTAAATTTTGAAACGCCCCAACCAGTGCCAAGCTAAGCCTTTGGCTCACCCCCTCCGCAGCTTTGCGAAAAAAAAAAAAATAGCATTTTCAGAACTGCACAGGCTCAGCCATGCTTGGCAACTAATGCCAGCCTAGCTTCAGGGCCTATGCAACACACAACTGGTTAGAGCAAGCACCTGTTCAACAAGCACTGACATGCAGATTCACTGACGATCCCACATAAAAATGGAAGGTCTCATTGTACGTGGAAAGTCAGCCGCCTAAAAACACCCCACAATCACGCAGATGATAACATCAGGCGAAAAAAAAAAAAAAAAAACACAAATACTCCAGGGGCTGATAGCTTAGGTGTGTCCAGGAGGCTATCATTTCCTTAACCAAACTGGGCACACCACAATGGAAGATGTTTATAGAGAAGCAAGGTGTGGGTGAACCACAAAGTGAAATTATAGCTGCTGTGCAGCAATGGTCGGGGCCGGGCAATTTTAGGCAATTCTGAGCAACAAGCAGAGTGTAAGATGGAAAAAAAGGTGGCATTCTAATGTGCATTTTACATCAGTTGAGGCTTGAACTCACAATTCCTGGCACAAGCGACGATGCTCTCTCTCACTGAGCTAATTAGCAAAAGACAACTCTGTGGTATATATATGTTCAAAACTTCATCTAGCTCATTATAGGAATTCTACAGCTGCAATGATTAGTCAATAAATCAATAAGTCAAACAAATAATTAATCCACATCTATTTCATGATGGATTGATTGTTTCAGGCATCAGTGTTGGAGTTACCTTCGCAGATTTGAAGATAACCTCCTCAAATCTTGCTTTATCATGGTTTTGGACCTTAAGTCAGACAAATTGAGATGTTTGTGGATGCCAGATTGGAATTGGGGAAAGGTAATATGAATTTTACATAATTTTAAAGACAAACATTTAATATAGAAAATTATTAGCTCCACAAGTGAAAAACTGATGTTTAAAAATGCCATTTTTGCAATTGTTAGCATGAGAGCGAAATTCAAAATGCTATAAAAAAATTCAGTTTTTGAGATAAAATTCTGATATTTTCCAAACATCATCTACCATGACTCCAAAATTTTGTCATTTTTTTAATGAACATTGAAAATGTATTTACCAAGAATTTGCAAGTATATGTTTACAATACCATTTGCAGTTAAACATTTTGATGCACTGTAGGCTCAGTATTCGAAAAATCAAAAATCTGTGTGGATCGTTTGTGTAGGACAGTCTGAAGATGCTCTGTAGCAAGTTTGGTGTCAACTGAGCAAAAATTGTGGGAGGAGATAGGTTTAATAAGTTTTACAGTTTTTGAAAAAAACAGAGTGATGGACTTCATAATTTGCAACAGGTTTAAATGTACAAAAGTTTCTTCAGTATTGGGGCTACATTTTGGTGAATGTTGCAAATCTGAAGCACATATGCTTGATTTGTTGTGTATTTTCAAAATTTTGAAATTTAGAGGCTTGCTGTAGCGCCACCATCTGGACCATTGGCCTGTTTTTGCAGCTGAGGCAATCTGGCATGGGACTGGACCTTTGTGCAAAGTTTGGCGATTTTTCGTGCATGGGACATAGGATTTCCTCAGAAGAAGGAGAAGAAGAAAGAAGAACATGCAGGATAACAACAGGGTGCTGGCAGCTTAGGCTGCCCGGCCCCTAACAAGAGCAGAGAAGCAAATTTCATTAAAATCATCACATAAATCCAATAGCTGCAAGCCTGCCACAAATGACACCAGACAAAAGACTGATCCAGAAAAGGTCCCTAGTAATGGGCGAAAGGTTACCTCGACCAAAAATGGACAGGCCATCTGCCAATATCTCAATCGGCGAGCCAAAGCAATGTCACCAAAGTAGAACTTTGAACCCACGCAGCACACTGCGCAAGCAGGGCCACAAAAGATTGAAACATCAAACATGGGTAGTTTTTCCTTGCCACTGTCACCACAGGCTAGCTTTTGATGGGGTTCCAGGCCAGGGTTTCACATAAAAGCACACTGTGACAAATATTTGTGAAATGTGCTATACAAATAAAATTTGACGTGATTTTATTTAATCTGATACCCATTCATTCAGCTGAATAGAAACTGAAGCAACTTTCACCAAAACGCAGGGTACTACCAAGAATCAAACACGGAAACTCAAGGTTATCGGCCTGAAGCTACTTTCGATAATGTTACAGTGCACCGTCCTAGCCAGGCCCAGTAAATGCAGTTGAATGGCGGGTAAATGCAACAGCTGCAAAGCTGCCAACGGATGATCAGTGGACCCAGGGCAACTAAAAGAAAAGTAAATATAAGGTGCTTTACCTGTCACTCACAGCTGTGCAAACACAGCCTGGTGGGGGCTGACCTTAGCCCAGCGGCTATACACACACATACCATTTTCTTTCATTGTCCGCCTGTCCGAATTAAAATCCTTATCACAGTATTATACCCTCTGTAAACTACAGGACTATATCATGTAATAGGTATAGCCAGATTGGCGAGCATTCTGCATGCACCACCTGCTGAGCAATGGGACATCTGCGCCAATAAAGCATTCTGCAGATTCATGGAGCTTTTCAATGTCGTACTCGGAGTATGCGAGGCATAAGGAAATGTAAATAAAACAACAAGTGTAATCGCCGAGCATCCCGTCACATGTCCAATTTACTCTAGCCGCATACTCACCACCCACTCAGGGCTGCATTTCAATAGTCATTCAGCGTGCATTTGTCAACTTGCCTTCAGGGTGAATCCCTACATCATAAGTGTCGTTCCAGTCGTCTGAAAAACTGAACGAACTTGCCCAGAGTGACCCTGGGAGCGGTGAGGGAGCAAGTCAACAACGTTGGTCGGTCCAGTGGTGCATATTACCCATGATGCATACTACCCATAAAATTAAGTGCAGTCTTATGATTAATTACACAGCTGAGAAATATTAAAAGGAGAGACTGAAGTCTGAGAAGGTGTAGAAATTTTTTGTATTCAGTAAGATTATTGCCATATCACATCCATTCTATAAATCAAGGCAATAGGCAATCACTTTGTCGTTATCATTTTGATGGATTACAGGCCTCAAATTTGTTTAAATTGTTTGGTTGTTTATCGAGAAAACAAAAACAGGAGTAATCAAGCATGAAGGGTGGGGCTATCACAGGCCTTTCATACCTCCGACAGCACGCCACTTCATGATACAGATCATCCACCCGTTATCTTCCTTGAGCAGGTCACGGGGGAGCTGGAGCCTATCTCAGCTGACTGCGAGTGAAAGACAGGTACACACCCTGGACAGCTCGCCAATCCATCGCAGGGTGCACACACCATTCACTCACACATCCATAACTTCAGGCAATATAGAGTCTCCAATTAGCCTGACGTGCATATCTTTGTACTGTGGGAGGAAACTCTTCACGCACTATTCAAAACCCATGCAAACACAAGGAAAACATTCAAACCCCCACGACCTTCTTGCTGTGAGGCAGTAGTGCTACCCAGTGCTCTACCTTTCCATGCTATAATACAAATCAAAAACAGAAATTTCTAAGTCAGAAATTGATGCAGCCAATGAGGCCTATCAAGTGCAAACTTATTGCAATAATCCGCAGAAGGTGCCTCTGCCTAGTCTGTATAGGCCTAGACCAATTTTAATCCACATTATGCGATTTACCATGAAAAGAAACAGGGAAGTGGGTGGCTGCCCGTGTTACTAAAGCAGTGGAAGCTGTGATGGGGCCACTACATCATTACCGGACATCAAATATTGATGATGGTGGAGGATACATAACTGCCCATTTCTCATTTCCCTTATGTCCTCCTTCTCATCCCCACCGCTTCTCTCCTCCCATCCTGCACTTCATATGAAAAGGGAGGCGAGGTAGGGAGGAGAGGTAACGAGGAAAGGAAGACAACACTGGAATGCAGCTAGAATTTCCGTTCGATTATTTTTCACCCGCATTGAATAGAGCGCATGTGTAAAAAGTGTTTTCATATCGAAAACACCCATGAATGCTGCAACTCTTTTAACACCACATTCGTCAATCGACGTGGTAGTTTCCAGTAGGGAGGTTGGACTACCATCATTATACAGTGTTAATATACGAGGAGCAATCGCTTTGCAGAGGTAAAATTGTAATGAACAGCCAGCCTACTTCTCAAAAAAGCATTACAGTCAGGCAAATTGTTGAAAAGTTAGTTATATTAGAAGCAGGGTGCGATATTAACATTTTGTCCACCAGCTGAATGGCCAATGAATGCTGACATTTTATCAGCCACTCAATAGATCATCTTTTTGGGGGGGGACAAGTCTGCCAGCCACTTTCATATTTTGCTAGCATTTTTCTGGTGCCAATTCCGGTCTCTGACTATAAGTGAGACAAAGCGACTATACAACCGTTATAGACGCTTTAAATGAAGTTAAAGGGGAGAAAATCAACCGCATTTATGCTCATGACAACTAACAACGTTGAACAGTTTTGGACACGCTTACTGAATGTAAAACTTTATGAATTCCAGCGAAACGTCAGAGGTGAACTGAACGAAGAAAATTATTCAAAATGTTGGACCCCATGTGTTAACCAAAACGCAAAACAGCCGATGTAAGAATCTTCGCACCAGAGATAAACACATCCACTTGTTTCTGACCATTTCCTGCTCTTATCGACCAGCAGTCAGAACTTTGTACAGTAACGTCAAGGTTTCATTCATTTCATGGCTCTAAAACCAGTGACGGTGTAGTTGTACATTCAGGATTTCTGCATTTACGCACTCGTTGCACCATGCCGAGTGTATCAATATGACATATAAAACCGAATATCAAAGCTTCCATCAAGCGTTGCGACAACGCGAAGCCGGGTTCGAACATGCGTGCTGGAAATGTCGCCAGGCTTAGGGCGAGTCAGTTAGCCGCCAGTGATTTACTACAGCAGGGGTGGGCAACTAGGGCCGTATCTGTCCCCGATTTCCACACCAACTTCTGGCCGTTAATAAGTTGATTATCTAAATTAGCCAAACTATTCATGAAATCTGACAATTATGGTGCATTTCTTTAAATTATCATTAGTGACCACCAAAGACTGTTCTTGTGTCCCTACATAAAACATTTATCTCTGATCAAACCTTTGCACAAATCTATATTTGTGTATGCAACCAATTAACTAAATTAGTCAGGGTAATTGATAGAAATAAAAACCTGCATACACACCGGCCCTCCAAAGACTGGAATTGCCCACCCCTGTGCTACAGTGTGGCACACGGACAGATTCAATCTACAAAATATATCCTGAGGGAAAAAAAGGACATTATACTCAAGAAGGATGATCGCACACAATATATGACTACACCAATTCGAACTAATTTACTTGCCAAACAACAGACTCGGTCGACGGTATGCAGTTTTAAACTCATTATTAAGACACAAAGTAGGCACCAAATGCACCACAGAAGTACATATGAAACAGGTATGCAGGAAGCAAAGAAGAGAAAACGACTTTTGAGAGTTGGAAGAAGAAGCCAGCAGAGAAAGTGAAAAGAAGTGAAGCTAAATTAATCGCACGACTGTCTAAAGATAGGCTAGCGAATGGGAGTAACACTGATTAGCTAGCTAGCTAAATAGCTAGCTTGCTGGCTGGCTGCAGCTGGTTTGTTTTGCCTTGCGGGCTACGCAACCGAGCTAGAAGTCAATTTATCTCACAGCGTCAAACGTTACTGAATCTACAAATGATTTCCATCCACTCCAAAAAGCCATGCAACACAAGGTACTCACCCCATCAACCAATCCATGACTGCAGAGAAAAAGGGTAAATCCACCGCAAACTGGAGGCGTCCTCCACCTGAGTTTATACGAGCAGTAACCCCCCTGTGCCCTGCTGTCAATCCTGTGTGAATCGGTCTTTCACTTCCAGCAAAACCTAGCCAGTTGTAGATTCCCTTGTTTCGGGGTTCAGATCTGCTTCCAAAAAGACAACAAACAGAGAGCGCTCGACCGACAGAGATGCTCCACAAACGGGTAATATTAGCTAGCTAAGAGGCTACATTGACTTTGCTGCTAGCCAATACGCTGGAAATGCGAGCCGCTGTTCAGATAGTTACTGCCCGGTAGTCTTGGCGTGCAATCGACAGCTGGGCGTTGTTGTCACTGCTTCTTTTTTTACAGATAGTCGCGCCAACCAAGGAGAAGTTGCCCTGGACCACCGTCGTTTTGCACTCAGTCATGAGCCCTCGCAGCGGTACTTAAGCGGCTGCGACCCCGCTGGCGATATCTGCCACATATAAGAAATCCGGAAGTAAACATAGATCCGACCATATCCGACCCCCTCCCCAGTTCCTGGAACGTCAAACAACCGTGCCGAAAAGACCAGAGGGATTTGTAGTTTAACATCCAAGCAACTTTTCCAGGCAAAAGATGATGGGCCTTGTACACAGCAGTTTATGGAATAAAACATTGTTAGCCTCATAGCTTAATTGCCTATCTCATTTTAATTTTTTATCATTGAAGAGAATGATTTTTTTTTCAAGGCTTTGAGGGGAAAAAAAGTGAAAAAACGCATTTTTTTCGCCAACACGAAAGAACAGGCAGCCGATATCTCAATTTGGCAAAAAATATGACTTAGACAGTTATGCTATGAGGATAACGATATTGAGTGCCGATCAGATTTTGATTAAATATCCACGGGTTGGTTCAATTTAGCTTGCAATAATAAAATGCCTATATTCTGCTCAGTTTACCGCAGAGTTGGTAAGTATTCACTAGTATTGTGTACCAATGCCAATCAACTGGACTTTTGAATTAAGCAATGTCTTCCGTCATGGCATAGAAGTAATGAGTGAAATCAGCTGACTTAGTTTATGGTGGAAGAAACGCACGACAGCATTTGTACTTGTTGATTTTTACCCAGGATACTTTCCCTCTTTGTCAATGTTAATACAGTCCCAGCATTACATCAGTATAACGGGCGGTGGTAGACATATTTCGGCAAAATATTTCCTTACATTATGTCCGTAAAGTGGACAGAACCTTAGCAGACACATAACATAATGCATAAACATTAAATATTCTGGAAGGCTGTAAAATTTTCATTTTGAGACTTTTTTTCTTTTTTGCAAAGAAAGTTTATCAAACATTTTTATTTATCAAGATGTTCTGAGATATTCTCTTGTTAGTAGTCTGCCAGAAATATGCCAGAAATATACATATATAAGAAAAATTATTCACTCTCTGTTCTCAATTTGCTTGCAATGGGTGCATATGCCTTTAATTGTCATAACAAGCTAGAGACTTGCAAATAACAAGCTCCAATCAGATCCTGTGATCAAGACCTTTAGAACATCAAAGCTAATGCTTAAATAAATTAAAAACTTATGACCTACGTGAATGAAGAGGGTAACAAATTAATTGCCATGCAATTTAAAGAGGGAAAATACATGAAAACCAGATAATGATTAGTAAAATGATGGAAGAGGCAGGCTTTAAAATGATCAATTGCATTCAGCTGACTATAAAATGGGCTTCTGGAGGCACTGTTGTTATGGTTGGAGTTTTTCTTTCTAAAACATACAAAGTTGATTTAAAAAAAAATGGGGAGTACAAGGTTGTTTAATGGGTTGCTTTTTCTTGGTTTATTTGGGTGTTTATGCAATGCTCACTGGGTGTACCAGTATCCAAATGTGAGCCAACAAGGTTCTGGAATAAACAATCAGTATATCAAGGAACCTGCAGGCACACAAGTGCCTGTTACTGCCAGACCAACATTTGGTAAGCCATTGTTCACCCAGGGCCCTGTAACTGCCAGACCAACTGTGGGCAAGCCAGTCACCCAGGTGACTGCCAGGCCAACTATTCCAGTGGAGCCTCCAACACCCAAGCCTGATGCTGTGAAGGTGTACTGTGGGGAAAGATCTGTTCAGATGGAAGTGGATATGGACCTGCTTGGCACTGGACAGCTGATCCAGCCATCTGACCTCACACTGGGAGGTTGTGGCCCTGTTGGACAGGATGGGTCTAATCAAGTGCTTGTATTTGAGACTGAGCTCCACAGCTGTGGCAGTGTCCTTGCAGTGAGTCACATATGCTTGATGTGGATGGTGCAGGTATGTGGCTCAGGTGCTATAATGGGTTGCTGGTCCTTTACAGATGACTGAGGACACCCTAGTCTATACCTTCACCCTCAACTATGGGGGGAGGGGGGAGTTGCCCAGTGAAATGGAAATTGGCTGAGCATCTTCCATCCTGTACTTGATATACTTCTGAAGTGGGGGGTGGGGACTGGTACCTTAACAGGGTGGGGATCCTTAAAATTGTGGGCATGCCCAGTATGGAAAGGGTAGCCTCAATCCCTGCCCAGGGACATCCCTGTCTAAATTTCAAGGTGTCCATAGATTTCATGGAAGGGATTTACTAGTGGGAGAATCCTAAGATTGCACAGGACTCTTGCAGTGCAACAAGATCCATGGACGAAATGCACGAGTCCATTAGATTAATGGTTCCAATTTCCATGCCTGATGACTTAAACATTAGTCTCAGCCATTGGTCAGGCTTTCAATCTAAACTTGCTGTTTTGCCTTCATTACTCTAATGCAGGCTTCACAATGTGAGCAGCAATGCCCTGAATCCAACCTGGATCCCCTACTACTCCACCCTGTCTGCTGAGGAACTGCTTGTATTTTCCCTGAGGATCATGGATGGTAAGTGTCAAGGGTAAAATTTGGAGATACAGCTTGCCTGCATCCCTGCTTCTGCCCTTCTGCCTTACAGTGAACTGGCAGATGGAGAGGGCATCCAATGTCTTCCTGGGGGACCTCATCAACATCGAGGCCTCTGGTCCAGGCCAACCATGTGCCCCTCCGCGTGTTTGGATACCTGTGTGGCTACTTTGGACCCTGATATGAATGCAGTCCCCAGATATGCTTTCATTGACAACAGGGGGTGAATATGCTGTACCTCACTTGCATCCTGTGTCATGGATGTGATGGGTCTACAGCATTGGCTTTCCAGGTGTCTTGTGGATTCCAAGCTGACCAGCTCCCGCTCCCAGTTCATGCCAAGGGTACAGGACAACAAGCTGCAATTCCAGCTGGATGCTTTCAGGTTTGCCCAGGAGGCCAGGAGTGCTGTGAGTACACTACTTCATGCTTTGGAGAACTTCTGAATGTTGCAACTGACTCTCCTGATGGCAATGGTCAACTGCAGATCTACATTTTCTGCCATCTGAGAGCCACTGCAGCTATGCCAGACTCAGATGGGAGGGCTTGCTCATTTCCTCTATGGAAAGAGGTTGGTAGTGAAAGGGAATTGTATAATTTAATCCCACCCCTAGGCATCTAGGTGACCTGTTTCTCTTCCAGGTGGATTGAGGCCTCTGGGAATGATGGTGCCTGTGGCTGTTGTGATACTAGCTGTGGAGGGAGGAAGGGCAGGAGTGTAGACACAGGTTGGTTTCTCAGTTTAGGCTTCTGTGTTCTGTTGTGCATGGGCCACACCCTGCCCCTAATTAAGTGTTTGCCTGTTTCCCTAGCTGTACAGTATGAGGGTAATGCAGTTGTTGGCCCTATTCTCTTCCAAGAGGCTGAAGATGTACCAGAGTCCCACAGGTCTCTGATGGCAGGTTACAAAGCAGAAGGTAAGGGCACTGTCTGTCAAATGCCCACTCATGAAGTGTTTGGGGGGTTCCCCTTGTCCTGACAGTTTTAATTCTTGCTTTTTAGGGAGCTCTGAGGTTGTGCTCATGGCTGGAGTGACTGCTTCAGTGGGCCTAATCTGCATTATTGTACTGGGAACAATAGTGCTGGTGTGGAAACATAAGCCTGCTGACCTGTAACTGGCTGGGATTGTCTAAACAGTATTACCTTGCCTCATGTTGTTTTCTGAGGGGAAGACATTAAACAAACTGATGTGGACATGCCTCTAGAGACAACCAGAATCCCTTGGGCTCATGAATACTAGCACAACATTCAACTGCTTTAAGTTGCACTAAGAACTTGATACACCCAGGATCACTGGTACTGCTAGTAAGCTTCCTTCTTTCATATGCACTCTTGTTTGCAAGTCTGAGCATTGCAGAAATGAGAATAAGGGTACATGTTTACAGCATTAAGGTTAGACTCAACATAATCAGTTAGTGACTTATGTGTCTTCAAAGCTCACTCTTCATGGGGGTACACACACACCCCATTAATTGGCAATGATGGACACCAATGATGCAGAATCAGTTTATTTCCCAATTTGGAAAAGGAGTCATGTCGGCACTTTAAGTTCAGCTCACCCTCTAAGCTGCCTGGTCAGTGCTGAACAGAGCTCATTTATGTTCTTTTTGTCTGGAACCACAATGAACATCACCAAGAGTTGCAAGGGTAGTTGCCCTGTTTATTGGTTACCACCATGCATGGTAAAGTGCCATACAACCATTAACCCTTATGGGCCTATGTCTGTCTGGGACTTTAGGGCACCTAAATCCAAGCTTAGTTTTGGAACACTTTGGAAACTTATTGCCTAGATGTGGAAAGGGGGTCAAGTTTGACACTAGCTAGGCAAGAAGGTTCCAGTTACAAACTGGCTCGAACAATGTACATATGCCAGAGCAGTGAGGGTTTGTTTTCCTTAATTACCTAATCAAGTTCATAAGTAAACTGCTCTACTAGCAGTATATCAATCAACCAGTCTATTCTATATGCAGCATGGTTACATCAATATTCTGATAACCCAAGTGAGACAATACTCACTGTTTACATGAGTGTCATATGTTCTGAATACAATTATGATCTTATTTGATTCAAGTTGAGATGGAGTATCCTGATTTTATTTGCATTATTGAAGAGCATTGCAGGTGTGTACTGTATACGCTAATTCCACTAATGTCCTATTGGCAGTTTTCACTGCATTTTGCACCATGTACAGTGATCAAATTTAAAATACATGCCCTGGCTTCCAATTTTAAGTGACGGCTGTTGTGGCTCTATTTTGGAAATGAGGCAAAAACTAATGCTACATGTTTTGAGGGAAATGGTCACAAGTTTTTGGATGGGTGCAAATATCAAAATGGGGATGTTTTTAAAAAGGTTGCAGACTGAATTAGGAGGGTTGCATGCATTTGAATACATTCCCTACCAGTGGAAGGTGGCTGCAATCTCCTCACTTTCCCACAGTTATAAACATGCTCTGACCTCAATCTTTATATCTGAGTGCAGTGGAGTTGGATTTGACGGTCTTGAAGATCAGTAAAATAATGTATTTGATTATGCTGCACAAGCTGTATGGAGTAATTTCATGGCCATTTTTGGCTGTTTATTTGACTCTGCCAATGACAGTCTCCATTGACCTCAGTTGTTTTGGAGAGGACTCGTACAGAGTTTTGCTGGCGTATTCAAAATTAGTTGAATGGAATAACAAATATCGCCCATGTTTCAGCTGGTATGGAGGTGAGTAGATTGACAGTTTTCATTTTTGGATGAACAGTTCCTTTAAGAGTGATTGAAGCTGATTAAAAATTAGAGAAAAGCTTCTAAAGTTGGATGTACAGTTAAGTGCTAGAAACTAACACTTGCAAGTTCTTTAAGTTTCAATACCCCTTGGACCGCACCTATAGCTCTGCTGAATTTTTACCATGTTCATATTCTGACAGGTTTATACCCTCCCCACACAAAAGTTGTGCCCTGCGCATTGATACCAAAAAATACTAATGCCCGCAGCTCCATCCACAACCATTAATTATTTCACCTGAAAAGTACAGAGACAGACTTCAGTGCATTGGCTTGGAACAAGGGATGCATTTAATTATGCTCACGTGTCTTAGCTCCTCCCAGCGAGGATGTGAAAAAGAGAGGCAAAGAAGAGACGCAAGGAGAAAGGAGCCAAAAATGCCAAATGAGACATCCTTGCGGCATTAATGTCATGCCACTCGATAAAAGACTTCTGTGTTGGCTAAACCTTTGCTTCCTCACTCTAAGCTCCTCCAGAAGCTTCTCTCCTCACACCTCATCTCATTGAGGAGCATTTGAAAAATTGGAGGATCCTCCAAGATGGTGCAGGGGGGAACGATTTCTGGGTCACGGGAGGCGAGAGGGTATGAAGTGCAAGGTAGCATAGTGAAAGGCACGCGTGCACTCAACAGTTTGCAAAACTGAGGATGGGAAACACTGATCGAAGGTTGTGCAAGATTCATTTTCTTCAAAATGATCCATTTTCAAAAACCCATTGGGCTCCAGTGCAAGATTTTTGTCGGCCTCCTAAACAAGACTTAGGGCTTAGGATTGCATTACCTTCGTGCTACAGAAGAGCGGACCAGGCTCATAAATACAATTAGGTAATACAAACGAGACCGACCACTCTTTCCAGAGGTAATGAGAAGACAGTCCCGGCCGATTCAGGCATCACTGCTAACATTCTCCAATTGCAGAGGAGGTAGATTTGGAGTCCAAGACACTTTGTGGTTTAATCCGTTAGCCAACTCTAGAAGGCATGCATCTAAAAATGAAGAGAACAGCAGAACAAAGTAGCACTATTTGGTACAATATTTTCACTTATCCTGTAGCTGCCCATTTTGTAGAAGTCAAACATGCGATATCTTCATTGAGATATATAGCAGTGACAACCAGTGAACTGTCAACAGGGGAAAGCTCAAGCCCATCCCTTAAAAATAATGATTGGTCATGACCTGTTTTCAATCACTCATTTAAATTACCATTACAGAAACTCCGAAAACTCTCAACATTATCAGGTATGGTCAGTTTTCATTAATAATGCATATCTGTCAACTCTCACGCATTCTGCATGAGTTTTAGTGGCATATTTACGTTCCCCTGCTGTAGTCAGCAATTATTCAATCAATGTATATGTAAGAGATTCTCGCATGGAATTGAAGTCCTTGTGCATGGAGGTTTATCAGCTTCACATGCGTTACGGTGGATTTCACCTCTGGTAACTGAAAACCAATTATGACTCCGGACTCCTCTCGCTTTTGTTTACTGAGGGGTTGGAAGCAATGCATGCGTTTCACGATCGTTTAAATCAAATAAGATAATTTGAAATATCTTTATGCAATTTCATCGCTTCCGACCGCTGAGAAAAGATGCGTGAGAATTCCGTAGTTATAATAGGTTTCCATGTTACTTGAGGAGAAATCTACCGCAACGTAGGGGAGACTGGGGTTCGATGAGCCATGGGGACCGATGAGCCATATCACTATTTTGCGATCAATCGATGCCAAAGGTGTTAAAATAGGAAAAATAGTGATATGGCTCATTTATCCCCATGACTCATCAGTCAATGGTCAAATATTTTGCCTATTTTAAGCAGCTCCGTCATCGATTGATCGCAAAATAGTGATATGGCTCATTGGTCCCCTTGGCTCATCGGACCCCAGTCTCCCCTACACAAAACTGAAAAACTTCCATGCACAAAGACTTCAATTCTGTATAATAATCTCTTAAATACACGCTGATTGAATAATGACTGATCCACGACTGATTCCAATGAAATGTTGCCTTTCACTCTCGGTACAGCGTAGGCTGATTGGTAAGTGGGACTCGGCAATTAAATACAGTACAACCCCAATTCTAATGAAGTTGGGACATTGTGTAAATCGTGAATAAAAACAGAATACAATGATTGGCAAATCCTTTTTGACCAATATTCATTTGAGTACACTACAAAGACTTAACTATTTAATGTTCAAACTGATTAACTTTATTGTTTTTTGGAAATATTCACTCATTTAGAATTTGATGCCCACAACACCTTCCAAAAAAGCTGGGACAGGGACAATAAAAGACTGGGAAAGTTGAGGAATGCTCAAAAAACACCTGTTTGGAACATCCCACAGGTGAACAGGTTAATTGGAAACAGGTGAGTGTCATGATTAGGTACAAAAGGAGCATCCCCGAAAGGCTCAGTCGTTCACAAGCAAGGATGGGCCAAGATTCACCACTTTGTGGACAACTGTGTGAGCAAATAGTCCAACAGTTTAAGAACAACGATTCTCAACGTGCAATTGCAAGGAATTTAGGGATATCGTCATCTACAATCCATAATATCATTAAAAGATTCAAAGAATCCAAAGAAATCTCTACATGTAAGCGGCAAGGCTTAAAACCAACATTGAATGCCCGTGACCAGCGGTCCCTCAGGCGGCACTGAATTAAAAACCAATATCATTCTGTGAAGGATATTACCATGTGGGCTCAGGAACACTTCGGAAAACCATTGTCAGTTCGCACAGATCATCTACAAGTGCAAGTTAAAACTCTACCATGCAAAGCGAAAGCCATATATCAACAACACCCAGAAACACTGCTGGATTCTCTGGGCCCGAGCTCATCTGAGATGGACTGATACAAAGTGAAAAAGTTGTGCTGAGGTCAAATTGCTTTTGGAAATCATGGATGTTGTGTCCTCTGAGCTAAAGAGGAAAAGGACCATGTAGATTGTTATCAGCTCAAAGTTCAAAATCCAGCATCTGTGATGGGATGGGGACGTGTTAGTGCCCATGGCATGGGTAACTTGCACATCTGTGAAGGCACCATTAATGCTGGAAGGTACATACAGGATTTGGAACAACATGTGCTGCCATCCAAGCGATGTCTTTTTCAGGGACGCGCCTGGTAATTTCAGCAAGACAATGCCAAGCCACATCCTGCACGTGTTACAACAGCGTGGCTTCGTAGTAAAAGAGTGTGGGTAATAGACTGGCCTGCCTGCAGTCCAGCCCTGTCTCCCATTGAAAATATGAGGCGTATTATGAATCGCAAAATACGATAAGAGACCCTGGACTGTTAAGCAACTGAAGTCGTACATCAAGAATGGGAAAGAATTTCACCTACAAAGCTTCTATAATTAGTGTACTCAGTTCCCAAAAGCTTAGTGTTGTTAAAAGGAAAGGTGATGTAACACAGTGGTAAACATGCCCCTGTCCCAGCTTTTTTGGGACATGTTGCAGGCATTAAATTGAAAATGAGTGAAGATTTACAAAAAAGTTTTTGAACATGAAATATCTTGTCTTTGTTGTGTACTCAATTGAATATTGATAGATTGCGTCTGACATCACAGGAATCACGACCGCCATGATGGACGGCGGAAGTATAGTACAGTAGCTACAAGTGGACGGCAAGTGGACTGATATTTCTCTTTCTGCAAAAATGGTAATTTCTTGCTGTGCCGTGGGCTGCAGCAATAGGCTAGGATATAAGCCTGATATATCATTTTATCGGATACCTTTGGATCCAGAAAGAAAAAAAGATGGGTAGGCAGCCCTCCTACTTCCACATTTGCAGCGAACATTTCTTGCAAGGCACATTTCACACATTTTATGCTTGTGCATCTACTAAAATACCATAGTCTGATTCATGATGCTGTTAAGCAATGCGCTTTTATAATATGCCATAAAACGTGTCGTTTGTAACACATTGAACGCGGCATAAAGAACTCCTTGCAATGCAGTTTACCAGATCATAAGCCTAGCGTTATTTTTAAGAACTAGCCACCACAGATCTATGACACAACATTGTCCAAACGGCGTTACTAACTAGACAAATTGTCATTTGAATCATGGTTAGAGCATCTGTAGTTCAGTCTACTTGTTTTCTGATTATTCTGGCCGATGCACAACGAGGAAACTGTCACTCGCCACGTGTTTTACTTAGGCTGTGCTGTCAATTTTTACGCTAGCACTAAATCATCCAACTGGGTAATCAACAAGGAAGGAATACAAAAAAACGCAGCGTTCAGACTATGTCAGGTATTTTAGCGAACACAGAAGCATTACCAGCGGCCAGTAGTGGTTAAAAAATGTGTGGAGATAAGATGACTCTACAGTGCCTGACAAAAGTCTTGTCGCATAAGGACATAGTAACTAAAAATAGCATATAACTTTATTTCTAACCAATCAATTTTTACAATAAATGGTCCATTTTAATGTCAAGGGCTTTCACATTAATAATTTGGTGCAAAATGAAACCGTCAAAAAGTGTTCTGATGTTCACAGCTTGGCTAAGCCCATAACATCTGTTTTTGCTAGGACAAAAGTCTTGTCGTCTCTTCAGATGATGCAACAAATCGCAGATTAGAGTTTAACCTATGACAAATACTGTAATTAACACATTCCCGGATGTGTATAGAAATAACCCCAGCACACCAGACTTTCATATGAGGTGCGACTAGACCTCTGACAACATACCAAAGATTCAACCACAGACCAAAGTGCTGATCATCAAGAGCCTGAAGACTGAGTCTGCTGCTGAGGTGGCAGACATCTTTAATGTATCCAAATGTCAAGTGGAGGGATGAGAAAAAAGATTTGAAGAAACTGGTAACGTTCATGGCAAGCGCAGGTCAGACAGACCCCGGTATGACAATTGTTTGAAAGGACCGTTTGTTGCTTCAACTGTACAAGGCTAGCCCTTCTTCAACTACAGCGAAGCTACATGAGGAAATGTCACCAAAAATCCCGGTATCTACAAGAAGAGTTTGTCAAATTCTCTCTCAAAGTGGTTTTCATAGCCAAATTAGAACACAGAAGTCTGCATTAAACAGAAAACAAAAAACCTGCATGGCATTTGCCAAGGCCCACAGCTCGCAGAAAGGATTGATACTGGAAAAGTGGCTGAAAGTTTATTTTTCTGGTGAATCATCCATTGAACTGCATGCCAGTCGCCGTACAAGACTTGTTGGAACCCTCATGGACCCAAGATTCTCCCAGAAAACCATCATGTTTGGTGGAGGAAATATCATGGTTTGTTGTTACATCCAGCTTGGGGGTGTGAGAAAGATCTGCAGAGTGGATGGCGGCAACAACAGCCTGAAATATCAAGAAGTTCTTGCTGCCCTACTTATACTGCTGCTCCTTTTCATTCTTCTGCCTCCATGTCACAGTTCCTGAAAGCGAAGAAGGTGAAGGTACTCCAGGATTGGCCAACCCAGTCACCTGACATGAACATTATTGAGCATTTCAGGGGTAAGATGAAGGAGGAGGCTTGGAAGATGAAACCATGGAATCTTGATGAACTCTGGGAGTCCTGCAAGACTGCTTTCTATGCCATTCCAGATGATTTCATCATCAAGTTATCTCAGTCATTGCCAAGACGTATGGATGCAGTCCTCCAAGCTCATGGGAGTCATACGCAATATTACTTCTTTTTTCCAAGGCACCATGGCTTTATGTTCTGCTTTTATAGTGGCATATTTGTGTATTCAAAATGAAGTGTATGTATAATTTCCACATTTTTTTTTCAATGCGACAAGACTTTTGTCCAAGCAAAATCTGACCTTTCTGTACAAATTAAATTATAAAACTCAATCAATGACACAAAACTCTATTTTGGTATATTTCACATAATCTAGAGGGCTTTGCCTTTCATATAAGCCATTTTTGATTCCAATTGATCAACTACAAGTCAGGTTATTATTTGTTGTTCCTACAACTTGGATAAGTGACAAGACTTTTGTCAGGCACTGTATGCCTGATTTCACATTGTAGAATCTGCCAGGCGTCTGCATTCACTGCATGAAAGATGGTAATCGTTCTAAAACAATCAATCGGCTCTCGTCATAAACGTCCCCCCCGTCAGAAAATAAAAACTAAGATACTGGTTTCGGCTGTGAATACAATTCTGACTCATGGTTTATCCGAGGTAGTGAAGTATTCTATTGCCTATATCAGTGCTTATGTATTTAAAGTAAATAAGACCTGTTTGATCATATGCAACTTCATGTTTACAAGAAAACGTTGTTCCAATGGAAAAATTTTTTTCAAACAAATTTTTGAAACCAAATTAAAACATTGATGACACGACCTGAACTTTAAAATACGGTTTGAAGCAATTGAGTTTCTGATCAGCACTGATTTCTTTTACCAAGCAGCAAGAGTGATGATCCTTTGTCACCCAATTATGTGCCATCGGTTTTTGCCCACACAAAACTGAGCAACTTTGTAACGTTGTCAGTTCGTCGTCTGCAGGTCATGGCATTTCCCCTGCACGACTTAGCAGGCCTACTTGTATTCACCTTGCCAAATTTTTTTTTTTGAAAAATTATTCATAACTATTATATGAAGTTTTCATGCTAAATATACCCAAAGACTCTTACTGAAATCAACTATTTTCTTATTTTATTTGATATTTTTCTTTCATACTGATATGCAAATTGTCAAGATGATTGCTGGGTAATGTGTTGCCCAATGTCAAGTCTGTATTTGATTTGATCATGTGACCACATTCACCCTCTATTAACCACTGTAGCATATCTGCTACATAAAGTGAAAGGGTTAACAGCCTGGACACCCTGCTGGTTTTGTTTCTTATTGCCAAATAAACATTTGAGAATAACTTGAATGGTCCGTCAAGTTAAAATTTTAAAATTTAAAAAATTTTAAATTTAATTTTTTTTTTTTTTTTTTTACTATTTTTCTAAATATTGGCCCATAATCAACATATTTGCCTAGGGAAATGATTTTTACACAATTGGAAATGGGTTTGGTTAATAGAGGGTTAAGGTCTGTAACGTCTGAGTTCAAGCGCAAAATCTGAACATCATCAAATTTGCAAACTTAGGAGCAGTCATTCCATTCAAACATTAAAGCAGTAGTCGAAAAAGAAAAGAAAGAACTGGAGGAGAGGGTAGCAAAGCTACCAGCACTAAGTTCATTTGGCTTCAAGCAGTTGCCGCACCACGGACGACCCTTCCTCAAGCAGCAATGCAGCCAACAGGTAACAGATCAAGATAAGCTAAAGTTTGACCTAAATAATGATAACGTCCACGGCTATTGTATTAATTTCAAGACAAGACGAGGATTTTGCTCAGCGCAAAGTTTGACGAATGCCATTCAAATAGGTGAGTAGGCCTGCAATTGACTTTTCTTTTAGTCCAGAGTCGATTGTTGTATATTTGAGATCTTTGGCAGAAATAAAACAGTGTGCAGTTAATTGGTCATTTTATGGGATTTATGCAGACGCTGTTTTGTTGGGCAATTTAGGGGACATTGTGGCATTGTTTTAAATATATTTAAATATCGTTACATATTGCAGCTTTCGTCCGTCTCATCGCGTGCTTTTTCAAGTCACTTATGTCCTGTCTTTATGTCACCTTTATGTCAGATATTGCATTCGTGAGGTAATTGCACAGAAATGCAAGTTTTCGGACGTTTTAACTGACCCAATTATCTCTGTACAGGAATTCTTTCCAAGGTAATTGCCAGTTTCGTTTTCTTCCCATAAATTTGACATTCGCTTGTGCCTCTATGAAATATTACCGGCGGTATTAGCTGCTAACAGTGGTATTCGTACAATGTTTTTCGCAGTAACCCAAATATGACTGGCGGTATTAACTCCTAGCAGTGGTATTCGTACAATGTTTTTCGCAGTAACCCTGTTACTGACCGCGCTGCCACACACTTGTATTTATGCACGTGCAGGTGACATGGTTTTGTTGTGGTGCGCGCCAGAAAATGGGGCTCCCCGGAAAGCCAATCCATGGGTTCACGGCCGCTTTGTCAGAGTGCCCATGCCTAAAGATCAAAGTTATTATCTCACTCTTTGCAGTAATGTAACGTTTCTTTTTTTTTTTTGCTCATGTATACGCTTGTGGTCGGTGTCTTGGCAGGGTAGTAAGCTTCGATATTTAGATATCTTAACCAAATCTGAATTTACAGCTCTTAATAGCAGTTCTTAACTTAATTTCAGTAGTTTCAGAAATCTCTGTTGTTTTCTTTACCTCATGCAGGCCAATAATTTGACCCTTCTGAAACAGTACAACAACACCATTTCCATGGCCACAGGATATGATCTGACATTTGTTGCTTCAAAACGAGAAGCTACTAACTGCATCAGTTAGGGTTAAATAACTTGTTACCAGCTGAAACATATTAATCACTGCAGTAATTATCCAATGGAAGGCTCTTACCTTTTTGTTTAGTTAAATCCAAGAGGTGACTTTCTTGGCCAGGCAGTATACGAACTCAAGACATGAAATAATTTGCTTCATTTAAACTGTTAGCGTTTTTTATTTATTTAAATTTCTTTTTTGATTTGTATAAAGTGTTTTAATCACGTTTGTACCTGTGCAATTAATGATATTCCAGTCTTCTTCAGTCGGGCTTGTTAAATCTTCTGAGGGCTAGTGACTTTTTTCTCTCACAAGCTCGACCGGCTAGTGGCAAAAAATGGGAAGATCCAGCTTTGCCAACAAATCAAATTAATGAAACTCATGTAGTAATTCTCACTTTTACCTGGCCAAAGGCTCAGAATAAATGCAAATGACTATTTTTGTCCTCGCCAAAGGCTTGGAATAAATGAAAATGACTATTCTCGTTTAACAGACGTCTGGCAACCAAACCCTATATGCTTTTGCTGCCAAAGCACTGGCAACTTTTTTTTTTTCCCTCTGAACAATTTGATTGACAAAGTGGCTTCACTGTATTTTATCTGAAACATAAGTTTGCTTGGCTCAATAAGTGACGATTTGTGTTGGTTAGGATAGAATATGATGCAGACCTATCCGTTATTTTACAGTTGACTGCAATGACAATCTGAGGGGCCCCTTGTAATGCTTCGCCCCGTCTGGGGTGAGAGCCTAGCTCCGCCCCTGCACGTCCCTTTTTGACAGCAATCAGTCCTGGCTGGTTCTCAATCATTTTCCTTTATTGACGCGTCTTCTAATTATCCTAACAGGCAATTGAAGACAGGGTTTCTCTCCATATGCGGTCTAACAGCGATGAAATAATGGGCTAAATTCAGTACAGTGGCGTTTAAAACAATTGACCTATGGCTAAGCCCCGCCCCCTCCACTGACTCGGACAAATAATCAACATTTTAGAACAGGCGCTAATGGCTGGTATCACAGTCAGAGATATTTTTCAGGATGCTATCGATGATTTTTGGCAATAGAAGGCTCAAATATCATCAAGAAGTCAGCAAATAGGGTTACACTATGCATTGGAGGGATACATTAATGAATTTAGAGTGGAGAAGGTCAACGAAAAGTTTAAATTAGAAGCTAAAATTTTCAGGTCTCAGTGCAAACGCGATCAACCGCATCTCGTTTCCGTCATCCTCTCACACAACAAGACAGAGGATCAGCATTGTTCGTGCACCGCAGGGTAATAAATTTAATTTACGTATTATTATTGCCAGTTACCGAATTTAAGAAATCTAACCTGAAGTGACTGAACTCCTAAGTAAACAAGGTGACATGGTGAACAACGCAGCCAGGAGCTCACATTAAGCCAATGTCCGTCAGCACAGAAGTTAGCCATTGAGTTAACTAACTTTAGCTAATGTTAGCTAACTTAGCGATGTAAAAGATAACTTTACATTAATCTCCAGCAAAGTGACAAGATGTCGCCTTAAACACGATGTTGACTTAGCTTGGAACAAATGTGGAAATCCTTGTTGACCTTTGTTAACTACGTTAAGCTGATAGTGGGGTCGTCCACAAAGCTTTAAGCTGCTTTCACACTGGACGCGAAACGAATTTTTCGCATTACAGTTTACATTCAAAGTCAATGCAAAGACGCGAATACGCGCGTTTGCATTGACTTTGAATGTAATCTGTCGTGCGAAAAATTCATTTCGTGCCCGGTGTGAAAGCAGCTTTATTCAGAGGAGACACTTCTCTCGGTTATGATGTGGCTTTGGGAAGGGTATAAAATACACCCCATCGACCAGCCTCTTGGGATACCTCGTATCGGAGTTAAATTTACCCCAAGCACAGCGTTTGACCATTTTTTTTTTTAACTTAGAAACATTTTAAAACCCCATAAAAGCAAACGATTTGGAGCTTCCGTAATGCATTTCAATGGAAGTTCTGGCTCAGAATGTCCGAGTATATGGGGAGAGAATGCCCACTGTGATTGGCTCATCGCATTTGAAGGCGGGGCTTAGCCATAGGTCAATTATTAGTCCTGACCTGTTCTCAGTCATTTTCATAATTAAATATTCACTCTGAGAGCACTCCACACTTAACAGGTGCTGCTAGTTCTCCGGGATTGGGTAAGATGACACCCATTCATCTGGACGCTTATTTGCTGCATTAAATCAGCGTCATTCAAAATCGCATTCCTGTCGACTCTCACGGATATGGCTTGAGTCTCACACTTTTTATATTGAATTGCCAAGTGCCACTTTTTTATCAACCCAATCTGTACCGAGAGTGTGAGGCGATGTTTCATTGGAACGTGGATCAGTTATTATTCAATCAACGCAAATTTAAGAAATTATCACGCGGAATTGAACACTTTATGTAAGTTTGTCTGTTTTTAAATTACAAATTTAAACGATCATGAAGCGCAAGTTAAATCGCCTGATGTGCGAAAAAGGTAGCGCGGAAGTTTCAGAGCAGTTTGACTTTCGTAAAGCATTGGCCTATTAACAGGTAAATTACATTTCTGTACTGAATTTAGCCCATTATTTCATCGCTGTTAGGGTTTCTCTCCATATGCGATCTGTCTTCAATTGCCTGTTACGATAATTAGAAAACGCGTGAAGGAAAATGATTGAGAACTAGCCAGGACTGATTGTTGTCATAAAGGTACTTGTCTGCTCCCCAGTTCCCAGTTCTAGATCCGCCACTGCTGATTGTTACGCTGTATCTATATACACTATGTACACGCTGTTACACTGAATATTTACACTAAATTAAACAAAACAATATCTCTTTTGACAGCCTCTCATCCTAAACTTTCCAGCTATGCTTCTGTCTCCATCGAAACTTCCGCCGTCCATCATGGCGCAGTCACGTGGTCTCGTGACGTACATGCAATGGGTCAATAGGTCGAAAAGGATCACAAATCATTGTACTGTTTTTATTCGTTTTACACAATGTGCCAACTTCATTGGAATTGGCATTTGTATAATTGTTTTCCGAAATAAAATTGAAGTGTGAGACTGACTACGGTGAGAGAATGCGATATGCCACTTAAAAGCGTGGGACTCAAACCACGAGTTGACATATGCACTTTTGAATGACGGCAATTTAAATGCACCAAGTTACATGTCCACAATTGTCAACAGGGAGAACTGGCAATACCTGATGGAGTGGCGTGAAGTGATGAATGACGAGACAGGACTAATGCGTCCTGTGCCCCACCAAATTCAGTTCGCTACGCCAGGGGTTATCCATCAGCCCTGACTAATAGGCAGAAGGATTTTGTCCCCTTTGTGGACAGGCGGGAAAATTGTCCCTGACCGCTTGGGTTAGGAACTTGGTTTTGCATATGCGTACTCACCTTAGTGGGTAGGTCTGCCTCTGAGGTTTTGTACCCAAATGACCTTGCCTCTCTGACCTTTAACTTTGTCTGGGCAATTTCTCAGACAGCTTGGGTTAGGAACTTGAATTTGTGGACTTGCCTTGGCCTGCTTTGTACCAGGAATGACCTTCCACTCTGCCTCAAACACCTGCACCTTTGATTCAGTGTTGGGGTTGAGGGGGTATTGCCTTCACCCTGCCCCCCAAAGAGCATTTTTTTTAAAATTATGACCTCTGCCCACGAGTTCAGGTGATGCAGCAAACATGGTGCACTACACACAAATCTGACCTGATGTTTTCAAAAACCCAAGAATTTAGTTGGGGCAGAATACTTTTAAAGGGGAATGTTACCGCCAAACCTATGTAAACATTAATATATACCTTGATGCTGTAAAAAATCGCCAATATATTTTTTCCCTCAATTTCCGAACTCCAAACTGGTAAATTTGGCGATTTAAATGCCTTCACAGCGCAGCCTGTCAGAGCGATGACGTTTGACCCGTGACGTCACACAGTGAGAACGTTCACAAACTTAACATTGGTAGTACATGCAACAACTGGAATCTGCTCCAATATTTTCCTATTTTCAACGGTTTTCCCGAACTTTGGAGGCACCATGCCTCGTACCTGTGTTGTTGGAGGGTGTAACAACACAAACGCAGATACTCTTTCTCTGGCATTTTCTTTTTCATATCAGGAAATGAAAGGACGAGTGAATTGCTTCTCTCGTTTTGTCGCTTTTTACATCAGAGGTGCACTCTCCGGGATTTTCACTGCGCAAGGTCGTTTATTAAGAAAGATTTTACCATGAGCAGCAGCATCGAAAGCGATAATGATTCTGTACTTCTCACGCGTTTCTTTTCTCAGGGGCTGGAAGCTCCGATGACGTTATAAGAAAACTGTTAATAAAAGTGGAATAACTGAACTGCTCTCTTACTGATTATGCCATGGGGGTGACACTGCTTTATATGCGATCGCAGATGCAGTTATTCTTTACATTATATAGCCATCCAGTGAGTCAGCTAGTTGCCGTTAGCTAAGGAGTCATTAAAGCGATATGATCTTGGTTTTGCCCAAGCTTAATTGTCTGTGCTATGCATTAACTTATCTGATATGATGGGTTCAAGTTACACCAGCGGCCAAAAGACGCAAAATTACGGTGGTCGTAATGTTCTGGCCGATCTGCGCTTACTGAGAACGGGTCGCTTTTGGGGGCGAAAATGAAAGGCAAAGTCGGCGCTCTCGTGGGGTCCGCACGAACGGTGGGAAGCGATCCAGAGGAGGGACTCGATTAAAGCCAGCTCAGAATTTAATATTAATGGAGAATGAAATGTTGTCTGGAAGCGCAGACAGCCCAAAATATTTCAAGAATGGAAAAACATAATCAATGCCCGCGAAACCAATATAGCCTACACCCAGAAACGGGGCTCTGTTAAATCCGTAAATTAATTTTTCTAACTACACATAATTTAAGAACGTGAAGATTTCACTTTTAAATCATTACCATTGTCCTCCAGTGTGACAAAAAGTTGTTTTTATGCATGCTATGTGAACACTAATGGGACATTACCTAAGGAGTGGTCTCGGCATGGTTCAGTGGTTATAAAACACCATATTCGTGGTGCCTGTGTGACCGAGAGGAGCTCTGCTTAATTCTGTAAAATGAGCAATCGTGACGATATGAATGTTTTAATGTCCTTTGTGTGATGAATAGCTATGTTTCCAATTGTAGTTTTAGCACAGAGTGCTTTTAATTAGCTAGACTGTATTCAGTTAATAGCCTACTGAAATTGAAGGTGATATCCTACAGCGATGTGCGCTGTTCATTTATGTCTGAATAGTAGTTAATGACGAACCTAATCAGAATTGGTTCTCATTTAACGTTAACTTATTTTGAACGGCAAATAGCGACGCAGTGCATCGCTGAGGTGTAAATTCATCCAACTTCGAGCGGACAGTAACAAACGATCCGCATCGGACCATGGTCAGACATCCTACTTTTGTTTTATTGAAACAGACGGACATCGTCTGTTGAAGGTCCAACTTCACTTGACAGATGGTCTGACAAGTTTGAAACAGACCCCTGCTTTTTAAAAAAAAAAAAAAAAAAAAAAACCAACCCCACGCAACTGGGCAAAAACAGTTGAGTGCCAGGACCAGGCTTGAGGACCAGTCTTATACTGGAGGAGTCAAGGTGAGGAATATGGTGAGGTGGAGCAGTTGAAGTGGTTTTGGGGGGGGGGTGTTGTTCCCCCCCCGTCAGCAGTGCAGCATCCACCAATTGCAAAACTTGTTTCAGATATGACACTTCAGTTGCACAAGAAGCCATCCACACCCCCCCAACCCAACCCTCAAGACTAACTTGGACCTCAGTTTGAGACTAACCCTCAGGTTAGATGAGAAATTCACTTAAACTGGCCTTCAGAACAGGCCAATGTCCAGCTCCTCCTGCTGACTGTTGGAATCTGATGCAGCTAAAGCAAGTCAAATGCCAGAAGGTTTACTCAAGCCATATTTATTGGTAAATTAGTTCATTACACAAGTTAATGTTTCCATATGAGCACCATTCCAAGTGCAATAATGCAGACTAGTCCCACTGCAGCCATCACTCCAGCCACCAACACTGCTAGAGATGCTCCTGGGTAGCAGAAGGATAAAGCATTCATTTTTACTTGGCATAGAATTGGAGCAGTTCTTGAACAGAACCATTTGAAGTTCAGCAAACCTTTACCCTCTGGTCTGTGATCAGCCTTCAGGGAGCTTAGGGACTCAAGTACAGCATCTTCAGCCTCCTGGACAAGGATGGGGCCTAGGACTGCATTGCCTTCGTACTGCACAGCTGGGAGAACAGAAGCAGCTGTTAAGCACTAGTGCTTAAGGGACCCATGTATCAAATGAAGCAGACAAACCCCAACCTGCATCTGCACTCCTGCCCTTCCTCCCACCACAGCTAGTATCACAGCAGCTACAGGCACCATCATTCCCAGAGGCCTCAATCCACCTAGTAGAGAAACCGGTTACCCAGATGCTTGAGGGTCTATTACACAATTCCCTCCACTACCAACCTTTCCTTCCCAAGAGGGAATGAACAGGCCTTCCCATCTGAGTCTGGCATAGCTGCAGTGGCTCGCAGATGGCAGAAAATGTAGATCTGATAAGAAAAACCCACCCCACACCCCATTAGAAGCAGTTGCTACATTCAGATGTAGTGATCAAGACCATATGGTGTACTCACAGCACTCCTGGCCTCCTGGGCAAACCTGAAAGCATCCAGCTGGAATTGCAGCTTGTTGTCCTGTACCCTTGGCATGAACTGGGAGCGGGAGCTGGTCAGCTTGGAATCCACAAGACACCTGGAAAGCCAATGCTGTAGACCCATCACATCCATGACACAGGATGCAAGTGAGGTACAGCATACTCACCCCCTGTTGTCAATGAAAGCATATCTGGGGACTGCATTCATATCAGGGTCCAAAGTAGCCACACAGGTATCCACAAACACGCGGAGGGGCACATGGTTGGCCTGGACCACAGAGGCCTCGATGTTGATGAGGTCCCCCAGGAAGAAGACATTGGATGCCCTCTCCATCTGCCAGTTCACTGCAAGGCAGAAGGGCAGAAGCAGGGATGCAGGCAAGCTGTATCTCCAAATTTTACCCTTGACACTTACCATCCATGATCCTCAGGGAAAATACAAGCAGTTCCTCAGCAGACAGGGTGGAGTAGTAGGGGACCCAGGTTGGATTCAGGGCATTGCTGCTCACATTGTGCAGCCTGTGAGAAGGGAGAGACCAACCAGGTGAAACCTGAGTCAAGTCACATCTTGAAGACAATTTGTGCAAGCACTGCTTTAAGTGCAGTTTGGTTGGAATTTTATGGCTTATAGCCAAGAGGGGCATGCCTCCTCACCTCATGTAGTGGCACTGGACACCCACCACCGCACCTGAGGTCCTAATGATGGGAGTACCACTAAATGGTCTTGGTTCATAGTTGATGGTGAAGGTGTAGACCAGGGAGTTCTCAGTCATCTGGACAACAAGACCCATTAGAGCACCTGAGCCTCATACACCTGCACCATCCACATCAAGCATATGCTACTCACTGCAAGGACACTGCCACAGCTGTGGAGCTCAGTCTCAAATACAAGCACTTGATTAGACCCATCCTGTCCCACAGGGCCACAGCCTCCTAGGGTGATGTCAGATGCCTGGATCAGCTGGCCAATGCCAAGCAGGTCCATATCCACTTCCATCTGAACAGATTGTTCCCCACAGTACACCTTCACAGCATCAGGCTTGGGTGTTGGAGGCTCCACTGGAATTGTTGGCCTGGCAGTCACCTGGGTGACCGGCTTGCCCACAGTTGGTCTGGCAGTCACCTGGGTGACCGGCTTGCCCACAGTTGGCCTGGCAGTTGCCTGGGTGAAGACTGGCTTTTGCCAAGTTGGTCGGGCAGTAACCGGAGCTTGTGTAGCCACAGGTTTCTGAGAGTGTTGCTGTACTGTCTGAAAACTTGCACTTACATTGGGGTACTGATACCATTGAGCATCACATAAACACCCAAACAAACTTAGAATCAGCACCCCAAAAATCAACCTTGCTCTACCCATAATGACCAGCAAAAAAACAAACAAGAACCACAAAACCATACTCACTTTTGCTCCTTCATCCAATTTTATAGCCAGCTGAATATAATTGATTATTATAAACCCCTCCTCTTCCATAATCCCACTAATCTTTCTCCAGCCTTGAGGTTTCTCTGCTTGTGCCAACTTCTCCTGCTTGTTATGAGTGTTTCATTTTTGTCTGTTGCAGGTTATCATATCACTTTGGCAGGAAATTATTGTTCTGTGTGTGTTCAAAAATAAACACACAATTTGAGTCTCAGATGTCTTCATCATGCATTCTTTATATTTAACATTCTGCTGAACACCTGAGTTTCCAAAATGCAGCACTTGCTGTTTAGCTGAATTACATTTATGAAAGACTGCTTTAAAATCCAATTGCAGTTCCATATCACCTGTTCCTCATGGGCCTTGATTACATAGCTTAATAGGCCCACCCTTAAAGATCAGAAAATCTCCTCCTTCATCAGAACTAGCTGGAAAGTCTCCTCCTTTTTTTGAATGTGACAATCCTCTTGTTAAGTCTGACATAATGCATCATATGATCATGCTGTTTCCGGGTCCAAACATAACAAAATCACGTGCAGTACTCTGTAGACATGGCCAAGCCAGTTACCATGTTCACGCAGGCAAATTTCTTTTCTGAAGTCTCCGAACGGGTCAAAAAGGGATTAATATCCAATATTTTGTACCGTGTAGGTCCCGTGCTTGTGAGAACAAGGGAAATATGGTGGTCAATAAAGTGGAGCTAAATGGATCCTGCACCCGGAACGTGAAAGTATTTACTCCGCGAGCACCAATGCAAACGGGGACCCCCTTGCAAATGTTAACTTGAGTGAGGGGAATACTGGACTTCTCACACTGGGCCAACGTTTCACTGAATTCTTTTTAACTTTCCTTATGAGCTGTATCCATCTACCCTTCACCTTTTCATCAACCGGCAAGCGATAAAATGATAACTCCGGTCTGACTGATGAACGCACATCGGAATACAACACTGTGGTATTCTGCCATTACAGTGTCAAGCAAGTTTGGACCCGGAAACCGTATTATCACGTGATGCGTTACGCCACGGCTTAACAAGAGGATGACGAGGTGTCCAGGCAAATATTTTGCTTGAGTCAAGTGATTTTTACAAAGACTGGGGTGAACTAGAGGACAATCAGTAGCGCGCATACCTCTGCCAGGCCATATATTTGTTTTTTGGTCACAGAATATGTTCCGGATCACATCCAAAATGAAATCAGCTCTTACTTGGACTACCATCCATCATCCTGCCAAAGTTTGAGCCAAACCATTCATAACTTTTTGAGTTATTTGGTCAGAAATATCATACAGACCTGCATTAGATAGATATATTTTAATTCTTCCGGATACAAAATCCAGAATATGTTTTGGATCACTTCCAAAATTGAATCAACTCATCCTTGGACTACCACCTATTATCCTACCTAATTTCCCCCCAAAGGATTAATAACTTTTTGAATTATCCTGTTAACAGATAAACAAACAAATACATGATTCCCGCCGAGCGGGACCGTTGTCGAAATCGTCTAATGTCTGACTCAAGACTAGAGTCAATTTTCTAACGTGGTGAACAGTTACTTAGTACTTTGACCTTTGCCTCAGAACTGTAAATGTGTGCCCTAGGACAACTGGATAATATAATATTGCCTAAGGGCACTCAGTAGAGTGCATACCTCCGCCATGCCAAGGCAACTCTGTGCATTAGTTATTTTCGTTGGCTGATGTACGGTATTGTTGCATTGTACCGCCAGGTGGCAGTAAAACCCAAAAGCATGCCGATTGGAAATCCAGCCCATTGGAAAGACTTCAAATCTCCGCCAGCATAGCTGGATTTGTACTTTGGCCTATATCTCAGCTGGACTTTGGCCTTGATATGCATAAATTTAATCACTTGTTCCTCTTGTGCTACTGTACTATCCTGCAAATTTTGGTTGAAATCTATTCAGCCCTTTTTGAGATATCCTGCTAACAAACAGACAAACAGACAGACAGACTACTACTGGAACGAAGTGACATGGTTGTCGATTTCAACAACCAATGAAAGATCATTCATAGAACAATGACTTGCCGAAATTGATTAGGAACAAAGTTATTGACTAAAATGTGCTTTTTACCTTTTCTGTGACCTTGACGTTCACCTTGACCTTTACAACATGACAATTTACATTCAGGTCAACACTTTGATATTATGCCAGTCAGTTAAACTGTGAAAGATTGAGCGCAATACTGAAGAATGTTGTTGTAAAATCTGGCCATTTGCAGGGTTAGCAAAGTTCACGGCAGAAAAACGTCAAATACGTCACTGCCGGTTGAGCGATTGGGCTAAAATTTGTTGTGTGAGCTCTTTGACCGATTAAAGAACAGAATCAAAAAATTCATTTCAGCTTAATTAGAATCAAAGTTTTGGATCAAAATGTGTTTTTGGTCTTTTATGTGACCTTGACCTTGACCTTTGACATAGAAACCTAAAAAAAGCATAGGTCGGTGGCGAGTAACCTATGCTAACATGTCTCCAAGTTTTGTTAAGATTGGTGCAGGATAAATGGCAAAAGGGTGCGTAACTAATGAACTAACAGACAAATAGACATCGAATGCAACCGACTGATATATCCACGATTTCGGCAAGTAACAAACAGGGTGAAAGCATAACCGCCTTCACGAAGGTAAGAAAAAGCAAGATTTTGCATGGCTCCATCAGTTACATTAAGCAAATTATCCTCAAGATTCTGCATCATCATAACAACCCTAATAACATTTAGCTACCATTTTCAGTGCAGCAAGAGTTGTGTTCCCAAACTCTGCATGTCATCTTTGAAGCAGTTGCTGATTGATCAACCTATCCTGGGTAGTATAATATTGCCACAGTGCAGGCCTAAAGGTATTTGGCTACGCTGCGTCACTCATGTTTCATGTACTATGATTATGGCCGCCACACACCTCTATATGCACAGCCCGGGAATTTTCACTTGTTAGTATTTTAGATAGTCCTCTTCTCTAATATCCTGACCAGAAGTAATGAACATTGTGCAATACCTTCACTGCTTTTAGGTACATTTTCCCATCGTCACTCGCGTTTCAATTTCTATTTTTTCATCAGAAAGGGCACCTCCACCCCATCCAGCCTATTCATATTTCACCAGAAGATGGCCCTATGGTACCCCTAACTTACACAACAGCCAATATGTAGATACTGCATACTTTTTTTTTTAAATCAAAAATTTCTGGGGTCTGTATTTTGGGTTTTGACTGGATATTTGGTCACTATCAGTCGCGGCTTGTGAACTGCCAACAGCAGAGGCTCAAACAATCCCTTAAAAAGAATGATTGGTCATGACCTGTTTTCAATAAGTCATTTAAATTAACATAACAGAAACTCTGAAAATTCAACATTATCAGGTGTGGCCAGTTTTCATTATAACGCATACCTGTCAACTCTCACACTTTCGGTGTTACAAAACCCAAAACCAGTGAAGTTGGCACGTTGTGTAAATCGTAAATAAAAACAGAATACAATGATTTGCAAATCCTTTTCAAACTATATTCAATTGAATACACTGCAAAGACAAGTTACTTAATGTTCGAACAGGTAAACTTTGTAATTTTTTGCAAATATTAGCTTATTTGGAATTTGATGCCTGCAACATGTTTCAAAAAAGCTGGCACAAGTGGCAAAAAAGACTGAGAGAGTTGAGGAATGCTCATCAAACACTTATTTGGAACATCCACAGGTGAACGGGCTAATTGGGAACAGGTGGGTGCCATGATTGGGTATAAAAGCAGCTTCCCTGAAATGCTCAGTCATTCACAAACAAGGATGGGGCGAGGGTCACCACTTAGTGAACAAATGCGTGAGCTGATTGTCGAACAGTTTAAAAACAACATTCCTCAACGAGCTATTGCAAGAAATTTAGGGATTTCATCATCTACGGTCCGTAATATCGTCAAAAGGTTCAGAGAATCTGGAGAAATCACTGCACGTAAGCGACAAGGCCGAAAACCAACATTGAATGCCCGTGACCTTCGATCCCTCAGGCGGTACTGCATCAAAAACCGACATCAGTGTGTAAAGGACATCACCACATGGGCTCAGGAACACTTCAGAAAACCACTGTCAGTAACTACAGTTCGTCGCTACATCTGCAAGTGCAAGTTAAAACTCTACAATGCAAAGCGAAAGCCATTTATCAACAGCACCCAGAAACGCCGCCGGCTTCGCTGGGCCCAAGCTCATCTAAGATGGACTGATGCAAAGTGGAAAAGTGTTCTGTGGTCTGACAAGTCCACATTTCAAATTGTTTTTGGAAACCGTGGACGTCGTGTCCTCCGGACCAAAGAGGAAAAGAACCATCCGGACTGTTATAGGCGCAAAGTTCAAAAGCCAGCATGGTATGGGGGTGTATTAGTGCCCAAGGCATGGGCAACTTACACATATGTGAAGGCACCATTAATGCTGAAAGGTACATACAGGTTTTGGAGCAACATATGTTGCCATCCAAGCAACGTCTTTTTCATGGACGCCCCTGCTTATTTCAGCAAGACAATGCCAAGCCACATTCTGCACGTGTTACAACAGCATGGCTCCGTAGTAAAAGAGTGCGGGTACTAGACTGGCCTGCCTGTAGTCCAGACCTGTCTCCCATTGAAAATGTGTGGCGCATTATGAAGCGTAAAATACGACAACGGAGACCCCGGACTGTTGAACAACTTAAGCTGTACATCAAGCAAGAATGGGAAAGAGTTCCACCTGAAAAGCTTCAAAAATTGGTCTCCTCAGTTCCCAAACGTTTACTGAGTGTCGTTAAAAGGAAAGGTGATGTAACACAGTGGTAAAAAGGCCCCTGTGCCAACTTTTTTGCAATGTGTTGCTGCCTTTAAATTCTAAGTTAATGATTATTTGCAAAAAAAAAAAATAAAGTTTCTCAGTTTGAACATTAAACATCTTGTCTTTGCAGTGTATTCAATTGAATATAAGTTGAAAAGGATTTGCAAATCATTGTATTCTGTTTTTATCTACGATTTACATAACGTGCCAACTTCACTGGTTTTGGGTTTTGTAGTTTAAGTGGCATATTTTCGTTCCTCTGCTGTAGTTAGCAATTATTCAATCAACGCATATGTAGATTCTGGCACGGAACTGAAGTCCTTGTGCACGGAGGAGTTGGAAGCAATGGAATTGCATACAGACGTTTCAAATTATCTTATTTCATTTAAACTATCGAGAAACACATGCATTGCTTCCAACCACTGAGTAAAGAAAGGCGTGTGAAGTCCGAAGTCGTAATCGGTATACGTTGTAAATGAAAACTGATCACACTTGTTAATGTTAACAGCTGGCCCGCGCGGAGTCGCTGATGTCGCGAAAAAAGAGTTCAATTTTATTTTCAAAGGCATTGTAGAAACCCTAGATGGGCCAGATATGTGTATTTATGCCCTTAATTTAATAGTAGAACATGTTTTGTATATGTAGGAGTGATATGTATACAATTCAATGATGTATAGTGGTGCTGAGGTGGACTTTAGAATATGTTGTCAGAGGTGAAACACGCGTGATGAACAAGAGGTTTTCCGAGGGTCAATGCAGGGCCTGACTGAGCTGTTTAAGTAATTTATGGATGGCAAAGGGTAACTGTTTTGTATAATAGACACACTGTAGGCAAAGTACAGTGATTTTGAAGAGTATCTGATGAGTTTTGAGGAAATGAGGGTAAAGTTAAGAATGTGGGTCAATTTTTTCCAACTTTTACCTTTTGCACTATATATTTGATGACTCATAATTTTATAAATTTTCAACCCTGGTTTTTTATTTTTTGTACACATAAAGTAACATATTGTAGTAGTTTGTAAACAAAATTTGGTGTAGATATGACAATTATTAATTGTACTTTTGATGTTGCATTTAATTTCATCGCTCATGTTTCACGCGTTTCGGAAGGTTTTACGACGCGTGCAATAAAAGCTGATCCGTTAGGAGTTGGTGACTTGAATGAACCATTCCTTAAAGCCATGATATCGGGCTATCAATAAAATAAAGTCTTATTAAGTAATACTGAGTTTGATATTTTCATCCCCCTGAGCATCATTTCTTGGATTGACCCATAAACATTTAACTAAATGTATGAAACATTTAGCTAAATATATAATTAAAAGTAAAAAAAACATTTAACTAAATGTATAAAGCAATTAGCTAAATATTTAGCTAAATGTAAGAAACATTTAGCTAAATGTTCTATACTTTTAGTTATATGTTTAGCTAAATGTACAAAACATTAAGTTAAATGTGTGAAACATTGAGCTAAATATTTAACTAAATGAATGAAACATTTATCTAAACATTTAGTTAACTGTATAAAACATTTATCTAAATGTATGAAACATTTAGCTAAATATTTAGCCAAATGTATGAACATTTAGCTAAATATTTAACTAAATGTATGAAACATTTAGCTAAATATTTAACTAAATGTATGAAACATTTAGTTAAATATATAACTAAATGTTTTATACATTTACAAATGTTTGAAACTCATGTTAATGAGCTCCACCTCCAGGCAGAGTTTTCCTGTGGCTCAGTAGATAATGCTGCACTGTTTTTGATTTGTGAACGTGTTCGTCCTGGATCGAATCCAATCTTTGCTAGTTCTCGAGCTAGCTGCATATAACTGGCGTTGCGCTGCTCGGCGATTTCTAGGTTTATGGGACAGGTGGTCTTGTATATAATTTGTGAAACTGTACATTGTTGGTTTGGGAGGGATTATATTAGGCTACATGTAAACTGAGCTGGAGAAAATGAGCACTCAGCTCATTAATAACATTGGCATTTCTTGGTACAAGCAGTTTGGTACTTGTGCATTTACAGTGCAGATATGGAGGATTGCCAGTTTTACTTGGCAAAATAGCAGAGAATCATTAAAATATTTCAGCATGCAAATATGGCAAACAGTCGTTGAAACTAGCCTATGTTAGTTCGAAAACGCAAATTTAATTAACAATAAACTCCGATGTTGATACTCGATTCTGCACCCTCGGTTAATATTGAAACGTTCAAATCAGAGCAAAAGAGCAATGGGACTTTAATCGTATTTCAACCTCTATTATACAACCGCAAATTATGATCAATACTTCCATGTTCATTAAAAAAAAATGTCCTGCTTTATCCACTGTAAAACCTGGGAAGTTAACTTAACTCATACTATTTGAGTAAACTGATTGCCTCGAATCATTTGAGTTTGGTAACTCATTTAATTAAGTGTGGATAAGTCATTTAACTGAGTTACAAGTACATGTACATTTTGTGTTGCACTAACTTAAAGGAGTCAAGTAAACTATACTTATTACATTCACCACACTTAAACTGAAGTATTTCTTTTGACTCATTTGTTTGAGTTATCTTAACAAGTTAGAACGACTTGGGATTCGCCAGTAACGAATGTGAATATTACTTTTCCATTTAAGCAATGATGACTGCATATGCAATGACTACATGCATTCCATTTTCCACTCACCCTACACAACTGAGAGTCTTACACCGGAGAATTAACGGCAATGTATGATGAACGCGTGTTAGAAAACAGTGATAAATGTAATTTTTCATTGCGTCAGGTTACCGCACTCAAAATATAGTGATGACACATTTCTGTATTTAGGTTAGGGTTTGGGTTAGGTTTGGAGGGACTCTTCTTCACCGCACGACCAGGCTCCAATCAGGGCAAAACCTTTAGCAACGCTTGAGATTGACAGCTGAAAACCAATTGAAGGTATCGCCAATATGCAAAAAATGCCCGGATGTTGCATTCGTGCCCCGTTTCAGATGCATTATGGGATAGTTGGGTGACCCAGTCGCCTCCGGTTTCTGCAGAGCCCAACAGTAACTGAACTGTAGTCATTAAGACCATGGGTCGTTACTGTGAAACTGCCATGTGTTCGTCGAACGAAAATAAGCGGGAAAACCTTCAGAAATGCTCTTAGATGAGAGACTTATGCGCACAATGACCGTATATATGTATGCGTGCATGTTTAGTAGAGTCGCAGCGAGCTGAAGCTAAACGTTGTCGTAGTCTCAGCAATGCATCGGAAGTAAGTGGGTGTCGGAAGTAGCAAGATATTTTGAAGAAAACGCTATATCCGGGCATTTTTTGCGTATTGGCGATACTGAGAATTGCTACGCGAACATGCTGGCTATCAGTGAGCTGTGACACTCATCGTACAACTCACCTCCTGCGAACTTTTTATATTCACAGAATTTATGGACTAAACAATAGTGGTTTCTCCTATCATAAATCAAATCTAATGTTAAAAAGTCGAACTATACACGTTAACATCTACCGTTTTTCAAAACGGTCGCCATGTTGGAATATTTTTCGCTGTCGAAAGCTCTGGCAGAATAGGCAACTTGATTGGTTGATACATGGCTGACGTTTGCGTAGGCTGAAGCCGTGCTTCAACCAGCCTGACTCAACTCATTGTAATCAATTATTTCCTACTCAAATATGGATGAAACAAAAATGTAGACTCTATTTCTTTAAGTGATTCTCACAACCAGTCTCTAATGAGTTCAAAATACTTTCAAAATTTAAGTCATTTCAAATTTCAGCTGTTTTTAATTACTGTTAACTTAATTTAACTAGTAAGATATACTGTTAGGTTTTACAGTGTCTACAGCCAGGACAAACGATAACTATCAATAAGCCTAGCTTTATATTATTGAACATTAGACACTATCCAATACATACGTAAATGATAACGTGCAAGTTTATATCAGTTTTTTTTTTAAGCATTTAGTTCGCTGAAACAAGTTTAGTCAGTTTTATTCTTCGCTCCTGTGCTGTCTGGCGTCCAGAGTCATCCATCCGGCTTGTAACGTAGCGTGACCATTTCAGAACGACCAAGACAAGGGTGAATTAAGAAATTGCCCCCACCCCCATTTGCTCAATAAGTTGCAAAAAAAAAAAAAAAAAAAAAAAAAAAATAAATAGAAATCAGTATTTTTTCAATGCAGTTACGCTGTCTGGGATAGCATCTTACCACGCACAAATGGCACGGAAAAATAAGGACTGGAAAAAGATTGCGAGAATCATTGTATAGTGCTAAAACGAGACCTGTTCTCCATACCAACCCTGATGGTCTTGTGGTTACAGCTGCTTACAATCACGTCAAGTACCCGTGTTCGTAACCTGGGGCTTATACTACTTAGTCTATACTACGACCGTCAGGGTCGGTATGAAGAACAGGTCGCTCTTTACAATAATTCTCCCAGTCTTTTTCCAGTCCTTATTTTTCCGTGCCATTTGTAATCGGAAAGATGCTATCCTAGACAGCGTAACGGCATTGAAAAAATATTGATTTTTATTTATTTATTTATTATTTTGCAACCAACTGAGCAAATGGGGGCGGGGGCAATTTCTTAATTCACCCCAGGTGCGTTACCAAGGGGGGGCAGGGACCCTGAGAAAACTCAAGATAAAAAACTGATTTACTACTATTTGACAGCAAACACGCGATATCCCATGTGATTCACAGCCAGAGGTAGACAGCCATTCAGAGAGAGCTTTACGTATGCTTCATATATCTATCACTATGTGTGATTGGTGGATTCCTTTGCCAGTCTATTTTGATGTGAAACTAGCCAATGGGCTCTCTCGAATTACTAGAGACCCTCCCATTCTCTTAGACTGCCGTCTTCACTCAGCCTGAGGTCAGGTCTACGCTGCTCACATCCACCTTAATCTCTGAACGCTCTATCTCCCCTGATTCATAGTGGTTCAAAGGACTCGCCGGTCTCCTCCTTGTCCAACTGTTGCTTACATCCGTTTTCATCGAACCGAGCAGTAGCTTGCAGCTAGCGTCTGTGGTACAACGGGATGTGTACATACACATACATACAGTGTATATTCAAATGTAGAGGCTAGCTATCCTATTTTTTATTCGGCCAAAACAGCTTGACGAAGACGTGATATTTGGGTGGCTACACACATTCCTACAGCCAAAGTAAAAAAAAAAGCGTGACAAGACGGCGAGTTGCAATTCATATGCAGGAACTGATTAGCTAGCAAACTGCGTATCAAAATGCTTTTGATTCAGCAAATAGTCTGGCGAGCAGTTTCTTTGTTTTGCACAAGGGTAAAAACCCAGCCATCACCCGCTCCACTACTGAATGATATCACATTAGCTGTGGGCAACAATCATTATTCAGAGCACAGACGTACAGTCTCCAAGCTTCACTTTGCATGCTGGAAATCACCAATGCACGGGACGAAATAAAGATCTCAGTCCAATCCTTCAACTGCTATAGCTGACAAGCCAAATATTTGCCACAAGAATATAGTCGACTAAAGCTGAGGTTTTTACAAAAGCCAGGATTACGATTATGCACCTTTCAATATTCACTCACGCTACTGGTAAGCCCCTCCACTGTTCAATGTTAACTTGATCAAAAGTGCTAACGTTAGCCTGTATAACTGCTAAATGTGTGGGTTTCAGTATGCATCCCGCGTGTGACCATAGATGGCCACTAATTACATGGAAAACGCTGGTTACTTCACCGGAAAACTATACTGACCACTGGCTGACGATACTGTGTTATTGCCCCAATTTGTTATGACGTCACGGACAGCAAGGGATGACAGACAAAATTCTTAAACTTCAACAGATTTAATAAAACAAACACTTAGAACTAAACTACACTCTACCCTACTGACCAAGATCGAAATCAAATAAAAAAATGAGATATTTACAGTTCCTTTGTAATAGAGATGGGCTGCTATGTTGCAATGTCCTGGGACAGGAAAATGCTCCAACACAGGCAAAAATCCACAAAAAGCTTCACAGGTCTTGAAAAGAGTGACAGGTCTGGTCAAATGTATCCTTCCACAATTTCTCCTTGCAATTTCTCCTACTACCCTTCCACTCTCAATTTTTCTCCTTATATACTCTTGTCCAGCCCCCTCTGAGGCATGCCCAGGACATGCCCAACCTAGCTCCAGACTTGGCTAAACAAAAAAAATATCAATACTGCCATCTAGTTGCTTTTTACCACATTACACCTCCATTCCAAAAGGGAAAAATTTTGACTCATAAAGGCAAAATTTTTCTTTTCAATACAAAAATGGTTAAGTAGACACTTGTGTATATATACATATAATACAATATGCTAATAAACACATGTGATATATATATACACATACTCAAACACGGGATAAGCAATCAGCAATTACATTGTCAGTACCCTTTATATGCTTCATCCCAAGTGAACTTTACGCCTTTCTTCAGTTGGTTGGTGAGACTGAGAGCAATCTCAGCAAAGTTCTTGCAGAGCTTGCGGTAGTACCCGATCATTCCAAGGAAGCGGCGCAAAGCTTTTTTGTTGTCAGGAACTGGAAAGTCCATGATGGCTTGGACTTTAGCATTTATGGGTGCCACCTTACCCTGGCCTATAACGTAGCCAAGATACGTGACAGTAGCACAACCAAAGTCACTCTTGTTCAGGTTAACAGTCAGGTTAGCCTGGGTCAAGCGCTGAAACAACGTCTCTACATCTTTCAGATGTTCGTCCCAGGAGTCACTCCATATGATCAGGTCGTCGATGTACACACCCATGTGTGGCAATCCGGCGATTGTAGACTGTATCATCCTTTGGAACGTGGCTGGGGCATTTTTCATGCCAAAGGGTAGGACTTCATACTGGTATAACCCAGATGGTGTGGCAAAAGCAGAGATGCTCTTGGCCCTCTCAGTTAAAGGCACACACCAATAACCCTTCAATAAATCAATCTTGGTCAGAAACTTTGCTTGCCCTACTCTATCGATACAATTATCAATCCTAGGTGTTGGAAACACATCAGTTCTAGTTACAGCATTGACTTTGCGATAATCTGTACAGAATCTAGTACTTCCATCAGGTTTTGGAACTAGAACACAGGGTGAACTCCAATCTGAGTTAGAGGGTCTGAAAATATCATGTTCTAACATGTACTCAACCTCTTTCTCAGCAATCTTTCTCTTTTCAGGATTCATCCGGTATGGATGCTGTTTTATTGGTTTGGCATCACCAACATCGACATCATGAGAGGCTATAGAAACTCTCTTTGGAACATCAGGAAATAGATCTTTATATTTCTTGATCAACCTCTCAAACTGATCTTTCTGTGAGGGTTCTAAGTGCTGGAGTTTTACATCAAGATTTTGCAACACTTCAGAATTTGACAATTTACATGAAAGAACTTCAGCTTTAATTCTAGGTTCATCATCTTGAAACTCCCCCTCATCTTCATAAGTCTCGGCCATAGGAGGATCTGAAGTGACAGCTGCAACCCTAGCATTCCTATTATGATAAGGCTTCAGCATGTTAATGTGACACAACTGTTTTGGCTTTCTCCTATCTGGAGTCTTCACAATGTAATTGAGATCATTGAGTTTTGTCAGAATTTCATAAGGACCATGAAATCTAGCCTGCAATGGATTGGACTGCAAGGGAAACAACACAAGGACCTTGTCTCCTGGTTTAAACTCACAGCTTCTAGCCTTATGATCATACCAAGTTTTCATTTTTCCCTGACTTGATTTCAAGTTCTCTTTGGCTAGGTCACAAGCTGCACGCAGTCTTTCCTTGAACTTGCTAACATAGTCTAACAGACTGATATGCGGCTCTTTCTCTTGCCATTGTTCACTCAACAATAGCAAAGGTCCTCTCACTTCATGGCCAAACACTAGCTCAAACAGACTGAATCCAGTAGACTCCTGCACTGCTTCTCTAGCTGCAAACAACAGCAAATGAACACCTTCATTCCAGTCTTTCTCATGGTCATAACAATAAGTCCTCATCATTGTCTTGAGAGTGGAATGAAACCACTCTAAGGCACCCTGACTCTCTGGATGATAGGCACTGGAAAGAATCTGCTTCGCACCTAGTTCATACACAACCTGCTGAAACAATCCGAAGTGAAATTGCTACCTTGATCTGACTGAATTTCCCTGGGAAGGCCGAACAACGTGAAGAACTTTATCAAAGCCTTCAAATTGCAGTTGCCTTGATGTTGCGTAGAGGGATGGCTTCAGGGAATCTGGTAGATGCACACATGATTGTCAACAAGTACTGATTTCCAGATCTAGTCTTGGGTAATGGACCAACACAATCAACAATGACCTTGGAGAAGGGCTCCCCAAATGCTGGGATAGGCTGCAATGGAGCTACAGGTGGGTCTAACTGGTGTTTTCCAACTACCTGACAAGTGTGACAGGTTTTGCAAAAGTTGGAAACATCTTTCCGAAGTCCAGGCCAGAAGAAGTGTTTCATGATCTTGTCAACAGTCTTGTTAACACCAAGATGACCTCCTAAAGGCAAACTATGAGCCATTGTTAAGATCTCATTCCTGTAGACCTTCGGAACAACAATTTGCTTGACCACTGCCCAATCTGCATAGGCAGGGATATCAGGAGAGCGCCACTTCCGCATCAACACTCCATCCTTGAGATAATACCCAACTGGAACTGCGTCTATTTCTTCATCAGGAAGGGCTCTCTTCTTTAGTACACAAATTTCAGGATCATTGGTTTGCTCCTGAATAAACCGCTTTCTGGACAGAGACAAGTCTCCAGACACATAAGAATCACCAGACCCATCTGGCTGGCTGAATAGAGAACTGATAAAAGTGTCTGATAAGTCCTCAAACGGAGAAACCATAGTAGGCTGAACAGAGTCATGAGGCGAACCACCTGAGTCATGACTATTCAAGGTGCTGGACGTCACCACATCATCTTCTTCTTGAGCCTTCTTGGCCATAGCACGAGTCACAGCACAGGAAGGATACAGAGATGGGTCTTCATCGCCATCTTCAGTGCTCGGCTGTGAAGTAAGATGAACGGGGGAACTACAGTTCCCCCAGCCAGGTCATTGCCTAGCAACAGAGAAACACCCTTAATAGGTAGACTTGACATAAGTCCCACCTTTACCTGTCTTGTAACTAAATCTGACTTCAAGAATACAGAGCGCAGGGGTACAGATACAGTCCTCCCTTCAATACCTTGTACAAGTATGAAATCCCCAGAAGCGGTCTCATCACGTAACTCCAAGGAGTCCTTCAACAAAAGTGACTGAGAAGCTCCGGTATCCCTTAGGATATATATGGGGACAGGAGGAGAATGCTCATTCAGAGCCACAAATCCCTCTGACACAAATGGAAGAAATTCCTCCCTCACAAAGTCAGCAGTATCAGGCTTCTTAGCCTCACGAGGAGCAGGCAATTTAGCAGATCGGTCATCTACTACAGGGGTTTCTAACCTTGTCTTCACAAAGGCATTAGGTTTGGTATCCTTTTCTTTTTCTTTCTTAGCTTTAAGGAACCAACAGTTAGTTGTAACATGACCAGATTTCTTGCAATAATTGCAAACTAAACCACTTTTGTCACTGTCAGCTTTCACACTTTGATCAGACCTTTGACTGGATTTCTGAGCACCATCACCAGATTTGTCTTTGTCTTTGGGTGAGGAATCTTGGGTATCACCGTTACCTTTCTTCTGAAATTTGGACCATCAATTTTTACTGCTGGACTGAAATTTGGACTTATGTGTGAGAACAAATTCGTCTGCAAACTTGGCAGCTGATTGCAAATTCAGTGATTGCTTCTCATTAAGGTAGGTCTTAATATCATCCTTGACACAGTTCTTGAATTCTTCAACTAACACCATCTCTTTTAGTGAGTTGAAATCATCCTTGACCTCCATAGAAGTACACCAGCGCTCAAAGCAAACCTTCTTCTCGTTAGCAAATTCCACATAAGTCTGATTGTCAGATTTCTTCAGACCTCTGAATTTCTGTCGGTAAGCCTCTGGAACCAACTCATAAGCTGTCAAAATAACCTTTTTGACAACCTCATAATCAGAGGAATCATCTGCAGACAAAGCTGAATAGGCTTGTTGAGCTTTACCCTTGAGGACAGTTTGCAACATCAGAGGCCAGTGTTCCTTTGGCACTGACAACTCTTAGCTACCTTCTCGAAGCACTGGAAATACTTATCAACCTCCTTCTCTGAGAATGGAGGCACCAGCTTTACCTCCTGGCTAGCCCGAAATTTGTTTTCACCTTGCATTTTGATTTTTAGTAGCTCCATTTGGAGCCTTTCTTCTCTATCTAATTTTTCTAAATCGAAATCTCTCTGTCTCTGTCTCTCTCTTTCTGCTCTTTCCTCTTTCTCTCTCTCTTTTTTCTCTTCTCTTGCTAATTTTTCTAACTCAAACTGCCTTTGTTTTTCTTTTTCCTCCCTTTCAGTCTCTAGCATTTTTAATTTAAGTTGCAATTCTACATTTGGATTTTCCACCGGAAACTGTTCCAGATCTCCTGGTGCAAACACATTTTCATCAATGTAATATTCAACAATCTCTCTAGCCAGTCTTGCTTTTCGCATGGCTGGTTTTACATCTGTCAGCTCTAACTGTCTGCATATTTCTAGCAGTTCTGTCTTTTTAAAAGACTTCAAAACCTCTACGGTTGGTGATGCCAAGAAATCATCCATTGCTGTTGATCTGCCAATATATATCTAGGAAAATTAAAAAAAAAAACAATTTCACTATTTGAAATTTTAGATTTTCAATAAATGACTCGCACAATGGTCTACCCCGGACCCAAGCCCCCAATTTGTTATGATGTCACGGACAGCAAGGGATGACAGACAAAATTCTTAAACTTCAACAGATTTAATTAAACAAACACTTAGAACTAAACTACACTCTACCCTACTGACCAAGATTGAAATCAAATAAAAAAATGAGATATTTACAGTTCCTTTGTAATAGAGATGGGCTGCTATGTTGCAATGTCCTGGGACAGGAAAATGCTCCAACACAGGCAAAAATCCACAAAAAGCTTCACAGGTCTTGAAAAGAGTGACAGGTCTGGTCAAATGTATCCTTCCACAATTTCTCCTTGCAATTTCTCCTACTACCCTTCCACTCTCTCAATTTTTCTCCTTATATACTCTGGTCCAGCCCCCTCTGAGGCATGCCCAGGACATGCCCAACCTAGCTCCAGACTTGGCTTAACAAAAAAAATGTCAATACTGCCATCTAGTTGCTTTTTACCACATTACATTCGAAAAAAGGATACTTGTTGGACGGATCTCTAAATTGACATATCAGGGGGCTGTATAATGTATGATACAGTGGGATTGGGATGATCATCCCGTTCATCCGTTGGGCGCTTTTTTACGAAATGATGTGAGCATACGTATATCCTATTGGGTGGACACTTCAGTCTTAGTGCGGCTAGCCACTCCAGGCGCCTACTCGCTGGCATCGAGTGTAGACTGTAAGGTGCTGGGCAAGTGCAATTATTCCTAATCACCTTGTAAATAAGGCACTCCGTTTCCATACAAACGTTTTATGTTTTTTGAGTTATTGGTACAACCAACAACGGAACAAGTGGTGCCTGAACGCATTCAGCCTGCTGATTTCTCTTCAGTACAGCGAGCAATGACCGGAAGTAAGAGACCTTCAGGGTTCTCATGGCGGCATGCATCGTTAGAACAGGAATTAGGTGATTCAAATGAAATAAGATAATAGAAACGTCTTTATGCAATTTCATTGCTTCCAATGATCTTATTTTATTTAAACAGTTTAATCGATCATGAAACACATGCATTGTTTCCAACCCCTGAGTAAAGAAAAGCGTGAGAAGTCTGGAGTCATAACGCAGGTGAGACTGATAAACCTCCATGCACAAGGACTTCAATTTCGTGTGAGAATCTCTTACACATTGGTTGATTGAATAATTGCCGACTACAGCAGAGGAACGTAAATTTGCCACTAAAACTCACGCGGAATGAATGAGAGTTGACAGGTGTGCATTAATGAAAACTGACCACACCTGTTAATGTTGAGTTTTCTGAGCTTTTGTAATGGTAATTTAAATGAATGATTGAAAACAGGTCATGACCAATCATTATTTTCAAGGGATGGTTTGAGCCTCCCCCATCGCCAGTTCACCAGCCGCCACTAATTATATATATATATATATATATATATATATATATATATATATATATACATACATGGTGCCTGACAAAAGTCTTGTCGCATAAGGACATAGTAACTAAAAATAGCATATAACTTTATTTCTAACCAATCAATTGTTACAATAAATGGTCCATTTTAATGTCAAGGGCTTTCACATTAATAATTTGGTGCAAAATGAAACAGTCAAAAAGTGTTCTGATGTTCACAGCTTGGCTAAGCCCATAACGTCTGTTTTTGCCAGGACAAAAGTCTTGTCGTCTCTTCAGATGATGCAACAAATCGCAGATTAGAGTTTAACCTATGACAAATACTGTAATTAACACATTCCCAGATGTGTATAGAAATAACCCCAGCACACCAGACTTTCATATGAGGTGCGACTAGACCTCTGACAACATACCAAAGATTCAACCACAGACCAAAGTGCTGATCATCAAGAGCCTGAGGACTGAGTCTCCTGCTGAGGTGGCAGACATCTTTAATGTATCCAAATGTCAAGTGGAGGGGATGAGAAAAAGATTTGAAGAAACTGGTGACGTTCATGGCAAGCGCAGGTCAGACAGACCCCGGTATGACAACTGTTTGAAAGGACCGTTTGTTGCTTCAACTGTACAAGGCTGGCCCTTCTTCAACTACAGCGAAGCTACATGAGGAAATGTTACCAAAAATCCCGGTATCTACAAGAAGAGTTTGTCAAATTCTCCCTCAAAGTGGTTTTCATAGCCAAATTAGTACACAGAAGTCTGCATTAAACAGAAAACAAAAAAAACCTGCATTGCATTTGCCAAGGCCCACAGCTCGCAGAAAGGATTGATACTGGAAAAGTGGCTGAAAGTTTATTTTTCTGGTGAATCATCCATTGACTGCGTGCCAGTCGCCGTACAAGACTTGTTGGAACCCTCATGGACCCAAGATTCTCCCAGAAAACAATCATGTTTGGTGGAGGAAAAAAATCATGGTTTGTTGTTACATCCTGCATGGGGGTGTGAGAAAGATCTGCAGAGTGGATGGCAACATCAACACCCTGAAATATCAAGAAATTCTTGCTGCCCTACTTATACTGCTGCTCCTTCTCATTCTTCTGCCTCCATGTCACAGTTCCTGAAAGCGAAGAAGGTGAAGGTACTCCAGGATTGGCCAACCCAGTCACCTGACATGAACATTATTGAGCATTTCAGGGGTAAGATGAAGGAGGAGGCTTTGTACAACCCCTAAACGTAACATCGCCGCAAAACGTAAAACTCCCCCTAAACGTAATAATTTCTAACGCTAAACGTAATAATCGACCTTCCCCCTAAACGTGAAATTTCTAACGCTAAACGTAAATACTCAGCCTCCCCCTAAATGTAATAAAAACTGCCGCAAAACGTAATATCTTCGGCCTGCTGATAAAACCTCTTATCTTCAAAATGATAAACTTTACAGGAAAATAAAATTAAATATAAAATTAAAGAAAAAAAGATTATAAACATACAAATATACTTTGTAATATAAATAATATAATGTTTAATTTTGCATGGAAGAACAGTGGACATATGAGTTTTTGTTTCTTACCAATTTGGCAGATACAAAGTTTTATCAGCAGACCGACGATATTACGTTTTGCGATAGTTTTTATTACATTGAGGGGGAGGCTGAGTATTTACGTTTAGCGTTAGAAATTTCACGTTTAGGGGAAAGGTCGATTATTACGTTTAGCGTTAGACATTATTACATTTTGGGAGAGTTTTACGTTTTCCGTTTATTTTTATTACGTTTAGGGGGAGTTTTACGTTTTGCGGCGATGTTACGTTTAGGGGTTGTACAGGCTTGGAAGATGAAACCATAGAATCATGATGAACTCTGGGAGTCCTGCAAGACTGCTTTCTATGCCATTCCAGATGATTTCATCATCAAGTTATCTCAGTCATTGCCAAGACGTATGGATGCAGTCCTCCAAGCTCACGGGAGTCATACGCAATATTAATTCTTTTTTCCAAGACACCATGGCTTTATGTTCTGATATTATAGTGGCATATTTGTGTATTCAAAATAAAGTGTATGTATAATTTCCACATTTTTTTTTCAATGCGACAAGACTTTTGTCCAAGCAAAATCTGACCTTTCTGTACAAATTAAATTATAAAACTCAATCAATGACACAAAAGTCTATTTTGGTATATTTCGCATAATCTAGAGGGCTTTGCCTTTCATATAAGCCATTTTTGATTCCCATTGATCAACTACAAGTCAGGTTATTATTTGTTGTTCCTACAACTTGGATAAGTGACAAGACTGTCAGGCACTGTATATATATATATATATATATATATAATATAAAGTTTCAAGATGTTGTGCATGTTGTATTTTACGCCGATTTAGAGGTTTTTTTTGCCCCCCCAAAGAGGACAAATACCCACCCAAGCTTGGGATCCTGGCAACGCCTCTGATTCACCCTTGTCCAGGTCAGTGGCGTAGCCAGCGGGGGTGCTAAGACACATCCCTTTTTGACTGCAATTAGTAGTTCTCAATCATTTTCCTTTATTGACGCGTTTTCCAATTCTCTTAATTGGCAACTGAAGACACGGTTTCTCTCCATATGCGATCTAACAGCGATGAAATCGTGGGTTAAATTCAGTACAGAAAAATAAGTTAGCTACTTAATAGGCCAATGCTTCGCGATGATTGAACTGGTCCCCGTTCCAATGAAATGGCTTTCATTCTCGGTATTGTGTGGGCTGGAAAAAAAAGTGGCATTCGGCAGTTAAATAGGTTATAAAAAGCCTGCGGCTCAAGCTATTTGCATGAGAGTCGACAGGTATGCAATTTTGAATGACGTTGATTTAAATACAGCAAATACGCGTCCAGATGAATGATTGTCGTCTTACCTAATCGGGGAGAACAAGCAGCACCTGTTAACTGTGGGGTGCTCTCGGAGTGAACCTTCTGTTAATTATGAAAATGACTGAGAACAGGTCAGGACTAATAATTGTTTTAAACGGAAGTTTTGTGCAACCCAATTCTCTGTTCTTGTTCCACAACTGTACTGAATTTAGCCCATGATTTAATCACTGTTAGATCGCATATGGAGAGAAACCGTGTCTTCAGTTGCCAATTATGATAATTGGAAAATGCGTCAATGAAGGAAAATGATTGAGAACTACTAACTGCAGTCAAAAAGGGACCTGTCTTAGCACCCCCGCTGGCTACGCCACTGGTCCAGGTAGTTCTGAAATGGTTACGCTACGCTCCAATCCGGACGCCAGACAGCACAGGAGCAAAGAATAAAACTGACTAAATTTGTTTGAACGAACTAAAGACTTTTTTTTTTTTAAATTAACATAAATGTGCCCATCGTCATTTATGTATTAGATAGTGCCTAATGTTAAATAATATAAAGCTAGGCTTATTAATATTTTGTATTATTTGTCCTGGCTGTGGATAAAGCAGAACATTTTTTTAAATCAACATGGAAGTATTGATCATAATTTGTTGTTGTATAATATAGGTTGAAATACGATTGAAGTCCCATTGTTCTTTTGTTCTGATTTGAACGTTGCCATATTGGAAGTGGCTATTCGCCCTGCAGTGGGGTAAATTGGGGAAAGGGATCGGCTATCTGCCCCGCAACGGGGTTGACAAGAGAAGCAGTTCTGCTATTCGCACCGCGATGGAACGGATAAAGGAAGCACTTCTGCTATTTACCCTGCAGTTGGGCCAATAAGAGATTTCATTTTATAATCCGCCCCGCTCTTTGATCTTTCGCGCTGAACCGCCGCGGGGCAAATAGCCTCTGACTTCATTAACTGAGGGTGCAGAATCGAGTATCAACATGGGAGTTCATTGTTAATTAAATTTGTGTTTTCGAACTAACATAGGCTAGTTTCAATGACTGTTTGCCATATCTGCATGCTGAAATATTTGACGATTCTCCGCTATTTTGCCACGTAAAATTGTTTTCCACTGTTGACTGGAAGGCTGGCAATCCTCCATATATGCACAGTAAATGCACAACAAGCAGCCTACCAAACTGCTAGTACCAAAAAATACCAATGTTATTCATGAGCTGAGTGCTCATTTTCTCCAGCTCAGTTTACATGTAGCCTAATATAATCCCTCCCAAACTAACAATGTACAGTTTCACAAATTATATACAAGAACACCTGTCCCATAAACCTAGAAATCACCGAGCAGCGCAACGCCAGTTATATGCAGCTAGCACGAGAACTAGCACAGATTGGATACGATCCAGGACAGACGCGTTCACAAACAGTGCAGCATTATCTACTGAGCCACAGGAAAACTCTGCCTGGAGGTGGAGCTCATTAACATGAGTTTCAAACATTTATAAAACATTTAGTTTAATATTTAACTAAATGTTTCATACATTTAGCTAAATGTTTGAAACATTTAGCTAATTTAAATAAATGTGTCATACATTTAGCTAAATGTTTCATAGATTTAGGTTAATATTTAGCTAAATGTTTTATACATTTAATTAAATATTTAGCTAAATATTTCATACATTTAGTTAAATATTTAGCTAAATGTTTCATACATTTAGATGAATGTTTTAAACATTTAACGAAATGTTTAGCTAAATGTTTCACACATTTAGCTAAACATAACTAAAAGTATAGAACCTTTAGCTAAATGTTTCTTACATTTAGCTAAATATTAAGCTAAATGTTTTATACTTTTAATTATATATTTAGCTAAATGTTTCATGTATTTAGTTAAATGTTTATACATTTAGCTAAATAATGGAAACCACTAAATAATAAAACTTTTAACTTATATAATTTTGGAATAGCACATTTAACATTTACGCTTGCCACTTCAAGGTTTATAAATGTAGGGAAAATTAACATTTCTTTCGCTAAATGTGAGGAAAAAAAGGATATTTTTTGTTAAATGTGGGGAAAAGTGCAGTGAAAAATAACATTAAATGTCCCATTCGGCATCCCATACTTTGAATCCCTACCACCATGTGTCAGTTAGAAAAACTAACATTTTTGAAGATCCAATATTCAGTTGATGATTTATTGCTCGCCTGTCAAGAACTCATGTTTAGCCTCGTTCTTTGCTTCCCAGGGTTCATAATAGGTTGTACAGGCACCCTTGTGTTTTTTATGCTCCTTTTGCTTTTTTTGGTGAACTTTTTTCTAACAAGGGTGTCAAAGGTAGCCCCAAGAACCGTATGGTATCAAGTTTTAAAATTAGGTACTCTGACTGCAGACTGTACCTGAATTTATTCACTGAGTTTTTCCCCACTTTGAGCACTCTAGTGCCACCAATGGGTCTAAATTGGAGGTGCTTTTATGCATGTTATTACTTTTGAACCATCTGCCTGATTTCCAAAAATGAGGCATCATTGGATTCCTTGGAATTTGCAGAGTTCAACACATTTTCTTCCATGCTGGATTTTTTAAAAAAATTTCAGACCACAAGTTTTGTCCTGTTTTCACCAGAATTGGCACATAATCTTCACACTAAACTTTGAAAAAGTTCAGATGGATTTTTGGTCCAAAAAGTTTTTGCGGGTCATAGACAAATTTTAATTACTGCTCTGGCAAACAGGAACTGAGGTCTTCTCACTTTGATTTTGAGAAATCAATCTTGGTAGATGGATTCAAGGCCCCATTTTGCAGTAAAGCACAATGTCTTTTCACCACTTGATGGGCACTGCAACAAGTAAAAATGTTTACCCAGTAACTTGACTTAATTTGTCTGGGAATGCTGCAGGTGGTCCCAAAGCAGACACATGGTAACCTGTCCACCTAATTGTTGAGGCAGAATCTCAGCAACACTTTAAATCCAAACCGAATTCGGTAAATGAACTCGGAACCCCATTTTAAGAATCCACAAAAGCCATTTGACCAATTGTAGGCACTGCCATAAATTTTCGCCAATAATTGGTGACATGCTTTTAAATTGTCTCTAATACAGTTCTGTGCCTGATAAGGCAATTTCTCAGTTCAAGCGCCGCTGATCTCAGATATCAGGAAAGAATTGCATCAGCGGAGACTAATTGGCATCATTTTTTTTTGAATGAATCCAAACGCCGATTGCACCAACGCACTATATGGCGACGCGGGTCATTTGTGGTAGAAAATTTACATCGCCTTGGGAGCAGGTACGGGCGTATGCTGGAGGCAATACAGCCTTTACCATGGGCGCCAGATGACATTCGTGGCTGGGGGGCCCTACACATCCGCTTTCAGCATCTATATAAAAGCAATGAAGTAGGCAAAATTAAAGACTACGCTTAAAAACAAGTAGGCTACGTTACGTCTTCTCCCACACATTACTGGCTGCTTCTATGTCACGCGCGTTTTTCTAAACAGCGTTTTACCAAATACGCTGCGCGATTGAACAGGATATTAGCGTGGCAATTGGCAAATCAAAACACAATTATGAAGATATCACAAATCACGTTGTATAGTGCTCTGAGACCGCTGAAATGAGGGAAGACTCTCGTAGCCAGAGGCTGTTAAATTCGTATCATCACCTGAAAAAAAAAAAAAAAATCGTTGTGCTGTGAATGGACACCTCAAATTGGATAGACGCTTGATCATTCGCGCAGATTAGATAAAAGCGCGTGACATCTAAATTCCACATTAGTTTCATGTAGCTGGAAGAAAGCGGGGGCATAACATTTAAGTTATGGGGAAGCGTTGCATAGGCACATTCGCGAAACTAATCATGTGGATCGATTCAAAATCTAAACCTATAGCCTTAACTAAAGCGTCAGCCGCCGCCTTGCAAGGTGACTAAATGTCACCATTGACCTTGTCAAATGTTTCCGTATTTGTGCCCGACGATCACTGCCATAATGACTGGGTATACATTCTTATGGTCTGCGCATGTCTCTTTGCAAGCAGGCCCTCTCCAGGACACCATTTGAACCACTGATCAGTAAATGGCACCAGAGCCACTTTTTTTGGGGGGGGGTGGGTGGAAGAAAAGTAACTGCTGTTCCCCAGAAGAGCACTCTGCATATGAAAGTAAATAAAACATCCAGCATTTTAATTGCAGGTCTGGCACAGTACCAGAGGAACTGGTCATTGGTGGGACTAGAATACTTGGCAAGTCTACACCCAAGATGACCCACTGGTGGTGCAATGAATCCACACTTGGGTGGTAGGCTATAATTCATGACTCAAGTTATAGCTCAAGAGAGGTGAGATTTAGGTGTTTCAAATGGACTAAGCATTATTTGCAGCTATGCTCTTAACATGTTAACCACACTGCTGGATCCTCCTCAGTGTTGCTTGGAGCACCATTTCCCTTAAATATGGAAGGAACCCACACTGGATGGACTATTTGAAGAAAGTCTAGATTGCTTAGTGATGTTAATAGGCCTGGGGAAACATTCAAGACCAAAAAGGCTCTTGCAACAGGTCTTCAGTGGAAGATGTTCAAGTTCAGCATGAGCACTAGTTCTTGCATGTTTAAGAGAGCTGTTGACAACTCAGACCCCCCCGGAGACTAATGTGGAATGCCACACATCTACTGCACAATTGTGACAAACTGCTGGCTCTCATGAGAACTAATCTTGAGCAAGCCCCTGGAGGAGGCGCAGCATTTGAATAGGGCAAGATGCAAGGGTAATCACTGGCATGATTACCACCTGCCCATGTCAATTTCTGCAAGAGGTAACTAAACTGTATTGATGTAGGTTTGTCCAACTTTACATGGTGAAACCAAAACTTCTCTCCTGTGCAAGCCTGCCATTTGTGTTGTGCAGAGAGCATCACTAATGGTCAGTTGATGCAAGGGAAAGGAAATACCAGATGGACACCATGCTAACAGGTGTGAATCACAGGCCATTTATTTTTTAAGTTTGTCATTACAGTGCACGTTTATGCTGGCGCCACATAAGCATGGTCCCAAGCACAATAATGCAAACCATGCCCACTGCAGCCATCACTCCAGCCACCAATACAGCCTCAGATGCACCTAAGGACCACAGGGAGGTAAGCATTGTTTCATCCAACAAGCTGAGTAGTTCATGAATCCTACAGATGATGCCTCACCTGCAGGGTGATCTGCCTTCAAAGGCCTGTGGGACTCAGGCACATCTTCAGCCTCCTGGACAAGGATAGGTCCTAGGACTGCATTACCCTCATACTGCACAGCTGGAGAGCAGAACAAGGTCATGCAGTGGGGGTGGGGAAAGAGTGGTCATCCTAGAACAAAACATTCTGCAGAAACAAACCCAACCTGCATCTGCACTCCTGCCCTTCCTCCCACCACAGCTAGTATCACAGCAGCTACAGGCACCATCATTCCCAGAGGCCTCAATCCACCTGGAAGAGAGACTGGTTACCCAGATGCCTGGACATCTATTACACCAGTCCCACCACTACCAACCTTTCCTTCCCAAGAGGAAATGAACAGGCCCTCCCATCTGAGTCTGGCATAGCTGCAGTGGCTCGCAGATGGCAGAAAATGTAGATCTGATAAGAAAAAACCCACCCTACACCCCATTAGAAGCAGTTGCTACATTCAGATGTAGTGATCAAGACCATATGGTGTACTCACAGCACTCCTGGCCTCCTGGGCAAACCTGAAAGCATCCAGCTGGAATTGCAGCTTGTTGTCCTGTACCCTTGGCATGAACTGGGAGCGGGAGCTGGTCAGCTTGGAATCCACAAGACACCTGGAAAGCCAATGCTGTAGACCCATCACATCCATGACACAGGATGCAAGTGAGGTCCAGCATACTCACCCCTTGTTGTCAATGAAAGCATATCTGGGGACTGCATTCATATCAGGGTCCAAAGTAGCCACACAGGTATCCACAAACACACGGAGGGGCACATGGTTGGCCTGGACCACAGAGGCCTCGATGTTGATGAGGTCCCCCAGGAAGAAGACATTGGATGCCCTCTCCATCTGCCAGTTCACTGCAAGACACAGGTGCAGATGACAGGGGAAGTGATCTGTACAGTTGCAGTCACATGGATTTTAGAACCCCTGCTTACCATCCATGATCCTCAGGGAAAATACAAGCAGGTCCTCAGCAGACAGGGTGGAGTAGTAGGGGATCCAGGTAGGATTCAGGGCATTACTGCTTACATTGTGCAGCCTGTGTCAAAGGTGTAAGTGAAACAGCCATACCAGTTCAAAGTTTAGCTGAGTTTGATGAGAACTACAACCACTTGAAGGCTGAATTTGGCTGCCAGCTGTAGTAGGCAGTTACCATTTTGAAAGCTTTAAGGACAGTTATCCCTCAGGATACCTTCTCACCTCATGTAGTGACACTGGATGCCCACCATAGCACCTGATGTCCTAATGATGGGAGTGCCACCAATTGGTCTAGGTTCATAGTTGAGGGTGAAGGTGTAGATCAGTGAATTCTCAGTCATCTAAGGAAGACGAGAAAGCGGTTACCTGAGCTAAATACTGTACCATCCACATCAAGCATATGCTACTCACTGCAAGGACACTGCCACAGCTGTGGAGCGCAGTCTCAAATACAAGCACTTGATTAGACCCATCCTGTCCCACAGGGCCACAGCCTCCCAGGGTGATGTCAGATGCCTGAATCAGCTGGCCAATGCCAAGCAGGTCCATATCCACTTCCATCTGAACAGATTGTTCCCCACAGTACACCTTCACAGCATCAGGCTTGGGTGTTGGAGGCTCCACTGGAATAGTTGGCCTGGCAGTCACCTGGGTCACTGGCTTGCCTGTAGTTGGCCTGGCAGTCGCCTGGGTCACTGGCTTGCCCGTAGTTGGCCTGGCAGTTGCCTGGGTGAAGACCCGCTTTTGTAAAGTTGGCCGCGCAGTAACAGGAGCTTGCGTTGTTACAGGTTTCTGAGGAAATTGTTGTCCTGTCTGAAAACTTGCATTTCCGTAGGCATACGTATACCACTGAGCATTACATAAACACCCAAACAGACCAAGAATTAGCACCCCAAAAAGCAACCTTGCTTTATCCATGACAAAAAGACTCAAGAACTGCAAGACAATACTCGCTTCAGCTCCTTCAGCCTATTTTATAGTCAGCTGAATATAACAATTATTTCAAACTCCTCCTCTTTCATTATTCCACTAATCTTCATCCTTAAGGTCTCTCTCCTTCTGTCAATTTCCCCTGCTTGTAATTAGTGATTCACTCTTGTCTGTTGCATGTCATAATATCATTTTGGAAGGAAATCATTATTCTCCGTGCATTCAAAAAATAAAGAGAAGTTGAGTCTCAGTTGCCTTCATCATAAATTCTTTATATTGAACAGTGTAACTACTTAACAAGAGTTTCCAAAGGAGACCACTTGAAAGAGATTAGCTTAATTACATTTCTGAAGGTGTTCTTCACAATCCCATTTGAGGTCCATATCAGCTGTTCCCTGTGGGACTTGATTGCTGAGCTTGATTGGCCCACCCTCAAAGGTCAGAAAGGGTGCATCTCAAAGCGTAGGCTGAATCCTTTGAAGGCTGCACTTAATTCCATTCACCAAATTGACATGATATCATTTCATGATGTCAAACAGCTTTGGTTTCACCAAGTTGTCACTGGTTTCCTGAGCCGTAACCTTTATTCCAGTGGTTCTCACACTCGGTCCTGGCGCCCCACTGTGTATGCTTGTTTTTGTTCTGACCACAATTGCAATCTGAGGATTTTAACAAGCTGTTGATTTGCCTCAATTAGGTGCATTTATGTTTAAATCAGTAATTTGTCCTTTTAAGCCACATTTGACCACTCTGCACATGCCGTGAAGAGTTAAAATTTCATATCCACAATGAGATATGTTAGAAACCAGTACAAATAACTGCAGAGGGAAATTTGACCAAACCCTTAATCAACGTAAACAATCAATAGGTTCCTCATTGGTGAAACTGTCAACAAATGGTTGCAAAAACCAGCAATTTATTTGGCAAGTCACACCTGTTTCTTGCAAAAACCAGCAATTTATTTGGCAAGTCACACCTGCAATGTGGGGGGTGGGGGGAGCCACTAGATGGCAGTATTGACTTTTTTTTTGTTAAGCCAAGTCTGGAGCTAGGTTTGGGCATGTCCTGGGCATGCCTCAGAGGGGGCTGGAAAAGAGTATATAAGGAGAAAAATTGAGAGAGTGAAGAGTAGTTGGAGAAATTGCTAGGAGAAATTGTGGAAGGATACATTTGACCAGACCTGTCATTCTTTTCAAGACCTGTGAAGCTTTTTGTGGATTTTTGCCTGTGTTGGAGCATTTTCCTGTCCCAGGACATCGCAGCATAGCAGCCCATCTCAATTACCAAGGGACTGTAAATATCTCATCTTTTTTTATTTCAATCTTGGTCAGTAGGGTAGAGTGTAGATTAGTTCTAAGTGTTTGTTTAATTAGATCTGTTGAAGAATTTTGTCTGTCATCCCTGGGTGTAATTGACGCCATAACAAATTGGGGCCATAACACACCTGTTTCATTTCATGTTCATTTTATTAAGTTCAGACAAATTATTTTGAAAGAATTCAAAACATCTGTGTTCAGCAACCCAATTTGGAGCTTACTGATTTTCTCAGTCTAATTTGATCTGTTTAGAGATGTTTTTACCTGAAAATCCTCACGATATGGAAAAATAAGCATAACATGTTGAGGGTTTTTATTCTTCATGGCACAATGGATACGTCCATAAAAATGCGGCTAAAGGTGGTAAATAACTGCTCTAAACATGGATTGCAGCTAATTAAGACAAATCGACACCTTGTTAAAATCCTAAGATTGCAACTGTGGTCGGACCAAAAACCAGCATACACAGTGGGGCGCCAGGAACGAGTTTGAGAACTACTGCTTTATTCTAACCCCTAACATTAAACCTGGCCCCAAACCTGACCCTAGCCATGAATTTAATCTTATCCCTACAACTAAATGTTAGTTTGGCGGATGGAAGTAAGTGACGACCCCTAAAAATACAGCCTTCGAAGGATGCAGCCTATGCTTTGAGATGCACCTAGAAAGTCTCCATCCTCTCTCAAAGGCAAATATGGAAAGGTATCCAGTCAAAGTTTTTGCGCAAGTTCAGTGATATTTTTATTTTTTTTCGAAGACTCAGTCAATAAAAAGTGAGATTTTGTGTAGCTCCATCATTTACATTATTCTAATTATACTCAAGATTCTGCACCATCAAAACAACATTGGTTGCCTTTTTCAGTGCTTGAAGAGTTGCATTCCCAAACTCTGCCTCAGTTAATGTGGTTTAACTGTTTTTATCCCTCCCTTGAATTATGGCTCATTCAATACAGATCAACCCACCTCTGCCAAGTGTACACGGTTTTCAACTTTTTAGGAGTATCAGCACTTTACGTGTGTTTCCAGTCACCTATTCTTTAGCGCAAATTGTGAAGTTGCTTTAAACTCTGTGCGTGGAAATGCACCTTATAACGTAGGGTACATAGCAATTCTTTTAAATTTCACCCACGTTTTCCTCACTAGCTTCTTCTCCTCGAGTCTTAGTCCCTTGCACCACGGTTGCTTGGGGATACACAAGGACACCTTGTGAGCAGAAAAGAAACAAGCCAATATGGTTTTAGAGAAATGAGACATCCTTTCCACTGAAGCATCACATGAAGTGACATCCATTTCTGATGACAGCACACAGCTGGATTTGCTGCCAGCATCTGTCATTGCTCACTGACATGTTGTGGTATGTCTCAATTTACTGATTCTATATTTCCTCCCTGGAACCGGAAGTTGTTCTAGATCTGCCATCTTTTTGGCCAGCTCTGAGCTAAAAATTTCTGCTGCTAGAAGTGAGGAGCGAGGAGGGTGCTCGGAGGAGCCATGAGTGAGGATACACAAGAGCAACCTTGCCAGAAGACCTCTTGATGAAAACCATGATGGTAATCCATAATGACAGATGCTGGGCAAAAATCCGCCTGTGCGCCATCATCAAAAAGAAATGCTTCAGAGGAACAGATGTCTCATTTCTCAAAAAAAGAAATTTCCTCATTTCTTCTCTCCTCACATGGTTTCCTTGCATTTCTACATGCAAGCCCAGAGTTCACGACTAAGATGCGAGCAAAAAACGCAAGTTATGAGGGAAATGTGCTTGATGCAATTTCAGAGAATGGAGATGCATCCATGTTTTTCAGCTGAGCGAGGATACATGAGAAGGTTACTCTCATGTATTCTCTCTCACGGCTTCTCGCAGCAGAAATAAGAGCTTTGAGGCGGTTTGAGATGGGGAGATTTTTTTCAGAAAAGTTGTTCAAATATGAGCGATTTCTGAATGCAGAAATTTTAACATTTACCAACTTGTTTAACGACTGATCAAACATTTTAAAAAGCATAAAAAACAAATTAAAAAACCACAAAATGCCTCCATACTGCTCATTTGGCGTAATCCAAGTGTCCGTAAGCCCCAACATTCAAATTTGACTCAAAAAGATGTCTTTCCACTATGTATTTTGCCTAAATGTTCAATATAGCCACTTAGCTTGGAGCCTTGTTCATCTTCCCAGAAGAAGTTTATGATTCAAGATCTACCTATGGTGGCTAATGAGGTCAAATGTACTGTTCAGTCACTGAAAACAAATATTCAAAACTGCAGCGTCTTTCTCCAGTCGGAGATTTTCTGAGCCATTGCAGTGCGTTTGCCCTCGTTGGCCACCGTAGTATAAAGTTTCATGATCGATAACAGTTCAAGCATAGACTGCATAAAAAGATGGACGCAGCACCCGGGTCTGAAAAGTGAGGCCGATGCGGAAATCTCAAAAATTTGCATTGTATTTAATGGCCGGCAGAAGGCGTTGTCGGTGGTTGCAGAAAGAAGTTCAGTGCTATTGAAATCTATGAGAAAATGACCCTACTTTGCCACCTGATTTATTATTTCATTAATGATTTTCCACATCATTTTATGGTATCTACCGCAAGTTTCAAGTCTCCTTCGATATATCGTGATGTTCATTTTTGTAAGTTATGGTCCCAAGTGGACTAGAATAAAGGATAAAGCCAGAATATGCTTTAGGGGCGTGGCTATCCTCTGGTCCTCATCCGATACGTTCAGATCCAGAGCCGCGGTCCTCCCCGGATCTTCAATTCACGCTCTCGTCCAATACGAACTACATCCGGTAACAAAATGACAAAATGGCGCAATTCAAATTGCCGAAATCGACAATAATACCTAACTGCAGCCTCGGGTAAATTACAAACCACGCCCCCTACAAACTGCGCGGGTGCAGTACAAACCACGCCACCTGCAAAACACGCCCCCTACAAAAGGGTTGGGGTTAGGGTTAGGGTTCGGGATAGGGATAGGGTTAGGGCGTTTCTTGTAGGGGGCGTGTTCTGTACGGGGCGTGGTTTGCACTCAGCTGCGGCTGCAGCTAGACCCTTCTCAAAGTCGAGGCTTCCTAAATGGTATGTTGAAACCAATAGGTGATGTCACCGTTGCTTCGTCCATCTTTTCATACAGTCCATGAGTTCAAGTGAGTGTAGGGGCAAATGCAATTTAATTGGCTGATGTCGGCCATCTTGTTTGAATTATCACTTTGTTCTTATAGGTTTTCATGGCAGTGGCAGATCCAAGGGGAAGCGCGCAGGGGCGCGCCCCACCTTGTTTTCAGAGAAGTGAAAAAATTAATTTAATTATGTTCCTTGCTTAAAGAGGTAATTGCAATAGATCTTCATAACATTTAGACTTTACATCATAATTATTACCTGCTACTTTTTCAATGTGTGGGCTCACGGTTTATATACCACTTTTAATGGTTTAACTTCACTATTCCAGTTATCTAGCATTATGACGAATTTATTTGATCCAATTGTATATATTTGCTTTATGCGATAGGAATGACCCAGAAACTCTTTTCTTGCAAATAAAAAACGATACATGAACTTAAGATATGTACAATTTATTTAATTTTATTGTTTTCGTCCTAAAGTTTAAGAAGGCAGGCTTGCTGGGAAATTTGTTCGACCAATCGCCTTGCTTGTCCCCTGTTGCGGTAAGCAATATTTATTTTCGTAGGAGAAGTCTGGGAATTTTATAAATATTCACGAGGAGCCATCATCTGATTGGCCAGTGACAACATTGACTTGCGTTAGTGACGCTGGCTTGGTGTTCATGGTAGGCCAACCCAAACCCTAACCCTAACCCTAACCAATCATATGATGGCTCCTCATGAATATTTATAAAATTCCCAGACTTCTACTACAAAAAAATTTTTGCTTGCGGTAACAGTCTAAAAACGCGTTTCAACAACTACGACTTCAGACGAAAATTTCAGAAAGCAATGGAGAGGCGGAAAAGCTTAGAAAAAAAGTAAACAGACATTTGAGGCTCAGCCTTTCAAATGCAAAAAAAAAAAAAAAAAAAAAAATGACCAGCTGTTTGGCCATGATGATCCTCGTAGCAAGTAGTTTTCATTTGCAGGGCTGACATGGAAGCGGTAAGACTGATGTTAAATTAATAGGCGATTGCAAGTATGCGTTCGGTTAAAATTTGCTTGAGCTTACAAAAAGACCCCACTGATGGACCAGTTGTTCATAGCCAACTATTTGATGTATACTGATTCCTAATTTTACGGTGCCAAATAAAATTTGTCCTGGAATACCGGTGTAACAGTTTCAGATTACCCCCTCATTCAAGTTCCCCCCCCGGTAATCTGAAGTTAACTTCAAATCCAACCCCCCCCCCCAGTTTCGAAATACCCCCCTCTATCTCCTTCAACCTAAAACCCTAACCCTAACCCCTAACCCAATTTCAACGCATTGGGGGGTAATTTGAAGTGAGCCTCAGATTATTGGGGGGTTAACCCTCACCCAGTTTAAACGTACCAGGGGGTAATTTGAAGTTAACTTCAGATTACCGGGGGGTGTGGTGAGGGGGGTAATCTGAAATTGGAACACCGGAGGACTTTCCAAATTTTCCGTTCCAAAACCCCGTCTTGACATTCAGAATCACCCGTCATTAAACTTGTAACCAGCGAGTACTGCAGTTCTGAAGCTAGTGAGCTATTCTATGCCCTTTAGAGTCTGTAAGTAAGATATGTAACATTATTTTAAAAAGGTTATGTATGAGTCAATCCAATTAGTCCAATGGTCTTATTGAAAAATTCTGAATGGCCCTAAAGTCACATTTCTTTTTCACATTCATTCATGTAAATATAATATAATAATAATAATAATAATAATAATAATAATATTATATTTCCGTAAAAAATAGTTGATATGTTGACAATGTTATGTTTTAATATAGGACAGCATCATTGTATTAAATTTATTTCAGGACATCTTTAGGATAAATAGGATCTTTAATATAAATAAGATAGTTTGTTTTTGGACAATACCCACCCAAACCACTGCCTCCAGATTAGTAAATTCACTTACATGTGCAGAAATTCAACTTAACGGTGACTCAGATTATGTGTATGACAACACAACAATTGGGAGTGTTTTGGAAGCATTAAAGCCTCGTCTTTTAGATCCATTTAGAAAAAAGGCAAACACAGCATTGTAATAACTTTTTACAAGCTGTTGAGGGTGGTATCTTTTACTAAACCTGGTTTAGGGACTTGGGAGGGAGGGGGGATTGGGTGATCTGATAACATCTGCTAAAATCACAGATGCATATAGCCACTGGGTTTGCATGTTAGATATACACTACAATTATTTTGTTGGAGGCTATTTGGTGTTATATAAACTCAAAAACGAATAATATCAATGTTTTATGGGAAATATGGTCAAACCCTTTCACTGCTAGTGGCGATTTTGTCAACATTTCTGAAATGTCAAAACCTTTGAAAATCGCTCGAACCATAGCACATTGGTATTCACTGGAAAGCTCTCATCAAGCACTTTCCAATGAATATCAACACAGTAGGGTTTTGACGATTTCAAAAGATTTTCTCGTCTTTGAAATTTTGACCAAGTCACCAACAGCAGTGAAAGGGTTTAGGTCACGAACTTTGAGAGTAGAGTGAAAGTCTTAGGTGAAAGTAAAAGTTGTCAGTTAACGTAAAACTGCATTATACCGGCACTTTGAAAGATTTTATCTTAATTTTCGGAACCTTGGGAGGAAAATCATTGAACAGATAGGCCAGATTTTTCTCCCAAGATACCAAGAAAATTTGTGTTCAGCACATTAATTTTTCAAATTTTTCTGGGGGAGGTCCCCCAGACCCTCCTTATGCTTGCCTTCACACAAGATGGTGGGCTGCACCCCCGTTTCAGCAATTCCTGGATGCGCGCCTGCATGCCAACTTTCACCATTATGAAGCATGTAAAATTTAAAGTTGCTCGCACAATTGGTTTAAGAGCTATGACCATTTGTATGCAAAAGCACCACCTATGAACAGATTTAAACCAAATTTGATGTGATGAAGTTCATGACCTGCAGATGTGTGATCTCAAGGTTTGTAATGATTGGACATTGCATTAAGGAGTTACAGCTCTTTATATCAATATAGGCCACGCCCTTAAATTTTGTATGAATTTATCTCACTGTCTAGGAAGAGATAAAAATGAAAGGTTTCACAAACCATTCAAAATGGCGGAAAGTTTGCAAATACAAAAAACGGGTGTAGCAAACATGGAGTGATTCATCTTGACCCACAGAATCGAAGAAAAAAGAATTCTGTTACTGCAACCTATAGTTTAGAAGTTATTACCCAAAACAAATTGTGCCTCTGCTAAGCACCGCCATATGGCTAGTCAAAGTAATCTTAATAAAAATGGTTTTGTGATGACAGGTGACAGCTAAAGTGAGTGTATGGGCTACTGAAAATTGATTGTCTGATGCTGGCCATGTTGTTTTATATATCACTTAGTTCTTATACATTTTCATAGCAACCTGACTAACATAAAGCATGTGAAATTTTAAGTCGATTGGACAAATTATTTAGGAGTTATGACCATTTGTTTGCTATGGCGCCACCTATGGAAGGATTTACACCAATTCAACAATTTTTATCTGTACATCCATACGTACCTCCCCACCAAATTCACATTGATCCCTACAGTAGTTTGGCAGAAGATCAAAGTTAGGGCAGATGCCGACACCGATGCCAGCGCGTGATTGCACAAGCTCCCTTTAGTCCGTTGGACCAAGTGAGCTAAAAATGATCTGGGCAAGAAGTTGTGTTCTTTCGAAAAAATAATTCTTGCATCTGGCAATATGGTGGATGCTTTAGTCAGGTCACGCAGCTTTTGATTGCTACCAGCAAACATGCAATCCGGTAACACCTGATCATAGTTTGGCGGCCAACGACTAAACTGGCTCAACTCATCTGCTTGATCTCAAACAGTGTGGATGGGAGGGAAGATACCCTGTAGAACTCAAAATAGGGACTTTAAGCAATGGCGGATTTTGCGACGGCTACGGCACCCGGAAATAAATCTATCCTGATGCTGGTGCCATAGCCGTCAAATCCAGTTTGAATTTTAAGCAACGGCGGATTTTGATCAGTTTGTTAGCAAGGTAGTTAGTTCAGTGTGAACTGTAATTGTTAACTGTAACCTACAGTGAGCGCTTTTTTGTCCCACTCTCACTGGCAAAAGGGGCAGATGACATAGCTTCAGGGGAAATGGGAAACTGTAAATATTAGATTAGATTATTCAAATTTATTGTCATTCTGCCAAGTACAGGTACAGAGCATAATGAAAAGAAATGTGCATCTTTTTAAACTTTATTTCGAGCGATTCAATTAAAAAAAGACATAAAATTTGACAATTTAAGCACACATCTAATCAGAGTGTGAGCGAATGGCAAAGTGCATGGGAGTGTGCATATATATACAGCATATAATGTGCTATATATGCACAGCAGTAGAATAAAGACTAATGTTCATGGCAGTTAATATAGATATTTATAGAGTATACAGAGAAATCATGTATCGCATGCAATGTAAGGATGAGGAGAGAATAAAGCCTACAGCAGAAAATAGTTCACTATGGTTTTATACAGCGGAATACATAGTATCCTGTATCTGTGGGAAAGTTCGCTGAAACACAGAATGTATAGCGTGTCACTATCAATTGTAGAACACATTTCATTCCAGAATTACAATGAAAACCATTTAATTCAATCACCTGAACCACTCATTGTGGTGACTACGTGAGATTGGTTCTTTCCCCATAGTAGATCAGCATGCTACGGCAAGCAATGCCAGCACAACGGCTTAAGTATCGATCAGCGGAGCGCATATCTATTTGCGGGTGCCGTAGCCGCCGCAAAATCCGCCGTTGCTTAAAGTCCCTAATACCTACAGAGGGCTGATGAGCTCCTGCTGAGTCATCAGCTATCTCCCAATCTACAACTCTCTAGTGCGTCTGTTGTTTTGACTCATGTTTTGCCATGGAACCAAAATGCAGGAGCAGCCAATGGCCTTGGAGTGTGCACCCAAACCATATAACTATGCACACACATCCCTAAATGATATTGAAACATTGGGCTTGGATGTTGCTCCTGCATACAGGGTAACCAACGCACTGCCATCCTCGGCTCCGGTGAAAAATCTGCAAAAATTGGGAAACTCTACTACATCCAGGGAAGCCACCGCGCCACCTCCTCCAGCAGTGATGACAAATCTGCGAAGACCAGGGAATACTCGTCCACTTCGCCCCAGTCTTACTCACATCATGAACTTTGCTACCTTGAATGTACGTGCCATAATGGACTGAGATACTTAGTCAGAGCAACGTACAGCACTGGTCAGACGTGAACTGAAGAGACTGAATATTGCTGTTGCAGCATTACAAGAAACTATAATTCCTGCAGAGAGGAAGATAAATGAGATTGGATCTGGTTATACTTACATCTGGAAAGGTTTATCTAAGGGTGATAAATGTATCCACATCATTGGATGAGCCATCAAGACAAGTCTTTATAAACATCTTAAGGAGCTACCATTTGGATTGAGTGAATGGATTATGACTGTAATGTTATGATAGTTATGACTATCAACTTACACTTCGTTAATTTAGCCATAAAGTCACTTAAAATGGCAAAGCAACTGATCCTGATGGAATTCCAGCTTAGGTGCTGAAGCACAGTGAGCCAGAAATGGCTTGACGTATCCACAATTTCATGCAGAGCATTTGGATCAAGGAATAAGCACCAGCTGATCTTAAAGATGCACTGAAAGTTACCATTTAAAACACAGGCGACAAGGCTGATTGTGGCAGCTACAGAGGTATCTTGCTGCTGTCAACAGATGGTAGTGTTTGCTAAGATCATAGTTAACTGGTTTACAGAAACTGCAAAGGAAGTCTTACAAAACAGTGTGGTGTTTGACCTGGAAGAGGCACCATCAATATAATCCTTGGCCCCCAACAAGAGCAAGCAAAGTGCAGACAACAAAGAATCACTCTTTACACTGCCTTTTTTGACCTGACTGAGGCATTTGACTCAGTCAACAGAGTTCTCTTTGGATGATTCTGAGCAAATTTGGGTGTCTGGATAAACTGATCTCTATGATCCATCTTCTCCATGATGAGATGACTGCCTTTGTTCTATATGAAGGTGAACAAGTGGAACCATTTCCCATGAAAGTCATTGTTAAACATGGATGTGTAGTAGTGCCCACACCAGGGCCGTCGCAAGGGCTGTGTGAAGTATGCGACCGCACAGGGCCTCGCGCCTTTACGGGGCCTCGCGGCTGGTGTGTGATTTTTTTTTTTTTTTTTTTTTTTAAAGAAATTAAATAGCCTACATATTTTACATCACTGCACTTGACTCATCATGCATCAAAAATGACCATTCTCTGTGTCCGTTTCATTATTTACCATTTCATCTCGATAAAAGCTTACCCAGATTTTTTTTTTTTTTTTTAATGTCGTCATACGTAACATTCTCTGTCTCGCTGCTCACTCGCCTTTCCTAACTGTGAGACTGCTCTCAGGGTCTTATTGACGATATCAACAATTGGCATCGGCATAGCGAAGCTTTTCAAAGTTATTTAAAACTTTTTGCGGACCTCCATGTCGCAGGAGAGACTATGCGGGCTCACCCTTCTGTCTATCGAAAAAGACGTTGCATCCAGGCTGGATTATAAGGATTTAATTGCTGAGTTTGCGGCCCAGAAGGCAAGGAAAGTGACCATCACCTAATCAATGAATGGTGAGCGGGAATCTGATGTTTTGAAGTTATACTGCAGCAGAGCGCTTGTGACTGACTAGTATGAGAAAATATACTGCATCGTAATCAAATGTTAAACTGTCGCGTTTGTCAGCGGATACTACGCCTTTGTTAATCTGAGATTTTTCCATAGAAATGAGTCAAAATAAGCGATTGTCACCAGTGAGTGTGAGCCATTAGGTATTAGTGTTTGTTGAATAGTAATTCGTGACGCACCGTCATACCTCAACATGCCAATATAAAGTGAGAGCTGAGCTGATTTGATGATAAAAGCCAATCGTTGTGCAATTGATTTTTTTACCTTTGAAAGTTTGATATCCGAAAAATCATTGTTGAAATTATTGCCACAATAATGCTGTTTTAGTCTAAAAATGCATGCCATTTCACCGGGTATAACTAGAACAGCTATGTGCTTGCAGCCTGACATGATTAATGCGCGTGCACGTGCACAGGGCCTCGCGCATCAAGTCGGCACAGGGCCTCGCACCCCCCCTGCGACGGCCCTGCCCCACGCTGTTTGCTCCTCACATGGGCGCTGCTCTGCAATTGGCAGAGCCTCACTTGAGAAATCACGGAGTTCAAACATATTGACGTGATGGTAATATGTTCTACCTACAGTGGTTACCGGCCAAAACCAGGGTGTCTACTGCCTCAGTCATGGAACAATATATTGATGCTGCGGTCCGTTTAACCTCAGAAGCTGGATTGCAAAAAAATTATGGAGGCTTTTGCTGAAACTCACAATACACACAGGCTGTCACTGAACTGCACTAAAACTCAGCTGTGCATCAACCTGCCTCTGACGCCACCACTCCAATTGTCACTCAGCCCAAAATGGCTGTGGATTGAACTGAGGATATTCCCACCCTCATGCACATTCATGGTAATATGTTGTGAAAAGGTGTTTTTTTTTTTTCAAATTTCAGCTGGACTTTTGCTATTAATCATGTTGATTTCCTTTTAATGTGACCTCAGTTTGAGACTGATATCAACTTGCTATTCCCCTTTGACTTGCTGATGTGTTCATGCCAAGTCACGATCTTTGTGCGCTTTCCTGGGGACACATACCAGACGTTGGGTTCACAACTAGCAAGGGAAACAAAACCTCAATCAAGAAACATGGTGCAATACCAATAGATGTAACTGCACCTGTACATCAAATCCCACAATGAGATCTTTTGCAATATGATTTAATTTTGTCCTGCTGAAAGAAATGCAAAAATAAACATTCTTGAGAACATGACAGGATCAGCACTGCAGTGGCAGCATTTGGCAAATTATGCAACCATGTCTTTGAGATCTACAAATTTGAGCGGGACACAAAAATATGAGTCTAAGAAGCCATTATACCAATGCTCCTGCATGGCTCAGAGACAGACTGCGTATCAATATCTAGTGAAGCAACTCGCAAAATTTCAAAGAAAACTACTGCCTGTCACCAATACTGCAGTTCTTGACTGCTTTCCATACAAGCAGTGAGGCTATGCTAAAACAAATTAGATTGAGATGGTATAGACACGTGGTCAGAATAGATGAACAATGCCTTTATAAACAGCTTCTCAGCCAGCTCTACTGGAACTCCGTGGTGTTCCAAAGGTCCTCCTTAAAAAGGACTTTAAGATTTGGGAAAAATGCTCCAGCAAGTAGACTGAAGTGGAGAATTGTGGTGTCAAGTTTGAAATCAAACAGAATGCAGATGACAAGTGATGCACAGGACAAAAGGCTACCTAAACTGGGGGTAAACTCCTAGATGCCTGGATAAACTTGTGGACCACCATGCTCATGTCAATCAGCAATGAATCCCCTAAGGCCAAAACAACCCATCAAGGTTTAGTTACACACCACAAATCTTTTAGTTTTCAAAATGTGCAAAAGATTTATTGGGCTTGGTCTGAAGATCAGCCTTCCTGAACCCCCCCCAAAAAAAAAAAAAAAAAAAAAAATTGGGATTAAAGCTGCCAAAAGGAATTGAGGTCATCTAGCCAATTCATTAGATCTCTTCCAACCGAATATTGTCATTGAGAAAAAATTTTTGAAAGAGGCTGGAACAAAATGTGGAAAGAGAAGCACTAAATACAGGGGTGGTTCCAATTTAATCTGGAACCATGTTACTGGTCTTGCATTTTAAACGACACTTGCACATTTAGCCAACTTTTGTGAATCTTAGGAACCTGGCATTGAGATTTTGCATCACTTGGTCAAGACAGATGCATTTTTCAATCGGGAAACTTGTTTGGTATCAAAATGTCTGTCATTTTGTGTAGTCATTAAATCTTCTGGTTTCAGATCATTTGTGGTTTAAATATGGACTTTGAGGCCTAACAAATCTTGAAATTTGAAAAGAGGTAATTGTTCACTTCCTGTATGCAAATTTTCTGGACAGTCCCACAAGTAGGTACATTATGTACACAGCCCAATTTGAACTCTTCAGGTTATATGTACCGCACATATAACCTGAAGAGTTCAAATTGGGCTGTGGGCAAATTTGCCCAAACCTGGCAAAACCCCCTTTAGTTTTGGGGGCAGGTTCCCCCCTGCTTTGTGTTTTATTTCGGTTATTACTCTTTGGAACAGTGGGGCGAGAATGGACCAGAAGTGTTTGTAGAATTCAGCAGGGAAGCCATCAGGTCCTGGTGTTCTGTTGTTGGGTATAAGTTTGAGGGCAGTAGCGAGTTCCTTATCCATTATTGGTGATTCAAGTGTTGTAATTTGATCTTGGGTGAGCTGTGGTAGGTTGATGATGCTGAGAAATTAGTCAATATCTAACTGTTCAGGGTCCTTTTCACATGAGTATAAGTTGGTATAGAATTCTTTAAAAATGCTGTTTATTTCTTCGGGTGATTGTGATGGCTTCCCTGTTGAGTCCCTTATGACAGAAATGGTTGCTTTTTCTTTGTTATGTTTAATTTGGTTTGATAAGTATTTACCAGATTTATTGTTGTGATGGAAGTGTTCTTGACGGAGTCTATGAATTAAAAATTGAATTTTCTTGTTTGTAATTTCGTTCAGTTGAGATTTATATTTTCTTAATTCATTCTGTGTGTCTTCAGTTGGGTTATTTGCATTAATGTCTTCTTCAGGAGTTGAATTTTTGTTCCAGATCGGCTTCTTGCTCTTGTTGTTTCTTTTTTTTGTAAGTGGAGTATGAAATGATAATTCCTCTTAGGACTGCTTTTCCTGTTTCCCAAATGATGGACGGAGATGACTTTGGGGAATCATTTATTTCTAGGAAGGATGCCCACTCCTTTTTAATGAGGTTATTGAAATCAGGGTCTGTGAGGAGTGATGTATTAAAGAGCCACCTGGTGTTGTGTTTATGTGAAGGAGTTCTATTCCATGTGATTGTTATTGGAGCATGGTCACTGATGATTATTGAGCGTATCTTTGAATCTGAAATATTTGGTATAATTGAGTTGCTTGTCAAAAAGTAATCGATGCGTGAGTATGATTGATGAACCGATGAGACAAAAGAGTATTGCCTTTCTGAAGGGTGTTGAAGCCGCCAACTATCGCCAAGACCAAAATCGCCCATGAACTGTTTTATTGTGTCTGTTGATTGCCAGGTGCGCCTGTTATGTGAAGTATTGCTTTTGTCCATTAGTGGATTGGTGACTGTATTGAAATCGCCTCCTATGATAATTGGGCAATTTGAGTTAGCTGAGATAGAAGAGAAAAAGGTGTGAAAAAAAGATGGGTCGTCAGTGTTGGGGCCGTAAATATTGCAAATTGTGACCGGTTTATTGTCGATTGAAATATTAATAATGATAAATCGTCCTTCTGGGTCTGTAATGGTGGAATTGTGGGTAAATGTGATTTTGTTACTAATAAGAATGGAAACTCCTCTTTGTTTTGTGTTGTAATAAGCTGAAAACACTTGACTGTAATGTGATGATATTAATTTGTTGTGGTTTGATTCAGAGAGATGGGTTTCTTGAAGTAAACATATGTCTGCTTTAAGTTTGGATAATTGGGTGAATATTCGTAATTTTTTTGCCTGGGAACCAATTCCACGAATATTCCAAGATAGAAATTTTAACGATGACATTTTAAGGGGATACTAAAAATCTAACATTAATACTCATATTATATATATATATATATATATATATATATATATATATATATATATATATATATATATATATATATATATACACATACATACATACATACATACATACATATATATATATATACACATACACACACACACACACATATATATACACATACATATACATACATGTGTGTGTTCGCCTGTTTGTATGTGAGTGCATGTGTATATGCGTGTGTCTGTAGATCAGTGTGTGAGCGAGTTTGACCTGAAAACATAAAACACCAACCTGAGACAGACAAACAAATATTGGCACAAAAACACAGACAGCGAGTACACAGAACAACATTCAAAAGAGTGGTATAGATTAGGGTAAGTAGACTACAGTGAGACTAGGTGCAATAATGTACGTATGGAAATTGTTACAATAATAATAATAGTAATAATAACAACAATACAGTATATATATAGTATAGTGTGACAGTATGTACTGGTATAAGTACAGTACTTATTAGAAAATTAGTATAAATGATAATGATAATATGATAGTGTATATATGATTGTGTTATATACAATACGAATATGATACCATACATAGCACAGATACAATAATTAATGATAGTATAATAATAGTAATAATAGTATAATATTTATATATGATAGTGTATATAATAAGATACCATACATAAGCACAATACAATACCATTATAACATACATAGCCTATACACAGTCCATTATCATATTCACATTATTTCTATCATTACATATACACATTTGTATTATTTTAATTTAATTGTGGTGTCTTCGGATTTTAGAGATAGGCATCGTATGACAGAGTGTTTTATCTGTATGTGAGAGTAGCTGTGTGAGCAGCGGGCATGAGAATATGTGTGATAGTAGGATGGTTCAGAAAAGCCAGGGGGTTACATCTTTATCTCGGTATAACTGTCCATTTATGTATAATTTGTCAAGTGATATGATTGCTTTTTTTCCTTCAGCCATTGCCTTCTTTCGGATGGGGAATAACTGTTTGCGTCTTTGCATGATTTCTTTAGGGTATTGATCATTGAGTCCGAAGTCCGTTCCTTTAAGCTGCCTGCCTTGTCGCTGTACTAGTTGTTTGTTTAAAATGCTCGAATTTCGCAATGATTGGCCGGGGTCTATTGCTGAGAGGGTTTTTTGGTCCGAGACGATGAACGCGGTGGAATGTGATATTGTTGGCAGTTTCTGTGGGTAGTTTGAGCTGTTTAGACATGAATTCCTTTACAGATGTTTCCGGGTCTTCGGTCGGTTGTTCGGGAATGCCAGAGAAAACGAGATTGTCTCTCATACTGCATGCTTGTAAATCGAGGATGGTTTCTTTCATGTTTTTATTGTCTGCGGTGGTAAATGCAAGTTGGTCGGTAAGTGCGTTGACGGAATGCTGCAGTGATTTGTTTTCCTTTGTGAGAGTATCTATCTGTTCCTGACTGTATTCTAGGCTGTAGCGCAGTGACTGGAATTCCTTGTGCAGTAGTTCAATGAGTGCGATTCTAGCGTCCAGTCCGGTGAGTTTATTTTCAATAGAAATGAGAATGTCGCTTACCTCGGTGGTTGTGCAGCATGGTGGTTTCGGGGATGGAGATGTACCTGTACTATCGAGTGAATCTGGACGGGGTCTCTTGCTGAAAGATGTGGATGAACTGATGGCTTTCGCTGGTTCAGTACGGTCTATGTTGGTTTCCTTATCCATATTGTCGATTCTGTCGAATAACTCGTCGAAATAGTCCAATAGGGCTTCCAGGTCGATTGATATGTATTCCGGTTTGAATGGCGATGAAAAGTGGAGGATGACAAAAACTTAGAACAGAAAAAAAAACCAAGAATTGAGAAAAAAAATCGTTTAGGCTTGTTTTAGCTAGTTTGCTAGTTAGCTAGTTTGCTACTCAGGTGTTACTCTAGCAGCTGGGAGCCGCCATACTGAATCTCTGCACAGTCTCGCGGGAGTTGCGTTCACAGCAGCATGTCTCTGTTGCTCCCTTCTCCTCTGAATCAAAATTACCAGCTAACATGAACATTACCACAATATCACTTCTTTTGAAACCAAACAAAGATCCATCACTTCCTACCAGCTATCGCCCCCAATCACTCCTCAATGTGGATCTGAAAATCATCACTAAAACACTCGCACACAGAATGGAAAAGATAATCCCATCCATCATTCACCCTGATCAGACTGGCTTTATTAAAGGTAGACATTCATCCAGTAACACACGCAGACTTTTTAATATAATGGATGACTCAGCACAAAAGGATATACCAACCGTCATTGTTTCTCTAGATGCAGAAAAAGCTTTTGACAGGGTTAACTGGTCATTTCTCATATCAACAATGCAAAAATTTGGCTTTGGGGAATCATTTATTAACTGGGTGAAAATCCTGTACACTGCACCTTCAGCCACAGTCATCACTAACGGACTAACTTCACAACGATTCACATTACACAGGGGGACTAGGCAAGGATACCCACTCTCTCCATCTTTATTCACCATTTTCATTGAACCATTAGCAGCAGCCATCCGTCAAAACGTCAACATTCAAGGATTCAAAACACAAAATGAACATCATAAAATCAGACTCTATGCTGATGATATTTTGCTTTTTTTTTTTTACAAAATCCCCACTCATCACTACTAGAAACAATCAGAGTCTTTGACACATTCTCCAAAATCTCCAATTATTCAATAAACTGGCATAAATCCTCAATCTTACCTCTGCAACCTAACAGTTGGGATGTGGCAGCATTCACCCCACCAATTCCTTTATGCACTACTCACATTACTTATCTAGGTATCAATATTTCTCCCAGGCTGTCAGAATTATTCAACCTCAATTACGTCCCCTTGCTTAAGACGACAACCGACAACCTCCTCCGCTGGATGAATTTACCACTCTCAATAACAGGTAGAATTGCTACAATAAAAATGACAATACTTCCCAGAATTAATTATTTATTTTCTATGACTCCAACCCACCCCACTACTTCCTGGTTCAAATCATTAGATTCAATCATTACCAAATTCTACTGGAAAAACAAGATCCCAAGAATTAAATTAACAACCCTACAAAAACCCAAAAGCACAGGGAAGACTTGCAGCACCAAATTTTTTTCACTACTATATTGCAAATCAGCTTCAGTATTTATTCAAATGGATTCATCCCCACCAATCAGATAATACATGGATATAGAACAGACAAATTGCAAAAATATCCCTATTTCAGATTTACCATTTCTCAGTCAGTCCATCAAACATTACCCCTGCTTTAAGACATTCACAATATCAGCAACTCTGACAGCCTGGTGGAAATTCCACAAAATCACAAACTCCACATTAACTTTTTTTCAAAATTCACTCCGATTTGGAATAACCCCCGATTTTCTCAGCAATAAAAACCATTACATTTCCTCACATGGTCAGAAAAAGGGATCACTTATCACATATCACTCAAAATAATACACTGGTTTCATTCACTCACCTGGTCCAGGAGCACGGCATCAGGAGCAATCAGTTTCTAGAATACTTGCAGCTAAAATCATCAATTCAAGCTACCTGTAACATTAAATCCATCAACCTTGACTTACCTCCATCAGCCTCAGACCTAATCAACATTAATTCAACAAAAAAAAACTCCTCTCAAAAATATATAGAATAATCTCAACATCAGATAAAACAATTTCTATGCCAACAGGAAAATGGGAAAGAGATCTGCTGATTGCTCCTGATGCTGACTTCTGGAACCAAATCTGCCAAAATATTTATTTCATGACTAGAAATGCAAACCTACAGTTAATTCAATACAAGATACTCCACAGAACCCACTACACTGGCCAGAAAATGTTTAAAATGGGCTTCACTTCAGAAACATGTTCTAACTGCACCCAAAACCAGACACTTATATCCACGCTATTTGGCACTGCACACCTATTCAGCAGTTTTGGGGAAAGGTCACAAATTCACTCTCTGATCTCTTTGGCTGTCACATCCCTCTATCCCCCCCACTCTGCTGACTAGGTGACACAATTACAAATTTGACAAGACCAAATAAAAAAAAATTCTAATAGCCCTGTTGCCAGGAAAACAATCCTCATGAACTGGAAATCAAAAAGCAACACAAACATCACACAATGGAAGAATTATCTGATGGATCACATTACTATGGAAAACAACATCCGACCCCACCCAACAGCATATAACAGAACCCCGTCCATCTGGTCCCCTCTCATTAACTTCTTACAAACCTAATCCGGCAAAGCAATGCACCTCTTTTGCCTGGGAACCAATCTCAAATGACGTTAAGCTCATTCATTTATATGCATGTTATTCACACATACAAACACAAAATACATTCAAGCATACATTCAAGCATAAATACAAATAATTGCTCTGTAAGTCTATGACTCATAATACAATCTTTACATAAATGATAAAATAATGATTTAAGCTGGTGGTGACGGCGGTGACAAGGGCGGCAATAATATTGGCAAGAAATGATAGATGTACAGTTGCTAAACTACAATGGTGAGTGTACGATTGCTGTTATTTGGTGGGGGGGGGGGCGCAACATGGGCTCTGTGGCCTGAGCCTGCCTTAGCAGTCTCGGCCTTCTTCCAATCCTCACGCTTGGGCTAGTGCCGCCTTACATGCCTTTGCCTTTTTTCCTTCTTGGATGTGTTATACACCTTCAATACAAAAAACACACTCAAAGAATAGGGCAAGTGGGGCTTGGACGTAGGGCATGGCCTTTGGTTGGCTTCTCGTCACATTCCTCACTTTTTTAATGCCCTATACTAGCTGAGTCACATCCCCCAAGAGGAGAGGGAAAAAAAAAAAAAAAAAAAAAAAGAGGGGAAAAAAAGGGGAGAAGAAGAAGGGGCAGGCGGGGCTGTCCGGGATGGGGGGGTTGGCCAGGGTCACGGGCCCTGTGCCTTCTTAATATTGCTATTTGTTCTCATTCTTAAATTTTCTGTTATGTAATAATAGCAATTATTGTTCTTCATCTTATCATTGGTTGTTGCTGTTGTCATTTCAGCGCTGTTAGTATTAGCTTTACTAGAACCCCCCCCCATCTTAAAATTTCTACCACAACTATTTTTGATTTTAATAGTCATAATAGATTTATATTATGACACTTGTGTACACACTTAGTTATCAATGTCTGTCAATTTATGTAAAAGCCCACACCTCACACAATAAATGTTCACACATCTGCCATTGATACATGCCCTTACCCCCATGTTTCCTGTTACACACTTCATTCACCAATGTTAAATACTTACATTATGTTTTGCATTTACTGTTATTCAAGTTGAGTTCTTTTGTTGTAAAGATTCTCCCCCACCACCCCCCCTTCTCTTTACAAACCTAATTCTGCTGTTTAATTTGCATTTTGTAATCTGAAAATAAAAACAAAGTTGTCCTCCAAAGAGGGGGGGGGGGGGGCTAATAAAAAATTCCCCCCCCCACTTGACATTGGGTCAAATGCTCATTTTCTGCCCAGTTTTTGGATCATGGGTAGCCTGCATGCCATTAGCAGGGGGCTAAACACCCACTCCCAGAAGTGTTCCATGCAATCTTGAATTCACCCCTGAATTGAGAATGGGGGCCTCCTACTTAGAACAGGAAGTTAAGAACTCGGCATTTATCCATGACCTCCTGCCAATGAAGTCATGAAATTGGCATTGCCAGTTAATGGAACTTCAGTCAGTTGTCCATGTAACCACCCCCTACCTGCTGCAAACCTGTTGTCAGGGTTATGCACTGGAGCCAGTGATGCAACAAGGGAAAATTAAGCTTCCAATTCACACCATGCTGACAGGGTTGAATTACTGACCATTTATTTTAGAAAAATGGTCATTACAGTGCAGGTTTGTACTGGTGCCATATAATAGTTCCAAGTGCAATGATGCAAATCATGCCCACTGCAGCCACCACTCCAGCCACCAATACAGCCTCAGATGCACCTAAGGACCACAGGAAGGGAGGTAAGCATTGTTTCAAACAAGTTGAGTAGTCAGGGAATACAGATGAGGCCTCACCTGCAGGGTGATCTGCCTTCAGAGGCCTGTGGGACTCAGGCACATCTTCAGCCTCCTGGACAAGGATAGGTCCTAGGACTGCATTGCCCTCATACTGCACAGCTGGAGAGCAGAACAAGGTCATGGAGTGAGGGTGGGGAAAGAGTGGTCATCCTAGAGCAACATTCTGCAGAAACAAACCCAACCTGCATCTGCACTCCTGCCCTTCCTCCCACCACAGCTAGTATCACAGCAGCTACAGGCGCCATCATTCCCAGAGGCCTCAATCCACCTGGAAGAGAGACTGGTTACCCAGATGCCTGGACATCTATTACACCAGTCCCACCACTACCAACCTTTCCTTCCCAAGAGGGAATGAACAGGCCTTCCCATCTGAGTCTGGCATAGCTGCAGTGGCTCGCAGATGGCAGAAAATGTAGATCTGATAAGAAAAACCCACCCCACACCCCATTAGAAGCAGTTGCTACATTCAGATGCAGTGATCAAGACCATATGGTGTACTCACAGCACTCCTGGCCTCCTGGGCAAACCTGAAAGCATCCAGCTGGAATTGCAGCTTGTTGTCCTGTACCCTTGGCATGAACTGGGAGCGGGAGCTGGTCAGCTTCGAATCCACAAGACACCTGGAAAGCCAATGCTGTAGACCCATCACATCCATGACACAGGATGCAAGTGAGGTACAGCATACTCACCCCTTGTTGTCAATGAAAGCATATCTGGGGACTGCATTCATATCAGGGTCCAAAGTAGCCACACAGGTATCCACAAACACGCGGAGGGGCACATGGTTGGCCTGGACCACAGAGGCCTCGATGTTGATGAGGTCCCCCAGGAAGAAGACATTGGATGCCCTCTCCATCTGCCAGTTCACTGTAAGGCAGAGGGGCAGGTGACAGGGAAGTGATCTGTACAATTGTAGTCACATGGATTTTAGAACCCCTGCTTACCATCCATGATCCTCAGGGAAAATACAAGCAGTTCCTCAGCAGACAGGGTGGAGTAGTAGGGGATCCAGGTAGGATTCAGGGCATTACTGCTTACATTGTGCAGCCTGTGTCAAATGTGTAAGTAAAACAGCATACCAATTCAAAATTGGTGAGTTTGATGAGAACTACAACCACTTGAAGGCTGAATTTGGCTACCAACTGTAGTAGGCAGTTACCATTTTGAAAGCTTTAAGGACAGTTATCCTCAGGATACCTTCTCACCTCATGTAGTGACACTGGATGCCCACCATAGCACCTGATGTCCTAATGATGGGAGTGCCACCAATTGGTCTAGGTTCATAGTTGAGGGTGAATGTGTAGATCAGTGAATTCTCAGTCATCTACGGAAGATGAGAAAGCCGTTACCTAAGCTACATACCTGTACCATCCACAAAGCATATGCTACTCACTGCAAGGACACTGCCACAGCTGTGGAGCTCAGTCTCAAATACAAGCACTTGATTAGGCTCATCCTGTCCCACAGGGCCACAGCCTCCCAGGGTGATGTCAGATGCCTGGATCAGCTGGCCAATGCCAAGCAGGTCCATATCCACTTCCATCTGAACAGATCTTTCCCCACAGTACACCTTCACAGCATCAGGCTTGGGTGTTGGAGGCTCCACTGGAATAGTTGGCCTGGCTGTCACCTGGGTCACCGGCTTGCCCGTAGTTGGCCTGGCAGTCGCCTGGGTCACCGGCTTGCCCGTAGTTGGCCTGGCAGTCGCCTGGGTAAAGACCCGCTTTTGTAAAGTTGGCAGTGCAGTAACAGGAGCTTGTGTTGTTACAGGTTTCTGAGGAAATTGTTGTCCTGTCTGAAAACTTGCATTTCCGTAGGCATACGTATACCACTGAGCATTACATAAACACCCAAACAGACTAAGAATTAGCACCCCAAAAAGCAACCTTGCTTTATCCATGACAAAAAGACTCAAGAACTGCAAGACAATACTCGCTTCAGCTCCTTCAGCCTATTTTATAGTCAGCTGAATATAACAATTATTTCAAACTCCTCCTCTTTCATTATTCCACTAATCTTCATCCTTAAGGTCTCTCTCCTTCTGTCAATTTCCCCTGCTTGTAATTAGTGATTCACTCTTGTCTGTTGCATGTCATAATATCATTTTGGAAGGAAATCATTATTCTCTGTGCATTCAAAAAATAAAGAGAAGTTGAGTCTCAGTTGCCTTTATCATAAATTCTTTATATTGAACAGTGTAACTACTTAACAAGAGTTTCCAAAGGACACCACTTGAAGGAGATTAGCATAATTACATTTCTGAAGGTGTTTTTGAAAATCCCATTTGAGGTCCATATCAGCTGTTCCCTGTGGGCCTTGATTGCTGAGCTTGATTGGCCCACCCTCAAAGGTCAGAAAGGGTGAATCTCAAAGCGTAGGCTGAATCCTTTGAAGGCTGCACTTAATTCCATTCACCAAATTGACATGATATCATTTCATGATGTCAAACAGCTTTGGTTTCACCAAGTTGTCACTGGTTTCCTGAGCCGTAACCTTTATTCCAGTGGTTCTCAAACTCGGTCCTGGCGCCCCACTGTGTATGCTTGTTTTTGTTCTGACCACAATTGCAATCTTAGGATTTTAACAAGCTGTTGATTTGCCTCAATTAGGTGCATTTATGTTTAGAGCAGTAATTTGTCCTTTTAAGCCACATTTGAAAAATCTGCAAATGCCGTGAAGAGTTAAAATTTCATATCCACAATGAGATATGTTAGAAACCAGTACAAATAACTGCAGAGGGAAATTTGACCGAACCCTTAATCAACGTAAACAATCAATAGGTTCCTCATTGGTGAAACTGTCAACAAATGGTTGCAAAAACCAGCAATTTATTTGGCAAGTCACACCTGTTTCTTGCAAAAACCAGCAATTTATTTGGCAAGTCACACCTGCAATGTGGGGGGTGGGGGGAAAGCCACTAGATGGCAGTATTGACATTTTTTTTTGTTAAGCCACGTCTGGAGCTAGGTTTGGGCATGTCCTGGGCATGCCTCAGAGGGGGCTGGAAAAGAGTATATAAGGAGAAAAATTGAGAGAGTGAAGAGTAGTTGGAGAAATTGCTAGGAGAAATTGTGGAAGGATACATTTGACCAGACCTGTCACTCTTTTCAAGACCTGTGAAGCTTTTTGTGGATTTTTGCCTGTGTTGGAGCATTTTCCTGTCCCAGGACATCGCAGCATAGCAGCCCATCTCAATTACCAAGGGACTGTAAATATCTCATCTTTTTTTATTTCAATCTTGGTCAGTAGGGTAGAGTGTAGATTAGTTCTAAGTGTTTGTTTAATTAAATCTGTTGAAGAATTTTGTCTGTCATCCCTGGCTGTAATTGACGCCATAACAAATTGGGGCCATAACACACCTGTTTCGTTTCATGTTCATTTTATTAAGTTCAGACAAATTATTTTGAAAGAATTCAAAACATCTGTGTTCAGCAACCCAATTTGGAGCTTACTGATTTTCTCAGTCTAATTTGATCTGTTTAGAGATGTTTTTACCTTAAAATCCTCACAATATGGAAAAATAAGCATAACATGTTGAGGGTTTTTATTCTTCATGGCACAATGGATACGTCCATAAAAATGCGGCTAAAGGTGGTAAATAACTGCTCTAAACATGGATTGCAGCTAATTAAGACAAATCGACACCTTGTTAAAATCCTAAGATTGCAACTGTGGTCGGACCAAAAACCAGCATACACAGAGGGGCGCCAGGAACGAGTTTGAGAACCACTGCTTTACTCTAACCCCTAACATTAAACCTGGCCCCAAACCTGACCCTAGCCATGAATTTAATCTTATCCCTACAACTAAATGTTAGTTTGGCGGATGGAAGTAAGTGACGACCCCTAAAAATACAGCCTTCGAAGGATGCAGCCTATGCTTTGAGATGCACCTAGAAAGTCTCCATCCTCTCTCAAAGGCAAATATGGAAAGGTATCCAGTCAAAGTTTTGCGCAAGTTCAGTGATTTTTTTTTTTTTCGAAGACTCAGTCAATAAAAAGTGAGATTTTGTGTAGCTCCATCATTTACATTATTCTAATTATACTCAAGATTCTGCACCATCAAAACAACATTGGTTGCCTTTTTCAGTGCTTGAAGAGTTGCATTCCCAAACTCTGCCTCAGTTGATGTGGTTTAACTGTTTTTATCCCTCCCTTGAATTATGGCTCATTCAATACAGATCAACCCACCTCTGCCAAGTGTACACGGTTTTCAACTTTTTAGGAGTATCAGCACTTTACGTGTGTTTCCAGTCACCTATTCTTTAGCGCAAATTGTGAAGTTGCTTTAAACTCTGTGGGTGGAAATACACCTTATAACGTAGGGTACATAGCAATTCTTTTAAATTTCACCCACGTTTTCCTCACTAGCTTCTTCTCCTCGAGTCTTAGTCCCTTGCACCACGGTTGCTTGGGGATACACAAGGACACCTTGTGAGCAGAAAAGAAACAAGCCAATATGGTTTTAGAGAAATGAGACATCCTTTCCACTGAAGCATCACATGAAGTGACATCCATTTCTGATGACAGCACACAGCTGGATTTGCTGCCAGCATCTGTCATTGCTCACTGACATGTTGTGGTGTGTCCCAATTTACTGATTTTATATTTCCTCCCTGGAACTGGAAGTTGTTCTAGATCTGCCATCTTTTTGGCCAGCTCTGAGCTAAAAATTTCTGCTGCTAGAAGTGAGGAGCGAGGAGGGTGCTCGGAGGAGCCATGAGTGAGGATACACAAGAGCAACCTTGCCAGAAGACCTCTTGATGAAAACCATGATGGTAATCCATAATGACAGATGCTGGGCAAAAAATCCGCCTGTGCGCCATCATCAAAAACAAATGCTTCAGAGGAACAGATGTCTCATTTCTCAAAAAAAGAAATTTCCTCATTTCTTCTCTCCTCACATGGTTTCCTTGCATTTCTACATGCAAGCCCAGAGTTCACGACTAAGGTCTCGAGCAAAAAACGCAGTTATGAGGGAAATGTGCTTGATGCAATTTCAGAGAATGGAGATGCATCCATGTTTTTCAGCTGAGCGAGGATACATGAGAAGGTTACTCTCATGTATTCTCTCTCATGGCTTCTCGCAGCAGAAATAAGAGCTTTGAGGCGGTTTGAGATGGGGAGATTTTTTTCAGAAAAGTTGTTCAAATATGAGCGATTTCTGAATGCAGAAATTTTAACATTTACCAACTTGTTTAACGACTGATAAAACATTTTAAAAAGCATAAAAAACAAATTAAAAAACCACAAAATGCCTCCATACTGCTCATTTGGCGTAATCCAAGTGTCCGTAAGCCCCAACATTCAAATTTGACTGAAAAAGATGTCTTTCCACTATGTATTTTGCCTAAATGTCCAATATAGCCACTTAGCTTGGAGCCTTGTTCATCTTCCCAGAAGCAGTTTATGATTCAAGATCTACCTATGGTGGCTAATGACGTCAAACGCACTGTTCAGTCAGTGAAAACAAATATTCAAAACTGCAGCGTCTTTCTCCAGTTGGAGATTTTCTGAGCCATTGCAGTGCGTTTGCCCTCGTCGGCCACCGTAGTATAAAGTATCATGATCGATAACAGTTCAAGCATAGACTGCATAAAAAGATGGACGCAGCACCCGGGTCTGAAAAGTGAGGCCGATTCGGAAATCTCAAAAATTTGCACTGTATTTAATGGCCGGCAGATGGCGTCGTCGGTGGTTGCAGAAAGAAGTTCAGTGCTATTGAAGTCTATGAGAAAATGACCCTACTTTGCCACCTGATTTATTATTTCATTAATGATTTTCCACATCATTTTATGGTATCTACCGCAAGTTTCAAGTCTCCTTCGATATATCGTGATGTTCATTTTTGTAATTTATGGTCCCAAGTGGACTAGAATAAAGGATAAAGCCAGAATATGCTTTAGGGGCGTGGCTATCCTCTGGTCCTCATCCGATACGTTCAGATCCAGAGCCGCGGTCCTCCCCGGATCTTCAATTCATGCTCTCGTCCAATACGAGCCACATCCGGTAACAAAATGACAAAATGGCGCAATTCAAATTGCCGAAATCGACAATAATACCTAACTGCAGCCTCGGGTAAATTACAAACCACGCCCCCTACAAACTGCGCGGGTGCAGTACAAACCACGCCACCTGCAAAACACGCCCCCTACAAAAGGGTTTGGGTTAGGGTTAGGGTTCGGGATAGGAATAGGGTTAGGGCGTTTCTTGTAGGGGGCGTGTTCTGTACGGGGCGTGGTTTGCACTCAGCTGCGGCTGCAGCTAGACCCTTCTCAAAGTCGAGGCTTCCTAAATGGTATGTTGAAACCAATAGGTGATGTCACCATTGCTTCGTCCATCTTTTCATACAGTCCATGAGTTCAAGTGAGTGTAGGGGCAAATGCAATTTAATTGGCTGATGTCGGCCATCTTGTTTGAATTATCACTTTGTTCTTATAGGTTTTCATGGCAGTGGCAGATCCAAGGGGGAGCGCGCAGGGGCGCGCCCCACCTTGTTTTCAGAGAAGTGAAAAAATTAATTTAATTACGTTCCTTGCTTAAAGAAGTAATTGCAATAGATCTTCATAACATTTAGACTTTACATCATAATTATTACCTGCTACTTTTTCAATGTGTGGGCTCACGGTTTATATACCACTTTTAATGGTTTAACTTCACTATTCCAGTTATCTAGCATCATGACGAATTTATTTGGATCCAATTGTATATATTTGCTTTATGCGATAGGAATGACCCAGAAACTCTTTTCTTGCAAATAAAAAACGATACATGAACTTAAGATATGTACAATTTATTTAATTTTATTGTTTTTAGTCCTAAAGTTTAAGAAGGCAGGCTTGCTGGGAAATTTGTTCGACCAATCGCCTTTGCTTGTCCCCTGTTGCGTAAGCAATATTTATTTTCGTAGGAGAAGTCTGGGAATTTTATAAATATTCACGAGGAGCCATCATCTGATTGGCCAGTGACAACATTGACTTGCGTTAGTGACGCTGGCTTGGTGTTCATGGTAGGCCAACCCAAACCCTAACCCTAACCCTAACCAATCATATGATGGCTCCTCATGAATATTTATAAAATTCCCAGACTTCTACTACAAAAAAAATTTTTGCTTATGGTAACAGTCTAAAAACCGTTTCAACAACTCGACTTCAGACGAAAATTTCAGAAAGCAATGGAGAGGCGGAAAAGCTTAGAAAAAAAGTAAACAGACATTTGAGGCTCAGCCTTTCAAAAAAAAAAAAAAAAAAAATGACCACCTGTTTGGCCATGATGATCCTCGTAGCAAGTAGTTTTCATTTGCAGGGGGACATGGAAGCGGTAAGACTGATGTTAAATTAATAGGCGATTGCAAGTATGCGTTCGGTTAAAATTTGCTTGAGCTTACAAAAAGACCCCACTGATGGACCAGTTGTTCATAGCCAACTATTTGATGTATACTGATTCCTTATTTTACGGTGCCAAATAAAATTTGTCCTGGAATACCGGTGTAACAGTTTCAGATTACCCCCTCATTCAAGTTCCCCGGTAATCTGAAGTTAACTTCAAATCCACCCCCAGTTTCGAAATACCCCCCTCTATCTCCTTCAACCTAAAACCCTAACCCTAACCCCTAACCCAATTTCAACGCATTGGGGGGTAATTTGAAGTGAGCCTCAGATTATTGGGGGGTTAACCCTCACCCAGTTTAAACGTACCAGGGGGTAATTTGAAGTTAACTTCAGATTAGTGGGGGGTATGGTGATGGGGGTAATCTGAAATTGGAACACCGGAGGACTTTCCAAATTTTCCATTCCAAAACCCCGTCTTGACATTCAGAATCACCCGTCATTAAACTTGTAACCAGCGAGTACTGCAGTTCTGAAGCTAGTGAGCTATTCTATGCCCTTTAGAGTCTGTAAGTAAGATATGTAACATTATTTTAAAAAGGTTATGTATGAATCAATCCAATTAGTCCAATGGTCTTATTGAAAAATTCTGAATGGCCCTAAAGTCACATTTCTTTTTCACATTCATTCATGTAAATATAATAATAATAATAATAATAATAATAATAATTATTATTATTATTATTATTATTATTATTATTATTATTATATTTCCGTAAAAAATAGTTGATATGTTGACAATGTTATGTTTTAATATAGGACAGCATCATTGTATTAAATTTATTTCAGGACATCTTTAGGATAAATAGGATCTTTAATATAAATTAGATAGTTTGTTTTTGGACAATACCCACCCAAACCACTGCCTCCAGATTAGTAAATTCACTTACATGTGCAGAAATTCAACTTAATGGTGACTCAGATTATGTGTATGACAACACAACAATTGGGAGTGTTTTGGAAGCATTAAAGCCTCGTCTTTTAGATCCATTTAGAAAAAAGGCAAACACAGCATTGTAATAACTTTTTACAAGCTGTTGAGGGTAGTATCTTTTACTAAACCTGGTTTAGGGACTTGGGAGGGAGGGGGGATTGGGTGATCTGTTAACATCTGCTAAAATCACAGATGCATATAGCCACTGGGTTTGCATGTTAGATATACACTACAATTATTTTGTTGGAGGCTATTTGGTGTTTTATAAACTCAAAAACGAATAATATCAATGTTTTATGGGAAATATGGTCAAACCAATATGAACGCCAATATGAACCAGAAAAATGTTTATATATGTGGGGACTTTAATATTGACTTGATAAATCCAAATAATAGCTTTATAATAGAGGATTATATCAACACCATGTATGCCATGGGTATGCAACCATTAATCACAAGACCAAGCAGGATTACTAGACACAGTGCCACCTTGATAGATAATGTGTATACTAATGTGTTAGATTCTGAAATATTAAGTGGCATCATGATAAGTGACATTACTGATCATCTACCAGTTTTTGCTATTTGTAACTGCAAATTAGATATAAGGGACCAGGCTAGATCCAAAACCCTGGAACACACAGAAATCAGAATTAAAAGCGAAAAAAGGCTAAAGAAACTAGAATTAGATCTGTTGAACCAAAGTTGGGATAATGTACTAACAGAACAAGATCCAAATAAAGCCTATCAGGCTTTTCTATGGACAGTAAACTCTCTGTATGATAAACACTGTCTAGTCAAAACAATGAACAAACTGAAGCAAAACAAAGAGAGAAGGCCTTGGGTTTCGAAAGCACTGGCGAATGCGTGTAAGAAAAAAAATACACTATATAAGCAGTTTCTGAGGGAAAGAACTGAGAAAGCAGAAATTAGGTACAAAAAAATACAGAAACAAAGTGACATATTTACTAAGGAAACATAAAAGAGAGTATTATGAAAAGCTTTTATTAGAAAATAAACATTATACCAGAAATCTCTGGAATATAATCAAGAACGTCTCTGGGAGGACTATGAAGAGGGAGTACCCTGCCTTCTTTAACATAAATGGCAAAAAGGTGGAGAACATGGAATTGGTCGTGGAGAATTTTAACAGTTATTTTGTGAATGTTGGGCCAGAACTAGCGAAGGGTATTAAATCCTCACACCTGAGATGGGACTACCTTAACAAGGATGAGGAAATCCAAGACATAATGACATTAACTCCTGTTACCGTATCTGAAATCAGATCAATTCTGAAAAATTGTACAGCTAAGACATCAGTTGATGCAAACCATCTAGACATGAAATTACTGAAAGCACTAACTAACGCAATTGTAACTCCACTTACGCATATATGCAATCTATCCTTCTCCTATGGAGTGTTTCCAGATAAAATGAAGATAGCGAAAGTTATCCCTCTCTACAAAAGTGGGGATAAATATGATTTAAACTTGGTTCAAAGAAAGTTAGCTAAAAGCGTGTCTATTCTTTGGAAAATGCAGAAATTATTAAAACACAAGTCTCTTAAAATAATCTATTCAGCACTCATAGCACCCCACTTACATTACTGCGCTGAAGTATGGGGACACACTTATAATAATACAATAGAATCATTGTTTAAACTCCAAAAAAAAGCCCTTAGAATTATTCATTACGTTCCTTATGGAACACATACAAACGACTTGTTTATTAAGGCAAGGTTTCTTAAATTACAGGATATAATAAAATTCAACTCCTTGCAAATTGTATATTTAGGATACCACAAAGAATTGCCTAGAAATATACAATGCCTGTTTTTGGAACGTGAATGTACCCATGATCTAAGAGGCAGAATGTTGTTGCAGAAGAGAAGGGTCAAGTCGACTCGGAGTGAGCACTCCTTATCTGTGGCTGGAGTCAGTGCATGGAATATACTTGAAGACGGTATTAGAATGGCAGACAATTTGAAGGTCTTTAAGTACCTTTTGAAATGTGCATGTTTGAACAACTATAAACTTATCCAACAAAATGACATTGGATAAACTAAACGGAACCATAGCGGGCAAAAACAATAGGAGTTGTTTAGACTAAATATGTGGACTGCTATTGTTAAATCTGTTTCATTGCATCTGCTGAACACACCAGGCCACCTGTCTAAAGAAACCGTCACAGCACATTACCACAGACAGCTGTAACCAACATGGATCTTATAAACTGGTCGTTAAATGCAATTGACAAAATTATTTCCACGAGGCGGACAGGTTCTGGAGAACCGACATGCCCGGATGGGACATTCCCGGCTGGTTACACCATGGATGCATGGGGAAAGTGGCGTTCGCTGTGTTTGGCAGTCCTGGACATCGAGGATGTAGAGGACGTCTATCTAGTTGGATTTATGATAGCGGGCCTGCTATCATTGGGGCTCGGTCCTGTCAAGGACGGACTAAAATACTGCGAGGGGTCATTAAATCCGACAAGGCAAGGGTGAACCAAGTCGACGGAGATGATGACTAACTAAGAGATCCATGCAAAGATCCGGTATTATTGCACCTTCCACCTATTCCAAATCAAACCAACTGATGAAGAAAGGAGTTCAGGTTTCTCTGGACCAAATCTAATGGATTAAATCAAGAGTGACTCTCAAATCTAAACTTGCATAGACACTCAGCTATATTGTGATTAAAATTCTTCATGATGTTCACAACTCTTTATTATCTTACGCCAGGCGCTTTAAATCGTAGTGTAAATGGGCTCAGCTCTGTTGTGATATATGAATCTCTATGATATCTTAACCATAATCAAACTGTTTTTCTGGAAGTTGGGGGCGGGACTTTGACAAGCGATCTCGCTTCTCCCGCGACCTTTTCGGTTATGATACATGTTGTATTGAAATTGTCATGAAATGAGTATACAATCATGCCGAAATAAAACAAATCAAAAAAAAAAAAAAAAAAACCCTTTCACTGCTAGTGGCGATTTTGTCAACATTTCTGAAACGTCAAAACCTTTGAAAATCGCTCGAACCATAGCACATTGGTATTCACTGGAAAGCTCTCATCAAGCACTTTCCAATGAATATCAACACAGTAGGGTTTTGACGATTTCAAAAGATTTTCTCGTCTTTGAAATTTTGACCAAGTCACCAACAGCAGTGAAAGGGTTTAGGTCACAAACCTTGAGAGTAGAGTGAAAGTCGTAGGTAAAAGTAAAATTTGTCAGTTAACGTAAAACTGCATTATACCGGCACTTTGAAAGATTTTATCTTAATTTTCGGAACCTTGGGAGGAAAATCATTGAACAGATAGGCCAGATTTTTCTCCCAAGATACCAAGAAAATTTGTGTTCAGCACATTAATTTTTCAAATTTTTCTGGGGGAGGTTCCCCAGACCCCTCCTTATGCTTGCCTTCACCGCGCATGGTGGGCTGCACCCCCCGTTTCAGCAATTCCTGGATGCGCGCCTGCATGCCAACTTTCACCATTATGAAGCATGTAAAATTTAAAGTTGCTCGCAAAATTGGTTTAAGAGCTATGACCATTTGTATGCTATAGCACCACCTATGAACAGATTTAAACCAAATTTGATGTGATGAAGTTCATGACCTGCAGATGTGTGATCTCAAGGTTTGAAATGATTGGACATTGCATTAAGGAGTTACAGCTCTTTATATCAATATAGGCCACGCCCTTAAATTTTGTATGAATTTATCTCACTGTCTAGGAAGAGATAAAAATGAAAGGTTTCACAAACCATTCAAAATGGCAGAAAGTTTGCAAATACAAAAAACGGGTGTAGCAAACATGGAGTGATTCATCTTGACCCACAGAATCGAAGAAAAAAGAATTCTGTTACTGCAACCTATAGTTTAGAAGTTATTACCCAAAACAAATTGTGCCTCTGCTAAGCACCGCCATATGGCTAGTCAAAGTAATCTTAATAAAAATGGTTTTGTGATGACAGGTGACAGCTAAAGTGAGTATATGGGCTACTGTAAATTGATTGTCTGATGTTGGCCATGTTGTTTTATATATCACTTTGTTCTTATACATTTTCATAGCAACCTGACTAACATAAAGCATGTGAAATTTTAAGTCGATTGGACAAATTATTTAGGAGTTATGACCATTTGTTTGCTATGGCGCCACCTATGGAAGGATTTACACCAATTCAACAATTTTTATCTGTACATCCATACGTACCTCCCCACCAAATTTCACATTGATCCCTACAGTAGTTTGGCAGAAGATCAAAGTTAGGGCAGATGCCGACACCGATGCCAGCGCGTGATTGCACAAGCTCCCTTTAGTCCGTTGGACCAAGTGAGCTAAAAATGATCTGGGCAAGAAGTTGTGTTCTTTCGAAAAAATAATTCTTGCATCTGGCAATATGGTGGATGCTTTAGTCAGGTCACGCAGCTTTTGATTGCTACCAGCAAACATGCAATCCGGTAACACCTGATCATAGTTTGGCGGCCAACGACTAAACTGGCTCAACTCATCTGCTTGATCTCAAACAGTGTGGATGGGAGGGAAGATACCCTGTAGAACTCAAAATAGGGACTTTAAGCAATGGCGGACTTTGCGACGGCTACGGCACCCGGAAATAAATCTATCCTGATGCTGGTGCCATAGCCGTCAAATCCAGTTTGAATTTTAAGCAACGGCGGATTTTGATCAGTTTGTTAGCAAGGTAGTTAGTTCAGTGTGAACTGTAATTGTTAACTGTAACCTACAGTGAGCGCTTTTTTGTCCCACTCTCACTGGCAAAAGGGGCAGATGACATAGCTTCAGGGGAAATGGGAAACTGTAAATATTAGATTAGATTATTCAAATTTATTGTCATTCTGCAAAGTACAGGTACAGAGCATAACGAAAAGAAATGTGCACCTTTTTAAACTTTATTTCGAGCGATTCAATTAAAAAAAGACATAAAATTTGACAATTTAAGCACACATCTAATCAGAGTGTGAGCGAATGGCAAAGTGCATGGGAGTGTGCATATATATACAGCATATAATGTGCTATATATGCACAGCAGTAGAATAAAGACTAATGTTCATGGCAGTTAATATAGATATTTATAGAGTATACAGAGAAATTATGTATCGCATGCAATGTAAGGATGAGGAGAGAATAAAGCCTACAGCAGAAAATAGTTCACTATGGTTTTATACAGCGGAATACATAGTATCCTGTATCTGTAGGAAAGTTCGCTGAAACACAGAATGTATAGCGTGTCACTATCAATTGTAGAACACATTTCATTCCAGAATTACAATGAAAACCATTTAATTCAATCACCTGAACCACTCATTGTGGTGACTACGTGAGATTGGTTCTTTCCCCATAGTAGATCAGCATGCTACGGCAAGCAACGCCGGCACAACGGCTTAAGTCTCGATCAGCGGAGCGCATATCTATTTGCGGGTGCCGTAGCCGCCGCAAAATCCGCCGTTGCTTAAAGTCCCTAATACCTACGGAGGGCTGATGAGCTCCTGCTGAGTCATCAGCTATCTCCCAATCTACAACTCTCTAGTGCGTCTGTTGTTTTGACTCATGTTTTGCCATGGAACCAAAATGCAGGAGCAGCCAATGGCCTTGGAGTGTGCACCCAAACCATATAACTATGCACACACATCCCTAAATGATATTGAAACATTGGGCTTGGATGTTGCTCCTGCATACAGGGTAACCAACGCACTGCCATCCTCGGATCCGGTGAAAAATCTGCAAAAATTGGGAAACTCTACTACATCCAGGGAAGCCACCGCGCCACCTCCTCCAGCAGTGATGACAAATCTGCGAAGACCAGGGAATACTCGTCCACTTCGCCCCAGTCTTACTCACATCATGAACTTTGCTACCTTGAATGTACGTGCCATAATGGACTGAGATACTTAGTCAGAGCAACGTACAGCACTGGTCAGACGTGAACTGAAGAGACTGAATATTGCTGTTGCAGCATTACAAGAAACTATAATTCCTGCAGAGAGGAAGATAAATGAGATTGGATCTGGTTATACTTACATCTGGAAAGGCTTATCTAAGGGTGATAAATGTATCCACATCATTGGATGAGCCATCAAGACAAGTCTTTATAAACATCTTAAGGAGCTACCATTTGGATTGAGTGAATGGATTATGACTGTAATGTTATGATAGTTATGACTATCAACTTACACTTAGTTAATTTAGCCAAAAAGTCACTTAAAATGGCAAAGCAACTGATCCTGATGGAATTCCAGCTTAGGTGCTGAAGCACAGTGAGCCAGAAATGGCTTGACGTATCCACAATTTCATGCAGAGCATTTGGATCAAGGAATAAGCACCAGCTGATCTTAAAGATGCACTGAAAGTTACCATTTAAAACACAGGCGACAAGGCTGATTGTGGCAGCTACAGAGGTATCTTGCTGCTGTCAACAGATGGTAGTGTTTGCTAAGATCATATTTAACTGGTTTACAGTAACTGCAAAGGAAGTCTTACAAGACAGTGTGGTTTTTGACCTGGAAGAGGCACCATCAATATAATCCTTGGCCCCCAACAAGAGCAAGCAAAGTGCAGACAACAAAGAATCCCTCTTTACACTGCCTTTTTTGACCTGACTGAGGCATTTGACTCCGTCAACAGAGTTCTCTTTGGATGATTCTGAGCAAATTTGGGTGTCTGGATAAACTGATCTCTATGATCCATCTTCTCCATGATGAGATGACTGCCTTTGTTCTATATGAAGGTGAACAAGTGGAACCATTTCCCATGAAAGTCATTGTTAAACATGGATGTGTAATAGTGCCCACACCAGAGCCGTCGCAAGGGCTGTGTGAAGTATGCGACCGCACAGGGCCTCGCGCCTTTAGGGGGCCTCGCGGCTGGTGTGTGATTTTTTTTTTTTTTTAAATAAATTAATAGCCTACATATTTTACATCACTGCACTTGACTCATCATGCATCAGAAATGACAATTCTCTGTGTCAGTTTCATTATTTACCATTTCATCTCGATAAAAGCTTACCCAGATTTTTTTTTATTTTTTTTTTTATGTCGTCATACGTAACATGCTCTGTCTCGCTGCTCACTCGCCTTTCCTAACTGTGAGATTGCTCTCAGGGTCTTATTGACGATATCAATAATTGGCATCGGGGTAGCGAAGCTTTTCAAAGTTATTTAAAACTATTTTCGGACCTCCATGTCGCAGGAGAGACTATGCGGGCTCGCCCTTCTGTCTATCGAAAAAGACGTTGCATCCTGGCTGGATTATAAGGAGTTAATTGCTGAGTTTGCGGCCCAGAAGGCAAGGAAAGTGACCATCACCTAATCAATGAATGGTGAGCAGGAATCTGATGTTTTAAAGTTATACTGCAGCAGAGCGTTTGTGACTGACTGGTATGAGAAAATATACTGCATCGTAATCAAATGTTAAACTGTCGCGTTTGTCTGCGGATACTACGCCTTTGTTAATCTGAGATTTTTCCATAGAAATGAGTCAAAATAAGCGATTGTCACCAGTGAGTGTGAGCCATTAGGTATTATTGTTTGTTGAATAGTAATTCGTGACGCACTGTCATACCTCAACATGCCAAAAAAAGTGAAAGCTGAGCTGATTTGATGATAAAAGCCAATCGTTGTGCAGTTGATTTTTTTACCTTTGAACGTTTGATATTCGAAAAATCATAGTTGAAATTATTGCCACAATAATGCTGTTTTAGTCTAAAAATGCATGTCATTTCACCGGGTATAACTAGAACAGCTATGTGCTTGCAGCCTGACATGATTAATGCGCGTGCACGTGAGCAGGGCCTCGCGCATCAAGTCGGCACAGGGTCTCGCACCCCCCCTGCGACGGCCCTACCCCACGCTGTTTGCTCCTCACATGGGCGCTGCTCTGCAATTGGCAGAGCCTCATCTGAGAAATCACGGAGTTCAAACATATTGACGTGATGGTAATATGCTCAACCTACAGTGGTTACAGGCCAAAACCAGGGTGTCTACTGCCTCAGTCATGGAACAATATATTGATGCTGCGGTCCGTTTAACCTCAGAAGCTGGATTGCAAAAAATTATGGAGGCTTTTGCTGAAACTCACAATACACACAGGCTGTCACTGAACTGCACTAAAACTCAGCTGTGCATCAACCTGCCTCTGACGCCACCACTCCAATTGTCACTCAGCCCAAAATGGCTGTGGGTTGAACTGCTGAGGATATTCCCACCCTCATGCACATTCATGGTAATGTTGTGAAAAGGTGTTTTTTTCAAATTTCAGCTGGACTTTTGCCATTAACACGTTGACTGCCAACTACGAGATAACTCGTAATGGCGGGAGCACCACATTCTGCCCGTACGAGTTATCCCGTAGTTTAACATAGGTAACTTTGGGGATCAGCAGACTGGTTGGCAGTTGTCATAAAAGGAAGAACTGGAGTTATGGCAACCGGATTACAACCTGTGGAAGAGGGTATTGAACACAAAATCATTATCAATTTCCATTAACAGTTCCGCGACTTCGTCTGCACTCATACGCGCCATTTTACAAAGTGTTGACCTTAAAATCAAATTATGGCACAATTGCGCAATGTCTTTTACGCAAATACTGCTACAAGAAAACTCGTTATTGGCGTAACGAATGCAACATTTATATCCCACCGCCAGCTACGACTTGTCTCGTATAGAGGGTTTTCCCCCAGAGGATCATGGGAAGACGCTCTGTATATGCCTATAAATAGCGCCCTAAACAAACATTGACCACATGTAAAAAAAACCTAGAATGGCAAATGGGAGACCCCTAGAACCTGCAAGTTATCTCCTAGTCCGCAGTCAACGTGTTATTCATGTTCATTTACTTTTAATGTGTGACCTCAGTTTGAGACTGATCAACATGCTATTCCCCTTTGACTTGCTGTGTTCATGCCAAGTCACGATCTTTGTGCGCTTTCCTGGGGACACATACCAGACGTCGGATTCACAACTAGCAAGGGAAACAAAACATCAAGAAACATGGTGCAATACCAATAGATGTAACTACACCTGTACATCAAATCCCACAATGAGATCTTATGCAATATGAATTTTGTCCTGCTGAAAGAAATGCAAAAAAACAGGCTTGAGAACATGACAGGATCAGCACAGCAGTGGCAATCATGTCTTAGAACTACAAATGAGCTGGACACAATATGAGTCTAAGCCATTATACCAATGCTCCTGCATGGCTCAGAGACAGACTGCGTATCAATATCTAGTGAAGCAACTCGCAAAATTTCAAAGAAAACTACTGCCTGTCACCAATACTGCAGTTCTTGACTGCTTTCCATACAAGCAGTGAGGCTATGCTAAAACAAATTAGATTGAGATGGTATAGACACGTGGTCAGAATAGATGAACAATGCCTTTATAAACAGCTTCTCAGCCAGCTCTACTGGAACTCCGTGGTGTTCCAAAGGTCCTCCTTAAAAAGGACTTTAAGATTTGGGAAAAATGCTCCAGCAAGTAGACTGAAGTGGAGAATTGTGGTGTCAAGTTTGAAATCAAACAGAATGCAGATGACAAGTGATGCACAGGACAAAAGGCTACCTAAACTGGGGGTAAACTCCTAGATGCCTGGATAAACTTGTGGACCACCATGCTCATGTCAATCAGCAATGAATCCCCTAAGGCCAAAACAACCCATCAAGGTTTAGTTACACACCACAAATCTTTTAGTTTTCAAAATGTGCAAAAGATTTATTGGGCTTGGTCTGAAGATCAGCCTTCCTGAAACCAACCCCCCCCATAAAAACTGGGATTAAAGCTGCCAAAGGAATTGAGGTCATCTAATTTGTTAGATCTCTTCCAACTCATTGTTATTAGGGGGTTAATGGTTTTTGACTAAGGCTGGAACAAAATGTTGAAAGTGAAGCACTGTGGATACAGGGATGGTTCCAATTTAATCTGGAACCATGTCACTGGTCTTGCACATTTAGCCAACTTTTATTAATCTTAGGAACCTGGCATTGATGTTTTGCATCAATTGGTCAAGACAGAGTCGCTCCCCCACCCCAGTTGGAAAAAAAAAAAAAAAAAAAAAAAAAAGTCTGAACTTTAGTGTCACAATTGTTTGATATCAAAATGTCTGTCATTTTGTGTAGCCATGAAGTCTTCTGGTTTAAGATTCAGTTTCAATATGGACTTTGAGGCCTAACAAAGCTTGAAATTTGAGGTATTTTCCCCACTTCCTGTATGCAAATTCTCACTTTCTGCCCAGTTTTTGGATCATGGATTGCCTGTGTGCACCATTATCAAGACATTAAACACCCACTCCCAGAAGTGTTCCATGCAATCTTGGATTCATCCCTGCATTGAGAATGGGGTGGTGGTGTCTTGCCAAGACAGCTGCTAAATGCATTACTTGGAACAGGAAGTGAACTAGGCATTTATCCATGACCTGCCAATGAAGTGTGAAATTGGCATTGCCAGTTAATGGAACTTCAGTCAGTTGTCCATGTAACCACCCCCCTACCCACCTGTAGTCAGGGTTGTGCACTGAAGAGCCAGTGATGCAAGGGAAAATAAATTTCCAAGTCACACTATGCTGACAGGGTTGAATTACTGACCATTTATTTTAGAATATTCTCATTACAATGCAGGTTTGTACTGGCGCCATATCATAGTCCCAAGCACAATGATGCAAATCATGCCCACTGCAGCCACCATTCCAGCCACCACAGCCTCAGATGCACCTAAGGACCACAGGGAGGTAAGCATAGTTTCATCCAACAAGCTGAGTAGTTTAGGAAAACTACAGATGAGGCCTCACCTGCAGGGTGATCTGCCTTCAGAGGCCTGTGGGACTCAGGCACATCTTCAGCCTCCTGGACAAGGATAGGTCCTAGGACTGCATTGCCCTCATACTGCACAGCTGGAGAGCAGAACAAGGTCATGGAGTGAGGGTGGGGAAAGAGTGGTCATCCTAGAGCAACATTCTGCAGAAACAAACCCAACCTGCATCTGCACTCCTGCCCTTCCTCCCACCACAGCTAGTATCACAGCAGCTACAGGCACCATCATTCCCAGAGGCCTCAATCCACCTGGAAGAGAGACTGTTACCCAGATGCCTGGACATCTATTACACCAGTCCCTCCACTACCAACCTTTCCTTCCCAAGAGGGAATGAACAGGCCTTCCCATCTGAGTCTGGCATAGCTGCAGTGGCTCGCAGATGGCAGAAAATGTAGATCTGATAAGAAAAAACCCACCCCACACCCCCATTAGAAGCAGTTGCTACATTCAGATGCAGTGATCAAGACCATATGGTGTACTCACAGCACTCCTGGCCTCCTGGGCAAACCTGAAAGCATCCAGCTGGAATTGCAGCTTGTTGTCCTGTACCCTTGGCATGAACTGGGAGCGGGAGCTGGTCAGCTTCGAATCCACAAGACACCTGGAAAGCCAATGCTGTAGACCCATCACATCCATGACACAGGATGTGAGTGAGGTACAGCATACTCACCCCTTGTTGTCAATGAAAGCATATCTGGGGACTGCATTCATATCAGGGTCCAAAGTAGCCACACAGGTATCCACAAACACGCGGAGGGGCACATGGTTGGCCTGGACCACAGAGGCCTCGATGTTGATGAGGTCCCCCAGGAAGAAGACATTGGATGCCCTCTCCATCTGCCAGTTCACTGTAAGGCAGAGGGGCAGGTGACAGGGAAGTGATCTGTACAATTGTAGTCACATGGATTTTAGAACCCCTGCTTACCATCCATGATCCTCAGGGAAAATACAAGCAGTTCCTCAGCAGACAGGGTGGAGTAGTAGGGGATCCAGGTAGGATTCAGGGCATTACTGCTTACATTGTGCAGCCTGTGTCAAATGTGTAAGTAAAACAGCATACCAATTCAAAATTGGTGAGTTTGATGAGAACTACAACCACTTGAAGGCTGAATTTGGCTACCAACTGTAGTAGGCAGTTACCATTTTGAAAGCTTTAAGGACAGTTATCCCTCAGGATACCTTCTCACCTCATGTAGTGACACTGGATGCCCACCATAGCACCTGATGTCCTAATGATGGGAGTGCCACCAATTGGTCTAGGTTCATAGTTGAGGGTGAATGTGTAGATCAGTGAATTCTCAGTCATCTACGGAAGATGAGAAAGCCGTTACCTAAGCTACATACCTGTACCATCCACAAAGCATATGCTACTCACTGCAAGGACACTGCCACAGCTGTGGAGCTCAGTCTCAAATACAAGCACTTGATTAGGCTCATCCTGTCCCACAGGGCCACAGCCTCCCAGGGTGATGTCAGATGCCTGGATCAGCTGGCCAATGCCAAGCAGGTCCATATCCACTTCCATCTGAACAGATCTTTCCCCACAGTACACCTTCACAGCATCAGGCTTGGGTGTTGGAGGCTCCACTGGAATAGTTGGCCTGGCTGTCACCTGGGTCACCAGCTTGCCCGTAGTTGGCCTGGCAGTCACCTGGGTCACCGGCTTGCCCGTAGTTGGCCTGGCAGTCACCTGGGTCACCGGCTTGCCCGTAGTTGGCCTGGCAGTCGCCTGGGTCAAAGACCTGGCAGTCGCCTGGGTAAAGACCGCTTTTTGTAAAGTTGGCAGTGCAGTAACAGGAGCTTGTGTTGTTACAGGTTTCTGAGGAAATTGTTGTCCTGTCTGAAAACTTGCATTTCCGTAGGCATACGTATACCACTGAGCATTACATAAACACCCAAACAGACCAAGAATTAGCACCCCAAAAAGCAACCTTGCTTTAGCCATGACAAAAAGACTCAAAAACTGCAAAACAATACTCACTTCAGCTCCTTCAGCCTATTTTATAGTCAGCTGAATATAACAATTATTTCAAACTCCTCCTCTTTCATTATTCCACTAATCTTCATCCTTAAGGTCTCTCTCCTTCTGTCAATTTCCCCTGCTTGTAATTAGTGATTCACTCTTGTCTGTTGCATGTCATCATATCACTTTGGAAGGAAATCATTATTCTCTGTGCATTCAAAAAATAAAGAGAAGTTGAGTCTCAGCTGCCTTTATCAAAAATTCTTTATATTGAACATTGTAACTACTTAACAAGAGTTTCCAAAGGACACCACTTGAAGGAGATTAGCTTAATTACATTTCTGAAGGTGTTCTTCAAAATCCCATTTGAGGTCCATATCAGCTGTTCCCTGTGGGCCTTGATTGCTGAGCTTGATTGGCCCACCCTCAAAGGTCAGAAAGGGTGCATCTCAAATCGTAGGCTGCATCCTTTAAAGGCTGCATTTTTAGGCGTCGTCACTTAATTCCATTCACCAAATTGACATGATGTCATTTCATGATGTCAAACAGCTTTGGTTTCACTAAGTTGTCACTGGTTTCCTGAGCCATAGCCTTTATTCTAACCCCTAACATTAAACCTGGCCCCAAACCTGACCCTAACCGTGAATTTAATCTTATCCCTACAACTAAATGTTAGTTTGGCGGATGGAAGTAAGTGACGACCCCTAAAAATGCAGCCTTTGAAGGATGCAGCCTATGCTTTGAGATGCACCCCATGTCAGATGGTGGATCTGAACAAGTCACAAAGTCTCCTCCTTCTCTCAAAGGTTACTACGGCAAGGTATCCAGTCAAAGTTTTTGCATAAGTTCAGTGATTTGTTTTTCGAAGACTCAGTCAAATAAAAAGTGAGATTTTGTGTAGCTCCATCAATTACATTATACTAATTATCCTCAAGATTCTGCACCATCAAAACAACATTGGCTGCCTTTTTCAGTGCTTGAAGAGTTGCATTCCCAAACTCTGCCTCAGTTGATGTGGTTTAACTGTTTTTATCCCTCCCTTGAATTATGGCTCATTCAATACAAATCAACCCACCTCTGCCAAGTGTACACGGTTTTCAACTTTTTAGGAGTATCAGCACTTTACGTGTGTTTCCAGTCACCTATTCTTTCGCGCAAATTGTGAAGTTGCTTTAAACTCTGTGGGTGGAAATGCACCTTATAACGTAGGATATATAGCAATTCTTTTAAATTTCACCCACGTTTTCCTCACTAGCTTCTTCTCCTCGAGTCTTAGTCCCTTGCGCCACGGTTGCTTGGGGATACACAAGGACATCTTCTGAGCAGAAAAGAAACGAGCCAATATGGTTTTAGAGAAATGAGACATCCTTTCCACTGAAGCATCACATGAAGTGACATCCATTTCTGATGACAGCACACAGCTGGATTTGCTGCCAGCATCTGTCATTGCTCACTGACATGTTGTGGTATGTCTCAATTTACTGATTTTATATTTCCTCCCTGGAACCGGAAGTTGTTCTAGATCTGCCATCTTTTTGGCCACTTCTGAGCAAAAAATTTCTGCTGCTAGAAGTGAGGAGCGAGGAGGGTGCTCGGTGGAGCCATGAGTGAGGATACACAAGAGCAACCTTGCCAGAAGACCTCTTGATGAAAACCTTGATGTTAATCCGTAATGACAGATGCTGGGCAAAAATCCGCCTGTGCGCCATCATCAAAAACAAATGCTTCAGAGGAACAGATGTCTCATTTCTCAAAAAAAGAAATTTCCTCATTTCTTCTCTCCTCACATGGTTTCCTTGCATTTCTACGTATAAGTACAGTGTGCATGACTAAGATGCGAGCAAAAGACGCAAGTTATTAGGGAAATTTGCTTGATGCAATTTCAGAGAATGGACATGCATCCATGTTTTTCAGCTAAGCGAGGATTCATGAGAAGGTTACTCTCATGTATTCTCTCTCATAGCTTCTCGCAGCAGAAATAAGAGCTTTGAGGTGGTTTGAGATGGGGAGATTTTTTTCAGAAAAGTTGTTCAAATATTAGCGATTTCTGAATGCAGAAATTTTAACATTTAACAACCTTGTTAAACGACTGCTAAAAATATTTTAAAAAGCATAAAAAACAAAATAAATAAACTACAAAATGCCTCCATACTGCTCATTTGGCGTAATCTAAGTGTCCTTGAGCCCCGGCATTCAAATTTGACTCAAAAGATGTCTTTTCACTATGTTTTTAGCCTAAATGTCCAATGTAGCCACTTAGCTTGGAGCCTTGTTCATCTTCCTGGAAGACGTCTCTGATTCAAGATCTACCTATGGCGGCTAACGAGGGCAAATGCGCTGTTCAGTCAGTGAAAACAAATATTCAAAACTACAGTGCGTTTCTCCAATGAGAGATGTTCGGAGCCATTGCAGTGCATTTGCCTTCGACTGACACTGCAGTATAAAGTTTAGGGGCAAATACAATTTAATTGGCTGATGTCGGCCATCTTGTTTGAAGTATCACTTTGTTCTTATATGTTTTCATGGCAACTTTCACCATTATGAAGCAAGCAAAATTTAAAGTTGCTCGTACAATTGGTGTAAGAATTATGACCATCTGTTTGCTATAGTATCACCTATGAACAGATTTAAACCAAATTTGATGTGATGAAGTTGCATGACCTGCAGATGTGTGATCTCAAATTTTGCAATGATTGGACATTGCATTGAGGAGTTACAGCTTATATCAATATAAGCCATGCCCTTAAATTTTGGGTGAATTGATCTCACTGTCTAGGAGGAGATAAAAATTAAATGTTTCACAAACAATTTAAAATGTCGGAAAGTTTGCAAATACAAAAATCTGTGTCGCAAACATGGATTGATTCGTCTTGACCCACAGAATCTAACAAAAAAAAAATTTTGTTACTACAACCTATGGTTTAGAACTTATTACCCAAAACAAATTGTGCCTCTCTTAAGCACTGCCATATGGCTAATCACAGTAATTTTAATAAAAATGGCTCTTTTCCACATCCTAAACAAGAATATAAAGTTTCATGATGACAGGTGACTGCTAAAGTGAGTATTAGGGCTAGTGAAAATTATTGATTGGCTGATCATGGCCATGTTGTTTAAGTTATCACTTTGTTCTTATACATTAGCAACCCTAACAATGAAGCATGCAAAATTTCAAGTTGATTGAACAAATGGTTTAGGAGTTATGACCATTTGTTTGCTATGGCGCCACCTAGGCATGGATTTACACCAATCGATCAATTTTTAATCCGTACATCCATATGTACCTCCCCACCAAATTTCACATTGATCCCTTCAGTGGTTTGGCAGAGGATCAAAGTTAGGGCAGATGCTGACAGCCACTGCGGCGCATGATTGCACAAGCTCCCTTTGGTCCATTGGACCTAGTGAGCAAAAAATGATCTGGGCAATAAGTTGTGTTCGTCTGAAAAAAATCATTCTTGCGAATTTTTGCATCTGGTAATACTGTGGATGCTCCCGAGATCTTAGGTCAGGTCAGTCAGCTTTTGATTGCTACCAGCAAACATGCAGTCTGGTACTACTTGTTCATGGTTTGGCAGCCGACTAAACTGGATCAACTCACTTGTTTGCTCTCAAACAGTGTGGGTGGGAGGGAAGATACCCTGTAGAACTAAAAATAATATCTGCAGAGCAGATGAGCTCCTGTTGAGTCAATGGCTATCTACCAACCCGCAACTCTCTAGTGCCTCCCTGGTCTTGACTAATATTTTTCCATGGAAACAAAATGCTGGAGCAGCCACATGGCCTCGGAGTGTGCACCCAAACCATATAACTATGCACACACTGCCCTAAATGATATTGAGACATTGGGCTTGGATGTTGCTCCTGCATACAGGGTAACCAACACGCTGCCTTCCTCGGCTGCGGTGAAAAAATCTGCGAAGACCGGGAAACTCTACCACATGCGGGAAAGCCGTCTCGCCACCTCCTCCAGCAGTGATGACAAATCTGCAAAGACCAGGGAATACTCGTCCACTCCGCCCCATTCTTACTCGCATCATGAACTTTGCTACCTTGAATGTGCGTGCCTTAATGGACTAAGATACTTAGTCAGAGTGACGTACAGCACTGGTCAGACGTGAACTGAAGAGACTGAATGTTCAAGGCAACAGGCAACAGGCAACAAGGCTGATTGTGGCAGCTACAAAGGTATCTTGCTGCTGTCAACAGATGGTAGTGTTTGCTAAGATCATATTTAACTGGCTTACAGTAACTGCAAAGGAAGTCTGACAAGACAGTGTGGTTTTTGACCTGGAAGAGGCCCCATCAATATGATCCTTGGCCCCCAACAAGAGCAAGCAAAGTGCAGACAACAAAGAATCCCTCTTTACACTGCCTTTTTTGACCTGACTGAGGCATTTGACTCAGTCAACAGAGAGTCTCTTTGGATGATTCTGAGCAAATTTGGGTGTCTGGATAAACTAATCTCTATGATCCATCTTCTCCACGATGAGATGACTGCCTTTGTTCTATGTGAAGGTGAACAAGTGGATCCATTTCCCATGAAAGTCATTGTTAAACATGGATGTGTAATAGTGCCCACACCAGGGCCGTCGCAAGGGCTGTGTGAAGTATGCGACCGCACAGGGCCTCGCGCCTTTAGGGGGCCTCGCGGCTGGTGTGTGATTTTTTTTTTTTTTAAAGAAATTAATAGCCTACATATTTTACATCACTGCACTTGACTCATCATACATCAGAAATGACAATTCGGTGTCAGTTTCATCATTTACCATTTCATCTTGATAAAAGCTTATCCAGATTTTTTTTTTTTTTTTTTATGTCGTCATACGTAACATGCTCTGTCTCGCTGCTCACTCGCCTTTCCTAACTGAGATTGCTCTCAGGGTCTTATTGACGATATCAACAATTGGCATCGGGTAGCAAAGCTTTTCAAAGTTTTTTAAAACTATTTTCGGACCTCCATGTCGCCGGAGAGACTATGCGGGCTCACCCTTCTGTCTATCGAAAAAGACGTTGCATCCAGGCTGGATTATAAGGATTTAATTGCTGAGTTTGCGGCCCAGAAGGCAAGGAAAGTGACCATCACCTAATCAATGGTGAGCGGGAATCTGATGTTTTAAAGTTATACTGCAGCAGAGCGTTTGTGACTGACTAGTATGAGAAAATATACTGCATCGTAATCAAATGTTAAACTGTCGCGTTTGTCAGCGGATACTACGCCTTTGTTGATCTGAGATTTTTTCCATAGAAATGAGTCAAAATAAGCGATTGTCACCAGTGAGTGTGGAGCCCATTCCGACGCGTCATATATTGACGCTACCTGACCAAGCGTCGATATACGAGGCAAAAGGTCAGTTTTAGCGTCCTTTATCGACGCCAGTGTAAAACTATGGAACGCCATCCAGGTCAAATACACACGAATTCTAACACGTAAACAACACGTTAACAACACGTTGACAACACGTAGACAACACTTTAACAACACGTAGACAACGCGTCAATTTTTCACGCGTTGTTAACGTGTTGTTAACGTGTTGATAACACGTAGACAACACGTAGAGAACACGTTAACAACGCGTTATCGACGCGTTAATTTCACGTGATTGTGAGCCCTTTCGCCACTTGTCCAGTTTGAACGGCTGAGAGTCCTAAGTTCCCATTGGCTCCTGAGCAGTAGGGTTAAATCATTTCTGTAAGCCTGGGGGGGTTTCCAACCACTATTTAACATGATGAGGAACCTCTTCTTTCTTATTGCCATTTTCTTCCGTTATTGTGCAAATTATGAAAATAAAACATTTGGATTGCAGTTTTGTAACTTCATATTAGTTATTAAGTTATAAATTATTTTTATCAGGATAAAATTGCCTCCGATTTTTGTCATTTATTCTTGCAGGTGTGTAAATGTCACCGAAGCACCTTTAATGTTATAAGTACTGTGATGAAGATTCATTAAGTGCCATTCGAGACTCTGTTAGGAAAGGGGTGGTTAATTGACAGACTGCTGCACTCACTCACCGGGAGAGAATGAGACTGATGATGAGACGGAGGTTTTAAATGGGGGAGGGCTTATGTTGGGGGTGTGCGCCGGGGAGAGAAGCAGGTTGTGGTCGCTGGGTTTACATGAACTGGGGATTGTTTAGTGGCGTTCGCGGTTGATTAGCACCGCCGGTGCCGAAGAGACCCGGGAACACTTAGTGACCCGGAGGAAGATAGTGGGGGAAAATGTTTGTGTAGGTAGCCAGGACAGAGTAGTGGAACACCAGCAGAATTACCCCAACTACCTGGCGTTTACATTTGAGTGGGCCAGTTGTAATCAATATAGATTTGGGACCTGTTCTTCAGCGAGACGGCGGGGTCTCGCTGTGTACGGACAGGGAAGTCCGGTTTTAATTCTTTTTATATTGTTAGTATGTGTCTGTGTGTGGGTGGGGCGATAGCGTAGGCCACCGCGACTGCGAAGGCCTTGTATACATTTTTGGAAGTCTGTCTTTTTCACGTGTGTATTGCCATGGTCAAGACTGCGGTGTTTTTTTGCGGTGTAGACTTTTTTTATTGATGCCGTATTGAGATGAAATTGAAGTGATTTATTGCTGGGATATCCTAACTTACGTATGCTGTGCTGTGTAATCAGACGCCTTTTGTATATGCGGGGGAATTGTGTGTTGCGGGGTAGCCAACGTGAGCCCATGGTTTTATGAACTAATGGAATAATAAAGTATTGTTGTTGTTTCAGTGGCCTGATTTTTGAGTTGAGTATTCTGTGCTGGACCAAACTGGGGTATAATTGAAGGTGGTGGCAGCCAAACCGGTTGCTCACCGAGGGTTCTGTAGTACCCTCTAGTGGCGGCGGAATATTTATTACATTGGTGGCAGCAGAGGGATTTTGTGAACTTAAACATTTAAAAAATATTTATAATGGAACACCCAGGAAATGTTGGCTCGAATCAGGCAGCTGTTGTTCAGGCACCAGCCGAGGGGGGCACTGAGAATGGTATTGATGATGGCACAGTTACTCGCCCAGTGTTTATGCCTGAAACATTTACTGGCCAGGGCCGCGATTGGTCAGATTGGTCTCAACAGTTTGCATTGGCAGCAGATGTTAATAATTGGAATGATGATCTTAAATTAAAATTTATGTCTCTCTTGTTATCTGGGAGGGCTAGGGATGTTTATTGTGGACTGACTGTGGAGGATAGGAGTAGCTATTTGAATCTGCGAGCAGCCCTAAATAAATGTTTTGACCCCTGTGAAAGTGAAGACTGGAATCGAGCTAGTTTCTCCTCCAGGAGGAGGTTACCCACCGAGTCGGCACGGGAATTTGGTAATTCCCTGAGGCGGTTAGTTTCAAAGGCATATCCATCTGCAAACGGTGCCACTCAAGACCTGTTGGCACGGGAGCATTTTGTAGCTCATGTTGGGGTGGGGGAATTGCGTATACAACTTCGTAGTGCAAAACCAACTACTTTAGAGGCTGCTATAAATTTGGCTTCGGAATTAGAACTTATACGAGATTTGGAACATAGCCAAACAGCGGCTAATGCTAAAATATGTGGTGTGTTGAGTAATTCCCCTGATCCTCAGATGACTATTTTGTTACAGACAGTGGAAAGTCTACGCCAGGAGGTGAAGACACTTAAAGTTACTGTTGATAGACTTTCAGCCTCTCAAGTCAGTAACACTCCTGCAGTTAGAGCATCTAGGGGGGGGCCGCAAGTGTCTAGTCGGGCTCCTAGGGAGGCATGCTGGGAATGTGGATGCAATCGACACCTGAGGAAAGATTGCCCTTACTTGTCGGGAAACTCGAGGGAGTGAGTGGTGGGGGCCAACGGCTCACTCCCCCAAGTTAGTCATTAGGCCTACAACTCGGTGCTTCATGTGGGGGTCAGGGTGTTGGGGTGTTTTTGCCTGCTAAGGTGGGGGGCGTAGACTGTAACCTACTGGTGGATACTGGTGCTCAAGTTTCGGTGGTAGCCAAAGAGTTCTGGTTGCAGGCCACTAGTGGGGAGTCTGAGCTTTTACCCTATACCGGGACAGTGTCAGCTGCTAATGGGGGACAGATGAGGATTATCGGGAAGTGGGCTGCTGTTTGTCATATGAGTTCAGTGGCCTTGGTGATTGAATTTTTAGTGGCGGACATTCCTTTGTATGATGTTTTACTTGACACTGACTTTTTGCTTAAATTTGGGGCCGTGATAAATCTTGGGGAACAATGTTGTGAGATCATGGGCAAACGACTGCCATTACATTTTAGTAATTTGACTAATCAAGTTCGACGGGTGGTTGTCCAACAAGATGTGATTGTCCCTCCCCGCAGTGAGTTTACAATCCCTGGTAGTGTAGATGGGGTTTGTGGGGAATCTGTGGAAGGGATGGTGGAGCCTGCTACTAGTGTAGCGGCAGATATTTTAATAGCACGGGCTCTGTGTCGAGCGGAGAAAGGGGTGGTGCCCGTCAGAGTTCTCAATGTAACTGAGGGGGAGCTTACTTTGAGGAAAGGAATGACAGTGGGTACCTTGCATATGGATGTGGTTGTAGGCGAGGACTCTGTGTCTACTGGTTGTGGGGCGGATGGTTCACTCTGCACTCCAGAGTCATTGTGAACACAATTTGGGTTGGAGAACAAGGGATTTACAGTGACCCAGTTACAAGCTGTTCAAGAATTGCTCTGTGACCATTTTTCTGTTTTTAGTCAAGATGATTCTGACTTGGGTAGGACACATCTGACCCACCATCAGATAGACACGGGGCACGCCAAGCCCATTAAAATGGCACCTCGCCGAGTACCTCTTCATTTGCAGCAGGAGGTGGCGGAGCATATCAAGCATATGCAAGAAAGAGGTATTATTCAACCCTCCTGTAGTCCTTGGGCAGCACCTGTTGTACCGGTGAGGAAAAAGGATGGAGGTCTGCGCTTTTGTGTTGATTACAGAAAGTTAAATGAGGTAACCAGAAAAGATGCTTACCCCCTCCCCCGTATTGATGATGCCCTAGATAGCCTGCATAGTGCCCAGTGGTTTTCCACCCTCGACCTTGCCAGTGGGTACTGGCAGGTTGAGGTTGATCCCCAAGATCGTCCGAAGACGGCCTTTATTACACGGCAAGGATTGTTTGAGTTTAATGTATTACCTTTTGGGCTAACTAATAGTCCTAGTACTTTTCAGAGGCTAATGGACGTAGTTTTAGCTGATCTGCAATGGACTATGTGCTTGGTGTATTTAGATGACATTATCGTCTTTGGGCGAGATTTTGCTGAGCATCTTCAGCAGTTGGATAAAGTACTCTCCAAGCTAAAGATGGCTAACCTTAAAGTGAAACCTTCAAAGTGTAATTTTTTTTCCACCAAAGTTCACTACCTCGGACATGTTATTTCAGCGGAGGGGGTGATGGCCGATCCTTCTAAAGTGGAAGCTGTGCGAGCTTGGCCCACCCCTAAAAACCAGACTGAGGTGCGTAGCTTTTTGGGATTGGCGTCATATTACAGACGGTTTGTTAAAGGTTTTGCCGAGTGGGCTAGGCCATTGCATAAGTTGACCGAAAAGGGGAGACGATTTAACTGGGATGATGGATGTCAGGAGGCGTTTGAAAAGTTAAAAACCTGTCTTATTTCTGCCCCTGTTTTGGCGTATCCCGATCCACAGAAAGCTTTTATTTTGGATACAGATGCGAGTGATGTGGGCATCGGCGCTGTCCTTTCACAGGAGAGGGATGGTGTAGAAAGAGTGGTGGCTTATGCAAGCAGAGCCCTTAGCAAGCAAGAGCGTAAATATGCCACAACAAAAAAAGAACTTTTAAGTGTGGTGACTTTTACGAAGTATTTTAAACATTTTTGCTTGGTAAGGAGTTTTTTGCTTAGGACAGACCACAATTCCCTCAGGTGGTTACATAATTTTCATGGTGTGGAGGGGCAGCTTGCACGGTGGTTGGAACAGCTGGCGGCATTCCAGTACAAGATTGTCCATAGACCGGGTAAGGCTCATGCTAACGCCGACGCATTATCCAGGCTGCCGGGGTTCATGGGAGACCAGGTAGGGGGGCGGTTCCCTCAGATCTGTGCATTGGACCAATGTGTAGGGGGAGTGTCTGTGGAGCAAGCTGAGCCAACACCAGATCCTCTGGTGGAGGGTGATTTATTGATTGACGCTCAGCATTCTGACCCTGATCTAAAAGTGTTGATTACGTTGAGAAGACAAGAGGGAGACCGACGGATACTGTTGAACACACCCTTCTTTGAAGAAGTTTGGGTTGGTTTGGGATCAGTTACAGGTGCAGGGGCAGAGGTTGGTACGTGTGTTGCCTTTAAAATCAGGGTTACCTGCAAAGACCCAAATAGTTTTGCCTGCATCTTTGGTGCCAGTAGTACTGCAGCAGTTGCATAATAAAGCGAAGGGGGCCCATTTGGGGGTTCAGAAACTGCAGGGAAAAATTAGGGACCGCTTCTATTGGCCGGGGTGGTTTAAAGATGCACAAAAATGGTGCCAGGAATGTGTTGAGTGTGGGTCTCATAAACAAGTTGGGATAGCACCAAGGGCACCTATGGTAACGTCTGCCACCTCATATCCCTTTGAGAGGATTGCAGTGGATATTTTGGGCCCACTGCCTAAAACTGAACGATTTAATCAGTACATCATGGTGGTGGGAGATTATTTTTCGAAATGGACGGAGGCCTATCCTATTCCTAATCAGGAAGCAGAAACATTAGCTCAAGTGTTGGTGAATGAGTGGGTTTCTCATTTTGGTACCCCTAGAAGCCTGCACTCTGACCAAGGTCGGAGCTTTGAGTCAAATTTGTTTCAGCAACTTTGTCAGTTGCTGAATATAAGTAAGACTAGAACATCACCATACCATCCACAATCAGATGGTATGATTGAAAGGTTCAACCGAACGCTTTTGTCTATGTTAGTCTTCTATGTGGATGAAATCAACAGAATTGGGATACCCTTCTGCCATTTGTAATGATGGCCTACAGAAGTAGCGTACATGCCACTACAGGCTTTACCCCCCATCGAGTCCTATTTGGGAGGGAAATGGTTTTGCCCATTGATGTAATGTTAAACATTGATGTAAATGAGAAGTTTCCATCTGTTAATAGCTATGTGGAGAAAGTAACTGAAAGCTTATCTATGGTGTTGGGTGCGGTAAGGAAACACCAGACGAGGGCTTCCGAAAATCAGAAGTTTAATTTTGACTTCAAAGCACAACACCAGTTTTATTCAGTGGGAGAGTTTGTGTGGTTAAAGAATAAGGCCCGAAAGAAGGGGGTAAGTCCAAAGTTACAGAAGCGATTTAAAGGCCCCTATAGGATTGTTGAGAGGATATCAGAGGTGCTTTATCGGATACAACCTGAGGGGGGGGGCTCCAGTAGTGCAGTGCATTTTAATCTGTTGAAACCATGTGTGTCTCCCACAGTTACTGAGGCGGTGCAACAGCCGGTGGTCCCGGTGGATGATCACCAGGCTGCAGTTGTCCCTCCACGGCCTAAGCGGGGGGGTGAGAGGCCTCCGCATGGTTTCAGTCGGGTGTTTTGGCGGTCACGAGGACCTGTGGCTGGGAGCTCTGGGGCCCATTGGGCTACACCAGCTAGGTCCATGTCTATTCCATCAGTGGCTGGAGGGTCCTGGTTGCCGGTGACATCTACTGGGGTCATATTAAGGAGAGCTGGTTCGCCTGTTTCGCCTGTGGCCTCTGATGGTGGGGATTGTGGCCAGGCGGCTCCCCTGGGGACATCGGTTTCGTCTGCGGCTAATGGGGTTCTGCTGCCTGATGCACCTGCTGCTGGGGGGTCTTGCTTGCCGGCCGCTTCAGCTGTTGAGGAGCCTGGTCTGCTTGTTACAGCTATGGATGGGGAGCCCCGTCTGCCAGGTGTTGACGGGCTTCCCCAGCTCACGGCAGAAGCAGCTCCTTCATCACTGGGTTTCGGGGATGGGGGGCCACAGTTGTCGGATGGGCCCACTCCTGGAGGCTCGGGTCGGCCAGAGCGAGCACGAAGACGTCCTGCGTGGTGTCAGGATTATGTCATCTCTCCATAAGGACTCGGGGACGAGTCCATTTTTTTGGAGGGGGGGTAGTGTGATGAAGATTCATTAAGTGCCATTAGAGACTCTGTTAGGAAAGGGGTGGTTAATTGACAGACTGCTGCACTCACTCACCAGGAGAGAATGAGACTGATGATGAGACGGAGTGTTTTAAATGGGGGAGGGCTTATGTTGGGGGTGTGCGCCGGGGAGAGAAGCAGGTTGTGGTCGCTGGGTTTACATGAACTGGGGATTGTTTAGTGGCGTTCGCGGTTGATTAGCACCACCGGCGCCGAAGAGACCGGGGAACACTTAGTGACCCGGAGGAAGATAGTGGGGGAAAATGTTTGTGTAGGTAGCCAGGACAGAGTAGTGGAACACCAGCGGAATTACCCCAACTACCTGGCGTTTACATTTGAGTGGGCCAGTTGTAACCAATATAGATTTGGGACCTGTTCTTCAGCGAGACGGCGGGGGTCTCGCTGTGTCTGGACAGGGAAGTCCGGTTTTTAATTCTTTTTATATTGTTAGTATGTGTCTGTGTGTGGGTGGGGGCGATAGCGTAGGCCACAGCGACTCTTGAAGGGCCTTGTATACATTTTTGAAGTCTTTTTCACGTGTGTATTGCCATGGTCAAGACTGCGGTGTTTTTTGCGGTGTAGACTTTTTTTATTGATGCCGTATTGAGATGAAATTGAAGTGATTTATTGCTGGGATATCCTAACTTACGTATGCTGTGCTGTGTAATCAGACGCCTTTTGTATATGCGGGGGAATTGTGTGTTGCGGGGTAGCCAACGTGAGCCCATGGTTTTATGAACTAATGGAATAATAAAGTATTGTTGTTGTTTCAGTGGCCTGATTTTTGAATTGAGTGTTCTGTGCTGGACCAAACTGGGGTATAATTGAAGGTGGTGACAGCCTAACCGGTTGCTCACCGAGGGTTCTGTAGTACCCTCTAGTGGCGGCGGAATAGGTTTTAAATGGGGGAGGGCTTATGTTGGGGGTGTGTGCCGGGGAGAGAAGCAGGTTGTGGTCGCTGGGTTTACATGAACTGGGGATTGTTTAGTGGCGTTCGCGGTTGATTAGCACCGCCGGCGCCGAAGAGGCCGGGGAACACTTAGTGACCCGGAGGAAGATAGTGGGGGAAAATGTTTGTGTAGGTAGCCAGGACAGAGTAGTGCAACACCAGCGGAATTACCCCAACTACCTGGCGTTTACATTTGAGTGGGCCAGTTGTAACCAATATAGATTTGGGACCTGTTCTTCAGCGAGACGGCGGGGTCTCGCTGTGTACGGACAGGGAAGTCCGGTTTTAATTCTTTTTATATTGTTAGTATGTGTCTGTGTGTGGGTGGGCGATAGCGTGAGGCCACAGCGACTCTGAGGGCCTTGTATACATTTTTGGAAGTCTGTCTTTTTCACGTGTGTATTGCCATGGTCAAGACTGCGGTGTTTTTTGCGGTGTAGACTTTTTTTATTGGTGCCATATTGAGATGAAATTGAAGTGATTTATTGCTGGGATATCCTAACTTACGTATGCTGTGCTGTGTAATCAGACGCCTTTTGTATATGCGGGGGAATTGTGTGTTGCGGGGTAGCCAACGTGAGCCCATGGTTTTATGAACTAATGGAATAATAAAGTATTGTTGTTGTTTCAGTGGCCTGATTTTTGAGTTGAGTATTCTGTGCTGGACCAAACTGGGGTATAATTGAAGGTGGTGGCAGCCTAACCGGTTGCTCACCGAGGGTTCTGTAGTACCCTCTAGTGGCGGCGGAATATTTATTACAGTACGTTAATTAGTCTGCCTATATTGCTCTGTTCAAATTATTGTGCTTTCTTATATTAGTAACGTTAAGTGTTTTGTACTGTTAAGGACGGCGCTACAGTGGAAACAACCGTCATTTAAGCTGGCGTAACTCCGCAAGGATCTACGCATTTATTATTCTAAATATTATATCACAACTTGTGACAATACATTAGTTAAGATCCTTAGGGTAATGGCTGTCGATGGTTAGCGTTGATTTTTTTTACTTGTGCCAAATTGTCATTTTATGGGTGTTTATTGATCCAGCGGTTGAGCTAATACGCTCCCGGCAGCGTTCACTTGTTGTCATAGCAAAAGTGCTCTACAAGAGATGCTCTGTTTAAATTATTGTGCTTTCTTATATTAGTAACGTAAGTGTTTTGTACTGTTAAGGACGGCGCTATAGTGGAAACAGCCGTCAATTAAGCTGGCATAACTCCGCAAGGATCTACATTTATTTTGCTAAATATTATATCACAACTTGTGACAATACATTGGTTTAGGTCCTTAGGGTAATGGCTGTTGATGGTTAGCGTTGATTTTATTTACTTGTGCCAAATTGTCATTTTATGGGTGTTTATTGATCCGGCGGTTGCGCTTATATGTTACCGGCAGCGTTCACCTGTCATAGCAACTGTAAACATCCTGTTAAGCGGAAACAGGCAACGTTGATTGTGATACATTATATTAGTTGGGCGGCATAGCTCTCTATATAACAATTGTTCATTTTGTGATAAAAGCACTAAGCTTGGCAGATGTATTGATAGATTTATTGGGAACAAAACTGGATATCGGGCCATCACAAATTCATACCGTGGTTGCCGTGGGGCTGGGGGTTTCTCAGCAATATAAAGAACAGAAGTGCTCGCCATCCGATCACTGAAAATACAGAAATCTCCTACATTACTAACGTTTTTTAAACCAAATCACAGCATAGGTTTTTCTATGTTGTTCCGAAGGTCTTGGTGTATTGATGTACTATTCTGGAGGGATTTCCGATCATTTTTAAACATTCTTAATATTACAAAAATGTCTAATTCAGCAACAAATTTGTGTACCAAAGGGTATCCACTTCAAAATTTCTGCAGCAACTTATGGGACAAAGTTGAGCATGGAAATGGACTTCAGAAAGAAAAATATTACTGTTCTCAGATCGTTTACAGTGCTAAGCTGCATCTCAAATTAATCTTCAGGTTCATGGCTTTCAGATGATGTCCACCACTTTTATGTGGCATTTATTGTTGATCTGCTATCTCCCCCCTAAACATCCACTGCCTACAACCTCCAAATCTCTGTACAATGGGTTGTAACTGTAGCACTGGCAAGTACAGTTGCGAATTAACATAGGCCGTGTTACATTGTTGTAGTAAATGTAGTGACACCATTAACTATGCTACTAAAGTTATTTCAAAAACACCAGTGTAACACTAAAATGTACCTGCTTTCAGCATTCACTACACTATTGTGCTTTTTAACATTGTTGCATACATGTGTTGTGGTTTTCATTCAGACATATTTTCAGATTATGAGGTTCCCCCATCCCCAAGCAATTGGAGAGAGACAGATTCTTCAGACAATTAGGCTTTATTGTGGCATGTTGATAAATATAAAGCCGAGTTCTTTTTGTGCAAGAAGAACTCACACCTTGCCTTTCACACCTAGTTTTTATACCTTCATCACAGGAAATATCTTCCAAATATGGTCTTTCCGCTTTCTCATTCTCACGCTACAACGGGACAGGCAAACCAAAACACTGCCCACTAACCTTCAGAACTTCAAGCAAAGATAAGGATGCACATCACTACAAAGGACTGGAAAATTACAGTCAAGAGAGGAAAAATACAGCCAGATGAATAGGATTCAAGTAGATACATAAATGATTCAATTGATTATGTTTTCAGTAACAACTAATGATTTTACTGAACAAATATTGATCAAAGCTACAGAAATCAAATGCATCACACGATAATGTTTTCAAATCAACTAAACAGAAGCCCGCTTACTAATCAAAGCTACAGAAGCCTGCTGCTTATGTGAGTGAGCTGCTCATGTGTGAATTGAATTGCTTGTATGTGTGTGTGTGCGTGTGTGTGTGTGTTTGTGTGAACTGCATGTATGTGTGTGTCTGTGCATGTGTATATGTACGTGTGCTGTGTGTGTATGTGTGTGTGCATGTGTGTGTGCACTGCTCGTGTGTGCGAACTGCTTGTATGTGTATATGTGTGTGCATGGGTGTTACTGCTGCATACATAATATGGATACTGATTATGATTATTGATTATGGTTATTCAACATGGCAATTGATCTACTGATGAATATGATGAGAAATATTGAACTATAATCCTCAACACATGCCAACTCTACCGCTTCTGGCGGTAAACTACCGCTTTTGGGGCATTTTTTTCAGAATGAAAGGCCCTGAAAGCAGTAGTCTACCACCAAAAGCGGTAGAGTTGCCATGTATATTGTTGTAAGAGAGAGGTTGCATCACAGTGATATAGAGGATAAATAAATATACCATGTCTGACTTTTCACCACAATTAAACTGGTAATCATTGAATAAATAAAAACACGTTTTCTGCGCTTAATCAGTGTGCCATTGTCAAAACTGTTGCTTGTGGCTGGACTGTTTATGCATCCGTAGATTATGAGGTTGCCCTTGTTTGTTAGCATGTGGGGGCAAATTAGGCTAGCTGTTCAGTAATGCCCTAAAATTGGATTCGCAATTTCTTTTCCAAACTTCCCTCTGAGCCAGCAAAGCACCAGAGAGAGAGAGATGCCGAAACTTCACTTTGACAACAGCACAAGCAGTACCTCACAGATCTGTGCCAGTAGGCCGAAAGCAACAGGGGCCACAGCAGAGAGCCCCATTCTGTAGTAGGCCTGCTACACTCCTCTCCTTCCTTCCTGAGGCTACTCAAAAGGCAGTTGCAATGTCCTTCAGACCACCAGATAATTACACATTCCCTGCCCAGAAATTTACCAGGGAGAGCTGCACTCGCTCCTGTAGAGCCACCTGATGCAAAGAGTGGCAGTGGCTTTAATACAGTTCAGACTGTGACAGCATTGTACGCAGTATGTACAGGTCAGCCATCAAGAGCAAGCCAGAGTGGCAAAACCTGGAGTTGGCTATGGTGGGAGATATGTGTGAAGGCTGAGAGGTCACCGCCATCAAGGATGTGATGTCCATCCTCCAGGACCTGCAGCCACAAACCCAAAGCATGATGCCGGAGGTGCAGAAGTTCATAAAGCTATACCTGTCACTCTCAATCTCTGTCGCAACGACACCATGACAGAGGAGACTCACCCACTTGGCAATAATGAGTGTTCTTGTGACATTTTGGATGTCATCAATATTCCCACCCTGATAAAGGACAACTGAGTGAAGGTCCACTTTTGGCAAAGCATTAGACTGAGACAAAGTGAGATAGCCTGCATTGGTGGGTAGCGTAGGCCTCCTGAAAGGCTTTGTTTTGACATCAACAATGGTACCATTAGAGGTCCTATGAAATAGGCAATACAGCTGCTGACTCTTGAATTATTTTAGATGCCAGTTGCTGAAAAATCTTGTGCAGAGTTTGATTTGGTCCCCTTTGTTTGTAATTGTAAATGATTTAGTAGACTATCATTTTTTGTTCAGGTGTTTTTTTGTGTGCCTATATGAAATAAGCGCTCATTTAATTGCTTTGGTTAATACGTCATAAGGTCAGCAGATGTGTACAGTCACTATTTATGACATGATTTATGATGATGATTGAGCCTCTTAATTTGGCTTTGTTTACCTCCCGAGAGGCTCGGTCCACAGCACCCCCTCCCAGAAAATAGTTCCAATGGCCCTCTACCCACAGGTGATCTGTACCTTTAATACTCAAATTGAAAATGCTTAAATTGAATGGGGGTCTCTAAACATGCAAAATAAAGTGCATACATATTAACACATGTAACTGAGTAATTACTTAAAAAAATCTGTTCCACATTTGCTTTACTGTCCACCATCTGACAAAAAAAAAAAAAAAAACACAAAAAATATAAGTTTCTTCTGATTCAAGGCACAATATAATAATTATATGAGATGACCGATTACTTTGTAAAAGTCACCAAAATTGTGAATGAGTATTTTATTTGGATCTCAGGATTACAGGATCTAGATTATCTCCATTATTGCACCTGGGTCCAATGGGATAGGAAAGTTTAACCAACTGCTTGTAGTCATTTAAAAAAAAAAAAAAAATGACTGCCACGGCAACCAGGGTTTTTGGCGCTGGTCCGGCTTCAAGATTTGCTTTGGGGGGGGAGATGGGGACCCGCCGGTTCAGCGCAGTGAGGCGTTTCCACCAATGACAGACAAGCCTCTGCAACACCGGAGAGCGGACAACGGCACTCCTATATCCCCGGAACCTAACCATAGCCCTGCCCCACGCCGGAACCTCGCCCTGACACCCAGTGCCTGTCTTCACCGCCGGCAGCCCTAACTGGCATGCAAGCGGCACCCACCCTCCAGCAATGAGTGCAAAATACAGGTTGCTCGGCTGGGCTACTGCCCCATATGACATTCACAAAGCTCCACTCCCAAAACACACGACCCGCCTCAATTTTTGCATTTAAGTCTTCTCCATTATCTCCCCCCCAGGTGCAATCACTTTCTCCCCATCAATCCAATTACTCATTACAGTAATGTCACAAGTTGTGATATAGCCTATTTAGAAAAATAAATGCGTAGACCCTTGCGGGGTTACGCCAGCTTAAATGATGGTTGTTTCCACTGTAGCGCCATCCTTAACAGTACAAAACACTTAACGTTACTAATAAGAAAGCACAATAATTTAAACAGAGCAATATAGACAGAATAATTAACGTACTTATAACATTCAAAGGTGCTTCGGTGACATTTACACACCTGCAAGAATAAATGACAAAAATCGGAGGTAATTTTATCCTGATAAATATAATTTATAACTTAATATTAAGTTATAAAACTGCAATCCAAATGTTTTATTTTCATAAGCTGCACAATAACGGAAGAAAATGGCAATAAGAAAGAGGTTCCTAATCATGTTAAATAGTGTTTGGAAACCCCCCCAGGCTTACAGAAATGATTTAACCCTACTGCTCAGGAGCCAATGGAAACTTAGGACTCTCAGCCGTTCAAACTGGACAAGTGGCCAAAGGGCTCACAATCACGTGAAATTAACGCGTCGACAACGCGTTGTTAACGTGTTCTCTACGAGTTAGAATTCACGTGTATTTGACCTGGATGGCGTTCCATATAAAACGAACCCTACCCCCTAATCCCACCCTCAAATAATGAGGCCAAAAGCTTCCTTCTGCCTCGTATATCGACGTTTGGGCAGGTAGCGTCAAGATATGACGAGTCCGGGATGAGAATGTGTGCCATTAGGTATTAGTGTTCGTTGAATAGTAATTCGTGACACACACACACGCGCACACACACGCAGAAGGGATGCAGGTGATCTGCATCATTGCAGTCATAGTATTTGGGGGGGAAAGGAGCAGCAGCTGCCACTCTTACCATCCATGATCCTCAGGGAGAACACTAGCAGTTCCTCAGCAGACAGGGTAGAGTAGTAGGGGGATCCAGGTTGGATTCAAGGCATTACTGCTTACATTGTGCAGCCTGTACCAAGGGTTAAAGCCCCAAACCAGGTGAAATTCTAGTTGCAATCAGGACTGAGGAACTATCCATTAATTGGTGTAGTAGGAATTTTGAAAGGCCTGGTTTGCCTTCAATAGCAATAGGCAGGCAAGTTCAGAATTTTAGTCACTACCAGAATAGGGCAGTCATCAGGATGAGGGATACCTCCTCACCTCATGTAGTGGCACTGCACACCCACCACAGCACCTGATGTCCAAATGATGGGAGTACCACCAATTGGTTTAGGTTCATAGTTGATGGTGAAAGTGTAGATCAGAGAGTTCTCAGTCATCTGTGGAAGAAAGGATAGCCATTACAGCTTGAGCCATATACACCTGTACCATCCACATCAAGCATATGCTGCTCACTGCAAGGACACTGCCACAGCTGTGGAGCTCAGTCTCAAATACAAGCACTTGATTAGACCCATCCTGTCCAACAGGGCCACAGCCTCCCAGAGTGATGTCAGAGGGCTGGATCAACTGGCCAATGCCAAGCAGGTCCATATCCACTTCCATCTGAATAAATCTTTCCCCACAGTACCCCTTCACAGCATCAGGCTTGGGTGTTGGAGGCTCCACTGGAATAGTTGGCCTGGCAGTCACCTGGGTCACCGGCTTGCCCGTAGTTGGCCTGGTAGTTGCCTGGGTGAAGACTGGCTTGCCTACAGTTGGCCTGGCAGTTGCCTGGGTGAAGACGGGCTTTTGCCAAGTTGGTCAGGCAGTAACCGGAGCTTGTGTAGCCACAGGTTTCTGAGAGTGTTGCTGTACTGTCTGAAAACTCGCATTTACATTGGGGTACTGATACCATTGAGCATCACATAAACACCCAAACAAACCTAAAACTAGCACCTCAAAAGCCAACCTTACAATCCCCATGATTAAACAAGAAAAAGAACTACAAAACAATACTCAGTTGAGCTCCTTCACCCTATTTTATAGTCAGCTGAATATAATTGTTCTTAACCCCGCCTCTTTCATCATTCCACTCGTCTTTCCTCAGCCTTCAGGTTTCTCTACTTGAGTCAGTTTCCACTGCTTGTAATCAGTGATTCAATCTTGTCTGTTGCAGATAATGATATCATTTTGTAGGGCAATTATTATTCTGTGTGTGTTCAAAAATAAAGAAAACTTCAGTCTCAGTTGCTTTGACCATGCATTCTTTATATCAAAAATTTTAACAATTTAATCTGAGTTTCCAAAGTACAGCACTTGCAAGTAATTAGCAGCATTACATTTATGACCGTCTTCTTTAAAATCCAATTAGAGTCGCATATCATCTGTTCCCCATGGGCCTTGATCGTTGATTTTGATAGGCCTACTCTCTCCAATAAGAAAATCCCCTCCTTCATCTGAATGAGTCAGAAAATCTCCTCCTTCTTTTGAAAGCAACAATGACAAGGTGTCCAGTCAAATGTTTTGCATAAGTTAAGTGATTTTTTGAAGAGGCGGTTAAATTAAAAGCGACTTGATGCATAGCTATATCCATCAGTTACATTATACAAATTATATATCCTCAAGATTCTGCACCGTCAAAACAAGCAAAACAACAATAGCTGGCTTTTTCAGCGCATGAAGAGTTGTGTTCCCAAACTCTGCTTCTTTCATCTTTTATGCAGGTTAAGTGAATTCCATCCATTCTCTATACCGATTGTTCCTCACTAGAGTCGCGGCAGAGCTGAAGCCTATCCCATGCTGACTCTGGGTGTAAGGCAGGGACCCATCCAAGACAGCGCGTCAATCCATCCCAGGGCACACACACCATTCGCTCTCACACTCATACTTTTGGGCAATTTATTGCCTCTAATTAGCCTTATATGCATGTCTTTGGACTGTGGGAGGAAACCGGAGTACCCAGAGGATACCAACGCGAACACGGGGAGAACATGCATGGTTTGGGCCCCCAAGTTTTCGCATTTTGGTGGTTTAAGCAGTTCGCATGCGTTTTCAGTCCAGTTTCCATTGAGAAATTGATTAAAATACAGTGGATGGACATGCTTCTTATGAAAATATAAACATGTAGCTATATTTTAATTATTTATTCTCTTGTGGTTGCTGTTATTCAACTAGCTTATCAACGTCAAGCAACGTTGTTTGAGTGCTAAGCTACAACTTGGATAAATTTCATATAAGGTCACTTGTTTTAGATTGTATTAATTAAAGAGTAACATTTACTCGAGGGCTTTCACGCTTCACTGGTCTCTCTTGGATTGCAAAAGCTGTTTGTGGCTTGTTGGCAATCTAGCTACTGCTAGTGTTCCAAAGTTGGATTTTTGAGGATCTCGCATTTTACATAACGTGAGTCTTTCCTTAATTTTGGTTGTATTAATTGAAGACTAACATTAGCCAGAGGGTTTTTACACTTTTCCAGTTTTCTCTATGTTGCAATAGGTGCCTTAGCTGGCTAAGTTCCACTTGAGTTTCAAAGTCGGGATCTGGGATGTTGTGTTTACCGTTAGATTGCAGGGTAATTAAGTTGTCTCTTTGGGCAGTTTGTATTATTAAAGATTAATGTCAACCAGGGGTTTTTTACTCTTCTCATTTGCTTTTCTCTGGCTTCCCTTGGTAAGTAGTGGCTGTTTGTGGCTCACTAGATAATTGTTCACAGTAGGGGGCAAGACCCCCTCTCTGACATCAAATCGTGTAGTGTATAATTTTCGCAAAGCAGATTTTATACATGCACGCAGACTTCTATCAATAAGACCCTGGTCGCTGCTCCATGACTGTGAAAGTGTGGATGACAGTGTTGAATTGTTTTATGACTTTTTGTTTTCTGTTCTTGACGATTCTGTGCCGAAAGTGAACACTGGTATATGCAAATTTTCCCCCCGGTTCGACAGTGATCTGATTTGCCTCCTTCGTGAGAAAGAATCAGCTCATAGACGGTATAAACGTCGGGAGTGTGATTACAAATTGTTTTCTGACTGTAGCCGTTTATTTCAAGAGGCAAATAAAGACAAATATAGAGAATACATAAATACGCTTGAGGAAGATATACACAAAAACCCTAAACGACTGTGGGGATATATAAGGACCAAAAACAAGTCTTTGTCTATTCCTAGCTCTGTGAATTACAATGGTGTGACAGCAGACAAGCCGGTGGACTGTGCAAATTTATTTAATGACTCTTTAAATTGGTGTTCATCACAGACGTGGCCACTGCATGAGCTTCCATCTGTGGCTGACCACTCTGCGGGCATTTTCCACAGTTTCACGGTCACCCCTGATCTTGTAGCAAATGAATTGTTAGAACTGGACACTAACAAAGCAATTGGACCTGACACTGTTTCTGGAGTTTTCCTTAAAAATTGGGCGAATGAGCTCTCTGCACCTTATTCAATCATATTCAACAGATCGTTGACAGAAGGGATTTTCCCTTCATCCTTCAAATGTGCCAATGTTGTGCCTGTATTCAAAAGCAATGACAGAAATAATGTTGCAAATTACAGGCCTGTTTCACTGTTATCTATCATAAGCAAGGTATTTGAAAAGTTAATCCATGTGCGTATGCACGATCATGAAAAGCATCTTATGTCCAACTGTCAACACAGCTTTGTGAAAAATCGTAGTTCTCAAACAAATTTGGTATCTTAGGTTGATTTTCTATCCGAATGTATAGACAAGAAACTACAAGTGGATGCTGTTTAAACGGATTTCTCAAAAGCTTTTGATTCGGTCAGCCACAAATTACTCATCCATAAGCTTAAGTCCGATGGTTTCTGTGGTTTTCATCTTAAGTGGCCGGAAAGTTATCTGACTTCACGTGTTCAACGGGTCGCGTTAAATGGCCAGTGTTCGCCATGGGTTAATGTCACTTCAGGTGTACCTCAGGGTTCTTTACTGGGACCATTGATGTTTGTACTCTTCGTCAATGACCTACCAGGTATATGCTTAAACTCTAAATGTCTATTATATGCCGATGATGCAAAGTACTATAAAACAATAACGAGCACACAAGACTGTATACAATTGCAGGAAGATATTCATAGACTGCTCAATTAGTGTAAAGTTTGGAAGCTATATCTCAATATCATCAAATGTACTGTTATCTCATTCACAAACAAGAAAAACAAGATACTATATTCATATATCATTGGTGATACAGAATTATCCAGAGTGGACAATGTGAAGGACCTAGGTGTGATATTATCATCGGACTTGAATTTTAATACTCATATTTAGAATGTTGTTAATAGAAGCTTCTGAATGCTGGGATTTATTAAGAGAAATATTGTGTCTTTTAGTAGCTGTAAAACTGTTGTATCTCTGTATGCTGCACATGTACGGAGTCATCTTGAATACTGCTCCACTGTATGGAATCCGTGGCAGCAAGGTAATATTGACAGACTGGAGCGGGCATAGAGAAAATTTATAAAATTTTTATATTTTAAATTTGGTCATTGGTATGCTACTGATAGATACAAGGAACTTTGTTCTCTCTTCAGGCTCCCCACTCTTCAGAACAGGAGGGCAAATACAGATGCAGTGTTTTTACATACAACCCCAATTCCGAAATAGTTGGGACAAAGTGTAAATTGTGAATAAAATCAAAACGCAATGACTTTCAAATCACACCAGCCAGTATTTTATTCACAATAGAACAGAGATAACATAGCAAATGTTGAAAGTGAGAAATTTTACAATTTTATCCACAAAATGAGCTCATTTCAAATTTGATGGCTGCTACAGGTCTCAAAAAAGTTGGGACAGGGGTCTGTTTACCATGGTGTTGCATTCTTTTTAACACAGACTGAAGGTGTCTGGGCATTGAGGAAACAAGCTGGAGAGTTTTGGGTCTCCTTTGTACAGACTTTTTGTTTAATTATGCGCCAAATGTTCTTAATCGGTGAAAGATCAGGACTGCAGGCAGGCCAGTTCAGCACACGGACTCTTCTACTACGAAGCCATGCTGTTGTAATCGCTGCAGTATGTGGTTTTGCATTGTCCTGCTGAAATACACAAGGTCTTCCCTGGAATAGATGTCATCTGGAGGGGAGCATATGTTGCTCTAAAACCTTTATCTACCTTTCAGCATTCATGGTGCTTTTTAAAACATGCAAGTGTCCCACACCATATGCACTAATGCATCCCCATACCATCAGAGATGCTGGCTTTTGAACTGAATGCTGATAACAGGAGGAGTGGTCTTTCTCCTCTTTAGCCCGCAGGACACGACGCCCATGATTTCCAACAAGAATGTCAAATTTGGACTCGTCTGATCACAGGACACTTTTGCACTTTGCTACAGTCCAATTTAAATGAGCCTTGGCCCACAGAACATGGCGGCGCTTCTGGATCATGCTCAACAATGGCTTCCTTTTTGCATGATAGAGTTTTAGGTGGCATCTGTGGATGGCACGGCAGACTGTGTTTACAGACAGTGGTTTCTTTACGTATTCCTGGGCCCATTTAGTAATGTCAATGACAGAATCATGCTGGTGAGTGATGCAGTGGCGTCTGAGGGCCCGAAGATCACGGGCATCCAGTAAAGGTCTTCGGCCTTGTCCCTTACGCACAGAGATTTTTCCAGTTTCTCTGAATGTTTTGATGATGTTATGCACTGTCGATGATGAGACCTTCAAAGCCCTTTGCAATTTGACGTTGAGGAGCATTGTTTTTAAAGTATTCCACAATTTTTTTACGCAAGCCTTCACAGGTTGCAGAGCCTGTGGCCATCTTTACTTCTGAGAGACTCAGCCTCTCTAAGACATCCCTTTTATAGCCAATCACGTTACACACCTGATGCCAGTTAACTTAATTACTTGCTAAATGTTCTTTCAGCTGATTCTCTTATATATCAATTGCTTTTTCAGCCCTTTTTTTTTGCCTATGTCCCAACTTTTTTGAGACCTGTTGCAGCCAGAAAATTTGAATTAAGCTCATTTTGTGGATAAAAATGTAAAATGTCTCAGTTTCAATATTTCAAATGTTATCAATGTTCTCTTGCAAATAACATATTAGCTCATGTGATCTGAAAGTCATTGCATTTTGATTTTATTCACAATTTACACTTCATCCCAACTATTTCGGAATTGGGGTCGTATATTTCATTAGTTTGTATTTGTTTTCCATGTTTGCCTTATTTATGTGTGTCACATGTTAAGTTTTTATGTGTTTGTCGGAGCCCGTAAATGGGACTTGTGCCCGTGGGTTATCCTAGAGAAATAAATAAATAAATAAATAAATAAATAGGAGCACTGACATTGGTAAGGGTAGGTTTGAGGTTCTGCAAGACAGATTTGTTGAATGAGCAGAAAAGATTAAGAACAGATCCTCCACTCTAGTGTTATCTGGGACCACGTTCACACAGAGGGAAACAGAACTTTATTTGGAGGCTGAGCACAGCGCTATGAACCTCATGTAGGAAGGAGAGATACAGCTTTATGGAGTACAGGAACTTCGTTTGGGACAGGGGTGACCTGTACAAACCTGACGGGCTACTCCTGAGCCAGCATATGTTTAGGGCAGTGGCGTAGCCAGAGGGTGGGCAAAGACACATCCCTTTATGACAGCAATTAGTCCTGGCTAGTTCTCAATCATTTTCCTTTATTGACGCGTTTTCCAATTATCGTAACAGGCAACTGAAGACACGGTTTCTCTCCATGTGATCTAACAACGATGAAATCATGGGCTGAATTCAGTACAGCAAAATAATTTACTTATTAAGAGACCAATGCTTCGCGTTGATTGAACAGGTCCGTGTTCCAATGAAACGCGGACTTTCACCCTCGGTACTGTGTGGGTTGATACAAAAAAAAAAAAGTAGCACTCAGCAGTTCAATAGGCTATAAAAAGTGTGCTGCTTAAGCTATTAGCGTGAGAGTCGACAGGTCAGCAATTTTGAATCACGTTGATTTAAATACAGCAAATACGCGTCCAGATGAATGATTGTCGTCTTACCTAATCGGGGAGAACAAGCAGCACCTGTTAAGTGTGGAGTGCTCTCGGAGTGAATCTTCTGTTATGAAAATGACTGAGAACAGATCAGGACTAATAATTGTTTTAAACGGAAGTTTTGTGCAACCCAATTCTCTGTTCTTGTTCCGCAACTGTACTGAATTTTGCCCATGATTTAATCACTGTTAGGTCGCATATGGAGAGAAACCGTGTCTTCAGTTGCAAATTACGATAATTGGAAAACGCGTCAATAAAGGAAAATGATTGCGAACTGGCCAGGACTAATTATTGTCATAAAGTGACGTGTTTTTGCCCACCCTCTGGCTACGCCGCTGCTTGGTTATGTGAGCATGAAACTTGGCAGGATTGTTGCTTGGGGAGTGCAGAGTACATAGAGCCTGCTAGCCACTTGAAAAATTCAATATGGCGGCCATTTTTCAAGATGGCCGCCGCCTGGTGATCAAAATCTAAGTTTTTGACCTAAACTTGATATATCTCACGGAATTTTGCAAACTCGGTATCAAAATATATGTTTTCAGGCATACTAGAACCATTTATAACAAAATAAATGTGATATAATGCTTGGTTTTTGACATAATGATAAAAATTCAACAAAAAAATCTTATTTTGTAAGTTTCTTACTGTTTAGTCAAACTCTCAGTCCTCACATTTGCAACTGCACAGATTTGTGCAAGGAAGACCAAATCTGTAGCACTTGCATCTACCTCTGCATTGGACCTTACATCTGCACTTTGTAAGCTATTTGCAGCTTTCTGAAATGGGCGGAAGAGTTGTCCAAATGACCTGCCACAGATTGCCTTGTTTCCTCCACCCCCACTCATCAGGACTTTTCATGTCCATTTGACATGATGTTGTCTGACCCCAAATACAACCAGCTTGGTATGTGGCACGCTTTGTGTGTTCTACTAAAGCTGCTCTGGTTGGAGGTATTGCATCATAAGGCCTCTGTTTACGAGCAAACATGTCCAATCTGACCTCATTTATGTCAGTTAGAGAACAAGATCTGTCATACATTGCAATGACAAACTGCTCAATAACCTCTTGGCCTTCAGTTCCAATTTGTGGTGGGTAGGTGCTCATTTTTGCCAAAGTATCAGACACACCAGGACAAACATTCCATGCCTGCCAAGCAGTCTTCTTTGCTTTGTGATGGAAAGCTGATACAACATCGCAACCAGTGAAGGGATGACAGAATGGCTAGCCTTTAGCTTTAGCTGGACCAATTGAATGGACGATTTCATGTACAGGTATCAACCTGATTTTTTCTCCTTGACCAAAAGTAATCCACATCCAGTACCATTTAAGTCCCGTGCAATCTGTACATCATCCAGGTAACTAAGGTCCCGTTACCCTTGGCGCGGCTCTCCTGCGCTGGCACATCCTGTCAATTCAGGTGTGGCTATTTAATGGAACAACTATGAGTTGTTTCAAGGGGCGCATTAAATAGCATTTGGGACACTAAAATATCGATGATAATCTAGCTGATACTGGACCCCATGCTGAGTTTCACAGCAGTGATGTCTCCAGTGTACCCTGGTTGTGTCATGACATTAACTTTATATATAGTCAATATGGCATAAGAACGCTGTTATTTGATAGCACAAGGAGATACAAAAGAGAAAACATAAAACAGCATTTCATATTCATATTCATAGGAAATATTTAGTTTGGTGTAAAATATAACCGTTTTTTTGTAAATGTGTATGTTATACAGGGGCGGTCCAAGACCTGAAAAATCGGGGGCAAATATCCATCCCTTTATTGACCACAATTAGTCCTGGCTAGTTCTGGATGCCTTTCCTTTATTAACACGTTCTCCAATTTAAGAATAATCAAGTGGCAATTGAAGACACGGCTTTTCTCCCCCATGCGATCTAACAGCGACAAAATAATGGGCTATATTCAGTGCAGAAAAATAATTTAATTATAATTAGGTCTATGCCCTGGCACTCAGCGACGGTAACTTTTTTCCAGCAAGAGCGGCATTTCAGAACTCTTCAGAGAATGAAGATAACTTTGGTGACAAGTAGCTACGTGGTTTCGTCCGTTTACATTTTCCAATCAGACAGCTGTATTTTTTACAGCAAGTTGCGTGACCGTGCTGCAAAAACAGGTGTACGTACTTGTCGCCAAAATTACCTTCATTCGCAAAAGAGTTCTCTCTCTCACTCTCGCTTGAAAAAAAAGTAACGTTGCTGAGTGCCAGTGCATAGACCTATTTAGGAGATAAACCTACAGTTTTTTTCGAACGCGAGCTATTTATCGTTTGATAGATAGCTGGAAATTTCATTTGAGCGCGAGGTTTCAAATGTAAATTTCCAGGTATCTAGCCTACGATAAATACCGAGTGCTCGAAAAAAAACTGTAGGTTTATCTCCATTCTACCATGACTCTTGTCAACACCCCTACGAAAATATTTTTTATAGCAAAGTTGCGTTTTCTATTGAAGCGGCTCGATAATCAAGCGAGAGCGCTTCACGCAGCGCAAGGTCTTGACCCAGTGCGAGGTAGTTTACCGGTGAATAGGTACCTGGTGTTAACCAATCAAAATGCAGAATTTGCTGGAATGAATGGTAGAATTATAATTAAATTATTCTTCTGCACTGACTGTTGCCCATTATTTTGTTGCTGTTAGTTTGCATGGGGGAGAGAAGCCGTGTCTTCAATTGTCACTTGATTATTCTTGAATTGGAAAACGGGTTAATAAAGGAAAACCATTAGCCACTAGCCAGGACTAATTGTTGTCAATAAAGGGATGGATCTTTGCCTCCGACTTTTGAAGGCATAGAAAGTTTATTAATGGATAGCCCCTTGAGATGAAACATCTCGTTTTCAAGGGGGTCCAAAAAAAAAGAAAAAAAAAACATACATATAAATAACTGACACGATCACATACCACATACACATACACAAGGCTCTCATTTACCGACCCACCCACACATCATTCCCGTAAACCCACAATACGCACTCAAGTAAATGCAGATACTACGATACATATTGTACAGCAATAGGAACGGCAATACTACCTTTATATAATAATAATATAATAATAATAGAACAATATTGCTCCAGTATAATAATAGAAGAATAATATTTACATTATCATGTTGTTTAGCAATAAACATTAGATATACACAATAACAATAGATAAGCACACAAATTCCACAAAATATTAAAGAGAGAAAAGACATCACCATTAGATGCAGCAGCATTTTGTTTTAAGAAAAGATAATAATGAGCTCTTAAAAAGGTGGAATGAGGTAATTGTTCGTATTTGAATGGGCAGATTATTCCAGTCTGAAGGAGCTTTGAATTTAAAGGCCTGTCTGCCAATTACTTTATTTGTTAAGGGGACAGAAAAGAAAGGTTGCTGAATATGTCTAAGAGGATATGAGGATGTGTATGGTATTAGATACTGTTTTAAGTAAGAAGGACAATGAAAGTGGACACATTTGAATATGCATTGGAGCCAATGGTAATGTCTTCTTGCACTGAGGGGTAACCAGTTTAAGGATTCATACATAAGACAGTGGTGGGTACGATATGGACACCTTAATATAAATCTGCAGAGTCTGTTGTAGAGAACGTTGAGAGGTTGAAGATATGTTTCATTAGTGTTCTGATAGATAATATCAGCATAATCCAAAATGGGTAATAGTAATTGTGTGACAATTCTTTTCCTTATCTGCAGGGTAAAACAGTTGATGGAACGATAAAGAATACCTAGATTGCAACTTAATATATTTATGATGGATTCAATGTGAGATTTGAAGGAGAGCAATGGATCAATCCAGAGGCCAAGATATTTAAAGGAAGTCACCTGTTCAAGGGATGAGCCATCATTAAAAGAGATAGTGAGATCGGAGCTGTCACCAAGACCTAGTCTGGTTCCAAACAGCATACTGCATGATTTATTTTTGTTCAGGAGTAATTTATTTGATGTGAACCATTTCTGAACCAAGGAAAACTCATTTTGTAGGGATCGCTCAATATCAGATTTGTTGACAGCAGATGTATAGATTACGGTGTCATCAGCGTATAAATGTATTTGACAGTCAGAACAGAGCTTAGGGAGATCATTGATAAAAATGGAAAAAAGAAGTGGTCCTAGAGATGAACCTTGTGGTACTTCCTTCTCAACAGTTAAATAATCAGATTGACTACCACTGAGTCGGACACACTGACGTCTATTATGAAGATAAGAGTTGAACAAAAGTAAGGCATTTCGGGAGGCTCCAACTGAATAAAGTTTATCAAGGAGTAAATAGTGATCAACAATGTCAAAGGCCTTAGATAAATCCAGAAAGATTGCACTAGTGAGTTTTCCATTCTCAGAGGCAGTAAATATATCATTAGTAAACTTTAAGAGTGCTGTAGTGGTTGAGAAGTTAGGTCTAAAACCAGACTGGCATGGAGATAGGATATTTGATTCAGTAATATAGCAAGATAGTCGATTGAATATTAATTTTTCAAAGATTTTGGCTATGGAATTGATTATAGAGATTGGGCGAAAATTATTAATGTTGTGTGGGTCTCCACCATTATGAAGTGGAGTAACTATGGCAGTTTTCCAAGCAGAGGGAAGGGCATAGGTTGATAAGGAAAGGTTAAAAGGATCACAGAGAGGATACATCAGAATATGAGCAGCTAACTTAATAAATTTAGTTTCAATGCCATCTGGACCAGGTCCACAGTCATCCTTAAGTTCATTAATTGCTTGTTGAACTTCAAAGGGTGATAAATTTCGGAATGAAAAAGAACCTCCACTTAAGGGGTTACAAGAGAAGTTGCATGCCCCAGGAGAGTCAAATGTATGAGAGCTACCTAAAATGCTGATTTAGAATGTTAGAAGTTGCTGAGGGGTCTTGAATAATGTTATTATTAAAACGAATTTGAATACTAGTATTTTTGCTTGATTTGTTGAGGATATTATTCATATTTTTCCAGAACTGTTTTGGGTTATGCATATTTTCAGTCAGTTGATTTTTATAGAAGTCTGATTTTGCATTGCGCGTTTTTGTCTTGCATAAATTCCTTAATGATCTATATTTTTCCCAGTCAGCTGCATCCTTAGTTTCCTTATACCTCTTCCAGACTTTATCTCGTTCTTTAAAAAGGCTTATCAAGTCAGGGCTGATCCAAGGCAAATGCTTACCTTTAACTTTAATTTCCCTCCAGGGTGCGTGTTTGTCTATAACTCTTGTGAGTTCAGAATAAAAATAATTTCAGGCATCTTCAACATAGGGCATAATTTGAAATCTGTCCCAGTTTATTGATATCAGATCATGTATGAAATTATCAAAATTAATGTTTTTACTTTGTCTAACTCTGATGTATTTTGGAGGAAGTTTTGAAGATTTTATTTTCCATACACAGAAGATAATTGAGTGATCACTAAAACAGTTGGAGAGAACGCCGGATTTAATAATTCTGTCAGGGTGTGTAACAAGAATCCAATCTAATAATGATTTAGATCTGACGTCAACTCTGGTGGGTTCGTTGATCAACTGAATTAAATTAATACTTTTAAGCAAGTTTTTATCTTTAGATGATGAGCGATCAAGCCAGTTTGTGTTGAAGTCGCCAAGGATGATCATTTCGCACGGCTGTTCAAATGAGGAGAGGGTAGATAATATGCAGTCAGTTGAGTCAGGATGGACAGGTGGAGGTCTATAAATACTACCAATCATGAGATGTTTGTTATCGTGGAGTTTTAACTTAACAAAGTGACATTCAAAAGAAGATGGGGGTACTTGAGGAGTAGAAGGTTCAGAGACAAAGTGTGAGGAGACGTAAATAGCCACACCTCCTCCTCTGGTAGCCCTGTCTGCTCTATATAACATATAGTTATTGAGCTTAATCTCATTATCACTAATATTGCTATGCAACCACGTTTCTGAAAAAGTTATTACATCAGGTTTGTATTGAGAAACCCAGACTCTGATTAGATCAATTTTGGGGAGAAGGCTCCTTATATTAAGGTGTATAATTTTTAGACCTTTCACTGTATCAATCAGTAATCAAGGGAAGTGAGTGAAACAGGGTAAGGTGAGGCAATGGTAGTGTCTGAGAGAGGAAGGCAGGAGAGCCATTACATGAACCACGTACACACATAACAAAACAGAAAAAAAGAGAAAAAAAAGAAAGAAAAAAAGAACAAACGCCGGCCCTAATGTTATTATGCGAAATATAACTAATATCACTTTTATTTTGCCACAATTGGGTTTAACGTCCATTATAACATCTAATTTGACACATACATCGCAGAAATTGATTGATATACATATTATTTTGACAGAAAACTAAATTTGGTTGGCTAAAATGCGGGCATCTTGAAAAATGGTGGCCATCTTGAATTTTTTGAGTGGCTAGTGACTTTAATCAAAAGAGTGGACCATGATGAGTAATCATGCCAATTTTGGTGCTTGCATCACTTAATGCATGATTTTTCCATAATCTGCCCAGCTAGTAGGCCATGCTTGTGACATGATCACATCAATTTTTCATGTTGACTGCCCTGCTAGACTGCCTGGCCCCCTCATTGCCGCCATTTTCCAAATATTTTCAAAAAGATGATCGTATGAGCTTTGTTTCATGAGAAAGAACCCTCTGAATGGCCAAATTGAAGTAAATTAGCCTGGCGCATGTTAAAAAATCAGAGGCTTGATAAAAACACTCAAGTTTAGCTGAGTCCTTGCATGTTTTCCTACACTGTTGCCAAGATTTTACCTCAAATGCTTTTGGCAAGCTGTGCAAAAGTGTTGATGCTGACAAAGCTGGACACCATCTTGAAAAGGTGAGACTGCACACCAGTGATCTTGCTCGTCTACACAAGACTAAATGTAATTTACTCATTGAAGAGGCAAGAAGTCACATGCCCACCACAAGAGCCTGTGATCTTGATTGCAAGATAGTAGAGAAATATTCAGCGGGTTAGACTAAGATTTACACATTACCTCCTTCCACACATATACTGCTCAGGTTTGTCAATTTATTCAACTGTATAAGTAATTGTTCACATTTATAGGTAGTAAAGCAAACCTGCCCATTAGGTGCAGGTGCTGCATCGACTGGCTGTACAAGACTTTGAGCCGTGGAGTCCAGCCAACAGTCATTGGTCGTATTTCACTGGTAGTAGCGGAGAAGTAATTAAAACAAAAAAAAAAAAACAGTTCTTATCATTATCATTATTTTGGCAGGAACAAATCGCTGATGGCCTTCCCAAAACCTCACCCATGTGTATTCAGAAAAACAGGTGATGGATTCATATTAGAAAAGCTGAGGAGACACTTTGAAAACCCTGAAACCTAACAAGGTCTAGACAGTGGTGCTCCTACAATGGAGGACTCTCCCAAGAAAGATGAAGTAAATGGGCACAGAACAGTCCTTTCAACCAATTACTAGTCCTGAATAATCTTTCTTAATTGGCAATACATTTTCTCCAACTCCAACAACACTCCACACTACCGGGTGCTGGCAGTTCTCCTCAGTAATGTAAGAGGAGAAATATCTCGTTTCAATAGGACACGCGATTTGGCGTGATTAAAAGATTTAGTAAAAACGTTTTTCTTTCCTGATTGACTTTAAACAATCATGAGGCAGAGATTAGATAACTTGCATTTCAGGATGTGCTCAAAAGGTAGCATGGATGTTCCATTGTAGTTTCCCTTTATTGTATGCATAGGCAACTTCGTAAGTGAAACTTTTCTCTGAATTGAATAAATCATATTATTCAATTGCTCCTACATTGTATTGAGAGAGAAGCTTTATCTTGCCAGTGGTCAACTCTTATTCGAGCTGGCGAGGCTCTGATGTGCTGGCAAAGGGTGTGACAAACCGTTTCATGGAGTACAGGCGGCAAGGACATGCTGTCATTATGTTAATTGTAAGACTAATCTGACAAATTAGATCACCTTGGTCCTGAGTAATAAAGGAGAGAAAACTTGAAGCCATGTGAAAAAAAATGTATGATTTACTGGCAACAAATGGCAAAAAGCTAAACCACTACTTTTTAAATTGTGTTTAATCATACAATTATGGTAGAACACATTTTTCAACCTTAAAGATGCACTAAGTGACTTTTGTGAAAAGATCTTATTTTCATAATTTCTGAAACTGTCACTCTAAACTAACAGTAGTAAATTAGGCAGGTAATCTGTAAAAAAAACCAGGTACATTTGGCTCCTCCCAGTGCTTCTAATGGCATTAGCACGAATTGACCACACTCAAGCAAAATCAACCAATCTGAGCTAGGAGGAATTTCTAACGTAGTATTGATCACTTCTTATGCAAACACTGTTCTGCCCCCCTCCTCCACGCATGTTCCCTTTCTTAGTCAAAACCAATTGCGTCTGTTCCTGGTTCCTGTTGGAGCCTAAAGCTGCTGTCGGTAACAAAAGTGTTTTCATACATGCCAACTCTACCACTTTTGGCGGTAGACTACCGCTTTTGGGATGTTTTTTTCAGAATGAAACGCCTCGAAAGCGGTAGAGTTGGCATGTATGTGTTTTATATAGTAAAAATGTCATAATATCCTTTCAGCTATCAGTAATTGAAGTGGTCATAGTGTAAATTTGTATCACTGTGTGGAGAACTTAAACATTGAAAATTCAGATTCGTTGAAATCTCAATGTCTACATTTCCAGTACCTCTGTAGTCAACAACTGCATTCCTGTTCTTCTAGCAGAAGAAAAGACCAAAGACACCTGCAGAGAAGCTGTCAGCCAAGACAGAGGTGGAGTTTGGTGGTAATTGCCACCTCTCATTAACCGGGCATAAGTGTTCGGAAGATCTGCTGGCATTTTGATAGTAAGTAGCTTGTTGGCATGCTTCTACATTAGCACAGCAGCACTGGTCTGCATATTTATTTACAGTGAATGAGCTCCAGTTGTAATGATGTAAAAGCAATTACTTTGTGGCAGAATAGTCAACGGCATATAAGTAAGACCTTGAAACTGTATCTCTAATACAGGGCTGCCAACTTTCACGCATTCCGCATGAGTTTTAGTGGCATATTCACGTTCTCGTGCTGTAATCAGCAATTATTCAATCAGCGCATTTGTAAGAGATTCTCAGGCGGAATTGAAGTCCTTGTGCATGGAGGTTTATCCGTTTCACTTGTGTTACCGTGGATTTCACCACTAGTGACATGGAAATCAATTATGACTCCAGACGTCTCACGCTTTTCTTGGCATCTGTGGCATCTGTGTGTAGCATACTGTGATGAAAATCACCAAGTGAGAGGCCCAGTGATTTATTTTGGGTGGAACGGCAAAAAAAAAAATGGTCGGTAACGGAGTTACAAATTTGTCACTCCATTACTGACCAGATTTTTGCCATTTTCACCCAAAATAAGTCAAATGAACAAAATTAGCAATTTTGTTGATTGAACTACTGGGGAAGACCTACACAAGGCTATTTAATTTGTAACTCTATCTTACTTAGTTCTGGAGCGAAATACACCAATGTTGTAACTCCGTTACCGTGTGACCTGGTCAAGCTAGGTACTCTGTCATCGCATGGGTTCCCTTGTTCTTAAACCGAGGTAGCTACGTTTCCTTAAGTTTTGTTACAAGCTACTTTAGCAGCTTGGTTACTTGGTTGCTCAAACCACTGCCTGTATGCAATTCCAGTTACGCTTTTTGGGAAATGAACGTCCTATAGCTCAGTTACTAAGACTATTCACAATTTATTTCCATTGTATTAGCAAACCTTTCTAAGGTCGCACTTTAACATAACGTTAAACTACAGTCTTGACATTCGCAACGATGGATTGCAGAAGTGCTAAGAAGATGGTTTTTGTAACTCAGCAACAGTAAGCGCTGGAGGGAAGCACTCTGACAATGAGGTCATGGGCGCTTTCAACACAAAAAAACGCCTCCTGTGGACACAGGCCCTTACCCTCCCAGAACCAACCTGTTGTCCTGAGCTGCAAAAAAAGAAGTAGGCCTCTCACAGTGCATGGTCCTCTCATTTTAGTATGGGTTTCCTCCCACAGTCTGAAGTCTAATTGGTTTGGCTAATTGGAGACTTTAAATTGGCCATCCTGTGAATGAGAGTGTGAGTGTGTGGATTGTGCCTGCTGTGTATTTGTGGATGCCTGCCTCTTGCTAACTGTATGCTGTAATAGGCTTCAGGAACGCCCCTCCCAACGCGTGCACACACACGTATACAAACACACACACACACACACACACACACACACACCTGACCAGGAATAAGTGGGTTAGGTAATGGATGTGTAAGGAATTGTGAATCATTCTGCTGGAGAGCGGGAGACTCATAATCTAGTTAGCCCCAGCAATCAACAAACATAGACCCACCACCTCTGAAATGGCAATCTTGTCATGGTATCAAAGAGAAGCCCCGCACCCTGGCATCATGGTAACACCTGGAAACAGGAAAAGCCAACGATGGCCATCAACGTTTGAAACTTAATTAGCACCCAAACTGCTACACTGCTGAATAGACAACGGTCCTCTGATCATTTGTTACCTAATCATGCTACACCTCATTAATATACATTGAAGCCAAGAACCATCCCCTTTACTTAATATACATATGCATGTTGTATAGTATAAATGTTTAAGCCTTTCCATTGTTCGGGGCTCATTCTGACACCGATGACCCCGAAGCATTTCGACATGTTTCGTTACTGCTAATTACTGGATTAAAGACAAACTTTGCAACAACTCAGAAGAATCCTTATTTCTTCCGTTTTTTTCTTACACTGGCGAGCCACCCATCGTGCAATTTCTGAAAAAAAGAGGGGAGTGTGAGTATTCTACTAACTAACCAAATCTTGTTTCAGAAAATCTGCACGTTAAAACAACCTAGAGAGAAGGACTGGAATTTACTTGTTGTTAGTTGTGTTTGTTCTGTAGTTGGCAGGAGGTGTCCGGCAGTGGGATAGGCCTGTACAATTTTGTGTAACGATCCTGAAGTAACTGAATTGGCCCGAAGCATGTGGTGACAGAATTGTACTAGAATTGTTTCTATCATAACTGAAACTCGCCCAAGCCGAGCGGCGGTTCGAAAGTAATTGAAAAAAAGATTTGAACTTGAGGTTTAGTGGTTGAGCCGAACGAACAGAGGCTGAGAATTTGAGTTACTAAAGCAACTGGAACTAGTGGAAACCAGGATTTTGTGGCCAAGGAAAGTTTAAAATGAATCTGAAGCATTGTGGTTGTGCCCAACAGACAGAGGCAAGATTCTAAACTTTATTGGTTGTGTTGTTGGAGCTAAAAGTGTTGAAAACACTTAACTTGAATAGCAGAAGACTAACAGTTTTAAGTGGACCTGTGGTGGTGTGTTTTTAAACAGTGACAATGGAGAGTCTAATTTCAGAAAATATTTCTAAATACGGTTCACAGGGTATGTTTGATGGGATAGAGAAGGAGGATAAGCCCAATGAGTGGGCTCAGTCCAAATTCGATAGCTATCCAAACAATTCAAAAAACAAAAAAAAAGGAAATTTGCAAATGCCCTTCAAGGACTTCTTGAGACATTTAAAATGACCAAAATGACCAAAAAAAAAAAAAGGCTACATGAAGTTCAAGCAGAGAGAGATGGACTGAAAGCTGAAATGGAAGCTCTTTTAGCGCGTGTTCAAGAGGAGTCAAATAAGAAAATGCAGTTACAGACTGAAATTGCATCGCTAAAGCTAAATGACAGGCTGAGGTTGAAAGTGGACATGTTGTCAAACGAACTAGACAATTTGAGATTGACAAGCAATGAGTCAGAAGCCAGTGATAACAGGACAGAAGCATCACATGTTTCTGAAAGTCCAATAAGGCTCCCAGTAGCTCCTGTGCGGCCTCGTGGGACAAGAGCAAACAACGGGACAGACATAGATTCAAAATCTGCAGATGGCTCATGTACAAGACAACTGTCACTGACTGATGTGGAGAGTCTGGTTAAGACAGTGGGTTTTTTCCAGCTGGGTGAGAAAGATCCAATCGAATTCTTATCCAAGTTTGAGCATGTGGTGAATATGTTTAGTTTTACTGACTCAGATGCATGTGTGCTGCTTATGGCCTGTCTTGATCACACATTTGTGAGAGCAATCTCGCAGGAGGTGCGAAACAAAACTGCAAATAAACTTGCAAGAAGAGAGGCTTTGCTGAGACTGGTTGGACTTAACGTGGCGAACGTGGAACGATTAGCAGAGGTGATAATGAGGAAGGAGGCACACCCCGGCAGCCTGGGCAGAGAGGCTGTTAGAAGCATTTCAGGTATACAGCGGGTCGTCAGACATCACAACTGAGCATACAGCATATAAATCTGAACTGATCAGTAAAAGTGACCCCGAGACTCGCTCCGCCATTAACCTGTTTGTTAATCATGATTCAGCATATGAGGATATAATTTCAAAAATGGCCTAGTTTTATAATAATCAGACTCTGTCAAGAAAATCACATCCAGTTGCAGCAATAGGAAGACGACTTTCCCACAGGACCAGAGGGCAAAGAGGAATGGAATCCTTTCATTCTTCAGAGGGGAATCACAGACCTCCAAACTTCAGAACCATGGTTTGCTATGCATGTGGAAAAGAGGGGCACATCGCAAGGAACTGCACAGAGAGGAGAACAAGAGACCAGGTACTTGTTTGTTTTTCATGTGGGAAAAGGGGACACAAAGCCAGAAGGTGTTACTCTTCACAATTAATAGTGAAAAGCTATCAAGACCTGCTTAAGAAAGTTCACTCTTTAGAGACACAATTGGCTTTGTCTCAAGACAAAAGACTAAACGAGGAGGCCATTCTCATGGGGCCAGACAAATCACTGCCAGAGCGAATAGACTGTAGCTCTGTCACAAGCAGTTGATAAATTTGGACTAACATGCTCAAAAAGATGAGAGTGTATAAGAGAGAGTGTGTCAGTTTTGTTTGTGTTTATGTATGATGGATTTGTGAAGTTGGGTGTGTGGGGAAAATGGGGGCAACATGTTTTTTCTTTAGTTATCATTTCAGAAATCCCATCACCATCCAAGGCAAAGGAACCATGGGGCCAGAGTCCACCTGAGAGACCAGAGGGATGAAGAGGTGAAAGACGAGGACAAGGCCCCCGCAGAGCGAGCACAGGACCATGAGGGAAGCCAGAATGATCAACCCTACAGCAGATTTATATGGAGCAGAACTACAGACACTCAAATGATATGGACATTGAAAAACCTCAGACCAACAAAGATGTGGACTGCACAAAAAAGCAAGCGGACTGGCAAGACACTTGTCTGAGTGGAGCACTCCTGACAGGGCGCACGAGTCTGAGAGGCTGGGAGAGAAGAACTTCAAGAAAAGACTGAGAGCAGAGAGACTGAGAGACAATCATTCGGTCACATCTCACACGCACACACACACACACACACACACACACACACACATACACAAGGATGCATGATAAGATTGTGAAAATTTGTCCTGTATGGATTCTGTGTTGTGATGCTAAGACAATTGTTTTCCAAAGTTTCATGTTATTCTGAATGTGTTGTGTTGAGATGAAAGATTGCAAACTCTTCAAGAATAACTCTGGAATGGTCCTGTTGGCTATAGTGGTTCTCAGTTGATACTCCTTCAACCCTAATGACGAGATGCCATTGAAGGGATAGAGATCCAGTATGATTGATGGTAATGAGTCCCAAGATGGGTAAGTCTCCCTGATGGCCATAGACGGGGGCAACCTAAGGCAGGACATTACCGCTACTGGACACCTGTGTGGCAAGTGTGACTGAGGCAGTTTGTGTGATGCTATACGTGGCTTAATAGCATCAAAAGGGGGGACTGTAAGGAATTGTGAATCATTCTGCTGGAGAGCAGGAGACTCATAATCTAGTTAGCCCCAGCAGTCAACAAACATAGACCCACCACCTCTGAAATGGTAATCCTGTCATGGTATCAAAGAGAAGCCCCGCACCCTGGCATCATGGTAACACCTGGAAACAGGAAAAGCCAACGACGGCCATCAACGTTTGAAACTTTATTAGTACCCAAACTGCTACACTGCTGAATAGACAATGGTCTTCTGACCATTTGTTACCTAATCATGCTACGCCTCATTAATATATATTGAAGCCAAGAACCATCCCCTTTACTCAATATACATATGCATGTTGTATAGTATAAATGTTTAAGCCTTTCGATTGTTCGGGGCTCATTCTGACACCAATGACCCCGAAGCATTTCGACATGTTTCATTACTGCTAATTACTGGATTAAAGACAAACTTTGCAACAACTCAGAAGAATCATTATTTCTTCCGTTTTTTTTTTTTCTTACAGATGGGTAGATGTTTTTGGAGGTCAATGGGCATCTGCTGCAAAACACTCTACCATCAAAAGTGGCAGCAACAATGAGTAGAGTCCATATGTGAGCAAGTGAGTCAAAGCGGTGTGTGTTTATTATACAGTATATGTCTTATTTCCAATGCATTTGGCATGGCTGGCAATGGCAGTGTGTGCACACCACTCATCACAACCAAGGCTTCAACAATGCGCCAGTCCTCCCCTCCTCCTTAAGCTGTAATGCTCAAGGGAAAGATATTGTTGCAGGGGAACTAAAGAAGGAAGCCTGAAGGGCGCAGTGCCCTCTGTGGAAGTCTATAAATACCACTCACACACGGTCATGCCCGAGAGCATCAGAAATAGAACTATTCAGAATAGAAGCATGTGGTTGATGTGTGTCCCTGCCCCTCTCTGAACCAATCAGCTCTTTAGAGGGTGGGGTTTTAGATCAGAGATGGACAGCACAATCCGTGGATGCATCTGTGGGTATTCTCAATTCTCTTAAATTGCATCCCCATTTCCCTTACTTGTGTCTTTTCCTTGTGCCTTTGTCCCTTCCATCAAGTATGTATAGGGAGATGCAAATGAAAACCACATGAGAGACAAAACAAGGGAATATGTTTTTAGAGAAATGAAACATCCTTTCCCAGAAGCATCACGTGAAGTAATGTCCGTTTCTGATGATCTGCTGCCAGTGTCCTTCATTACCAATTCACGTCGTGGCATTCAGCTGAAAGACTGCCGAGAGGGCTGCTCTTGCTCATAGTTCCTCAGAGCACTCTATTCACCCCACAAAGCAGAAATCAAAGCTTTAAGATGGCCTGCAAGATGGTGGATCTGGAAGGACATCCAGTTCATGCAAGGATCAGGAAATGAGGAAATATCAAATAAGAGAACTGAGTGATAACCTGTGGGTGCACGGACCTTGCTGGCCAACATGAACTAGTAATAGTTCGACAGCCAAACTTTGGCTGGTAGACATGAATAGGGGTGTCTGAATTGTCTGTTTCATAAAAGAAAGGGGGCAATTAGTTCTTTTGTTGCTTCATTCCAGTAAGAAAACACAGGACCAACCTTGGAAAAAGGAAGGATTGAGTACGGGCTGCAATCCCTTGCACCTGTAGCGACTCAATACATCATTTGTGTTCTAAGTTTTCCAGTGAATTGCAAGGGCTATCCTCGTCTTTGAGTTCCTGAAGTTTATTGAAAGAAAGGATATTCTATTTTTCTCAAACAGGTGCCAAGATACCTTCAAAATCTTTTTAACTTTTTCTGGACCCATATGATGTTTTCTAGCGAGCTCAAGGAAAAGTGGGGAGGGAAGGAAAAACGCTGCTCGTGAAAGGCAATTCCAACGCAGTGTTACTGAAAAAGGTGCAATGCCACATCTGTACACTGGAGGTCGCACTGTGCGCTGTTTATTATAGCTGAGGCACATCTACAGTGTCTCTTACTTGCAGGGGTCTCAAACTGGCTTACAAACGGGCCAAGGGGCTGCAGGATTTTATTCAAACTGAGCAGAAGCACTGCTGATACAACTTATTAACTGTGCAGGCTGAGATCAGTTGATTAAATTGGTTTTATAAGATGTGCTTCTGCTCGGTTGGATTGAAAACCTGCTGCCCCTAGGCCGGAGGTGGGCAACGAGGGCCGTATCTGTCCCTGGTTTTCACACCAGCTTCTGGCCTTTAAATAGTTGATTATCTAAATTAGCCAAACCATTTATGAAATCTGACATTTCTGGAGCATTTCTTTGAATTATCATGAATGCCCACCAAAGACTGTTCTTGTCTCCCTTCATAAAACATTTTTCTTCGATCTAACCATTGTACAAATCTATATTTGTGTATGCAATCAGTTAACTCAATTAATTGGGGTAATTGATAGAAATAAAATCCTGCATACACACTGGCCCTCCAGGACCGGAATTGCCCACCCCTGCCCTAGGCCCTTTTCCGGACCAGTTTGAGACCCTTGTTACTTTCCACTCAAATCACAAAAATCCTGTCTGACTTTGTGTCAAATTTGTGTATTCACCATTGTAAATCAATGACTTCATCATTGTGTATGTGGCCAGCAAAAGGCTTTCGATTAGTTGAAACTGTGGTTTCCAAACACGGATTTTGGGCCCCGTTTTTTTTTTTTTTTTTTTTCCAACGACAATTGCAATCATAGTATTTTAAAAAGTTGTTATTTTGTCTCAGTTAGGTACATTTATGATTAGAGCAGTTATTTATTCTCTTTAGCCACATTGTGATGGATTTATATACATGCATGAGGAATAAATTTCCATATCCATATTGTGACATATTAGAGACAACTGCATTAAAAGGGAAAAAAATAACTAATCAAAATAAACAATTAATAAGTTTGGTGAAACCATAGACATATGGTTGCAAAATCTAACAATTTATTAGGCAAGCAAATGATAGAGTCAAATCTTTTTTGAATCATGTTTATAAGTTCTTTTTTTTTTCCAAAAGAACTCTAAGCACCGGCGTTCACCTACCTAATTTGGTGCTTAGTGATTTTCTCAGTGTCTAATTTGATCTGTTTCAAAATGTTGTTACCTTTAATTTCATGCAATATAGACAATTAAATTCAGTATGATCAAAGGTCTTTCATTCTTCATGGCGCATACAGTGGGGTGCAAAAATTTGGGCACCCCTGGTTTAAATGTCTGTTACAATTAATCTCCAAGTGATTGAAAGCAAACCTGAACACTAAATGCTACAATCACTTGGAGATTAATTGTAACAGACATTTAAACCAGGGGTGCCTAAATTTTTGCACCCCCCTGTATGGATATTCCTGTCAAAATGTGGCTCGACAGTAAATGACTACATTCAACATGAAATGCACCAAATTAGGCCAAATTAATGGCTCATTCAGATCCTTCAGTGTGCGATTCTCCTTGGAACAAAAGCCAGCATACATAAACCAGACCCAGGCCAGAGTTTGGGAACCACAGGGTCAAAATAACTAAGTGACTTACAGCTTACTCCATTATAGCTCCACCCAAAAAGTAATTTGGCTGGTGTGAATGGCAGCGAAGGGCAATGCATTATAGACAGTGACTTTTCATCTTTCTCATCATCACATGACCCTGCTCAATCTCTTCCAAAACCCACCAGACTGCTCCTGAATTTCAGTTCAGGGAACCACCAGCCTTTAAGCGCATTTGTGAGAGTTTACATCTGAATTCGAATAAGTGGATTCCCCACATTTCCTGTGCTGGTGTTGGGCCTTGTGAAGGTATTCTGGCTTTGTACGAGCTACTGAGAGGGCTGACGGTTGGGTAGGAGATCAGGCGTCTTTTGAATACGCAGCTTAGATTATTAAACACTGTACTAGTATTAGATAGCCTTGCTCAGTACATCCATCATTCAAGATGCTCTTCTGTACACAAAGGAGAACCAGACAAATAAAATGCTGCCTCTCTCTGTGCTATGTGTGCATAAGTCTCGATGTAACCAGGACAGCCACACTTTTGTGAACATGTGACACACTGCGACCCCTTCCATTGAGGCAGAGCAGTGCGTTTGTGAGGGACACAGTCAAAGTCATATCCTGAAACGTATCCTGCTACAGACACCAGCACTCAGATCAATACCAGTACATCTGCGAAAGCAACTCCACAGCCTAGCTCAGCTAATTCTGCGCTCTGACCTCATCGCCAGGAGACTCAGGTTCACTTTTAGAGCTTCCATCCTCATTCAGACATCCTGCTTCTCCTTCACTCTGCTCTCTGTGCAGTATTCAACGCCTCTGCCCTTCCCTGAATGGCACGGCGGGGAGACGACTGGCGCTAGCGAGCAGCCTGTAGCTCTAGATTAATCAATACTCAGCCTGAACGACCTGCGGCTATTATGGGCCATTGTGGGAAGTTCAAACCCCCAAATACATTTTTTTATTTACTCAGGAATACACAGAGGTGTAAATTTCAGGTTTATAAAGAGAAAATCCTCCTCAATATTTTGTTCAAACGCACCAGGTTTCTCTAACTTGAAAGTTTAAAGGTCCCCTATTATGTCACCAGGTGCATAACCTGTTAGCCATTACAAGCACATTTCAAAATCTGTCCTTTCTGACATCACAAGGGGAGAGACCTCCCAGCATGATGAAGGAACTCATTAACTGGTTGGCTATAGGATATCAGTCTTTTTGCCTCTGGGCACTCACTTCTCGATGTGAAGTCAAGAAAGTATACATTTTGAAATAGCTTATAATGGCTAATTGGCTGTGCAGCTGGTGACATAATATAGGGCCTTTAACTAATACATTACAGCAGGTAGCTAATGGAACAAACAGACGTCAGGAGTTTAACTTTCTGAGATTTTACACCTATAAGAATTGTGGAAAGGTTTCTCAAAACCCAACACAATCCTCAGCATATAGTCCTCCTCCATTTCTTAGTTTGAGGAACTACATTTGTGACAGCTCTGCTGGTATTCAGAAATGCAACCCTCAACTTGAATAAAAACAACAAAAGAAAAGGTGGGTACTTGGAAAACGCTGGCTAACGGTGCCATGATCTAAATTATGTGTCCATTACTCATAACAGGACAGATAGCATTTTCTTTTTTGGAGCCCAAGAGCTTTTGTTTTGGCTGGCTATCTGAAGCATCCTGTATTTAATGTGGACTTTCATTTTGCAACAAGGGAAACTGCCAGCATGAAGTACTGGACAAAACAAAATCACATCACTTATTCATATCCAGTAACTTCCAATAACTGCTGCTTATAAGTGCATTAGGGGACAGTAAAACAGAGACGTCGGAGATGACTCTCACATGAATTATGAATGCAAAATGATGGTGGCTCTCGATATTTTTTAAAGAAAACCATTAAGGTAATTTCATTTTAGGACCCCAACTCATTTCTGTCACTTGGAAAGACTGGATCTGTAACTGTTTTTAATAGTAAGTTGGTTCTGCCTTCAGAAAACAGAATCATCCAATCTCCAGGCGATGGAGAAATCTGATTGGGTGCTTTCCTGTGAGACAGGTTGTCTGGTCTGAATGGGCTGAACTCAGATCAGTGAATGTAATGTTGGGACATCATCATGGCTCTGTCCTGTGGCGCAGGTCCCAAGCAAAGGATATGGGCCCACTCTGTGAAAAACTGAGACTTTTCAAATGAATGAAGTTAGTATCTGGGCTCCCTTGAAATTTGTAGTGAACTTGAGCTGAACAGTCAGCTACTTGGGCTAGTGTAAACGGTGTCTCAAGTTAATTTAAAATAAAAATGTAACTTTTTAAAGTTGAAATGGGACAGTGTGTAACAGTGCAGTCATTCCAAAATGTTGTTTCCAAATCATATTGAGAGGAGGGAAGATAAATTACGCAAGAGGGAATTTAAGAGAAACAAACAGGGGATTTTAGCACTGAAATATTTTTTTCCTGGCAAAGATATGAAATATTTCCTGGCTTGTTTTGGAATGAGGTGTAATGAGGTCACGGCAGCAGGAGCCAATAAGAATCATTTTCAGTGTGTTTCATCGTATTTCAACAGATTACTGGCCACTGAAAAAGAGCTTGAGTCATAATGGGTGAGTGATGATGACTGCTTAAATAATTATTTTGATGAATAATCGTGTCAGATAACACAATACCAACACAGAGAATAAGGTATGCCGCTAGGGTTCATGTAAAGGTTTTAATCTGCGAATGTGTGGCCATTGTCTCAGTGTGTGCTTGTGGCTCATGCTTATGTAGACACACACTTACAAAAATATGCTTGCACGTACTATATACTGTAGAACTATGTTCGGGCAAGTGTGTGTATACAGCAAAATATGCATATATGTGTGCGCGTCTGTGTATGTGTGTGTGCACACATGTGAGTCATAAGCTTTCAAGACCCACATACATCACATCTGCGTGACAGTGCTGTTTTCATCTTATCAGAGAAATGGGGTGTTTTTTCACGACTGCTCCTTTTCTGTGCTTAATTACAGGCAGAAGCATTACTCACATGAAAACCAGCTCCCGTCTGTTTTCCAGAGTCGACGTCTCAGACCTGCATCAAGATGGCCTTACTTACTGTAATGAGATAAATAGCAACTATTTTAGTTGAGGAAACCTGGTGCCTTGTGGCTGAGGTGTTTGATTGGGGTACAGAAGGTTGTTGGTTCAACTCCCAGTGTAGTCACTATAAGATAAACATAGCTCTTGAGTGTGCCCATATTGTTCTGTGATGGATTGGCCCCAGGTTGAATAAATAAAATCCAAGTTCCATCCATACATTATCCGAACCACTTCTTCTTCTGAGTCCCAGGGCAGGTGGGCCTCTCTCAGCCTTTTATGGGCAAAAGGCACGAACCCACCCAGAAAAGTTTGCAAATCCATAGCAGGGCTCACACACCATTCACTCATGCACTTACGGGCAATTTAGAGTCCACAATTAGCCTGGCATTCTTGTTTCTGTGTTCTGTGGGAGGAAACCAGTTCACCGAGAGGACACTCAAGCGAACGGGGTGCAAGTTGCTTTGGTTAAAAGAATCAGTTGAAATGTAATTACACACGTAATATAGGTGACTGTATCCTTCCTCATTCATAATTTTGAGCCACTTTGCTCCAATGTAAACACTGCATATTCAGTCAGGTTTATGAAAAATGCTGCAAAGAAAGAGAAATAATGGGAGGAGATTCGTAAGGAGGGCCGTGAGTCATCTCTGCAGTACCCGGGAATAACCCCCTGGTCTTCTGCCCCACGTCCTACTCTTGCTAAGGTCTGAAAGCTTCCGATGCCCCTAGGGGATACTGGATATGCACAAACACTTATCTCGCAGAGATACTTTAATCAATCACCCCTCGTCAGCACAAGAAGCAGAGCAGGCATCAGCAAGACACTGACATTTGTCAGCATATACAAGTGCATGCACACACAGACATACGGACACACAGGTGCACTGACGCATACACAAACACACATGTGCGCACGATGCACACATACACACATGCACACAAATTGCCATCCTACAATTCAACATGAAATCCAACATTACCAGAAACACATTCTTCACACAAAAAAATACAACCATCCATAAAATGTATATCAATATGACGTTTTTAACGTGAATATATTTACACCACCGCATACCAGCTATTCAAAAAGCTATCAGTAGGGGGCAGCATTATATTGGTGACTTCACCGGCCTAATGCGGAAGAGCTGCCATCTTGCGAGAGACCTTACTGCCCAAAAAGAGAGAACCTGCTTTCATCCATCAGTCCAGGTAATTCAGCCAGAATAATTGGTAAAAAGAGTGAACATAAATCCGTGGGTATTAAGGAAACAGTGAACTCTCCACTTTTAACTGGTTTCTTGTAACATTACATTGCTGGGGATCACAGCTCCTCTGTGACTCAGGGGAGAGGTGAAGCTGGACCTGATAATTATATTGTCTAAATTGACTGGGCGGCATGACTTAGGTAATGCAAAAAACATGAGATTTTAAGAACTCACCTCCTGCTGATTTTGTACCTGGTAGAAACACATTGTTTCACGGGCTTGACCCTCACAATCCCGTCCCATCAATCTGTCAAGGTATGCTGTTTAGTGTTCCCCAGTCAAATGCTGAATGTGCTCAGTCAAATCATCACACCAAAATTTAATGGGAGATCACGTGACATCACGTTTGACTGAGGAGAACAACACAGCAATGACATACTTTGAGAAATAACTAATTTTTGAGAAAATTAGTTAGGACAGCTTTAAAGGGGCTGTGTCACAATTACTGTGCATACTCACAACTTTGAACGAAGTAAATCCGCTCGACTGCAAATCAAAGTCTAGATGGTATTTTTCTTCTTCTATGATTATTGGCGAAGGAAACCAGCTTACATTCTTCGTATCCCTTGGCTAAAGCTTCAAATAGCACTTTGAATCCTCAAATTTTCACAGTAAGCTCCTTAATATAAAAAGCATAAAGCCGGAGTAACTAAAATATATAAATACAATGCAAAACGAAGATGGATTGACAAGGATGGAATCAGATTATGACTTGCAGTCAAGTAGATTCATTTTCTAGGTATGTAAGTTCTGTGTATGCGCAGGGATTGTGACGCAGCTCCTTTAAGTTTAACTTCTGAAAAATGATGAACTTGGGTTCGAAGTCTAAAACTTGTCATGACAAAATAAAGGAATCCCTTGCGCTTCAGCCCCTCTCTTGCCAGAGGTCGGTGCTCACAGAAAAGGACAAATTCAGAAGAAATGAAGGAACAGACTGGAGCACTTTCGAATCACTTGCATCAGTTTATTGAGTTGCCAAGACTAACGTTTTGACGCTGGCGTCTTCCTCAGAGTCAAATCTCTGAGGAAGACGCTGTGCGTCGAAACGTTATTCTTGGCAACTCAATAAACTGATGCAAGTGATTCGAGTGCTCCAGTCTGTTCCTTCATTACTTGTCATGACAAGTCGACTTAAAGAGAAGAAATGAGTTCACATAACTTAATGGGGCTCTCATGTTTTAAAGTGTAGTGATTTCAGTGTACAAGGAAGCCCTGGTGATGCTTTCTCATGGGGGTACACGGCCCAGAGAGGATGGGAGCCAGGTCGGGACCCCCTTCACAGGGTTTGTTCTGTCCACTCACCTACCATTTCCCAAATGGGCCGCGGTTCTCTTCCTCTTACTGCCTGCCGCACGCGTGCAGAGGGCCGGGGTTACGTGAGGACGAGGAGGACTTTGTGGAAAAAGGGCTCGAAAATAGTGTTTAGATGTGAGGAGCATTAGTCATTCGCTGCAGCCCCTGGAACATGATGCTGACGTAATAGTGCTAACAGTTTCCATTAAAAAGAACAGGGACCAGGCACCAGAAACCCAGCCATGTCTGTGGGCTATCAAAACCTGCTGCTCACTTTCAAAGCAAACGTATGCACACGCAAAGCATACATACTTTACACGCACACGCACCTCATCTCACAAACCCTACCGTGTCTGTGAGCAATCAAAACCTGCTGCTAGTTTTCACAGTGTAAATGTATATGCATGTGCACAAACACACACACGCATGCACGTAAGCACGGACACACACATACACGCACCCACGTACGTAAGCACGGACACACACACACCTGTGATCTCCCAAACACAGCCATGTCTTTGAGCTATCAAAACCTGCTGCTTATTTTCGCAACACATGCACATACACACACAGGCAAACACACACACACAATTCTGATCTCGCAAACAGACACGGCTGTGAGCAATCAAATACTGCTGCTCATTTTCAAGGAGGCATACGTGTATATACTCACACACACACACACACACACACACACACCTCATGTCACAAACAGGTATGTCTGGGAGCAGTCAAACATGGCATTTCCTTTTCATAGCACACACGCACACACACACACACACACACACGCAAGTAGGGCAGGTACAGTATAGTGTTGAGTATCTACAGGTTGATTTTGGGTAGATTTTAGTATTAGGTTTGCATCATTATATGGGGTTTATAAAGCACCATATTGGGAAGGTAAAGTTTTGGGTTTTTATTTGTTGTTGATGGGTATGTTATTATGTACATTGTAGCGTGAGTTTGAATAGCTCTGTGCTGGGCAGGTAAGGTATAGTGTTGGGTTATTACTACATGTTGCTGGGTGGTTACAGTAATGTATTGGGTTTGCACTGCATGACATTGGGTTAGTACGATTGAGTGCTGGGTTTGCATCAGTTGATGGCGAGTCAGTAAGGCATTGTGTTTGGTTCTTACAAGATGTTAAGTAGTTACAGTATTGTGTTGGGCTTGTACTGCATGTTGGGTCATTACAGTTTTGTGTTAGGTTTGGTTTGCATGATGTTGGGTTGTTTCAATATTCTGCTGGGTTTGAGCTGTGTGATGTTGGGTAGGCACAGTGAAGTGTTGGGCTTGCAGAACTCCATTTTGGTTTGGTGCAGTTTTGGATTTGTTCAACATGGTGTTGGGTTGTTACAAAATATTGGATTTGAACATCAATGTGTTGGGCTCATTGTATACCCAATATAAAGTAGGGCCAACACAAAGTCTGTGTTTCCAGTCATTTTAATTACGAGGAGAAGCATACTGCTGGAGTACTGGATTTTCAAGAGCAGAGGGCTCCTGCGTGTAGAATAAGCAGAACCATCTTTGCACATCTCCATTTTTCTGAGAAACATTACGTAGTGGCATTTTCTGCTTATTACAAATAGATAACTCATCATGTTATCACCAGGTCTGCAGGAACTGGCCAAACAGGCTCAGCATGATTACTTACGTCTGTCTTATTCCTATCCATGGTCATGCACGGGATCTTTTACATTGAGAAATTAAATACTGCACAAAAGCAACAGAGGTAAGATTTCACCATCAACCCTGCACTGCAGGTAATGTGACACACACTGTAATTTCAGTGTTACGGGTTACAGTGAACAAATTAAAAGTGGTTTCATATAATGGCCATGTAATCAATTCCAGCACTATGAATAGCCTACTCCCTTCTTGATCTTCAGTTCTCGAGATGGTGGCGTGGGCCAGTGTTTTGTGACAAAATAGCTTTCACACTGAAACTCTAGCTGACGTTATCAGTAGAATCAGCCCCTCTCCCTGAAGTCGTAATCATCCCGCATATATGACATGGTCGACAATCAAAGCATGAGGTGCCCCAGGCCTACTTACAGCCTGGCTGCGAACTAATCGCAGGCAGACGCCGCGGAGCTAAAAACGCACCAGTGATTTAATGACGCCAGAAACCCATCACGAAAATGAACCTCACACGTGGCTGTTAATCCGAGGTAAATCGCATCTCTGCAATTTCGATAATAACAGCGATCAAGGAGTGGGGTATTTGTCGGCCGCCCGTTGGGATGCTGCTCTTTTGTTCTCCTAGCGTCTTTGGCAAGGACGGCCTCTCTAACGGAACAAGGCATTGCTCGATTCCTTTGGCGTAGAACTCCCTACATGGGAATCCTTACAAAAGCCATTCTGCGCGCGCACAATGATATCTTAATGAGCCCGATGCGCCATTGAGCGCGTGAAAGGCCGGGGTAATGGCATTACTGGCTCCATGCGGCACGAATTTAGCTGCTCATTCTCGGATAAGTGCGGTTCTTTCATTTACTGCTGCGTGTTTCTTGGAAGAAAGGCGGGGGCCGGGCTGGCGTGGGACCAGATTACATTAGCAATGATAATTAAGGTGGCACGGTTTCAGCTGCTCTGAAGCAACTACAACAGTAATCCTATTCCGCAATTTATTCCAAATGCGTAGCCTACTTTTGTTCAGCTTCACGCCGATTATTATATTTCACAATGTAGTCGATTAAGAAATTTACCGAGCTATTTTTTTATGAAACAAAATAATTGTAACGTGCTGATAACAGGTAGTTTTGTAGATTGGTTTAAGCGGAAAGGTCAAAGGCTTGATTGCCGGATACCTTGAGCTCAGGGACACGGTGTGTAAACAAGCGTGACATCATGAAACGAAATCCCCCCCTTACGCCTGAATTTCCTCTCTGAAGTATTCATGAAGAATAAACATCACCCTGAGAGTAAAAAAAAAAAGACGGTCCAAAATTAGTAAGCATGACATCATCCCAGGAGAGACGGCCAACTGTCAGCCATGAGTAGCCAGTGCTGATGAAGTCCAGTTTTGGCGCTCTGTTTCGGCCTGACCTCAGCTCAGAGTTAGACCCACTGACCACAGGAAATAAACACGACTGCTGAAAAGCCCATTGCGTCATTAAACCAATCATGGGTGGTGGACACAGACGGCTTTGTCTGGCGTGAAGGTGAGGTGAGCTTCAGGGAGTCCAGGGTACCAGGCTTCAGTTGTATTGTAGAGGTAAGGGAGGGATTGGAAAACAAAATGTTGATTTTGGCAAGTTGTGTCAGCTGAGGGGGTTAAAATGGTTGAGTCGGGCAAAAATTAGGTGAGAATGAGCTGATAAAATGTTCAGGTGGGATGGAAAATCCAGAGTGGAGCCTGGTAAACCAGGCCTCTCACACTGGATGTACAGAGGATTTCTGGGGGGAAACTCTGCCCTTTGCTGGTACTTCTACAGTCCAATGCCCCCACACACACTGCCACATGTATGTACAAGAAAGAGGCAGGGAGTAGTCTGAGCATGATCTGTTGGAGCTATATTGGAGTCATGCATCTCTGTTTTAGGCTTGCTTTTGCCAGCTTGCGGGGTTCAGGGAAATGAGGCCTATGCTGTCTTCAGGGGTCACAGGGACCCAAAGACAGAGCAAAAGCAGGAAGACTGCCTGTATTTAATTACTCTCCAAATTATTCAGTTAGGTGTGATTAAGACCAATCAGAATTCAGTTTGCATACAGTATTTCTCACACTTGACTACGGAGATGTGAATTCTAAATTCTTACGCGTAAATAAAGGTAACAAAGAATTGCAGATGGGGTCGAGTTCTTTGCTTATAAAATTACATTATTTTCAGTGTGGACGTCAAGCATAATTAAGCCGGGTTTAGATGGACAGGGTATGTCAGATCAGACAAAGGGATTTTCTTTCTTTCAAAGCCAAACCTTAAATTTTGCTGAAGCGTCGTTGAATCGTATATGTTTCAGGCAAACTGTGTAATCAGGCATTTTGTGAAATGCCTGGGTTTCAATTCAGCCATTTCATGAAATGCCGAAAGATTTCAGACATTTCATGAAATGACTGAAAATTCCAGGCATTTTCTCAAAATGCCTGATACACAATTTGCCTGTAACATGTATATGTGAAATGTGATATACTGCACCTTTGAGATGGAGTGTTAAGACCAGGTTTTTGAGAAAAGAAGACAACAAAGAGGCTAGCATTATTTTTTGTTTGTATTTTTGTTTCATTTTCACAAAACGGGCACAAGGAGGGGAGGGGGAAGCCTTTCAGTGGAACCTGAGGTATTTTGCATCAAGCAGCCTAAGGTGTCTGAATTCTCTTTTTAAAAAGTTAACTAAATTCATCCATTTTAGATATGCTGCTATTTACAACAAGAACATAATAATAATAATAATAATAATAATAATAATAATTCACAATAACAACAGTTATAATAATCAGGACAGCCTGCAGCCTTCCATTACATACATCTTAAATAACAATATTGTTTAAAAACAGAGAACCGGACAGAAATAAAGAAAGAAAGAATAACATGAAGACAGAAAGAAAGGTCACACGTGGGAACATACAGAACAGTCAATCCAAATCTGAACAAACAGCCACACAAAGGGAAGGTCAAAGGTCGCAATGTGGATAACCAACCAGGAAATACATATAAGTATATATACGTTTTAACCTTTTAGCATTGCAAGGGGTACACCACTATCATTCACGACTTCATGGATAAATAACCTTTCCCTTGTGTAATAGTCTTTGGAAAGAGAGAAGGAGGGAGGAGAGAAAGAGAGAGAATGAGAGGGAGACAGACGGATAAAACCATCAGCATGTTCTGATCGTCTGTGTCCTTAGTGTGTAACAGAAAGCTTCGCTACACTGAGCGACAACCTGTGTGGCATGTTTGCTGCATGTCACAGGGGTGAGAGAAAAAAAGCGTTCTGGGAGATTCTCTCTGGCTTCCTGTCAGCACTGAATGGCCATTAGAGACACTTCAGTTGCAAGCATTAGCCATACTGCTCATTGAAATGAACAGTAGCAACTGTTAGCAAATACGCCATTCATGGTGAATAGCCACACTGAGCGTGACGGCTCACTCACCCACCTCCGACAATAGAATCTCTGGCTGTACTGAGGCGGCCCCCCTTGTCCTGAGGCAATGCATTGTGGGATTGTGGGTGTGTCCTCTGGATTGATGTGAGCACCAGGTGTATCTATTTACAGTCTTTGATGTCGTAGCTGTTTAAACACTGGCAATGGTTCCTAGGTACTTTCTGCACACCTGTACAGTCGTACCACAGTTGTCTTCCCCCCCCCTAACAATACATACTGACACAGCTTTTCAGCTGCACCTGTAAGGAGCCTTGAGCTAACGGCTCAGTCGCACAACTCATTCCAATCACTTATGTCCAATTTCCTCATCGCCCAGCTCCAAGCTGGACCCATAAATCAATTGCAAGTGGAAAACCCAATGCACAGAGTGCAAGTATCTGCCACTCTCGTCTGGAGCAAGTGGTATAGTAAACCGCATCTTTACATACTGCAATCTCTTCTCCAATACCCTCTCTGTGTGTCCTTTATTCAATTTTTTTTCTCCCAGCCTCTGATGGGTGAAGCTGGAAGCAAGGAAAGGATACAAGAAGAGGAAGTAGGAAGTAAAATAAGCAGTTTGAAAGAGCCCAAATACAACAAAAGAAGAGCTCAATCTTGTCAGGCCTAAAATCCAATAAATGTTATGGGCTCACATTCCACCGATGGCGACAGATAGCAAAATTTCAGGATGTGCGGTAAGAGGCTCCGGTACATTGAGACAGCCAGCATGCCCACTGACGAGCTCCCAAACTTACAGAAAAAGCGTTATTTTTATTTTAATATTCAAAAGTGCGCTTGGATCCCCCCCCATCCCCCCCATGAACACACTCACACACACACACTTTCTCTATTCTCACCATTCTCATCCCCTCTCCTCTGGGTAACTTCAAGGTCCCAATATAAATAATTCATCCATAAATACGATGCAGAAATTTCAGATAGATCAAAATAAAAACAACACTTCCCCCCCTCCCACCAGTTCTCCTCCAAGGTCACCCTTTCTTGTATCATTTGTGCTGTGAAGACCACGCTCAGACTACATGCATGCATTCAGCTTCTCAACTTTCATCTTATAGGTGTCAAAACTATCTGCTAGTCACATGCGGGACTAAAGTTTGGGATTTGGGATGCCCCCTAACATCACTCGGGGCAGGTCCAGTCCCAGCGTAGTTCCATAAGGGAACACCTTCCCTCTCTCGGCAGACTTTGGGACTCCTATGAGCAATGGTTTCACTTAGTTTTTTTAAAAATGAAAAGAAGGACAAAGTGCATTAATCATCAAAATAATACCCATAATCTCCACCTCCCGCGTTGATGTAAAGAAAGAAAAAAACAGAGAAACATCGTATTGCTTTGCGTATATCTGTTTCATAAATATCGGACATTAAAATCGAAAGAAAATCAAAAAAGAAAAATAAATCGCCCACAAACATTTCATTTCTCATTGCCAGAATGAACAGATAAAATAAATTAAAATCATAGAGAAAATATTAAAAGACCGTTAAAACTGCAGTAAAATTCTTTACATATATATATTTCTGTACGTATATATAAAGCATAGTGCTGCATTGACACAGCTTGTCTTTTCTGCTTTGTCGGTCACCAGCCGGACTGAGCATGCTCATTGTGACTAAGGAGGGAATACAGAGATTTACAGAGCGTGCCGTTTTGGGTAACTCTCACCTCCACTAGACATTGTCTTCACAAAATTAAACCTCAAGCTAGAGTGAGACATTTTTAACACTGACAAAGTGTTGCATTGTGGATAGACCGCACATGACTTGCCTCCTTCAAAGGGGTGCGCGAGCCGAACAGAAGCAGCGCTAAGCGGTGGATGCTAAAAGTTTCAGTTGGGATGTGACGCAGCAATCCGTGGAAAAATCCACAGCGATCTGTGAACGAGCCCCACGGCGAATCCTTCATCGATGAAGTACCTCAGAGCACCATTGCCAAAGGAGCAGCGGTCCTTAGTAATCCAAACCTGGTTCAGCGGTGCGACTTTCATCCGGCTGAAAGCTGCAGTAGCCGGAGACGCAAACCTAAACAGTCATGGCCCCTGCGCCCACCTGCTCCGGGGGTAGTAAACTGACCCACCAAAGAGTGGGACCTTTCAGAGGGAAGCGTGTCGATTTTCCTGAAAAAAAGAGGTTTTTGTACTTCTTCGCCGATGTGTATCGTACATAGTGGGCCCGCCAAACGTCAGCACGGCTGTGTTTTGTGCTAAGTACCGCCGCTAACGGCAAAACCTCGAGAGGCAAAACCTCTAGAGTAGTTCCCGCCCTTCACTCCCAAGCACACCCAGGAGTGAGCACGCGGCAAGTGTCCACTTCAGAGTCAGAGTCATAAAATGCAACACAACAAAAAATATATTCATCATATTATAAATTACCCCCCACCCAATGCCCCTAACCCTAACCACACACCAGGTCACAGTTCCCCATTATCCCTTTGTCTTTCCTGTCACATCCTGTCCCCCCAAAATCCATCAAATACACTCCCAGAGGTGAAGGGGAGGAGGGGTCAGGACACCTCTATTATCTCCATACTACCGGAGAAGCTCGACTGTTTCCCAATTTTCCCCAGTTCCTCCCGGGAGCGTGTGTCAGAGATTCCGTCCTCGAACTCCATCTGGCAGCTGCGCCTCTTGAACTGTTTCTCCCCGCCGGCTGGGCCGCTGCTGGCGTTACTGCCGCTTCCGCCAGTGGGAGTGTCCTCGTGCCAGCTGCCACGGGAGTCGGGCCGCTCACCGGAAGGTTTGTCTCGCAGCCGAACGGCCTCGCAGGCGCCAGCCAAACCGCTGCAGCCAAACGCCACGTAGGCCGAGCTGCTCCCAAACCGAACCCCGTTCCCTCCGCTACCACCTCCACTCCCATTCCCCCCGCCCGCCGAGGGCTCGCTCCCGAAGAACCAGGGGCACTCCCCCGTGGGCGTGTCGGGTGTAGTCGCAGGCCCCGGGTCTCGGTGCTTGGTCCAGGCCGCGCTACCTCCGGGCAGGCTGAGCAGCAGGGAGGCCTTCATGTTCTCGTCCAAGCTGGGGCTTTTCAGACCTCCACTCCCTCCCCCTCCCTTGCTGCCCCCACTGCGGCCCAAGTTCAGGCTTAGCGAATGGGCTGGGGAGCTTCCAGCACTGCCATTCGCCTTCCCTTTCCGCCTTTGCCGCACTCTCGAGGGCTCCCCCACCCCTACCGGTGACTCGGCCGCCGAACTGGGGCTGTCCGGGGATGGGGAGAACTGGCAGATGCCGTTGGCCATTTCGGGGCTGCCCAGCTTGCACAGTTTGGGGACGTCCTCTGAGTCGACGGGGGTGAGAGCCAGTGTGGGGGCCACCGGAGGACCGGGGGAGTAGGCCGACTTGATGTCCAGGGAGAAGGACCGCTTGAGCCGGTTGGTGTCCAGAATTCGCTCGGCTGACAGGTGGAGGCCATTGAAGCCCTGCTGGAGAGAGGTGGGGGTTGCCTGTTTAGACTCAGGGCCCCTCGAGAGTTCGGGTAGAGCCCCCAAACCAGTGAGGCCATTCTTCAGTGCCCCTGTCCCGCCGTGAACCTCCTGCTCCTGGGGCTCGGGGTCCTGGTCTGGCTGTTCGAGAGAGCCCTTCCCGGTGCTCGAGGACAGGGCCATGAGCAGCCGTAGGTCCTTCTCAAACTCCAGAAGCTGGCCCAGAAAGTTGAAGTTGGGGGAGATGGAGGGCCGGCGGTCCTTCACAAACCTACAGCGAGGCAGAGGAGAAGGTTCTCAGAACGCCACTCCCAAAATAATCAACCCATTCAGAGCACTAACACAAACAAAGACAAAAAAGTAATTTATTTTTAGTGGAATGTCCATATCACCAAATGAAAAAAGGGCCAGTATCATGGACAGATTAATCAAAACTAAATATTCAATGGAGATTCTCCATAGAAAATTCAAGTCCGGGAATACGCCAACATTACATCTGAGCAAGTGGCCATATGAAGAGAAGAACTTTACCACGAACATAGTTGAAAATAATATGGATCTTTAATTCAAATCTGTTCACTGTGATGATGTCTGCAGGGTGTGCACACGCCTACAATAATCCCGGAAGTAAGTCTTTGGTCTTATGCGCTCAACAATATGATCTTCTAAATAGTCTGTTATAACAAAACATTTTCACACCCGGAAAGTTCACTGTTCCAGACAGACTACTCCGGCTAGTCAGAAAATGTTGTTTTTTTAAGGTGATATCATTGACCAGGCTTTACATCTTTTCACATTTTGAGATGAAAGGAGCCATTTATAAGCCGAGACGTCACCTGTAGGCATCATCCGAAGACAAGCCCATCGTCTTCATGATGTAAGCGATGGCGATAGTCGCCGATCGGGAGATTCCTGCCAGACAGTGGACGATGACTCGGCAGTTGGACACCTTGGCTTTGTCTGACGAGGGCAAGAGAGGCAGGAAGGGGTGTCAGAACCAGCTTTCCTTCAGAGGAATGAAACAGCCACAAACGGTCTGCATCTCTCCCCAAACCCCCCACGCTCAACACGGAAACACATGGAAAATCAGGCACTAAATAAACAAAACTGCTGAACACATGGGCAGTACAATACATTTTAAGTCACACTGCCATTTTGTTTCATCATATAAAGAACTATCAAGTCTAAATGTCAAATGAGTGCAGAATATTGGGAATGGGGAAATCTAATGGTTTAAAACATGGGTTCTCCAAATGTAGTCTCCACGTCATGGTTGCCTCTGGCCTCACCGATGAAGTCGTTGGTCTTGTCGAGCCACGGCAGGAGCTTCTCGCAGTAGTTGTCGTTGACGGGGATCCTCATGAAGTGACTCTCACAGATGAAGTCGGGCTTGGGGCAGGTGTTACTGGCGTTCAGGACATACGTGATCCCGTTCTGGGCCATCAGGTCCTGGTTCAAGAGGAAGAGGAGCAGGTGGGGGAGGGGGCAGGGGGAGATGTTGCCGTCAGATGCATGAATATCCAACATTTAAACCAGCATTTAGTGGCTTCCCCCTCTGGTAGCCTTGGGCTCGAAAGTGCTATTTGACAAACAGCTAGCCCATCACATTGACGAGGGCTATGGTGACAAAACAACCCAAACAATCAACTGAATAGATGACATTTCTCCTGTTTCCTGATCTCATCACACACACCAAACCCCTGTGACTGCAGGTATACCCATGCTTCTGTACATATATTCAACATTTGCTGGCTCTGGAACCGTACCAAACATAATCTTCATCTGAGAACAAAAATGTCCACCTCCTGACTTAATTTAAGGAGGGGGCAGCTCGCCAGCCATCTGTGTGGCCCTTAGACAGTTAATCAGTTTTTTTAAATGTTATGACTGTGCTGGGGGAGATTGGGATAAAATGGGAATGTGGAAACACCAGCGTTAAGTATTGACAGATAGCAGAAAACCGGCGCAGTAGAATCAGGGTAACTGGTCCAGACAGTCAGCGAAACGGGTCACCTCAGAAAACCACAGCTTTCAACAAAGCCTGTTGCTTATGAAAAACCCCAACCAGCTAAATCAACTGTATTCATTTTGTCTCAGTTTTTTCCTGTTGGAATGAAAACTAATTACTCCTCAGTGAAGCTCAGACATATGTAATGCACTGCAGGAAATACAGCCTACACCATTCCAGAGAGCTGGGGTCAGCCTAAAGCCCACACACGTGCACTTACACACACAAACACACACATGCACAGACATGCATGCGCACACTTACACACTCTCCCTCTGTCTCTCTCTCTCTCTCTCTCTCTCTCTCTTCCTCTCTCTGTCACTCTGTCTCTCTTTCTATCTCTCTCAGGACCCAAATAAAATTATTTCCAGAGAACAGGCAGCCTCAACATGGGTAAAAGCGTGGACTTATGAACCTTAAACCAGCTGCTTCTATAGGTTGTTGGGCTGATAGCCCTGGTGAGGCACAGGGGCTGTATCATCAGGAAATAACCAGCTGCATAAATGAAATGAGCGAAACTCGGAAGGGAAAACTGCCGAAAGCTAGGAGGCCACTCTGAGGGCACATACTGATGATTTAACCACAAAAAGAAAATGTAATCTTTTTTTGAAAATGGCCCGTGACTGTAAAGACCCAGCGAGGCTGCACTCCTGCTCACCTTGTTGAGCACGTCTTTCTGGGAGCCGAGGTACAGGTGAGGGAGGATGCGGGTGGGGCCCACGTTAGCCACCGGGAGGCAGGGCTGCGACAGGCTCACGGGCAGGATGGCGGCCGGTTTACCCTCGCACAGTCCGGGGAAACAGGACGAGAATGCTGCAAAGCCCCCTGAGAAGACACACACAAAGCAGCATGATGAGACGTGATCGACGAAAACTCCCACGAGCAAAAAAATAAAAAAATTTTAAAAAGCAGTATGTTATATTTCATATTTGAGATTAAATTGTTAAGTCACTGAACTTTTATCCCTTATATTTTCTCATATGTGAACCTGCCTTATGGCTTGCGTTAATGGACAATAAAGTTTTTGCATTTGAATTTGAATAAAACAAAACCCTTGGAGGTGTTCCTGGCCTCAAGGAAAATAAAGAAACAAGGGGAAAAAAACTGGCACCTGGCTAAACAAACATTTCAAGAATGACCGATGGATAAATGGATTTATTCTTTCCAAGTTCCTCTTCTGTGTGAAGACACACACAAACTCTGCTAGTATTTGTGACAATTTAAAATGTCACAATGTCCCCTATGGCAGTTGTTCAGAGGAGAGGGTGGGGGGAGTGAATTGTCAGTTAAAAGATAACTAACAGGTTGGGCAATTCATTCTGTGTCACAGTGACGGTTAGTCATTCATTATATGCTGAATGAGTCACAGGCCCAATTTCGCATACGTGGGGAGTTCTGCAGGCGCGCCATTGATTGATAGCGGGACAACACACAATGAGCTTAACCGCCAACCGACCGCCGTTCAGCACAACCGAAGACAGACAGGGGTTTTACAGGGGGATTTCCGAAAGGGGATCCACCATTGTGGCACTTAGACAACACCCCAAAAGCCATTCAACACCTTTCAGAACTTTGCTATTTTTTTCTGACTTCATATTATACCAATGTTGTTGTTTAGGGCTCAGCCTGACACCAGCCTTCAGTACACATATGCTGCCCAGCGGTGCGATACACAGATATGGAAAATATAAATATATGCAGTATAATGTCCTGGACACTGCCCCAGAAAATCAAAATAATGCGCAATTCAATGCAAAAACAAAAAAATAAATTAACTTTGGGCTTTTTTGTAATAAAAAATGTGCACCCGCAAGCAGCCTGGGCTATAAATAGTTATTTGTTTGAAACCCCCCGCCTTAAAAAAAAAACCCAAAAAAGACAGTTGGATCTACCCTCAAGGCTCATCCCCCCTCCCCACACCCCCACAGCCACTAATGACTGATAGGCAGAGGGAAGCAGGGCAAGAGAAGGGGTGGCAGTGGGCCAGAGGAAGCCCCGCCCCCTCTCTCACAGCCAGCCGGATCTGGTTTGCGGCATCTGCTGCTCGAGGCTGCATGAGCTCATCTCCTCTGCCTGACGATGATGACATCAGCACTGGGGAATGGAGGGAGGGAGGAAGGGAGGGAGGGAGCGGGAAGTGGGGTCAGGGGTTGTGTGGGGCGTCCCAGCCACAGTGGTCTCCAAATAAACCCCCTCCAGGTGCGGCCTCTCGACTACTTTTGTGCAGATGCGGCGTTTTAACCAACCCCAAACTTTCTTGAGCTGGCTTCACAGACACAGAGCCTGGTCCTACACCACATTCAGTTATTTTGAATTTGAGCTCAGTAAATTTATTCCAGGACTAAGCTTAAGATGCAACAACAAAAGCAGCCCATATTATGTACATTTTTGTGGCGCAAAGCCCGCACTTTATCCAGAACTGACTGGCAACGCAAACTCCTTACTTTCTCTGCCCTTTTTGATCCTCCAGGCATTGAACCAGACTAAACCCATCTCTACTCAACCCACAACCTGCCAGTGCATGATGGAATCTCTGCCCAGTTCTATGTGCTCCTTGCTGGGATGCAGTCATCACCAAGAGCCCAGGCTTCGGCCTGGTTATAGAAATAAGCCACTGCAGGCGACAATGAACAAGACAAGTATGGACACATTTGGGGCTGATGTACAGTACCCGGTGTCAGGGGTAATGTGTCAAAGTGTTGCTGGCTGGGATGAAAGGAAATCTTGAGCATGCTTGAACTTCTCCTTATTCAGGTGTAAAAGGAGAAGCAGTTTAACGTACAGCAGGTGTGCGCACAGAGAGATAGAGCATGATGTCATCCTCGTGAGGCCGGTTAGTTCAGAATGTACTGATCAGAGAACTGCCAGTGATTCAAACGAACACTGAAAGCCCAAGGGAGCCTGAGAGAGTTTGTTTGCATAGCAACTATACCACACACACACACACACACACACACACCACACACAAACGTACACACAGACGGATAGACAAGACACACAAACACACATGCAGACACACACACTTATGCAGAAAGACAAATACATACATAGGCACACACATTTACGCATATGAATACAACCATTATTCACACACAAACACACTTTTCTGACAAAAACACATAATCACACACGTTCTGTCACGCTCTCCCTCAATATGCAAAAGCACTTCATCGTTAAACTGGTCTGACACGGATACCTAAAACAGGGTTAGCATCATATACGGTGGATTTTAGCCCAGAGTGCTGAGAAATTGATAGGCAAGTTTCACCAACCTCGGTTCCCGGCTAGGGTTAAACATGCAGGTGCTTATTGACAGAATAGTATATAAAGTTAACAAGAGCAGACTGGGCTGTAAAAATGATTTTTCTCTCCCCCCCTTCTTCTCACTCTCCTTTTCATTCACTGTCTCCTCTGAAGTTCTGAGTGACTGGCCCTTTAAGAGCCGAGAGAAGAGGCTGTCTGTTTCCTGATATTAATGGCAGGAGTGAAGCGGGATGACATCACCTCTCCGCATGTGGGCCTGTCAGTCCTGGGACAAGAGGCTCACAGCAGCTGTGCACCATACCTACTACTATGAGGTCACAGTGACCCTGTGGGTCAAAGGTCAACTGTTATATATCACAGGCCTCCTCCTATATCACATAGCCGCCCCCCCGCCTGCTAGCACACCTCGCAGACACACATGCATTCTAGTTCATGCACGCGCACACACACACACACACACATATCCCCCAGTGCCAGGCTCCCCTCACACATGAGACCCCACAGTGTTGTGATATCACGGAGTTACAGGTGTGAGGACAGGTTGGCATGGCAAAAGTGGTCTGACACCCCCCTCCACCCCCCTACCTGATGCTGTGTTGGCAGAATTTTGTGGCCCAGTTCTCCCAAGCCTGGACTTCAACACCCACCTATCAGCACTCAACAATGCCAATGTCACATGGCACTACGTCAGCAGCAGGGCATGCTGGGGAAAAAACACTTTGCGGGCAGTGATTGGGCTTGTCGTTCTCATGTGGTAGAACAAGCAAATGCCCTCTCCACTCGCCCTATGACCCCAACCTGCACCACCTCTCTGAGTTCATCTTGAGAACTGAAAATTAACCACTACAACAGAACAAGTGGCACATAGAGTAACTTGACACAAAGTAAAAACGTAATTATCAGTTGCATAAGTTCGTCAGCTATGCGTCAATATTGCGATGCAAGCACTGATCCTGTGAACCCAGACAAGCTGCCACACCAGACCAGCTAATCCAAGTGTGACAAGTTCACATACTTGTGGCATGGTTTACATAACAGAGGTGGATTTGGGACTTGCAGCAGTTCATATCGCAACAGAAACAGGTTTTATGAGTCATTATACTATTGCTCATAGCATGCAGGTTTACGGTGACAATTCTTAATGCGCAATAATTCCCACACAGTTGATTTCATATGACTGCGAATACCCTCTCACAACTGCTACAAAATGAGTCACTTTAATTTTAGGGTATTCATGGCCAAACTGAGTGAACCACATTGGAAAAACAGCCTCTTAAAATTTTGTCAAGGATCAAATTCTTACAGACTGTATTTTCGTAAAGGTAATGCAAGTTGCCGGATTAAGCCATCCCATTGCTTTAATGTTGCAGGGACATTGCAGGAACGTTATGGGCCCATTTGGGGAACCTCGGCCAGGACCAGACAAAAGGGGCTCAGTGCTTTCCGTCATGTCGTTCAGTCACACATCACATGACCTCTCTACTCACAGTAACCGTGGAAACACAAGGGACAGGGGGCCTGTCATATGTCTGAAACCAATAATGCGGTCATTCTGAAAAAATGAACCATGTGCAGTGAATAAGAGAGAGAGAGAGACAGAGAGAGAGAGAGAGAGACTCTTCATCTGTAACAACAAATTTGTGTTGTGATAGTTCTATAATTATTGTTAACAGTGTTCTTATTGTTGATAACCATCTTGGTCATTGTTTATATTTTCTTTTTCTACTATTCTGATCAAATAAGATGCTCCGGTAGTATGTATTCAGAACACATCATGCTGCTTAAAGCATACATAAATTCAATGCGATGGAGAGAGAGCAAGTGAGAGAGAGGGAGATTGAGATATAGTGAGAGAGTAGAGAGAGAGAGAGAGAGAGAGAGAGAGAGAGAGAGAGAGTTACAAATAGAAGAACTGAAAGAGATCAGGAAAGCACCAAGGATCTACACTAAGCCACAAAAGTAAACACACTTTGCACACACACACACACACACACACACACACACAGCACGCGCATTTCCTACATCAGCAGATGCAGTCAATGCCCAGCGTTCAACCCAAGCACGAACTGTGCCCCCCGAACGCCATGCCACACAGTAATTACACACTGCAAACCACAGCCGATCATGTCACTGTGGAAGGAGTGAGTAAACGACAAACCCAGAATGACTGGGTCACTTACTCACTGTACTGCATCATCACGAGCCAAACCTTTGCTTCACTGTTAGGTTCGAATAGCACAGGAAGACAGACACCCAGACAGATGATTAAAAGCGCGCGCAATAATATAAATGGGAATACAATTGGAAGTAGTCGCATAAATACCGAAATATGTATAGAAGTTCTTACATAAATGTAAGTAAAAATATATGGCACTCCTTACAAAACACATTTGGAAATATAAATGTAAATACCCCCATCAATATATATGAAAGTATGCATATTATTATACCTGGAAATATGCAAAAAAGCTCACTTAAATATATGGAAACACATATAGAAGTGCGCACATAAATATATATGGAAATATGGAAGTGCTCACATAAAAATATACTGAAAGTGCTCACATAAATATATACTGAAATATATAATGAAGCGCGCACATAAATATATATGGAAATATATATGGAACCGCTCACATAAATACGTATGGAAATATATATAGAGCTGCTCATAAATATGCATGCTAAACGGAATAAGCGGGGTCATAACAGTCTTTAATCAGCTCAGTACGATGAGGGGGGGTGGTGGCGACAGAAATAAGGATTTGAGAAAGCAGGGGGGGGTGTAAGGATTACAGTAGTGCCCCCTCATCTCTGTAAAGCCGCAGAATAAAGAAGACTTCACTTCTCCTGTAAGCTCTACTCTTATGTAACCCCACACCCAGGCTCAGTCATGAATGAATGAAAGGCTGACAGCACACGCATCTCTCGGCCCCATTAATGCATTAGATCAGTCAGCCCTGCTTTCAGAGAAAACCAATACATGTCCCTGTTAACACAGCCCCTCCCTCACAGCTTGGGGCACGGGACCTTTACAAAACCCACTGAGCCCCCCCTCCCCCAACCAACCTCCAAACCCTTGTGTTTCTGAGTCTCTCAAACAGGCCATCTGCCATCTGTAGCCACATCAAATACATGCGCCGTCTTGCTATTGAGTTTTTGTTTTTATTTAGTTTCTCTTTTTTTTTGGGTTAATATTTCTTCACAGTTTGGCGTGCCATTGTCGAATTTTGAGAAGCAAATGAAGTAGGACTAATATAGGTGTCAAATAGTGAACGACAGAGAGAAAGCCAAAGGGCTGCTGGTGAACACATTGCATATTTAACACATGATGCCACAAACATGACTTATACTTTTCACAACTAAATGGAACACTGAACCATGTTTTTTTTTGTTACGCAGAAGGAGGGCCCGAATCTAATAATTTCACCCTCAGACCTGCCCCAGGGGGAACAGAAACATGGGTCAGATGTTGTAACTGCCCCCCAAGCTGCCCCCTGAGACACATGAGCTGTTGGTGCTCCCGCCAACTCCACCATCTGCCCTCCAACAGCCCCTGGGCCTATCCCAGCATGCAGTGGGAAAGCATGACATCATTGCAGGCATGCACAGACACATGCTTAAAACAGAAAGGGGAAAAGAAAGCACTCAACCCCTCCCCCAAAACAGCACAAAAAAACTGATACGGGTGTGAATGTTTTAATCTACACCCATCCTGCTGTTCTGTTCACACAGACCTTCTCTTGGCAGTAACACTAGAGTAATGTAGGCCAATGGCGGGTTTGCATTGTTCAAAAGAACGTGGCTTCAGCTAGAAAGGCAAAGGTTTGTAAGTCAGTCAAAATTCAGCTGCACATTCTCTTACGAAAGGACCGAAAATAAGGCAAGATACTACAGTGCAGTTGATAGACATTGCCAGGGAAAAACTATTTTAAAAGGATTTCAGTTCCTACACGGTTCACTCCATATACAAGTAAATGTCAAAGATTACCACTCCATATAGATGAAACTCAAATTATATTGCAGGCTGTCAGTTTTATTTGAAGGTATTTAATTCCAGACAGAGAGCAAGTACTGCAGCCCTGTAAAACTGTGGCAGTGCACAAATATACTTATGCACCTCACCGTTTGCCCTAGAAACATATTGCTGTTGAGATGTCAGAACAGAAGTGCTTTAAAACGGTCTCCATAGCTGATGTGAGATCAGTACCGGGTTGTGCGTCAGTGCACCTGCAGTCAGTAATTCTGCATCACACTTCACACTACTTTCACACATCTGAACACAAACCCAGACAATTACTGTTACACTGGAGCTAAATTTGCACTGTGAGCCCTACCTTTGCTCTGACTGTCTGGAAACCACAAATGAATGAGACTGAATGTAGCCCAAAGTGGCTCGAACAGAAACTGAATCAGATACAGACTGTATCCAGACAACAAAGCCCATGCAGTCTCTGCTCCAACAGCCACACTTGCAACCCAGGGAGATTCAGCACCAACACGAGGTGGATCAGAACTGACCCCCTGGGAGAAAGAACAGACCTGGAATAATTTCAGGAGTGGGGGGGTGCAGGAAGAAATGAAAGGGGTGCACATGCAAGAGTCAAAATACAGTGTGAGGAATAAGGAGAGAGACAAAGATAAAGGACAAAAAGTAAGGAAGAATGCAGGAGAAAGAATCTCTGCAGAAGAGCTAACCAGGAGATGGACTTTTAATCTACAGCTGAACCGCCAAGGACAACCAACCCCCCCCAACAATATCCCCAAAACATTTACACCCGCCATGGGCAAAGAGAGGACTGTTCAGTTTCTCCATTACAAAACATTACTCTAACCAAAGGTACTCACACTTCACTCAAAAAACCTGTTCCCCAACCACCCCCCCAGCAGCCTGTACCCCAGGAACATAGATACCCCCCTCCCACCCAAGGGCACATATACACCCACCTCGGAGGTCACGTCGCTCCTTCATCCTACGAACCCTCATCTTCAGGGTCATCGCCGACCACAACCGCCTCTCGGAGGGTACGAGCACGACGTCCGTAGGCATCCAGGCGGACCCCATAAACCCCGAACGCACGCCCACACGCGCCCCCACTGAGCTCTCTGTGTCCGGAGTCTGTGTCTGGCTCGCTCTCCGAATTCACACCCCGCCAAACATAAAAAACGCGCGGAGAATAACAAGAGATCCTTTTTAACAAACCCCGTCAGAGGGCGACGGAGAGTCCTGACCCGGCAGGGTCTCGAGCGGAGCTGGGAATGTGGGTGGGTGAGCCCGGTGCAGAACCCGGCCGGAGCAGAGGCTGAGGGGAAAAGGTTCAGCTGCTCCAGTGACCTGTCCTCCTCCTCCCTCCTTTCTGACTCCTTCTCTCACTCCTCCGCCTGCTCCTATCGCTGCAGTTTAGAAAAAGAGAGAGAGAGAGAGATACTCCTTTCTCCAGCTCTCTCTGTGTGAGTCTGTCTGTGTCTGAAAGTGCAGCTCCCTATTGTTTCTCTCTCTCCCTCCCTCCCTCTCGCTCTCTCTCCCTCCCTCCCTCGCGCGCTCTCTCTCTCTCTCCCTCCCTCACACTCTCGTTGTATCACTCACTGGCTCCTTTACTAGCTTACTTCCTCCCTTTCTCTCTCTTTCTCTCCCTCCCTCCTTCTCTTTCACACTCTTATGCACTAGCTCCTTCTCTATCCCTCGCTCTCCCTCTTTCTCTCTCTCTCTCTCTCCAGTCTCGTTGTGCCTGAGTGTATGAGCTCACTTGCCGTGAGTACAGCCTCCCCCACCCATAACCCCCCCCCTCTCTCGGAGACCTGCTCTGGCTGTGCTCTTGCTCATGTGTAAGGCATGTAACCGCATTCCTGAGTCACCACGCAAACATGCGGCCACCTTTCACGGCCTTCCTGCCGGCTAACGCTCTCAGGAAAAAGGCTTCCCCTCCGGACAGCCACTGCGGCGAAACGCTTTGTTAGTTTGCTGCTATTGTAGCTATCGTTATGCCGACTTTCTCCGGCATTTTAAGTAGCACTTTAAATCTCTCTCACGAACGATAGAAACTCCGTGAAGAGCACGCTGCAATTTAAGGCGCAATTTATGCTCTGTAAAGCTGCTTTCACACCGGACGCGAAACGAATTTTTCGGACAACAGATTACATTCAAAGTCAATGCAACGACGCGAATACACGCGTTTTTTCTTTGCATTGACTTTGAATGTAATCTGTCGTGTGAAAAATTCGTTTCGCATCCGGTGTGAAAGCGGCTTAACTTGTCTCCCAAATGCCAGACCGTGGTTGCAGAACCGCAGGACACAATTAACATACCGTCAACTTACGCCATGCTGGGCAGTTCATAAGTATTGGGACACTGCATAGACAGGCTGGAGTTCCTATAATAAACAAAATTAAAGCTCCCACTTTGACCTTGTTTTCACAATCTTCAGATCAAATATTTTAGCAGACAAAGCCAAAAAATGCAAAAAAAAAAAACTGTATCGCGGCCCAAATACTGTTTTGTGTCTACTGTAAGACGGCAGCTCAAATACATGCGGCCCTGCAATAGACAGATGCAGAGGTCTCCGCACAAAGGAAATATGCCCCTCCAGGTTTACTGTATCCTGCACACAGGGGCCCCAGACTCACAGACTGCAGCCCTGGCCTGAAGCCCACCTCGCATTGTTCTGGAAGATCTCACGTCCCATTCATACTTTCGGAGAGGGCGTGTGCCGTGCCCGTCGGGGGTGTAAATGAGACCCCCCCCCCCACACCACCTCCACATCCACCGCCTGAAACAATGGGGCAACAGGAGCCTCCCAATTCACTCACACACCTCACACCTCAACACAAGCGATTTTAGCCCAACAGACCACACCTCCCACAGAATTCAAAATCGGGAATTCACAGAGGAAACACATCTGCACTGAACACTCACTACAGCAGTGCACGGCTTGGGTGCTTACATTTCTGCATATATTGCAATTATGTTAATTAAATCTACTAGCGGCACTCGGAGTCTGTGCTCAAGATTGAACGCAGTGTCCAAATTTTGTTTCCTGAAATGCTACTCCACAGTCCATAAGTACTTTGACAGCAATATTGCCCCAAAAGGGCTACATTGCATCTATGCTTCATGTGATTTAAATACTCATGATGTAAATATTCATGTTCATCAGTTTCAAATCCAACATGGCGGAGTACAGGCCAAAGAGCATAAACTGCATCACAACCCGAGTACTAACAGACGACACTACATGAACGACTCATTTCCAACAGCTGTTTACTGAGCGCTGTGGGCAGTAAGATTATATTACCATCAATCTTTTTCATTAGATTTTATGTTCCGTTCTCTCTGATTGATAGCGGAGGTAGAGAGGCAAACCAGTTCCATTTAAATTTTCCCAGCTGTTGATGAGGTAGAGGATGAATTCTGTGAGACCTCAATCAAGTCCCTGCAGTTTCTCGCTCAGGTAACCACACAGGGAGGTTCATGCGATTACAGGCGAACTGGGTGCTCTGTATCTAAATTTTGGGGGTACATTTATAAGTGCTCCAAGATTAGGGTTTAAATTGCTGTGAGTCTTGATCCCCCTTCCCCCCAAAACCATTAAAGCTGTACTCTGGAGAAATGGGGTTTGTTAATACTATAGTCAAACAAATATATATAGAAATTATGTCCTTGCTTCAGCAGGGTTTGTGGCATCTCATAACTGTTCAAATTTCATTATATTTTTAGCCGTATATATAAATTGTCCACAGTCAGCCCTGCTCCAGCAGATATTCAATTCTCTTTCACTTAATAACACAATCAGTATTAGACACTGTAATATTATAAGATGACAGTTAGCATTAGACATTAGCACTAGCATCAATCTAATTAAAACAGACTTTGGTTGCTTGTGGTTTTCTACTGAAACAGCAGACCATAAAACCATAAAAATATTTTTTTGACCTAAGAGGCCCCACAAATAGACTCCAGTGAGGGTTATGGTATAATTCGAACCTTGTCCTGGATGATAAGGTCTTGAGGCAGTGCTGATGTTTTACGGTGAGGTAAACACACCATAAAGAGCAGTATTGTCTGTGGGGGGGGGGCATAACAAGCGCACTGAAACAGACTGCTGACGGCTCAGTAGGGGCCAAGCGAATTGATTTTTGCAGTCAGGGCGAGACATCGCGGCACCAGCGTCAGTCATGCAGGCCGCGATCGCCCAGCTTACCGGAGATCCTCCGGCCGTTTATGGAGGGAACCTCAGACCTTAAGTGGTTGGATGATGTCATGTCGATGAGTGCACGTGTCAGAGTACCGTAACATTATCTACCTAAAAACATCAACAAAACCCAAAAACCCCTTTCTCCCAATGACCTCACCACCTCGCCTCACTAAGAGATTTTACTGACTGCTATCTCTAAAAATATGATGTCTGGGGTGGACACAAGCAATAAAAACAAGTGCAAATGGGAAAATGGGGAGAGGGAAATTTCGGAACAGCGCCTCTGCATGGTCGTTCAGCATTAATGCACCTCACGACGGCTGAGAATGATCTCAGATCAATAACCTTTCAAGGCTGTTGTTCCTGGGGTCGTCAGGAACCAGAGATCCGACCCAAACCTCTCAGGCCGAGCGGGGTGGAGGAAGGGGGGGCAGAATATTGCGCTGAATTGGGAACATGATTGGGACCCCCCCTCCACACAGTTTGCCCATGGCGGTATTTTGGGCAGGTCGTAAATAGTCTAACATCTCAATCCCCAGCCAGTTTCTATTCTTGCTCGGCCGCTTGTGTACAAACAAAGCAACAATCGGCAGACAGCTGTACAGCAACCGTACAGCATTCTGACTGGAACAGTAAAACTGGGACTGGATCGAGGTGGGGGGAAAGGGGTTTAAGGTCTGATCCACACAGGGAAAAGGTGTGAATTAATGCCAGCACTGACTTCTGACATGTGAGCGCTTTTTAACACCTCCAAAAATAGCCGCCAAAATTAGCTCTGCTGATACCAGGAGGTCAAGGGGCGCAAAATGTCCAGCAACAAGGGCAAGAGCCATAAAACGGATGAAAGAAAGATAAGGGGGGCAAACACACCTCTCTGGACGGCTGGAGATGAATTTCAGCCACCACAGGGAGGCAGGGGCCCACAGTCACACTGGACTACACTGACAGGGGTAGGAGGTCAGGGGTCAGAGGTTAAATGTCACGCGAAACAGGGGGAAGGACGTGATTATAGCCCAGTCCTGACCCGAGAGGGACACTCGTCAGAAAAATAACAGGATCCCAAAACACACAGCAGAGCTTTCAGAGGAGGGGAGATCCTTCATCATCATCACTCAGGAAATAAAGACAAACTGGGACTGACTATCGTAACCTTGGCAACAACCTTGGAGCCCTCATGTCCACTGAAGATCACGAAAAGAAAAGGAATTCTCCCGAGCCGAGAAACATAGAGCTCCATATTCCAAAATCATTTTTTTGCCCTGATCTCCTTGAAATGTAACGGCTAGCACTGTGCAGAATAGAACAGGATAGATGTGCAGTGGAAGAACAAGCCCTTTATACTCATTAAGTTTCAGCAGAAAGCAGACGAGAGAGAGCAGAGTGATTTTAGATGAGACAGCGAGACAGGAGCGAGAGAGCGTTTCAACGAGGTCTCGCTTTTCTTTGTTCTCCTCTGTCTGGAAACACTGGCACACGCGCCTGTTCCCTGTGCCATGCGCGCGTGCGCACACACACACACACACACACACACGCATGCGCAGATCACGTCATCTCGGACACTCGCCACCTGCTGGTCTGTCTAGCACCCCGCGACACAGACACAAGTACACAAACACACACACACACACACACACTACAGCATGGCTGGAGCAGAATTTAACAGTTTCTCAGTACTAGCGGCAGTATCAGCGGGGCAGATGGGTCAGGCGTGTGCATGGCTTTCATTAATTCTCCCTCACCACAGGAAAACCCCAGCTTTCAACCATGAGGTTGCTGGGCCTAGTCCCCCAGAAGGCACAGCAACATCGAGCGCACAATTTATTCTTAAGTGTTTTGGTAAATAACAGCGATGTTGGCAACTTCCTTTCAAGCAAGGTATTGATTTAAGCACAGACACAACATCGGCAAAAACAATAATAGTCAATGATAGCAAGATAAATTCAATAACGTGATGGATGTGAAACTGAGGATTAAAGGACTTTAAGATGGTCATTGGGAGTTAGGCCAGAGCTACCCTTTAGGCAGGGTCACCTGACACCCCAAAATCTGCTGAGAGAAGGAAATGAAATTCTGACCCCAAAATCAGGGTTTGGGGTCAGGTGTGGGGGCGTGTGCGTATACGGTATGTGAGGAGGAATGCATTCAATCACTGTGTTGATACCGCTTGTTGTCAAGGCATCCGTAACATGTAATGGATACGTAAGAGCATAAGCAATGCATACTGGATCCACAGCTGCCATACCAGGGATGTGACGCAGTCGCGCCGATTAGACTATCAGTTTTACCAACCGAGAGAGGGGGAAAAGAAGGCAGAGACAAAGAGAAAGAAAGGGAGATAGAGACACAGGAGAGAAAGAGAGATGAGATTTGAGAGATGGAGGGATAGAGACACAGGATAGAAAGAGATGAGATTTGAGAGATGGAGGGATAGAGACAGGATAGAAAGAGAGATGAGATTTGAGAGATGGAGGGATAGAGACACAGGAGAGAAAGAGAGATGAGATTTGAGAGATGGGGGGATAGAGACTGGATAGAAAGAGAGATGAGATTTGAGAGATGGATGCATAGAAAGAGAGAGAAGGATTAATCTCTAAGCTCTACCACACTCTCGGGAGAGGAGAACACAGAATTTGACGCCAGGGCTTAGGGTGAAACACCCCTCTGCACAGAACAGAGAGCGTGTCTGTCCCCATCACTGCCAACCTGATGGATGAGTCCATCGAAAGTCACGACACACATACACATACAGACACACACATACACACCCACGCGATGTGTCTGCGCTCACAAACCGCGCTGCCTCTATCCGGTGTTAACAGCATGTTTAAAAAGCCTGCCTTCTTCAGAGAGGACTCCGCTAAGCACAGAGTGATCCAGAACATACACTCACACACATGCATGCACGCGAGAGAAAGAGCCGTCTGGTTGCCCTTAGCAACAGGCAGGTGCAAGCCCACAGAGAGAGCTGTGATACAGGGAGACCCCCAGTAGTGTGTTCGGAGAAGACCCTGCTTTTCAAATCTTTGTTCTTACTGAACAAACGATAACCCACAAAAGAGATACAAATTGGGTGAGAATGTGGCGGGTGAACCATTTCACACATTTACATTTTCATCCCCAAATCTGATTATAGTACATGGTAAAACTCCAGCAACTGCGAAATAAAAATGACAGATGGATTTAAAAAAAGTCTTCTTAAGCTTAACTCCTCTTCTACCATGACAGATAAGTTATGTGTTTGACTCTAATGCAGGGATAGACACCGGATGACGAGAGAGGGGGTAACGGATTAATTATTACGTAAACCCCTGAACTAAGTGCTCTGGTAAATTAGCTGCCTCTCACACTAATTGAGTCATCACAGACCAACAGACAGGGCGACAAAAGAGCAATAAAGCCCAGGGAATATCCAGCCTAATCCGGCCCAAATACATATAAAGCAGTTTAATGCATCTGTGACACCGAGCTTCATATAAGGCTATTTTAATGAGCCGCCAGCACTGGTCATCCTCTCCTCCCCATCAGACGCTTACCGCCAGTCTTAGAGAGAACGGTCACTCAATTTATTATGTTCTCTTATGTTCTAGATGAGCTGAATGTCCTGTGTCTTTCATTACAGATTCTTGTTTTTATGTTCTAGATGGACTACGTGGCAAGTTCTCTCTGTTATGGATTCTTCTGTTCTAGAAGGGCTGAATGTCCTGTTTCTTTCATCGTGAATTCTTAAGTGCTAGTGGTCTAGAAGAGCTACAAGGCTGGTTCTGCTCATTATATATTCTTATGTTCTAGATGAGCTGAAGGTCATATTTCTTTCTTTATGGATTCTTATATTCTTGTATTCTGCATGGGCTACACAGCAGGTTCTTTTTGTTTCAAATTCTTATGTTCATGTGCTCTAGACGGCCTCACCACCAGTTCCCCTGTATTCTGGGGTGTATTCTCATGGTCTTTTGTCATCATTAGTGTAGCACAGAAATCACGTCATTATGGAATCATTTCCTTGTGCCACGTGTCACAGAATGACAAATAAAAAATAAAAAAAAAAACACAAGGACAGCTTCCATAGAAACTACATGTGAAAACAAGGAGACTGTTGTGTGTTTCGAGATGAGGGAAAGCCCCATCAGTAAACTGTTGCTTGGAAGCGCGGACGAAGCCGACCCATCTCAGATATGACTTCACGCCCCTGGGAGGTAGACGGGGGGAGGAGGAGGAGGAGGAAGGTGAAGCTGAATTGCATTTTGCCCGCCTCACAGATCTGTCATCCAACCGGGTGAAATATGGAGGTACCTCCATACAAACGGTAACAGGAGAACCACCAACACAGCAGAGATATGGCCAGATCGCCTTGGAAACAAACTGGGGTATCGCACTACATGAGCCCAGTCACTTTTATTAGCCACTTTCTTTTTTTGGAGCGGGGAGTGTTGAGGGGGAGGGCACGGGGTATCGCCCCACAACACTGAAGCACTCATTCGGAAGGGTGAGAGTGGGCTTGTACAGCTATAGTTGTGAGAACCACCTCTTGAAAAACCACACATGTTGTCAGGGCATTTGGGGTTGTGAGGACATTTCAAGTGGTCCTGAGAGAGGATTACGGATGATAACTGCTAAATGATTAAAGTTAGGGTTATGATTACAATCTGGGTATGGTTAAGGTTAATTAGGCATTATTTATGTACAGTTAGGTTTCAGGAGAGGCTGCGCAGGATGAATGCAAGTCAATAAAGTGTCCTGACCTATATGGATATATGAACGTGTGTGTGTGCGTGCGTGTGTGTGTGTGTTATTCTTGTACTTGCTACAAAATGAGAACCAAAAACATTTCTTTCAGAGTGGGGACATTTTTGGGAAGTGAGGACATTTTCATGTGTCCTCAAAACTACAAAGGCAAATAGTGACTAATTAGTTAAGGTTAGGGGCAAGGTTAGAATTAGGGATAGGTTAGGGTTAGAGTAAGGGTTTGGGTTAGGCATGTGTTGCTTATTGTTAATATTAGGGAAAGGCTGTAGAGACACTCAAAGAATGAATGGAAGTAATGTAATGCCCTCACAAGGATAGAAGTACAAGGACGTGTGTGTGTGTGTGTGTGTGTGTGTGTGCGTGGAGGGAATGAGGTAAGAAACTTGGGCTTCCAGGTCTTTTCCCATCTGCAATGAGGCACTGATTTGTGTTAATGGTCGGCACTTCATATCATCTAGCTGTCTTGGCACTGTATAGCAGGGGAAGCCTACCTTGGCATTAAACACAACAGTGTCTGCAGGTTAACTATCAACAGCCAATGACGGCCTTGAAGAATAGGTGTGTGGATTTCTCCTCAGCCAATCAGAGACTCAACTGACACACTGAAGCACTGAAACCCGCTAATGCCTAGCTATCGGTTGGGGGGGATACTGGAGAGGAGAGCCGTTAATGACAGGTTTGGGACAACCAGGCTTGGCAACAACGTCACTGCTAAACCAGGAAGATGATGTCGATAACTGCAAAGGAACGCTAGCACTCATAGGAGCAGCGCTGGCAACGTTGCCACAACATTGCATAAACACTGTGCAAAACATTGTGAGCTGTCTTCTGGGAAGGCCAGGACAGATGTACTGATGAAACCTGAATTTCATCAGCGCATATAATAACAAATCAGAAACCGTATAAACAACACAGCAAGGTAGCCTAATGTAGCCTAATGATAACGTTGATAGTCCTGCTAATAAGATGACTGTTCATGTTCCACCAACAAGGGACTGAGCATGAACCAGACTGTCAAGCTGCAGGTCATTGTCAATGAGAATACAAATTGAAGTGTTTTAACACAGCCGCACACACACACACAAACACACACGCATATGCATGCACACACACGCGCACAAACACACATATACACACATATACATGCAAGCATATTCGCGCGCACACACCCACACACACATACACACACACACACACACACACACACACAATCAAATGAGGAAATAAATCAAAGGCAATGCAGTTGGTAGGCTAACCAACCTAAAAGTGTGGGCGAGTAACCAAGACATTCCAATGAAAAAATTTTACTTATCGCCAACTTCCTGAAACATATGTAATTTCAAGCTGACATTAGTCATTTCCATTAACCAGCAGTGTAAAATAAACCGTCAAAAGAGTTCTGGAAAACAGGGAAGGAAAGGAGAAACCACCGTAATTTTCCCAATCTGCCATTCCCAAACCAAGATACTCGTCCGGACAGGGAAGTCCCTCCAATTCCAAGCAAATGCACGAGGAACGAAAACCCAAAACTCCGGGAGCAGAGATGGGAATCTCGGAAATGAGGCACTGCGATTGCTCATCATGAGGTCAGACATTCCCACATCAGTAACATATGATAACGCATCACTCTGTTGCATTGGATTACTTCAGCCAACGGTGACTGGCATGCGTGACTGCAACTGACGGGTCACTAAAGCTCCGCCCACTATGGGGAATCGGGTGACTTCATAAGACCAAACAAGGGTGGAGCTCAAAAACAGTATCAGTTACTTGTAGTTTTGAACTAGTCTTGTTTTTTTTTTTTTTTTAGCGAAGAGCCAAACATTTTTGCCTGGTTCAAATGGCAATTCACAGCTCAACGTAGCCATTTTGGAAGTTCATGAACCCCAAGTTGCTCATCGTCGAGGTGCAGCAACTTTGCCGCAAGTGGTGACAGGGTAACGGAATATGAGCTAAGGCAGGACCCATTTGCCACGTCATTGTGAGTCATCATCAGGCGCCACACGGTCCACTACTCCTGATCTGACCAAGAGTATGTCCTCACCCTGTCTACAATCACACAGGCGCCAGTACAGTCATTCAGTGCTACTGTCAGTATATACACAGAGATGATTAGGACCGCAGAGGCCTGTAGCGTCAGTCAGTCCCGCTGCCTGTAAATATACAACGTATTTAGAGTCACAGAGGCCTGTAGAGTCAGTCAGTCCTTCTGTATGTAGCTATACAATATAGAGGCCTATCGCTGTATGCAGCTATACAGTATAGTGGCCCACAGAGTCTATCACACTTCTGCTTGTTCCTTCTCAGTACAGTGACCTGTAGATCTTAGTGTCAAATTGCTCCATGTTGCTTTGTGTATGTAGTCAGTCAGAGGTGAAAACCAGCTTGGACCAGAAACAGTAGCACCATCTATGTGCTGGAGAGACAGGCACAAAATGGCCGACACATGAGTTTGTCCTACAAGGTGCTGTTGTTAGGCGTTTTGCACTGAAACACTCTGCTTTCCTGAGAGCCACACCATTACTTTAGAGGAGCATCAGTCTGTGGAATCATCTCTGATAGCTCTGATGGGCTTCATTAATTACCTGCAATAGAGCAGTTTAAGTACTAATCTCAGATATTGCTGCTTCCTGACCACCCCCACAGATGGAGACTGAGTGGTACATTCCACTCACATGGGTCCCATCCATCACACTGCAAGGGGAGTTAATCTCAAAGTCCTGGGATTGAATTGAAAGCAGAGAAAATGTATCACTCACATTCATCACCCGACCAGTCTCTGGGACGCTACAGAGGTCAATAACGAGATGTCGGAGTATGTGGCACACCAGAAAAATATCACGTCATAAAACCCAAATTCACCCTCAGCCCCTGCAGCGGGGAAATTCCAATTTAGAAAAAGACATTAGTTTCACAAGATTGGCATCTCCAGACAATAGCCATTTCCAGCCTGAGACCAAGTGGGGGGGGGTGATAGAACACTGAGGAAGGGGCAGATATCTGGTGAGGGTCTCGGCAGAGGTGAGGTACATCCCATGACCCCCACCCCTCCCCTCCCAACCTTTGCCACGTTTCAGGGGTGTTATTAAAGACAGGCGTTATTAAGAGTCTCCTGGGGGGTGGTGGAGGTAAAGCTGGCAGATGGGTGGAGTCACGGCAGGGTGCCTCTACACCTCTGCATCAATTCACTTCTTCACCTTTATTTTAGGAGGTGAGACTTATTCACAAGATTATATGTGAGAGCTGAGATACAGAAACATCGGTGGGTTTACTGGAACACCTGAAACGTGAATCACGACCCAAGCAAGGCAGATATTCAACTTAACCCGATAAAACCTACAGATCAATATATTCCCAAATCTCAAATATGTCCAGCTGAATTACAGGGAAATGTGTATAAAATTATGCACAAGATCTAGATATTTTCCATTTGATTTAATGCTGTGGCCATAAAAACTTGGCGTGCTGAGTTAGAATAATCTCTTTCAGTGAGATGCAGCTTCAGTGAAGCGCTGCAAATCAGCAGCTATAGAATAAGTATGTGATTGTCCTACAATATGAAAAAAGGCCTTTTCTGACTTTGAGCTTACTTAGGGGAAAACTTCCGTGAAAAATTACAGTTTAAGGGGTCAACATGATAGCAGTTGTTTTTATTTATTAATTTTATTTTTTTGAGGGGGAGAGTAGATGGGAGTGCTGTAGCTAGTAGGTTACTTAGACATTAAGGAATGAGGCTAGGAGGGAGGGGGGTGTAGGAAGGGAGAGGTCTTGAAGGAGGCATACAGATTGGTGGGCAAGAGTTACATGGGGGGGCACTCGACTCAGTGACAAACTCAGCATTCTTTACACTGGACCTCCCACCTCCCAGCTCCCCCCTCCACCGGCTTCAACTGGAAATCCAAATTTAGTCGAGACGCAATGGAAAATTTCCACTTTATCAGGAAATGAGGAAATGGCCGAGGGGTTGCGTCATTGGTCAGGGTGGATACAGCGGGAAAGCAAAGTTTTAATGCCTTGAAGAAGAATGACGGTGATGACAGGTTATGAATGGGGGATTAGGAGGGGGGCTGGAGTGTTTTTGACTCAAAAATTTATCAAAAAAAAAAAAAAAAAAAAACGCTATTCCAGAAACAAAGAGTCCATGGAACACTCTATACTACACGTTCCTGCATTACTCTGGAATACTCTGGAAACTGTGTCAAACACCCAAAAACAGCCTTCACAATCACAAATACACACACACACACACACACACACGCACACACAAGCACAATCACAAACACATACATGCACAAACACAAACACACACACAGACCCTACATATTCCACAACAGCTCCCCGAACAGCGCAGAGCAGCATTAGTGTATTAGTGCATTAGTGCTGGTTCTTTGGTACTGATCTCCTCCTCAGATGCAACTATTAACATCACTCTATCGCTCTACCCTCTCTCATTCACTCACAATCTCTTCCTCCCTACTTCTTTCACTTTCTCTCTCCCTCGCACTGCCCCCATCCCTCTCTCCTGGAATTCCGGTGCAGGAGGAGGCTTCCTTACAAGCCTTGGCCCAGCTGCCTCTCCATCCCTGGGCTGAGTCCAGCGAACAGAAGCTCATGGAAAAATGCAAACCAGGATCTGATAAAAATAAGCGGCTGGTGGAAAAATCCACTGAGGCCATTCCGGTAACAGCCAGCGCGATAAAAAGGGATATTCACTGGGAATGCTTTTAATTAGCACTTATTAACAGTGACTCAAGTTCAGACAGATGAGACCAGGGACACAGGCTCCATGTCAGGGGGGACGAATTATTCACAGCTAAACTTCAATACTGTACATCTGTGCATGCCTGTGTGTATGGCTGTGTACATTCCAGTGTGTTGACGAGCAAATGTTGTGTATACATGTATGTTTGAGCACCTGCATGCCTGTGTGGGCGTATGGGTGTGTGTGCGTGTGTATGCGTATGTATAGTACCAGTCAAAAGTTTGAATACACCCATATTTTTCAAGCTGTCAATCATAAAAAAAGTAATAAACACCTTTTGTTTGACAGAAAAATGTTCAAATGTTCTATTTGTCCTGATGTTTGCATGTGCGCCTAACTACTCGACAGAAACACGCAGGACCACACACACCAGCTATCCAGGATATTCCAATCATCTTGTTAGAGGAAAGAGGAGAGCACTTTGGGGTTGGCGAGATGGATATCGAGCTCCCCCACCTCCCCCCCATCCCCCAGGTTGACGGCTGATCCTCGGCCCCAGCTGTCCGGGATATTCTCCGGTCCATTCTCAGATGGAATGATTAGTGTTGTTTTAGGTCGCCATGGCAACGGCGATAGGGGTGGGGGGGAGAGTGAGTGAGTGACAGATGAGGTACGCCGACACAGTTCTATTTCCAGTTCGGGGTTCAATGGGGGGGGGGGGGGGTGCGGCACCTCCCAAAATCACTTCATCCCCAACGCATCTCTCACACCAATCATCCCTATTCCAACCATCTGTGAACATTAAATGTATGACAAAGATAGGAAATATAAAATAGACACTGTTGAAATACTAACAGAATCATTTTGAGGCCGATTATGAATCTGCCTCTATTTATTTTTTACTAGTGGATTACTGCCCTCTTTTTGGATATGTTTGATGACTCAGACAAGTAGGAAGCAAATAAAGGCACCAGCAGGGAATGGGATCACAGCTCAGAGGGCGTCATAGCAGGGGTTTGAATCCAGCCCACGAAAAACACCAGCTTCTAGCACAGACACATATCCATACACACACATACTGTGCACACATACTCATGTACAGGGAGGCGCAAATGAATATACACAGATGAGCCAAAACATTATGACCAATCACAGATGAAGCAAATAGCGCCAATTATCTCAGGACAATCATGCATGTCAAGGTCTAGGATATATTAGGCAGCAAGCCCACAGTCGGTTCCTGCAGTCGCCGTGTTGGATTTGGAAATGCGAAAAGCGAGAGATGTGTAGGCATAAAGACCCCAGTGACATTGAAAAGGGCCAAATTATTATACAGCAGCCAAATGGGTTGGACCACCTCTGAAACGACAGGGCTTGTGGGGTGACTCCTGGTCAGCAGTGCCTTGTAATGACCGACAGCAGCCCAAGGAAGGACAAACCATGAACTGGCCACAAGGTGCTGGGTGGCCAAGACTCATCAACCTACATGGGCAATGAAGGCTATCCTGTATGGTCCAATTTGACAGAAGGGCTATTGTGGCACAATTCACATAAATTTTAATGACTGTTACAAAGGCACATTAAACCCTGCTGTGCACAGGGCAGTGTAGCCATAGACTGGTCAGAATGCCCATACTACCCCGTCCACTATCAAAACCGCCTACAACAGGTACGCAAACATCAGAACTGAACCTTGGACCAATGTACAGTAAATAGGTCAACTGGTCCAATTAGTCCCGCTCTTTTACACAAGTGAATGGCTGGGCACGTGTGCCCCATTTACCTGAGGGAGAGATGGCACCAGGATGCACTCTGAGAAGACTAGAGGGTGAAGGGTGTGACGCTCTGGGAAATGTTCTGATGGGAACACATGCCACCACCCTAGACATCGATGTGCATCAGGTACACATCTTCGTAGCAACAGTATTCCCCGACGGCAGTGGCTGCTTTCAGCAAAATAATGCGCTTTGCCAGGTGGCACAAATTGTTCAGAAATGGTTTGAGGAACATGATGAAGTGTTGAAGTTATATTCAGAGGTCTTACAGAATCAGAGCTTTTCTTGGTGGCACATAGGGGGATGAACAGTATAAGGCAGGTGGCCAAAATGTCTTGACTCATTTGAGACAAACACACACACAGACACAGACACACACACACACACACACAAACCCAAACACACAAAAACACAGTGACACACATACACCCCACCGAAAACGGTGTCGAAGTTGAAAAATGAGCTAAAAACTATATTTGATCTTAAACATACTCTAGGAATTTCCTGATTGCCTGCCAGCAATGCTCAAGGTTACAGAGGGCAGCAAAGACAGGAATACTGAGGAAGAGGATGGTGAGGAGCCGCGGGGGGGCGTGAAGAGTTCTGCTCAGGCGCGGGGTCTCTTTAAGAGCTCAGAGGTTAGAGAGCTGTCAGGAAACAGGAGGAATGCAGAGGAGATTGCGTCATCCTGGAGGCACTCAGCTGAAGCTCACAGGGCTTATTCTCATAGCTCTTCCAGCAACAAAAAACATGACCAAACAAAACAATACTGCAAAAGGTAAACACAGAGGACGTACAGGTCTGCAAAACAGCGCACAAGCTGTGGATTCACACTTCGGCAGTAATGAGTACATTTTCATGTGGTTGGCGGTGGGTTAAATAGGTTCTTTCCTCAGGGTGTTTCCAAGAGAAGAGACCAGAGACTGACCAACAGCGCCCCCCCATCACATCTGCACAGATTATTAATGCCTGACCCCACGCACTCATCACAAACATCCCAAATACCCTCCCACCCGGAGTGGTCTCATAACTTCCTCATGCTGTATTAAGGAGCCGGCCATTACAGAGAGAGAATGAGACGCAGCAAGACACTGTCAGGTTTGGTAACTGGACTGAAATGAAGGTAAAAAAAATGCATCCAGCTCCACTAATACAGTGCTCGACTGGCAGGGGGCGCTGTGCCTGCTCTACACACACAGCCAGTGTGTCCTGTGAATCCCCAGTGACTCAGTACAGAAGCAGCTCTGGTTTCTTTTGGTTCTCTCCATTTGAATGATGCAGCTACACACTGGTCAGCTTGCTTGTAGTTTGGATTCTGACTCACCACAAGCACTTCTCCCTACACCCCAACTCTTACACTGTTTCCAAGAAAAAAAAAAAAAAAAGAAAGTGGGAGAAAGCAAGAGAAACTTTGGCTAAAAATATCTGTCATGTCCTGGAGCGACACATTTTAGCGCAGTGAGACGTTACCAAGAGACCAGAGATAGGTAAACCATGCAGCCATAGTGTTGCCCAGCCCTGAAAGACTGAAATTTCCAACCAACAAAACCTGCAGTGAAATTGAGCAGCACAGGAAAGACCGAATTCAGAGCACAGCTGGCACAGCTAATGCATGCCTCTGTGTGTGAGAACCTGTGTGTTTGTGCAATTGTGTATGTTGTGATATTTATGTGCGTAAGTGCGCATAAGGTGGTGTGGGGAGGTTAAACAATGTTCCTTTGACCCCAGAGATTTAAATTCTTATGCTAATGCAGGGACGAATCAACATAAATTCATCAATACATGAACAAACCGCTCAACCGCCAAGAGAGACAAAGAGAGTGGCAGATATATTAAGAAAGAGAGAGAGCAGTGGAAAAAGAGGCAGAGAAAGTGATAGAATGACACTAAGAGAGAAAGATTGAGAATGAAATTTTGAGCCCCATTTTGATGACCTAAATGCAGCTTGCAAACGCAAATGCTAATGTTATCGCAGATCAAAACTGTGGTCGTTTTTGACTGGAGGTGATAGTGCAGCTGTGGCACTGTCGTCCAGGGGGTTAGACTAAGACAAATTAATTAATTACCCGGGGGTGTGGTAGGCGTTCTGTTCCATTAAGCCAATCAGATGAGCCGCTGTCATTCCCTTTAAAACCAGTGCTTCAATGCCATGGCAAACTTATAGTTTGGTCAGGTGACTAGCAAACTTGTAGTTCGGTCTCCTAACTAGCATTACCGCCACTGCCTTCAGAGCTCTGGGAACTGTGCTCCAAGGTAGCAATAAATGGATGCATTTGGGGGCTAGAGGTCGATTCAACAGGTTATGCATTTTGTATGAAAGGATGAGGCCGATTTTAACCCATAGCATAAATAAAACGGCAGTCAAGCTACAAAAACCAGGGCAAGAGTGAAGTTAATTATTTGGATTTCCTCCAAATATTCGTGTGTATAAAAACACCTCTTCACCTTGCCCTTCCAATTAGATCCGACAGCCATTTTGAAGCATTATGTGCAAGGTACATAAGCGGAGCTACCGCGGGGGCCAAGGGGGCGGCCGCCCCAGGGCCCACGGCCAGTGGGGGCCCCCGCTGCAGCCTCGCTGAGCTACATTCTCATTACCGTCAAACAGAAAAAACAACCGCAATAGTCGTAAGGCGTGCTGTTACTACATGTACTCCCCTAGCTGAGTAATTAAGGAGGCATGATGTTCTATATATAAACCTCCATGTCTGTAATCTAGTCACTATCATGGTTTTTTTTTTTTTTAAAAATTATTCATAACTATTATATGAAGTTTTCATGCTTAATATACGCACGTTTTAAAGACTATTACTGAAATCAACTATTTTCTTATTTTATTTGATATTTTTCTTTCATACTGATATGCAAATTGTCAAGATGATAGCAGGGTAATGTGTTGCCCAATGTCAAGTCTGTATTTGATTTGATCATGTGACCACGTTAATGTCTGTAACGTCTGACTTCAAGCGCAAAATCTGAACATCATCAAATTTGCAAACCTAGGAGCAATCATTCCATTCAAACATAAAAGAAGTCATCAAAAAAGAAAAGAAAGAACTGGAGGAGAGGGTAGCAAAGCTACCAGCACTAAGTTCATTTGGCTTCAAGCAGTTTCCGCACCACGGACAACCCTTCCTCAAGCAGCAATGCAGCCAACAGGTAACAGATCAAGATAAGCTAAAGTTTGACCTAAATAATGATAACATCCACGACTATTGTATTAATTTCAAGACAAGACGAGGATTTTGCACAGCGCAAAGTTTGACGAATGCCATTCAAATAGGTGAGTAGGCCTACAAGTGACTTTTCTTTTAGTCCAGAGTCGATTGTTGTAAATTTGAGATCTTTGGCAGAAATAAAGCAGTTAGTGTGCAGTTAATTGGTCATTTTATGGGATTTATGCAGACGCTGTTTTGTTGGGCAATTTAGGGGACATTGTGGCATTGTTTTAAATATTACTGGCGGTATTAACTCCTAGCAGTGGTCTTTGTACAATGTTTTTCGCAGTAACCCAGTTACTGACCGCGCTGCCACAGACTTGTATTTATGCATGTGCATGTGAAATGGTTTTGTTGTGGTGCGCATCAGAAAATGGGGCTCCCCGGAAAGCCAGTCCATGGGTTCACGGCCCCTTTGTAAGAGTGCTCATGCCGAAAGATCAACGTCATTATCTCACTCTTTGCAGTAATGTAACGTTTCTTTTTTTTTTTTTTTTTTTTTTGCTCATGTATACGCTTGTGGTCATTGTCTTGGCAGGGTAGTAAGCTTCGATATTTACATATCTTAACCAAATCTGAATTTACAGCTCTTAATCCCAGTTCTGAACTTAATTTCAGAAGTTTCAGAAATCTCTGTTGTTTTCTTTACCTCATGCAGGCCAATAATTTGACCCTTTTGAAACAGTACAACAACACCATTTCCATGGCCACAGGATATGATCTGACATTGTTGCTTAAAAATGAGAAGCTACTAACTGCATCAGTTAGGGTTAAATAACTTGTTACCAGCTGAAACATATTAATCACTGCAGTAATTATCCAATGGAAGGCTCTTACCTTTTTGTTTAGTTAAATCCAAGAGGTGACTTTTTTGGCCGGGCAGTGTACGAACTCAAGACATGAAATAATTTGCTTCATTTAAACTGTTAGCGTTTTTTATTTATTTAAATTTCTTTTTGATTTGTATAAAGTGTTTTAATCACATTTGTACCTGTGCAATTAATGATATTCCAGTCTTTTTCAGTCGGGCTTGTTAAATCTTCTGAGGGCTAGTGACTTTTTTCTCTCACAAGCTCGACCGGCTAGTGGAAAAAAATGGGAAGATCCAGCTTTGCCGACAAATCAAATTAATGAAATCATGTAGTAATTCTCACTTTTACCTGGCCGAAGGCTCGGAATAAATGAAAATGACTACTTTTGTCCTCGCCAAAGGCTTGGAATAAATGAAAATGACTATTCTCGTTTAACAGACGTCTGGCAACCATACCCTATATGCTTTTGCTGCCAAAGCACTGGCAACTTTTTTTTTCTCCCTCTGAACAATTTGATTGACGAAGTGGCTTCACTGTATTTTATCTGAAACATAAGTTTGCTTGGCTCAATAAGTGACGATTTGTGTTGGTTAGGATAGAATATGATGCAGACCTATTCGTTATTTTACAGTTGACTGCAATGACAATCTGAGGGGCCCCTTGTAATGCTTTGCCCCCTCTGGGGTGAGAGCCTAGCTCCGCCCCTGGCAAGGTATATAACAAAAATGAAAATGAGAAGGAAAGCAAATGCATTCACTAGCGAACAGCTCCGGTGGCTGCGATTTGGTCACAAGAAACTACTATAGAAACTACTGAAAGGCAGTTTGGGTGAGTCAAAATGCAAAGGAGGTTTGTGACAGCAAAATTGCACAGCACCAGCTTTATGCATTTGCAAGCCTCCATCTGCGCTGTCCAACCCCTTGAGACACTAACGCTTTTATTTTAGAGCAGGACACTAACCAAACTGAGCGAAGGCAAATAATGTCTTTTGCAACAGACAAAATTGTGCACAATGTTACTGCCACAGGCATGAAAATAGAGTCCAGAGAATGACCGAGATAGAGACAGAGAGCGTGATAGAGTTTGAGATAGAGAGCCATAGAGTTTGAAGCAGGGAGAGATAGAGGGAGACGGACAGAGTTTGAGTTTGAAGCAGGGAGATGCAGTGCTCAGCTGGGACTCTCCAGGGAGGTTACCTCATATTCCACTGGCTCCAGCAGCTCAGCTCAGTCTGAATGGGAGCATTGATCTGCGGGTGGTAATGGATCTGCTGTGAGAGGAAACTGGGAGGAATCCAGCGCCCTCCCCAGCCCCCCCACCTCCATCCCCCTCATCAGCCATATTATGACCTTGAGGGCAAGCTCCTGGCTCCAGAAACTTCCACATCCAAGGCCCATCACGACTCAAATCACCTACAACATCTCCCTTAACTCTTTCAACAAAAACACTTTTGCTCAAATGCCAAACTACTGCAAAGGAAGTCAAATCAGGTTTCTAAAGCACCTCCACCCTCCTGACCCTTCTGCATCTAGTGATGGACAACAGTGTACCACCACATCCCCACTATCACCGCCATCATCTGACGCAGCACCACTGACCTCTTCACCCAAATCATGAGACTGAAAGAGCAGGAGCTGACCAGCAGGCTTCTCATTCAGAGAGATGAGCGCAGGCTTCCTTTAGCATACAGTCCGTTTTTTACAGCTGGATACTACTCAAATCATTCAGGATGAGTGGCTTTATCTCAAGGCTACAGAAGCAATGCAGTTTGCCTGACAAAGACCCTTCAGCTCTGTGGATATCCCTTTCTTTTCCACTGACAGGAAAACCTGCACCCAATGGGTATGATTTGCACGCAAACCTTTTTTTCTTTGCTACCAACAATGAGTGCTGAGATTCTGTGGCAACTGGCTATTGAAGAGGTGGCAGCGGTGAGTTCCTTGCCTTCATTGATGGGTCGGATTGAAGTAAGCCCATTGGCTGGAAGGAAAACTGAGAGGGTTCATGTCGACTAGTTTGAGCAAATCAGGCTCCATACAGCGAAGCTGTGTAACATCATTGTCGGGGCCAGGACAACAGGACAATGCACTACCCACAGCGCACACCCATGTGCATGTGCATGGTAAACAACCATCACAAACCACAACATCCCAGATAAACGTCTACGCTCAGACGCCATGATGCAAATGAGGCCAATAAAATCCCCAAAACATAACAATTCCGTGATTAAGTTAAATGTGGAAAGCACCCATTTATACGGCTCACGAGTATTAAAATGACGTGGTGGGATATATCCAGTAAAGCAGCGAATGCCGTGCTTTAAGTACATGCTAAACTAGAGTAACAGTATATTGGACTCCTGCGAGAGCCCCTGACAGGAGTAAGCTCTCTCTCTCCAGGCGCACGAGCGGCACGTCTCTCAGAGACAGGAAGTGCAGGCTGCGGGGGAGGAAGACGGGGCAGATTGGGGTTATCAGCCATGTCAGAACCACAGCTCCTGTTCTACATTCTGCAGCGAGCAGGGGACCGCAATGCCTTATTTCCTGTCTAAGGTCTCAAACAATGGCAAATACACTCTCTCCTCTCTCCTGCTTTCTCACCAGATCTGTCTTATATTCTCTCTCTACCCTGACATCTTGTTTCATCCCTTTTTCCAACCATCTCTTCACCAGTTCATCTCAGCATTTCATATTTTTTCTTTGAATCTCCCTTCTTCTTGAGCTCAATTCATCTCCCCAACTCCTGCACTCTCCCTCTCTCGCTCTCTCTCTCTCGCACTCTCCCCATCACTGTCTGATAATCCTCCCTTATTCCTTTATTCCCACTCCACCTCCTCTCATTCTCATCCTCTCTATTCCTGTACTCATTGCCAGCCCCGACACACTCTCAGAGCCTACTGTGCAAAAACAAGTTCCTATCATACTGCAAGCAGCCAGGAAAAATACACTCAGGTTCCTTAAAAGGAGGCATTCTTCTGGTCCGGGACTCTGGGCTTAAAATACTTACTCTGCTGGAGTAGGAATGTCTCAAATCCTCACAAACCTGAATAAATAAGCTGCAAAACGCAAACAAAATGACAAGAACACGAAATCCAGCCTTTCTCACTAACCGCAGAGCGAAAAGCACCAGTGATAGGGTTCTGACAGGCAATGAACACTCTCTAATTTCTGTTTTGCACACATGTATAATTATAATTTAGGAAGCAAAGGCTTGCCAGTGTCTCCAGACTGAGACAAAGGGCTGGGGCTTATTACCTCATAAAGTCTGCAGACTCCATTTAAATGGTGCTGCCCCTGGTGCATGTGTATTCATGTATATGTGTGTGTGTGTGTGTGTGTGTGTGTGCGTTTAAGTGAGCATGTAAGTGTGCGTGTGTGTTCGTGTGCGCACATGGGTCCCTGCTTGCGAGTGTGAGTGTGAGAGTGTGAACGTGTATGCAAGCAAGCGTGTGTGACTGTATGCACGCAAGCCTGTATGCGAGTGTGTATGTGTGCACAAGCATGTGCGCGTGTGTGTGTGAGGCCTCAGTTTAATTTACCCCCACATGGAGCGCTGCTCAGACATAAAATGACTGCCCTGGTTAATGAGCCTGTAAATCAGGCCAGCAGGTTTAGTGGCAGAGAGCAGGGCTGGGTTAGATGGGTTTGTCAGGGGGTGCAGTGCATGTTCTCGAGATGATTAATCTTACAGTTGGGCTCTTGGAGGGTGGGAGGAGGAGCCCTGAAAGCTGAAAATTGCGGCGGGGTCCCCTGGCCCCAGCAGAGAGGAGGTGAGGAAAGCCATCGACCCTCCTGAACCTGAAACCTTCCAGATTTACAAAGCCAAACACTACAAAGGGAACAGCACCTGTGAACCGCACCGCAGCGGGTCCACATGAGCCCCTCAGAACAATAGTGGTCTAACTCCGATTTTCTAATTTTCCGAGTTAGACCCATATTTTTCATGCTAAAGGTGAAATCGATTCATGCAATAATGGGCCAGAAGATTGTTAGTTCCACCTCTGAAATATAGATAGTAGTGCAAGAGTGGTCTAACTCCAAAATTCTTAGTTTTTAAGCGAAACATGCAAAAATAAGAAAAATCGTCAACGCTGACTACAAAATACTTTCTGATCATGAAAGCAAAGATTCAAAGGATGTCACTTCAAGACAGGTCTAAATACTTACTGGCATGCTGACTTTGACAACGTCAAAACTTTGGAAGCTGTTTTCTCAAAACGATAAAAAATGGAGTTAGACCACTATTGTTCTGAGGGGCTCATATGCACCAACTGTACGAGTACCAACTACTGCCGTCTCCTCTGTGATGCCCCGATGGCTGGGGACACTGGCATTCAGACATGTGCCCTTTTTTCCCCAATTTTCAATTTTATTTAGGGACTATGCACACTATGAAATATAAATGCTGCCATTTCGTGCGTGGTGCCAGATTTATCTTTTTAGATTTTCTGCTCATTTTCACCTGCAGTCCCTTGGGAGGTTACGAATAATACAATCAAATACATGCATCACACAGTGCTCAATAACACTAACAGTAAATACTAGTCTCACATCAAAATGACATGGAATATGTGCTGTATTTGCTCATGTGCAAATGTGCAGCCGCCCGTTTCTGGGAACACGGCTGATGAAGGCACAAGGGTGAGTGATGTCACAGTATAGGGCCTGAAAAACCTGTGTGTCTCCCAGCGGCGCCGTAGCGAAACAGCGCTAACTGTGCCGCGGCAGGGAGTTCTCTGCCTGTTCTACATCCGTCTGGCAGAGACAGAGCCCGCAATCCTCCGGCCAACAGCAGAAACCCAACACTGCGAGCAGGGTGGTCAGTCCGTCAACCTACCCCAACTCCACCACTCAACCACATTCAAAACACAAATCATAACTACTAATGAACTAAACTCCCCAACTCCCACCCGTCTCCATCACGCCTGGCAGGGGACGCGCTCTCTGCTCAGGGCTTATTTTAGCCTCATTTCTCCAAACTGAGGAGGGAGAGAGCAGAGGAGGTCATTAGAGCCCTGTTTGTTCTGGAAGCTTCCGAGAGCTAACAGTCCAGCGCTGGCTTCCCTCCTGCTAGTGCAGGCAGCCTGTCTGGCTTCCTGGTGAAAATTCCACAACTCCAAAGGAATCCCTTCAAGGGAGAAGGGGAAAAAAATGTTTAAACACACTGGCATCGGAGGGAAGGAACTGAGGCGACCGAATCGACGACGAGCTGCCGGAGCCTACTTCACGACGGCCTCAATCCGGAACGCTCTCCACACATCGCCTCTGCCACTGGATGCCTTGCCCCAGAGATTCTTCCACTGTCGTTGTGGAAACAGAAGGAGTTTAAATCAGAACTGGAGCACACACATTCCCTTTGAGTCTTAGAAGGACAGGAATTGGGTTCTTAGGAGCTGACTGGCTTTTTAAGTGTTGTTAAGAGATGAGATAAAATGAGAGGAGAGGCGATTTCGACACGCTTCACTCTAAATCTAGCCGTGAAGCAAATTCAATGACGCACTCGGAATGAGCTGATTTACCAAAATGAAAAAATTTAAGCTCTGTGAGCACGGAGCCTCGACAGGGCTGAATTAAGCTGCTTTATTCGCACATGCCGGATTCTGATGACTCCACATATGGCACGCCTCGTTAAAAAACGATGTCTGGATGCCAAACAGCAGATTCCAGCATAAAAAGACTTAATCTGCTCCTAAATACTCCATTTTGAGCAACTCTGGTAAATCTCCAGCAGACCACACACAGTTTTAAGAGTGATTAACAGTGATATACTGTATATATAACATGTCCCAAAACAAAACATATCAAGGTCAACAGTGAACCCTTGTTGTCATATGCAAAGTCCTCCCACCTTTGAATGAGACTAAACACACAATATCCAAAATGGTGGGGCCAATTTTCCAGCCAGCCAATAAGAGCAGGGGCCCCATTTAAATTTAGAAATAGTGCACACGGTCAAAAAAGAAATGTATAGCAATTTCACCATCGAATTTGGAATTTATAAAAATAAATTTGATTTGAAAAACGTTCAATTAATAAGCATATGCACATTTGCAAGATTTGAAGCTGATAACAGTTTACCAGTTTACTGTACTCATGATTTTATAAATTGGGATTTTTTTTGACATGTTCTTTTTATTTCACTCAAACACATTTCAGTGTGAGTTTTATAATGAGAGTTTTATAAGCGAGACCCCATGAGTGAGGTTTTATATGTGAATCTGCCTGCACAACACAAAGCCCCAGGGGGTTCTCAGAATGCTGGGGCCCCAGTGGGACCCCCCAGCTGCAGGCCTCATCCAGCTGTGGGCCCCTGGTGTCCACACCAGCTTTGGCACAAGTAGCAAAGGCCTCAGTAAAGGCGCATTCACACTACAGGGATATCCAGCAACTAAGATGACGCGCTGCCATTCATTTTCAATGAGAGCTGAGCACATAGCTATTGTGTATTACAAAGCACACATTAGTAAAATTTAATCTTAGATACAGTTTTTGTATGATCTTATTTAGTTTTGTGTAGCTAGTATCATGCTAACCATATGTTTCCCGGATGAGCGCTGTTTAGGAGCCACTATGTGTAAATGCTACCAGGGCAACCAGAACTACCTCATTTTGGGGACCCCCCCCAGCAAATTCAGCGACCAATAAATCGCTTGCACATCAAAGGGCCTTAACGCCTTTCTGCAGATGTAGACGCCTGTGGACATAGAGCAGCTCTTTTTATGGACGCAGTTGCACTACTCTATCACTAGATGGCACCCCCGGATCAGTTATTGAATATTCCCAAGCAAGCAGAGCTGGAACAGAATATTGATGAGTTCGCTCCTATCCCTGCTTTTCAGGAGTTGCATGAATTAAACTCCTCAGCTAAGCCTGATGTGCAAACTGCTCAATATCCTTGCCCATTGTATCTATCCAGCTGTTTAAAAAAAATGATCTCTTGTGACAGAAAAAATCGTTGTCCTCTGTAGCAACCACTTCAGTTACAGTGACCCAATGGTATTCCAAGTAGTTAAAAAAAATCAGTTTCCTGAGGCAAAAATTCGCCATGGTATTGACACTATGTCATTCTACTATCAATTTCAGTCATCACATATTAAAAACGCACAATTTCCTATCGTGGATTAACGCATAGATATGTCGGTTGAAGAATTTAGCTGTCTTTTAGAGCCTCTTACAAGCTCTCACGGAAATCCAATCACTTTAATGGTGATTCAATGGTATCTGCGTGAAAGCTCAGCTGTAGTTCACACCCACGTGAAATTCTCCTGGTAATTACCAGTTGGTTGATACGATTTTTATCCAATTGCAGACAGTATAAGCTTTCCTCAGTAAGTGAAAGACGTTGATTGGACCTTAAAAAACATATTAAAATACTTGCGTAATAGGGTTATGTTGTATTCAATACACTTTACGCAGCTCAGACTGATGTGGTTGCATGGGAACAAAAAACCTCCAGAACTGAGCGTGGAGAGCTGAGCTTATTTGCGGGATGGAAATGTAATTCTGAGATGGAAAATGGCAGTTATTCTGCATGAAACAGACAGGGGGGCTGACAGCATTGATACTTTTGAGGAGCAGCTCAATAATTCTATCGAAAAGTGAGTAAAGCTGTCTTTGTATGGTGTAGCTCTATCTTACTTTTAGCCTGCTAGCTAACTAGCCAGCTATTTCTTATTTTTGGTTTACCACCGTGATCACAGAGCTAGTTTGTCACATTGGGTAACAAAAGAGAAGTCGATACTGCAGTGTGCTGGCATTTTTCTTAACTAGGCGATCAGTTTTAGAATTTATACCACATTCAATGAAACGGAATGCCTTGCATTTTCGCTCTTTTACAGTGCGAACAGCTATTACTGTGACCTGAGTTATACTTGTTCCATAGAGGGTGTGAAAAGCGCTGTCACAAGCTTTCGTTTCGCTGGGATGATCGGAATTGTAAACAGCAAGCTTTCCGCCTGAGTGAACGATCTGACCGTAAAATAAGCAGTTCCTCTAATGAGTAACTGTGCTTGCTACCCGGCTTTGTAGATAAATGGACGAGACTCTGAACTTTATTGTGGAGAAAAGGCATGTTTTTGGTTTGGAGAGGTCACTGGTGATCATTATGTCCAGCTGCGCCTATATTGATAAACTCGTGCTAAATTCAACCAGAAAATCATCCATTCACATTGAACTTGATGAGTACAAAGTTGATTTGCGTTAAAAATATGATATTTTATGAATTGAAAGTGTGCCATTTTCAAAGCTCTGGGAGTTTGGGGAGCCACCTGGATAGCTATCTTATTTGGCTTATAAAAAGTGGATAATTTAATATTTCGTGTTCAGATGAGGAGTACTTGTGGTCTAGGAGTTTATTATCCCAGAAATGTATGGTTTTAACCCCCAGCCATTTTTCAATCCTCAGAATTTTTTTTTTTAACAGTTTCAATGGTGAATTCTCATGAAGATTTTTTATGTTTGCAGCTCATTTTCTCTACCAACATCATGAAAATAAACTGAAATACGAGTGTCTTTTCTGAGTTGAGCCACATTCGTCCTCTTTATGAAGCTTAAATCTTGAATTATAAAGCATCAAATTGGGTAACCCATAAATAGCCAAATTTGGCTTCTGCGCAAGGGAGTTAAGTAACAAAAATCACATCTGGGGATCAAGCAAAATCAAACTATAAACAACAATAATTCAAAACCCATCATCCAAACGCCATTCCAGATTTGCTTAATACCAGGGCAAACACAAGGGTCTATAACCACTGCAATAAATCAGCAGTTATTTTCAGTCAATATCCTCCAGGCAGCAAACAAATCTGAGGTCTTACAGGATATTACATTTCCAAACTAAAATACCCAGCTCTGAGTCAGACTGGCTGCTGACTGCAGCCTGCTCCAGGAGGGGGCGCTGTGGGAGTGCCTGGTATTTTCTGCACCCCTGTCCTGCTCAGGGCTGAGTTCAGTGACCTCATCACAGTGTGACCAGCTCTCATCATTCAAGAGTAGGTCCTATGAGAGGCCTTGTATAGAGGTCTGATTTAACGCAGAAACCAAGCACGCACGCACGCACGCACACACCACACACACACACACACACACACACACACACACAAACACGTGCACACAAACACTCAAGTGCGCCCACACGCACCCATCTCTCTCTTCACCACATACACATCACAAAGGCGTGCCTTCTCTCTCACACACTGATGCATAAGTACGCACGCCCACGCACAGACAAACAAACACATTCCTCCTCACCACACATGGATTACAGCAGCATTACATAAACACATGACCTCACAAGGTCTGTAATGCTCACTTCAGAACTATGTAACCATCGCGCTGCTCAATGGGGCTTTTCAGTGACAATTCCTGCAGCAGGATTTTAAAATTATCGCAGAACGGCATGGATTTTATTTCAGGCACCGGGCATGCTCCGTTCATGTTTTCCTTCCACGCATGACATCACTGGCTCAGTTCCTCTGGCCAAGCTAAAGCAATTGCGGTCACACTGCTATTTAGCTGGTCTGTACAAAAGAATGTGATGATGCAATGGGTGCCCCCTGCTGGAAAAAAAAGGATATTGCATGCCAACGGCTGCACCCTAAAAGCACTGCAGAACTACAGAGTACGGTCAAAGACTTGCAGAAACCAATCAAAAGTCCCTGAAAAGTAATGGAAAGCTCTGATAGACCGAAATCAGTTAATCAACCAAAGAGGGCACAGGGTACAATTAACAAGTTTCATCATAAAGGAATTATTCAAAAACAAAAATTTGTCCTGACAAATTTGTCTTATTTGGGACAGGACCTTCATATTCTAAAATTTCTTCACTCCATGAGAATCACTCTCCAGCGACTGCTTTTTTCTTTAGGAATTGCAGAGAAGATGATGTAAGATTATTTTAAAATTCATCTTCATTCCTCTTTATTTAGCTATCTAGTACACGTACTCATGCCAAAAAGCTCCAAACTAAAAGCAAGGCCACCTATATAAATTAGTTTCTCTCTCCACTGAGCAGTGGCCATAGGACTCCACAGGCCCAGGAGGCGGAGGCGGGCTCTAGTTCTCGCAGCCTACCTGTGAGGAGGGATACGCGATGAAAGCTGTGCTCCAGCTTTCCCAGGAGGATGTAGACGAAGCTGTCTTTGGACAGAGAGCTGGTGTCCTTGGTGCTCTGGTCATACACCACCACTTCCTGCTTCTTGCCCAGGTCCACCTGCACAAAAGGGAGATGTCAGAGGTCCAAGGTTACAAGATCGTCCAAGCCGGGGAGGGGAAAGGTGGGGATGCTGGGAGTGCTGCGTGACATTAACAGAAAAGGCCCAGAGGAAGATCTTTTAAATTCAAAACTTTTATTTTCACAGTAAACTGTTTCCATTGGTTCTCTTCTGCCATCATAGGAGGAAAAGAATGCAGAATGTGACCACACACACACACACACACATACACATGCACACACGTCAGTAAAATGTGAGCTTGTGTGCATCAGCACCTGTGCATTAAAAAATGTTCCTCAAAACCAGTCACTGACATTTTTCCCAATGAACATTCTCTGTATGGTATAATACGTAGCCATCATAAGAGATTCATGTCTCTGTTATTAATGCGTATTATACGTAAATTCAGAGCTAGCGACAAACCCTCAGTTAGTGACACAAACAGCACATTAAGACTCTGCAGAAAAACTAAAACGAGCCTAAATCATGACAGATGCCAAAGAGCACTCAGATCTATACTATCTATCAAATTTATTTTTGGCATTTATCTGATGCACTTATTCAGAACAGTCTTTATAAATATGAAATAAATGCATATAAAGAAAACACAGAGAATGATAAATCAGCAGTGAGCCCAATTATTGATTGATAAGCCCAGGCCAGAACAGAGGTGAGTGGTAAAGCTTGGTTTTAATGTACGTAGCTTTATACAGTGGAAGGGAATGCAGAGAAGCGCTGCATTAGCAATAAGGCAGAGGAGGCTCATCGCGCCCCTATCTTTAGATCAGCTCACAGAAACATAAACACATTTTTAAATAGAGCCACGGTAGCAGCTTGCAGAAAGTACTGGCTATTCTCAGATTGTGTAAGATTGCATGTGTTTGTGTGCGTGTGCGTGAGTGAGAGAGTGTGAGTGTGTGATTTTCAGGGTGCGTTTTTCAAAGCCTTTGCACATTTGTATTTGAGAGCATATGACTACGCACATTTCTGTAAATGTATGCATTTGTGTATGAGCACATTGATCATCTACAAACGTATGCAAATACTGTATGTATGTATGTGTGTATGTATGCATGCTCTATTCAATGTGTATGCACAAGGGTGTGCTTGCCCATGTGTTGTGTGGATATTGTATTTTTCTGTTCATTTGTACATGCAACTGTATGTGTATGCGCATGTTGAGTGTCATGCATTTCTGTGCGTTGAATGAGCTGTGTGTGAGCATGTCTGAGTGCGAGTGTGCACTCATGTGTGTTTGTGTAAGTGTGTGTTTGTGTGAGTGCATGTACAAGTGTGTGTGTGTGTGTATGTGTGTGTGTGTGTGTGTGGTTACGCGTGAGTGTGTGTGTGTGTGTGCCTGAGTGTGTGAGTGTGTGCAGCACATGCAACACTCAGTGGCCTGGTCCACACAGCTCTGACAGGGTGCCACACAGGTGATGTCACAGCCCTGTCACCTCCAAGGTCACCAAGAGGCCGGTGTGAGATTACACACAGTCCTCCTGTTTAAAGGGCCGGCACACGCGCATGGCCACCAACTGCTTGACACACTCCACAGGGAGATAAGAGCTCAGAGACAGGCTTCATGGGACCAGGTGAAGACAGACCAGGAAGGAGGGGGGGTGGGCATGTAGGAGGCCCATCGGGGTGCAACTGCCCCCCACCCCCCAGTGTAATCCGTACCCTGCTATCTGTTATCTCCCAGGAGGGCCTGCACCCCCCACCCCCCACCTCTGTACATGGTGTTCTGCCTTAATTGGATTACAGCTAAAACCAGAGGATGACATCACCACAGCGAGGGTAATTACTGACTGTGCGTCTCTGTACCGGGTGGCTGGGGGGTGGTAGATTTCATATCAGCATCACAGGACATTTCATGGCAAAATCATGCTGACAAATCAGTCAATACGAGTCATGACAATGACTTATTTTGGAGCATGACAAAAACATGCGTATATAAAGGATGTTTAAATGTAAAGTACTGTTCATGGGGCAAAAACTAAATCAAATGTTTCAAATGTGCTGGTAATGTAAATTCTATTACTTTTATGTGAGATACCTTTTCAAAAACATCCTTAAGAGAACTTTTTTGGAATTGGAAATGTCCCAGTTAGGAGCCAGAAACAGACTGCAGATGGGCCACAGCTGTGTTAACCTGGTTACTCAGCACGGCTGCATTACCATGGCTACAGAACACAGCAGCATTACCATGATTACAAAGCACAGCTGCATTACTATGGCATACCTATATGACCCAGTTTACACAGCACAGCCACATTACACAGCATACCTGCAACACCATGGCTACAAGACACTGCTGCATTACCATGGTAACAGAACACAGCTGCATCAGCGCAGCCACACAGCGCAGCTGTGTTCCAGTGATTACCCAGAATATTTCTGTCACTGATGTTACAAATCACAGTTGCCTCACCTGTGTGACAGAGCACAGCTACATTAGCATGGCTTAAGAGCACAGCTGCACAGATTATAAAGCACAGCATGTCACCATTGTGAAAGAACACAGTCACACCAATTGGAATTGGTATTATAGGGGGTTAAAACGGCAACAGACATTGAACATACTACAAGGGCATAAACTGCAGAAGATATTGTGATAGCTAGCTAGATACACTGAACAAAAATATAAACACAACACTTCTTATTGTGAGAAATATGACCATGTTCAGAAACTCATTGCACTTTCATTTACTGTTGACAGATTGTATGACCATATTGCAATACATTTCGATCATTGATTGAAACAGACAAATAAAAGTTTCATGATGGTGTGTTGATCAAGGGGATGGGGTCTATTGTCGAAATTTCACAAATCAATAATGGGTATGTCTGCCTTTGACCTGCTGCGCTGCTACACATCTCTGCTACATGGACTGTAACAAATGGTCAATAGTGACTTGGGGGACATACTCCCACTTCTCCTCAAGAGCTGTGCAGAGTTGGCGGATATTGGCCGGAAATTTGAAGCAATGACAAACTCATTGGTTGAGGACATCCCAAAGATGCTGGATGGGGGACAAATCCAAGAAATAAGCCAGCCATTCAAGCACATAAATGTTTTCAGGCTCAAGGAACTCTATGCACACATGGGTGTCGTGGGTCTGGCATGTTCATGCTGGATAGTCATTTTTTTGATGGATGCATGGTAGGATGATAGGCCACAGTATCTAATTGTGATATCACACTGCATTCAAGTTGCTGTTAATGAAATGCAGTTGGATGCAACGTCCATAGGATATTCCCACCCAAACCAACACTCCACCACCATGTGCCACCGTGCGCACTACCATGATGTCAGCATGACGATCCCCCATCCATCTGTTCTGTGAAGTTGGAAACATGACTCCTCTGTAAAGAAAACGGTCCTCCATTGTGCCACTGGCCATCAAACGTGTCTATTCACTCAGTCGAACCAATTTTTTCATCGAGCTGGGCTGAGGTCCAACCACAAACAGCAAAACACGCAGAGATTCGGACTCCCTGGAGATGATTTTTAACAATTTACGCAAAAATATCGCAATTGTGGGGACCAGCCGTCTCATCTGCAGTGGTAGTTGCTGGTCTCAGACGGTCACGGAGATGGAGAGTCCAGATATGTCGGTCTTAGCCGGGGGTCGTCACACGTGGTCGTCATGCATGTGGGCGGTCTGCTGTTGAGCCTAATTCCTCAAAAAGGTGTCTTATGCGACTTATTGTTAAAAAATGGACATTAAGAGCCCGGTGACAGCCCTGAGAAACATTCCTGATGGCTCGAGTCATCTACGGCATTTTGAGCAATGGCAGAACTGGGACTTTTGAGGGGGCCTTTTATTGACCAGCATACAGGATGTGCCTGGGCTGACTGTACCTGATTTCAATAGCTCTGGATCAGCCCCCCCATCTGATAGGCTAATTCTGACAAAGGGCATGAACTTGAGAATGATATGGAGAAGGTGACTGAAATGCACTCAGACCAGTGGCACACAACCTTGGTCACATAAATAAACCCAACTAAGCCAACCTCAGAAATAATTATGCGGAATACTGAAAAAATTAAACTGTTGCATTTATATTTTTGTTCAGTGTAAAACTGCAATACTGGTTGATGATTTTGCGAGAGATAAACCTGAAGCCGATACTGCCATAGCTAAAACTGCAGCTAGTCTTGCGGAGGTTGAAATTGCAGCAGATACTGTATTGCAAGCACTGACATATACTGCAGAGGTTACACACGCAGCTGAAGAGGCAGGGCCACTGCAGTAAAGCTGCAGCACTGCAGTAAATACGAGCAACTGAGAGGGAGGGAGGGAGGGAGGGAGAGGAACAGACAGAGAGAGATATGGGGAGGGAAACCGAGAGTGACAGAGAGAGAGGGAGGGAGGGAGGAAGAGGGATGCATAAAGAATGAGTGACAGAATAATGGATGGAGAACTCTCAAACAGACCAAATTGATTTTTGTACCCATCATGGCAGTTTTCAGCCCATAAAATGAGATGGATATGTCTGAAAGGAGGAATGGGGGGAAGACAAGCATTTCAACAATGTAAGAATAGATCAAACACCACCCCCCTCCCTCCACCCACCCCAAAACTACCACTGCCACTACAATCCACCAGAGAGCCAGTCACTGGACAGATAAACCACAGATAGCATTTACTGTATATTGTGCTTTTCTAATATTCAAAGAATTTCTGATGGAAAACTCAACTAAACCTTTACCAGTGAGCAGCCCCATCTGAGTGGTGAATGACAGCCATTTTGCACCACACATTGTGACAATTTGCAGATACTCTTTTCCACAACAAAATACAACACACAGAGCATTTAGTTGGAATACATCAGCTAGGCAGGAGAGAAAAGAATAACTTTATAACCAACTGGATCAGGGAATGATAAGAATGGCATTCTGAAAGAGCCAGCTGAATTAAGCCAAAACAGTGGGGATCCCCTAGATATTTTTCAAGAGTGTTATGACACCTTTCACAACCAGAATCCCCCAGTTTAACATTTCAACAGAGGCAGAAGTGGTGCTGTAGCACTCTGGACAGGAAGTGTCTTTGCCAGACACTAAAGTGAATGAACAGCTCACTCACACACACAAACACTGTAAAAACATGTCCACTGCTTCAGAGCAGGACACAGTCATTTATAAGACCCACTGGAATGGAGACAAACATTAATCCGATATTCAAATATTCGACAGCTCCCAAGGTCAACGAGCAAGTAATCGCATGCTGCTTTTATTGTTTTTTCCTAACCTCTGGCACTGAGGCTGTTTGCATAATAACTGTAATTCACTCACCTCCAGGCAGTAAAATTAACATCGCTAATAATGAATTATTACACATTCTTCACAGCAGTCTTCTAAGGCAAACCTGCATGAATATTTATGAGACAGTCCAGGAAAATTATTCATAACGCGATTAAAATCCGTTTCAGCGCAGTTAGTCAATGTGATATTTCACGGCTAAAAATAAGGAATCCTGACGCACATTTCTGCAATGCTTCAGGGCTGTGTTATACAGTATTACAAGTATGGGTTGCAAAAGTACCACTGTTTAATCAGTGCACATTGCCAATATTTCAGTAAAGTAATCATTTAACTTGCCCGTGGCTGTGGGACTATTAATCTTTGGCAATATATCTTATGCAAAAAGGCATGAACACACACTGCATGCAAGCAGACACAGAAACACACACACATACACACACACACTCGCACGTGCATACAGGCATACCCGAGCACACATATGCACAGACATAGACACACAGATAGACACAGGAGCACACACGCACACACATACGCAATCTCACATTCACACACACACCTCTGTCTGAAGAGCAGCCCAAATCGCACACCTTATTTTTAGCCTTGGTGGCAGAAACGCAGGACAAATGTCACATTGTGTGAGTCAGTGGTAGTGGCAGTCTGTCAGTGCTCTGCGCAGTGTATAAATAAAATTCGAAATACCAGCGGATTAAATATCATGGAAACATGCTCTGCAGGGGTCACTTCCATCTTTACTCACTCCAAGAACTGAAACTTAATTCATGAGCAGGAAAAAAAAAAATGGCCTGGCTGTTTGTTGAAAATTTTTCCAATTAATTTTTCTACATATTTTTTCTGGAGTTGAGTCCAGCTCAAATAAATTGGCCGTATTCACAGAAGCAATTAGCATATCAACTGCTTGGAGCACAAAAAGGTCAAGTGCATTTTTTAAGTTTTGAGAGAAAGCAGTGTAAAACTTGAAACAATGTGAAAAATATGATTTGCATCCAACTTACAAGTAACAGCAAAAAATGTACTTAACGCTCTTGTGCACCAAGCAGTCGACATATGATTAGCCTAATGCAAAACTCTTGTATTTCCAGTTTCTTGTCTTTAGGGTCTTTCAAAACATTTTAAGTTTGCATCCTGCTTTGTGTCCAACCAGGATTTGACAGGTCAACAACTAACAGTTGGTTCACATCCCTGTAAACATTAACAGGGGAAGGTAGACCATGCCATTTCAAGACACTGATTTCTTACGTGTAGGAAACTCAAGACTGATTCCAATCCACTCAAGCGTAGCACTTGATTAGTGAGATGCTAGCGCAAGTTTTACAGTTTTCCACTCTTTTTACCATAAGCCATCCCCGGAAGAATTCCACCAACACAAAACATTCTCACAATGTTGTTGTAATGTTGTGCCCACGTCCTGACACTGACAGAATATTACAGTGACACTGTGAGACCGTTTTGTGTTTGCAGGGAAAAATTGTTTTCCCTGAAAGAAAAACTGCATCCTCGTAACAGGTGTGATTTGTGAAGCTGGTCTGGGTCTCTGGCCTTGTTCAGTGCAGCTATGAGCAGAAGGTTTAAACCTGTTTCTCCCCTCAGAGACATGCGCTCCAAGGTGGCCTTCTGATCCTTTCCAGCACAGTCTCTGAGCCCCCCATCTCTCTAAATCCTTTCCTCTTCCTCATTTCACAGTTTCTCTCCCACTTTCTCTTCCTGGCCCCTTCTCCCTCACTCCTCTGTTTACCTCTCCATCCACCCCTCTTTCACCTCCCTTCTTCATACTCTGCCTTTCCACCCTCTTTCCTCTCACTACATCTCCCTCCTTCCCTCCCCCCCTCCTCTCTCTCTCCCTCCCTCTCTCTCTCTAGTTCACAGGTCTCACACGGGGACTGGAGATGTCCGAGTGCAACACAGATATTTTTACAAAGAGCTCCCCCTCTCGCCCTCTCCGAATCTCAGATTCCGGACATTCCGGTTCAGGGGGACGGAGAGCCGTCACAGGACGAATCCCACTGCATCCCAGCATCCATTCATCAGGAGCGCGGGATGGGAAGAGCGGAGCAGGAACAACGAAACGTTTGTCCCCAAACACACAGAGTCCACTGAGGCAGAATTCCACTCTGTCAAAAGGGCAGAGCTTAGATCATCTGCATCCACATTCCTAAAGCTCACACACACTCACAACATCGAGCCCCCCAGAGAAGGCGGAGCCTGATGCTGCAATCAACAGCTGCTACTGAATTACCCAGCAGTCTGTGCGCACTGCCACTATCACACAAGCTTTGCTATCAGGCTATATGCTCCAGCACACTGCACACGAAAACAATCACTCTGAGGTTGCAACACTGACCATCAGCTTTGGTATGTGCAGTGTTGAGGGAAATTACTTTAAAAAAGAAACACATTGTACTATATATACTACATTTCATCAAAAGCAGTAAGTTACAATACAATACTACTTTCTATCACAGTAACTAATTACTTTTTGCATACTTTAATGATCTTGTAAATGAATTGCTGATTTTTGTCCATGCATGCTTGCATAACTCCAAATATGTGGCTTTCAGAGCTGCAGACTGCAATTACACAAGTTTCCTCCATTTCTGAATTGATGCCCAGAGATTTTTGTTCTTTTGAGATATTACTTTTCCTGTTGTGCATCCAATGGTGCCACAAAATTAATAAGATAATTTAGACAAAAGAAAGGTCACAGAATGCTGAGTAATTTACTACTTTATGCAGTAACTGTAATATTATCACCCACATTTTAACTAGTTATATTACTAAGTTTTCTATAAAAGTAATAATATAACTGAAATAAATTACTTAAACAATGCACTGCCCTTTATGAGGTATGCGGTTATTTACATCCAGACTGTGTAAACCACACAGGAATCACAAGCCTGTTTATTCACTGACCAGATACTTCAGGAAAACAGTGCAAGTGCACTTTCAACAGTCCTGTCCAACTCTTCTAACCACTGCAGTGCTTGAGAGCTTAATGTTTATGAGGAACTGATAGCAGCGATCTCACAGATTTAAACAGTAGGTGGTCTATGCACAGCCGGCCAAACAGAAGTTAAAACAGTTTAAAGAAAACAAGCTCTCCTTAAAGAGAAAGTAATAGAAAAATGCCACCAAAATGGTATTTTATGGTAATTTAATGGTTTATATTTTGGCCCGTGGATAAATTTTAGAGCCTAGCCGCTTCTGCTGCTTCGAGCTAGCAAGGGAATGCTGTTAGCCAGGTCTAGCTCTGTGTATCCAGAGTGACATGCCTGCATTCTTCAGCTGGGTAGCTGACCCAGATTTATTAACAAGCTCTGCCCGTGCGTAAGCAGTCTGAAATAATTGTGCACACCTTGAAGGTTGAAGGACCACATTGTAAAACAGTCCGTGAGTTTCCCCTGAACTGAGCTAGACGTACTGTAAGGCATCAAAGGTACAATAATTTTGAACAAAACAAATAACTACATCTCCATGTTGGTTGTTTGTAAACAGGAATGTCCAGGCAGGAATTACATATTATTCAACTACCAGAGGACCATTTTCCAGAACTATTTTTTGCACATTTTGATCCATTTAACTAATTTACAACTTCACGCCTCATATTGTATTTTGAAACATTTTAAAATTATTCATACAATAGTAACTATGAGAAATACATTTTTAAGTATGCATCATTATGGAAGCCCATTGTGGACAATATTCAAATGAAAATGTAATCCCACTATTGCATTATAACTTTCCACTTATGAATGAGTTATTTGAGACAATATTAAATTGAAAATGCATTAATCCAATTATCACTTTCAGTTTCACATACACATATGGGAAATCTATGACTATATTCAAATGATAATGAAAAGATGATTGACATTTAATTTTCAAAGTCATGCTCCGCAATACAGTGGACAATATTCAAATGCAATAAGCAAAACGGCACCCCCAGCCTATTGCATTTACATTTACATGTCATCACGCTCTTTTAGGGTCAACATGATAATGAAAATGCTGTTTTCTAATCACTTGGAAATAATAATGATATAATAATGATGACGACATTTGACATTTCATTTTCAAAGACTTATCCTGCAATACATGGGACAATATTCAAACGCAGTAAGGGAAACAGCGCCTCCCAGTCCATTGCATTTTCAAATACATGTCACCACGCTCTTTTTTGGGACACAATGAAAATTAAAATGCTATCTGTCAGCGTCTCATCAAATGGGTCTTCCGCTAGGGCGCCACTCATTAGGGGCGCGAGCGAAACCATGTTCCTTATTTGCATACCAACCAATCAGCTTCTGGGTAGCGCTTGTACGCAAGGAGGATTACTGATAATGTCATGATGGCTAGGCTGCTATGTATTGTGTGCCATCGTGCGTTAGGCTGTGTTGCGCTTTGGATGTAGCCATCTTGGCAGCTAGTATGCTAGCTAACGTTAACTAAGGAAAATATTTGTAAATGATCATCACATTAAAGCGATATGATTGATTTTTGCCCCAACTCTATTAACTGAGCTAGCTGTAATATGTATGAACTTATCCGAGGCTTCGCGGCAGTGTTGTGCAATTGCAACCCAAGTGTGCTTGCAGATTTCAGAGACGTTAGCTAGCTTGCTAGTGAGTCTAAAAGCAATCGCTTAGGTACAGCTTGCTAGCTATGATGCCTACTGGAGAAGCTCTTACAGCCCTGATTTGTCACTTTAAACGCCATCTCGCACACACAACCTCTTTCACCATTGATTAGCAGCTTCTTTTACCTAAAGAACAAACTGACAGTTCAGCCTGAGACATGTTATTTCATAGCTAGTTAAAGCAGCATTATCCTTCCATGCGTGCTATAGCGTATTACATTACTCCAGATGAAACGCTATCCGTCTTCCCACCCTGCTGACGCTAGTTAGGGGAAATGTTTGTCATCATTTTTATACTTAATCGCTGTGATTCGGTTTTTGCTAGCTGACGATTGCTCTTGTGCTTGCCGAGTTGCAAGTTCGCCACTCCTGAAACATGCACAATGTATGCATCATGCAGAACGGTCCGATAAACGGCCAGCTGTCAGGCTGCCGCTGTTCCTAGTTTAATCGCGATTCCCAAGCCACGTAGCAATGGGAGAAGTTTTGATGACTGGCTGAAAACAATGTTCCTCTCTTGCTAGCTTAACCTGCTGAAATATGAACTTCTTTGATATGTTTGGCAGCACTTTTGTACATCCCAAGAGTGCTATCAGATTTCTGGGAGATTTAAATGGATAGCTCATTACCTGGCTAGCTCAAGAACAATCTGCAAGCACAAGAGCAATCGCTGTCGGCTAGCTAGCTTGTGAAGCTAGGGCAAAAACCGAATCACAGCGATTAAGTATAAAAATGATGATAAACATTTCCCCTAACTAGCGTCAGCAGGGTGGGAAGACGGATAGCGTTTTATCTGGAGCAATGTAATACGCTATAGCACGCATGGAAGGAAAATGCTGCTTTAACTAGCTATGAAATAACATGTCTCAGGCTGAACTGTCAGTTTGTTCTTTAGGTAAAAGAAGCTGCTAATCAATGGTGAAAGAGGTCGTGTGTGCGAGATGGCGTTTAAATTGACAAATCAGGGCTGTAGGAGCTTCTCCAGTAGGCATCATAGCTAGCTAGCTGTACCTAAGCGATTGCTTTTAGACTCACTAGCAAGCTAGCTAACGTCTCTGAAATCTGCCAGCACACTTGGGTTGCAGTTGCACAACACTGCCGCGAAGCCTCGGATAAGTTCATGCATATTACAGCTAGCTCAGTTAATAGAGTTGGGGCAAAAATCTAATCATATCGCTTTTAAAGTGATGATCATTTACAAATATTTTCCTTATTAACGTTAGCTAGCATACTAGCTGCCAAGATGGCTACATCCAAAGCGCAACATAGCCTAATGCGCGATGGCACACAATACATTGCAGCCTAGCCATCATGACATTAACAGTAAGCCTCCGTATGCATAAGCGCTACCCAGAAGCTGATTGGTTGGTATGCAAATAAGAACATGGTTTTTCTAATGAGTGACGCCCTAGCGAAGACCCGCTTTGATGAGACGCTGACAGATAGCATTTTAATTTTCATTGTGTCCCAAAAAGAGCGTGGTGACATGTATTTGAAAATGCAATGGACTGAGAGGCGCTTGTTTCCTCACTCGCGCTTTGAATATTGTCCCATGTATTGCAGGATAAGTCTTTGAAAATGAAATTGCAAATGTCGTCATCATTATTATATCATTATTATTTCCAAGTGATTAGAAAACAGCATTTTCATTATCATGTTGACCCTAAAAGAGCGTGATGACATGTAAATGTAAATGCAATAGGCTGGGGGTGCTGTTTTGCTTATTGCATTTGAATATTGCCCACTGTATTGCAGAGCATGACTTTGAAAATTAAATGTCAATCAGCATTTCATTATCATTTGAATATAGTCATAGATTTCCCATAAGTGTATGTGACAATGAAAGTGATAATTGGATTAATGCATTTTCAATTTAATATTGTCTCAAATAACTCATTCATAAGTGGAAAATTATAATGAAATAGTGGGATTACATTTTCATTTGAATATTGTCCACTATGGGCTTCCATACATCATTATACACTTTCCATTCAGATGAAGACGGGAAGTTCAAATACAACCAAGGAAGAGCATTTTTAAAATACCAGGAAATGGTACCACAGGAAATAAAATACCAATGATTAGGCAAACTACTTTTTCACAGAAAACCAAAGGTGTCCAAGATACATGCCGCAGTTTACATTCCAAACATCATCCAAGTCAAGTTCCATTACTGTCCCGACTCCAGCAGACAACTGCGTGGGATAATTACATTATATAACTCTTTTTTTTTGCTGCATTGTGCCCTTTGGCCCAATCCCATGAGGCCTTGCTGTTCAGTCATTAACTATGATTCCAACGCAGGCCGGTGAATGCGAGTTGCACACGGCATTCCTTCAGTGCAGCAACATAGAACTGCGTTACGCAACAGCATCTCCCGAGTACACCGTGTCATGGGTCGCTGTTCCATCATCACAGGGTCCAGGTCCAGGGCCGATTCATCCCTTACATCCTCCAAACACAACTGACATACTCAGATCTTCCACAACAAATGGACTGCATCTCTACATGCCCCGAAAGGAGGTCAATTAATAATAATTAATAAATAATTAATAATTATTCACATTTTACCTGTTTGTGAAAAAATTTGTGCTGTATTGCTTAAAAGGTGCTACATCAATTACATTTACTATTATTATTATCATTATTAGCAGCTACTGTCACCAACCCATTTTTAACGAAAACATGAATTATTAAACAGGAGCGAAATTTAAAAATACATTAGCCGAATTAAAAGCATGGAAAATGGTCACGACTAGCATCATTTTGTCTACATTTCATTTCTTTTCGGCCAGCATTCGTAAGGACTAACAACAAGAAATGGAACAAATCTTAGCGAATGATTTAGGTCAAATGGAAAGATAGTTAATGGAAAGTGCGGCGTGCACACTGCCAACTTGTGCACAGCCAGTGGCTGCACAGTCGGGTGGGTGAAGTCATGCTTAAACAAACAGGAATAATATCTACACTACCCTACCCCCCCGCCTTCAATCTACCACCAACAGCCAGTCCCCAGCACCAGTGGCCGACAGCGGCTTTATCCAGGCCTGTATTAATCACAGACATTATCCTCTTTAGTAGAGCAGATAATACAACACAGCCAGCTGCAGGGCTGCGGGAGGGGGAGGGAGGGGGGGTGTGAGAGGTCAGAGTGAGGGAGAGAATCCAGTCATAGAGAGGAAGAGTGAGAGAGAGAGAGTGAGAGAAAGAAAGAGCGCTAGAGAGCGCCCCCAATTGTTATTATCATAAATTATTAGTCTTCATGTACCACAGAGCTGTTCGTATGCAAGATGAGCAACTTTTACACAAACAATATATGCTCTGAGGATACGGCGCTGAAGCATGGTCACAGTCACACAGTGTGGTAAGCCAGAAGGGAATGTTGGTGCTACACCTCCTCTCACGTACGCGAGTTGCAAATCCGCAACACAGAGCACAAGTACGTTTTTGTCCGTTCATTTTGTTTGTATATTTTGGGATGAGTTGGTCAGGAAACATCAGCTGTTTGAGCGACAGGCGAAACAGTTCAGCTCCAGAGCTGAGGAGTTTGAGTCATCAACAGCGAGGATATTCGACAGTCAGCACAGGAACAAAAAAGCATAACCAAACCAGGCCCAAATGCAGACAATTACAAAAGCAAATGAGGATCCAGTTCAGACTCAACTCTGACTAATTTTAGAGCAAATCTGGACTGGAAACAGACCAATCACAGACTAAATGTGGACCAAAATGTGGCCTTGACACACAAACATTGACCAGCAAGAGACAATACTTGAAGCAGATTTTTTTTTAAATTTCACAGCATGCAGACTTGGCAGTAAAGTGGAGGGGCATAACGTTAGCAGTAGGCCATTGGCAGCCAGCAGGCCAGAGGTTTATTAGGTGCATAATTTGGGGACGAAATTCAGGGAACAGCTCATTGCCTCAGTGGAAAACCGGGGTCACATGACTGTAAGGCCTGAAATTCCATGCCAGTGATCCAATATCAGGAACTTGCAGAACATTTTTATGAACTGTCAATCAAAAGGCCCGTTTGTGCTAAAAAGATCTCAGAGGTCCCTTGTTAAAGCAGATGATCATCATGAGGCTGATCATTGGGGCTTTCCACAAAAACTTCCCGTAACATTCCTGGCATGGAATTGCGACATAATCTAATTGCTGGAAACATCTTGGGCAACATCGAGAAAATTCTGCGCAGTAATGGTTGTCTAAAGACCCAACCATAAAGGGACAGTAGAATGACACTGAGGACAAAAAAATCAACAAGAGATATGATAACGTTTCAGGACACAATCAGAGATGACATTCAACGTGTGAAAAAAGGAAAAAATAAACCAAATAAATTGAATCAAGTGTTTGCTATGCATGACTATATGTAGCTCACCATACTGATCTTGCTTCTGTACAATACTAACAAGGTCTGGGTGCTCATACAGACGAACATGTGGATGACTGGACGCCCACCAAAATTGACTGGTGTCAAGATCTCTGTGAAAGGAACATGTATACCAAATATGAAGTAAATCCATCTAAAAGTTCATGCTATACTTTGCTAACAAAGTTTGGTACATGTGCACGGACAGATGGAGTGGAATGTTATGAACTCTTCTTCGCATTAACGCAGCAGGCGACAAGAGTCTCAACAAAAATTTTTCCAGCCGAGCTCCAGCAAGTCCCACCTGCCACCTTGACCAGATGCGCCAATCAAGCACGAAGAGGACGGAAAACAGTGTGTCATATTCACGGCAGAAGTCATGGAAAATGTGGTGTACGGTTTCATGGGCACTGATGAGCAATAAACCGTTCCCTGGCCTAGCGATCACACCGCCGGGCAGATCGAATGAAGCCCTCATCCAGACCTGACAGCCCGCGGGACACAGATAAGTGCGAACGCAGTCAGCCATTGTCAGGCTTCAGGACGCTAGCCAAAGTTCGGCTGGTGACTCAAAAATAAAGGGACAAAATGAATTAAAAATTCTATCATCTGTTCCTGTACCATACCATTTCTTGCTTTACAGTGTTAGTTTTGAATTGTGATCTTCACCTTGTTAACTAGCTAGTCTTTGGTTTCCACACAAATATAGCTGATGTATACTAGCCTTGTAGTCTGCTTGTTACTTGTTCATGACGGGACCGATTGATGCTCTATATGAATTGTGCCTCATCTGATCTGCTGTGCGGCTGTTTCTGTGATACTAATGAATACACTTACTGTACTTCACTTTGGATTAAAGCCACCACTGAATAAATGTAATGTAATGCACCAGCCTAACCAGACTTTGCCTTGTAGAGTAGGGCACTTTCACATTTATTTAAAGATGAGCTGAAGTCAAAACTCACTCTTTTCTTAATCATTTCAGTTATGAATAAGCATATGAAACATCTCAAAGTAAATAATAAAAATAATAAAAATGCAAAATGGGTTATTTTCACAACAAGAATTGTCTCCTCACACTTACAGGAAAACAGACGGGTGTGGTGTTGACCACATACTTTTGTCACAGTTCAGCTTCCCCCAATTCCTGACCTCATCATGATTCGGAAATTTGCTCTGTTCTAGTTTCCTTTTCACGGCGTCTTCAAAAGCCATAAAACCCAAGTGAACTCACATGAATTCTCGTCGCATGAAAGAAACGACGGGAAGTCAGTAGAAGCAGAACAATGACTTCTTCCACAGTTTATGTGCATGTGTAATTGCCGTGTGGTGTGCGTTTCTGTGTGTGTGTGTGTGTGTGTGTGTGTGTGTGTGTTGGGGGGTAGAGGGTAGAACTTACGAACTACAAAATAACAAATGAGGTTGACCCATCAGTGGATAAGTGTCAAATGAAATGCCATCATGGTGGGGTGGGCGGGGCTGACCTCACCTTGACCTTGCCGTTGGGCTGCAGCAATTCAGTGACGGACACCTTGTCCTGCTGTAGCCGTCTCTTCACCAGCTTGGAGCAGCAGACGTTGACGGAACTCAGCACGTGCGAGGTGTTGTACTCGGAGAAGGTGCGGCTGTCAATGACGAGCGTTCGGGCGGCGCCTCGCTGAATCAGGCCTGCAAGCCGCCGGGTGTCCATGCCGCTGCTGCGCCAGCCCTTCTCCCCGGCCATGACTCGGGAGGGGGGGGGGGGGGGGGCCTTACGGGGGGGTGAGGTGTGCCGCTTACGGCCGCGGGCTCAGGATGTCCATAGCTTCCCTGTGGGAGAAGAGTGGGAGAGGGTAAAGAAACACCTTTACGTTTCAACAACATCCTTACAACATTGTTACAATACCCTCGTGACACTGCTACTGCTTACCACACCAACAACATCCTAGCAACATCCGAGCAAAACTCCAGCAGCACTCATGGATAGTCTCATAAACATCTCAGAAACACACAATCAACAGTACAGCAACACTCCAGCAACGTCCAAGCAACTTGTTTCAAAATTCCCGGGAAAACCCCAGCAACATCCCAACAATGTCCCAGAAACACTCCGACAACATCTCAGCAACACCCCTCCACCAACTCACCAGCAAAGTCCAAGAATCACGTTAGTAACATCCCTGCAACATTTTGGCTACCTATCAACATTCAGGCAATACTTGGACAAAACCGTTGATTCCACCAATGTACCCCAAAAGCATCCTGGAAATGATGTTACAACACCCCAATGGTTCCCCAGCAACACCTGCCAGTAGTACGGCTCCATATTCAAAATGGCAGACCGCCCCGTTCCCATTCCATCGGCAGCGCACCCCTAGAGAACCATACCTTACCACCTTATCCCTCCTAAAACCTTACGTTCCCACCTGAACTCATCTAAAACCTTACCTTAGCACCTCATCCCTCCAAAGAACTAACCTTATCACCTCGTTCCTCCAAAAAACTTATCGTACCACCTAATGCCTCCTAAAACCTTACCATACCACCTAATCCCTCCTAAAACCTTACCTTACCACCTCATTCCTTCTACACGCTTAACTTACCATCTCATCCCTCTAAAAACCTTACCTTACCACCTCATTACTCCTAAAACCTTACGGAGGATTTGTGGCCTGCATACCAGCACCCTTTCAATTCAATCCGCAGAACAACTTAATTACAGTGAAACATTTCATGTCAAAAGATGGCAGGCTCTGGAAACCAATAAAGCATTTAAAAACAGCAAGAGAGTAGAGGCCATTTTAGACGCTCTCTCTACTTTTTGATTATTCATCCCATTCCCAGGTTTAGCAAAGGGACCAAATCCTTCAGGAAAGAGGACACATTTTCTTCAGAGCAGTGTTCAATTTTTAAAGCAGCATGAAGGGGAGAGTAAACATCTTCTGGTGTGTATGGGGATGACTTTTCAGCCAACTGGATATAGAGTCCAAAAAGGGTCTTTTGTGCCCCATTTAGCGGGACTGGGCCGAGTGACATTCTGGGCATGTGCGAAGACAAACTGTTCATCACTACCCTTCTCTGTCAGAATCAGACATGACGGAGCGGCTTTTCACGTCACCGCATACGTCCTCAATACATTTTCTCTCTCTCCTTCTCAGTCACACACTGACACAGACTCAAACACGCATGCGCACACGCACGCACACACACACACACAAACACACACACACACACACACACACACACACACACAACCTTATACCCATTCCATGGCTCCAGTTAATTACTGTTTTTTACGCACCGCAGAATTATGGGATTTCATCCACATATCTTTGGCCAGCAGGCAAACCTGGAGTTTAAAGCTGGCCTAAAATGCAGCTGCTCTAAAAAAATAATGTGTCTCTCGCTATCTATACATATTTTATTTATTTACAGTGTATGAACATCAGTGACGGCTGCTGAGCAGAAAATTGAAGAGGAAGAAAAAAATCCCTTTAAACGCATGACAAGTCGATCAGTTTTCTCTCATTTTCCTTGATTAATCGTTAACCCCATAACACTCAACATTATCTGGTGTGGCCAGTTCTCCTTGTTATGGTAAGATGAGAAGTATTACTCTTTATTTACATACAAAACTGGGTAGAATTTACTTGGTGTTATTTAAAATTCAGGATACACGAAGCGGATAATTATTCTTATTTAAACAATCAGGCGCAGGTTAGGCAGCCTGCATTGCAGGATATGCCGTAAGCTGTTGCATAAAATCACAAGGAAAGATACCCAGCATCTGGTGATGTCTATGCATCACCAAATTCAAGCAGTCATTGCGCGCAAAGGATATGCAAACTAATTTTAAACATGATTGCTTTATTCTTCATCATGTTAAATTGTCCAGTATTTTTTCTAGCACTCATTGCTCATGAAATCCCACAGCCAAAAAGCCCAATTAGCGTCACTGTCGAAATCACTGCAGGTACACATAAATGTCAGATGTCAGCACATGTATGGGAAGAGCCTGGTGAAATAAACGAAGCTCCACCAACAGCAAAGCTGAAATCGGCATCCGTCTTCGCGCAACAGTGCTGCAGCGTGTTCGCATGGCCATGCCATTTCCCAGAACTCCCTCCGCTGGCCGAACACCAAGTCTCTCACTCACTTGCCCACTGCAAGAGCCTGCCGCCCCTGGACTTGTAAATAGTAATAAGAACTTTCTGGAAGGAAGTGTGTTTACCGCTTCAGTAATGACATACGGACGGCGGCTGCGGATTAGCGCAGAGCCCAAACGGAGGCCAGCAACACGACAGCACAGGCGGGGGGGTAGGACGAGCGCGTGCCTGCCCAGAGGGGTTACACTCACATTTGACTCAGCGGGAGAGCCCTAACAGCAAAGAAATGAACCTCAGTACAGACAAAGCTGTCACCTCTCTTGTCTGTGTTTCTTAAAGCAAAAAACTGAAAACTGCAAGCAAGATTCTTTATCGCAGCAGAATTAGTATTAAAATCAAAGGGGGCTGGGGTTCAGTATTTTTCATGGAGAACGGAGAGGATTATTTAATCAATAAGGATATTCGGGCATATTTTACACACAGGACACCCAAAAGCACAGACTGCAGAGCCCCCATCTGTGCAGTACTCCAAACTTAAGTGAGTAAAATTGTTACTGTACTACCAAAAGCCACACGCAAACAGACAGAAACAGACGGACAAACAGATGGACTGAGACGTTCTCCATCCAGCACGCATCCCTGCAGCGTGTTCCCCAGGAACAGGACCCCCCCATCCCACCTCCTCTCCACTGGTCTGCCCAAAGCAAACAGACAATTTGAAATAATGCCAATCTTGCAACCCTGCTCCTTGCGCCGAGGGGGAAACTGACTATCTGACTATCTGGCAACCCTATTGGTGTTCCGGTGGCAACATGTACCGGTGGCAGCACACTGGTAATAATCAGCTGAACTGGACACTGCAGTCATTTCCCACAATACTCAGTGACCATAGGAATGCATCATGAGAACCCAAGGTTTAAATACGCAGCAAGTAGGATCACAAACAGTGGAAAAGACGTATGTAAACAGTCCAGGAACACTCTGGGTCCAGTCCTGGCCTTAAAAGAGCCATGACAAAGCCAAACATCAACATGCCATAGCGCCAACCATTAGGGACCAGCTGCAATGCACGGCGACACGAGGATACCGTTCTTTTTTAAAAAACAAAAACAGACACGCTGCACATGGCTAATGGCTGTGCATCCTGAGCAATTACTCTAACAGCTTGTGACGCATCAACTTTCCCCTAAAGATTCTGAGTGGTTCCCTCAGCGATGCAGATTTGCACAGCAATAAAACCAGTCATAAACAATTTCAACCCCAGAGTCAGACTTAAAATCCTATTTTTGCCCTTAAAGTTGAGAATCTTTTCTCATTTTAAGCTACCGCATACTTTAAAACTGAAGCTTTCCACCACATTTGTGAATAATTTCACAATATTTTTTGTCTCAATTAGTTAACTGTAACAGAGGTAACCTAAGTCCAAAAATAAGATAAAATATCAGGTTAAGATTTTTTTGGTTTGTTTTTGTGAGTATCCCATGGGACTGAGTGAGGAAAGGTGGGCCCAGGTAAACAAAAACACAGGAGGGTGAAGGGTGGGGGAGAGAAGACGGAAAACAGACTGGTTTCCAGCAGCTGTTGCCTGGCTCTCCTCTTCCCAAACACTAGGGCCTTCATCAGAGGTGGGATAAAGGATAGAGAGATGTAGGTAAAAGCAAGGTATGATGAAATGTTCTAGATCATTCCGTACCATAACAACTAGCGGCTACCACCCCCCACCATATCATTGACAGCACATTGTGAGCCTGCGACAGCATACTGCATTTCTAGCGCATGCTAACACTCACACAACATCACACATTACATTCTGACTGTCTCTCTGCCCGTCAGCAAGAAAGAAAGAGAGAGCTGCTCGTCTATTTTGCATGCAGACCGAAAACAAATGGAAAAATACCCGGTTAGCGCACTCACTCTCTCTCTCTCTCTCTCTCTCATACACACACTAACTCACTCTCTCTCATACACACACACACACACACACACACAGAGCCAATAATAAACTCATACATAAAGGAGCTAAACACATACACAACCATTATCAACCACAAAAAACATGGAACTAGCTCCCTCACACACATCACTGCAGGCACGCACATGTTCATGCACACACACACACACACACACACCACAGTGACAGCTGTTGACAGAGCAGCAGAGTCAAGGAAAGGGCTCGGATGGAGGCAGTACACTGGGCTGGAGGGTGAGGTGCGCTTCCACCGCAGGTAACCTCCTCCCTTCATCCATCTTCGGCCTGCCACCTCTACAGCTCTGTGTACCACTGTGCAGGTGGGGGGAGTGGGGGGTAGATTTAGCTCAGCCTAGCGACTAAGAGAGGCTTGAATCAGAGAGCCAATCACAGGAGAGCTCCGGCAAGCAAGGGCCAATCACACCTCTCAAGACAGAGAGACACTGAGCCAATCCAGCTTTCTGTAACAGGTCAGAAATGGAGCACATCCTCGCACCAAAACACACAGAGTAAATGGCAAACGGGGGCACATGCTACAGCGACCACCTTATTAGCATCCTGTTTAGATTTTCATTCTCTGGGCTGCCTGACATCATATAAAAATCTACTGAGGAACAGAGGCGAAGCATCCTTGCGGTACAGGTACACGACACGCCAAAATTCTCAGCAATATGCCCATCAGCATCTTGAACTGAAGTGCAAGAGCCCGTTTCTGTATCCCAGAGCTAAACTAAATGCAACTGACATGCGAAATTCGTCAGAGAAAGTGTCGCCAAACCAGCCGATTTAGGCTCTATTCCGCAGTAGTACTGCTAGAGCCATGCTGAGCTGTCACGTGCCACAAGGTGAGATATATGAGGGAACAGGATGCAGGGCATGTTCCCTACTTAGAGGACCCCCCTCCTGGTGCACAGACTGCACGCTGAGGTTTCTCACACGATTGACGCGGCGAAAAATGAGGTTGCAGCCTCCTCCCTCTCCCCTGCTGCCGCGGTAACCAGCCACACTGTAAACACGCAGCATCACCGCGGCAATGGACAACCACCGTTGCTATCGGCGACGAAGCGGGCACTGCAGAGGGACCAGGAGAGAGGCTTTACCCCTCCCACCCCACCCCCATTCCCCATCAACCCAACTGCACATGAACACAAACACACACACACAACACAGTTACGCATACACACAAAGGCACATCCACTCCGCACTCACGCAAACACACCAACCAACGGCGACCCCCCTCACTGACCCCCCCACAAAAACACAGGCAGAAACAAAAGCCTTGGCTTACCTTGGCAGCTAGCTAAACCCTGCACCTGCTCACGATAACAGATCAATAGTGACAAGATTTCCTTCTGCTGTTTACCAAATAACCCAACTCCCTGCCGAGAGAGGGAGCGTGAGGGAGAGAGACTAAGAGAGAGAGGAGGAGGAGGAGGAGAGAGAAGGATGATTATTTCCTGACCGAGAGCTGTGGGGGTGTGCTGCTAGCAGCTAATGGCGATGGGCTCTCAGTGAAAACAGACGAAGGGGTGGAGACAGGGCGGATGGAGGGGGGCTTGGAGGAAGACGGACGCGTTACGCAGGACGCAGTCGCCGTCAGGCACGTTCTGCCGATGGAAGAGGACGCGAATGGGAGTGGAGAAGCTGTTCAGCTACTGCAGTACTCTGGAATCACCTCATTCATGAGCCCGTCTCAGCTAAGCCACTCCACTGCTGCCTGACTATAACCGTTCGGGGCGCAAGATGATAAACACGTCATTTCAAAATAAAAAAGAAACATTGCTTTTAATAAACCAATATTTGGTTTCAACCGTGCACATGGCAGACATGGACGCTGTTATATCGAATAGAACTGGATGAGAGGTTTCCATGGGAACACTCTGGATCCTGTGGCTAAGGAGGAATTGTGGATGCTGCAGGTTCTTGTGTTTCAGGGTCCTGTGTTTGAGCAAAGCCCACATGTCCTGCCTGTGTTTGAGCTAAGCCCACAAGTCATTCGCCTCATAGCATAACTGCCCAAGTCATATTTTCGCCAAATTGAGATACTGACTGCCTGTTTTTTTGTGTTGCAAAATGCATTTTTTCCTTTTTTCTCAAAAACTTAAAAAAATTAAATTAACATAAAATCCATTCTCTTGAATAATAATCAAAAATAAAAAACCCTAAAAATGAGATGGGCAATTATGCTATGAGGCTAACGATGTTCTGCCTAAGTTTGAGCAAAACTCACATATACTGCCTGCATCTGAGCTAAGCCCACATCCTGCCTGTGTTTGAGCAAAGCCTACGTGTTCTGCATGTGTTTGAGTGAAGCCCACATGTTCTGCCCCTGTTTGAGCGAAGTCCAATGTTTTGCTTGAGTTGGAACAAAGCCCACATGCTCTGCATGATAGAGGAAAGCCCATGTTGCACCTGTGTTTGAATAATGTCCTCACGTTCCTCCTGTGTTTGAACAATGCTCTCATGTTCTGTCAGAGTATGTGAGCAATGCCTCCATGTCCTGCCTGTGTTTGAGCAATGTCTATGAGTGCTGCCTGTGTTTGAGCAAAACATACATGTTCTGCCTGTTTGAGTGAAGCCCATGTTTTGCCTGTGTTTGAGCAATGCCGTTTCACTTGTGTTTGAGCGAAGCCCACGTTCTGCACGTTTGAGCAAAGCCCAAGAGATCCACCTGTTTGAGCAAAGACCACGTCCTGCCTGTGTTTGAGCAAAGCCTGCATCTTCTGCCTGTGTTTGAACAATGACCTCATTATCTGCCTGTGTTTACACCATGTCCTCATGTTCCACCTGTGTTTTAACAATGTCCTGGTGTTCCCACTGTGTTTGAGTAAAGCCCACATGTTCTGCCTGTTTGAGCAATGCCCTCATGTTCCGCCTATGTTTGAACAATGTCCTCATGTTCCACCCATGTTAGAACAATGCTCTCGTGTTCTGCTTGTGTTAGTGAGCAATGCACTCATTCTGCTTGTGTTGGTAAGCAAAAGACTCACATTCCACCTGTGCTTGTGAGCAATGCCTTCATGTTCTGCCCATGCTTGAGTAATGTCCTTGTGTTCCATCAGTTTGTGAGAAATGCTTTCATGTTCAGCCTGTGTTTGTGAGCAATGCCCTCATGTTCTGCTAGTGTTTCTGAGCAATTCCCTCAAGCACCAGCAGTGTTCAAGAGTCATGCTCTCATCCTACCCATTTGTGCAACACCTTCATGTTCCACCAGAGTTTGTGAATGATGTTCGTATGTTCCAGCAATGCTCGTGAGCAATGGCCTCATGTTACCCGTGTTTGTGAGTGATGCCCTTCTTCCACTTGTGATTGAGCGATGCCTGCAAGTTCAACCAATTTGAGCAATACCCTTGAGTGCCATGTGTTTGTGAGTGATGCCCACCTGTTCTACCAGAATTTGTGATACCCTCCTGATCCAGCTGTGTTAATGAGCCAAGCACTCGTGTGGCAATTGTGTTTGACCAATGCCCTGTTTGAGCAATGTCTTCATGTTCCGATTGTGCTTTTGAACAATGTCCTCATGTTCCACCAGTATTTCTATGTGATATTCTTCTGTTCCACTAATGTCTGTGAGCAATGGATGTCGTGGTGTTCCGCTTGTGTACAGAGGATGTCCTCATGTTCCACCGGAGTTTGATGGGGAAGCTCCACAGTTCCCTCTAAGCTTGAGGGGGAACATCCCGTATTTCATCTGAGTTAGAGGGGGGATGTCCTCGTGTTCCATCTGAGTTAGAGGGGGGATGTCCTCGTGTTCCATCTGAGTTAGAGGGGGGATGTCCTCGTGTTCCATCTGAATTTGAGGGGGAAGCTCCCATGTTCCACCTGAGTTATAGAGGGGTACTCCTGTGTTCCGTCACGGAGGGGGAAGCCCTCACGTTCCCTATGAATTTTCAGAGGGAGCTACCATGTCCCATTGCTAGGTGGCCCAACTCTCATCAGCCAGTAGTAGTCTGCTACTGAATGGCCCAGAAATTAATAAAGCACCCAGCAGAAAAAAGCCTTGGTTTCCCCAGAACAATGGGGCAAAAAAATACACGTCTGCCCCCAAACCCAGCAAAACCTTTGTAACTGCACACCTCTTAAAACTCCAAGCTATTAATTTTGTCTCACAGCGTGCATCCCAAACACTGGTCCCTAGCAACACTGCCACCAGTTACTGATAATTACAGTCTGACAAAATGAAATACACAATGTTGATGACCTTGCAATGTGTGGAGGTACCTGAGATTTTATAACCAGAAATGGCCAGGTCACAGACTGTAGATACTTGAACGAAACCTTTTACACCTTCAGAAATTAAACAACCTATTAACCAACCTCTTCAATGTGTCAAATTAGCTCACAACTCCAATGCATGACCAAATGGCTCTGAACCAGAGTGAAAGAGAGAGCCGGCTTTTCAATCTCTGCAGTGTGTGTGTCTGAAATTAATCATCCAGATTACAGTCCGCCATGTTCTACAGCCAAACACATGCCACGGCCACCAACAGAGGATTACCCACAGTGCAGGGCTTACAATTGATTACTTTCACAAGCCAGGCTGCAGTACGTCCTTGTTTAAGAGTGAAGTGACCCAGATCCAAGATTTTTTTAAATCTTTTGCACTTAATTTTGACATTTACTCCCTCCTTAGTTCTGTGTTCCACAGGGGTGCTCTAAAACCCTTTTCCTCGGATCATGGGCCGTGATGGCAAGGAACTTTTACCTGAAACCAGGTGCGTAGACAGGCAAGCCAATCAGCAGCACTGACTGCATAGTAAATTACCAGGGAGAAAAGAAAACCAGGGCTAGGGTGAGATTTAAGATTTAAGATCTCTGCACAGATACACATTGCACGGATGAAAAAATAGCATACCGCTTAAACTAATGTAGGCCCTATCTGATTTTTCATACCTATTGACGGATTGCACAGATTTGGGGGGTGAGGGAATTATTCTATTGCTCTAAAAACAATCTGCTCAAAATTGTTTGCATCCTTTCGATTAGGCAAAAGAAAAAAAGTTAATTGCAAAAAAGGATCCCCGTGCAAAAGCTCAAGGCAGTATACCAGAGGATATATGCAGGAATACAATCAGGCTAAGCCCTAGGGATGGACAAGGCAGATTAACAGCCTGTGCAGTGTCAGCACTATGTATACGTCTAAGCAGGAGTGATGGCAATGAGCTGCCATTTTGTTTCATGTGCTTCGAATGAATGTGTTCTGCCTTAGCAGGAACTAAGGCCCCATAAGACCTTCTCACAGCCGTTTAAATACTGGGGGCTATAAAGCTGTAGCTGCAGAAAATCCCACACACAAACACAAATTAGCTCCTCACTGCTTACATGTACATCTTGCCCGACTTGTTATCAAGAGTGGTTTGCATTCCAAATATCTACTGTGAAACGCGTAACGTTACTTAAACTCGGAGTTCAGCAAGTCCAAATTGGACAGAACATTGTTTGCGTCCACACAAAATATGACACAAATATTTTCTCGCAACAAGTTCAACACTTGCCAACTGCAGGGCTTTTGACAAATTAGCCAAAGCAAATATAATCAAAATAATGCATCGCTCTAACGCATAGTTGTGGATTGCCGGTGGTTTTTGTTCATATTGCTTTTTTGCGTTTACTGAGAACATCCATAAAAATTGTGTGGTAAACAAATCACGCCATGAACGAAAGAAAGACTGCCGCAGATAAATCTCATGCTGTTGGTGGAATGCTGCCAGTTCCACTTCATGATTGCTCCATTATGATTTATGCCTGACCTTAATTCATTCATCCAAGGCCTGCCGGCCTCCATTGACTTCCTGATAAAGTGAAAGCTCACTACAGCACTGAGCATCTTTACACTGACTAACCACCGGAAAACGGCTTCAGTTCGACGTTTCAAACGAGCAAGACTAACGGCCTTGTTTCCTATTAAATTGTCTACCATCTAACCGAACTGAGAATTAAAGCAGACGGCCTTGCTGGAGAAAGGTTAATATTACACCACATGACACTGCCGCACACTGACCACACCGCGTGCGTGAACGAGGCTGGAAAGAGAGGAATACTCTTCACCAATCTCCATCAACCAGGCCACAACTGTTGCTACAACCACCACCCTCCCACCGCCAGAGAGTCGGGAGTACCTAAGCATGTCTCTCCGCTGCAGAGGAACCGGAATCTCTGGTTAAACAATAGCAATCTGCAGTGTCACAGTGATGCATGACAGAATTTGACTATTAAACGCAGGACGCGGTTGAACTGCGAAGTCACGGCCTATCTTGAGAGATGTGGGTATCATTCAAATGGGGCCAGCGACTAAGAAATAATAATCAGAAGACTTAATTATTCCACTGAAATGTGTTCCGGGTAGGCTACGCAAAAATACCATTGTTCATGACGCATTTACATGCAATGGCTTAAAATCTCTCCAACAGCCCGCCAGTGGCCACATACGAAACTGTAGTTTCAGTTTCTACCCCGAATTAGACGAATGCGGTGACACAAGAACTCGGGCACCAAAACCCCAATGACTGACACGCTAGTTTGTCAAAGTGATAATCGGTCAATTCAGGAAAACTTTTAATAGTCTATTAATCTCAATCAATGTCTTAGGCTCCATGATCATAAGGACAATCCATGCATGTAGTTCAGCCACGGTTATTGTATGAAATCATTCTGCGATAAGGAAACGAAATGTGGGCCCATTGACCGTAGCAACAGCAACGATATCGACTCTGTTTGAAGTGGAGCGAATTTGTCCTGGATTTACCAGTTAAATCATGAGCATTTACGAAATCCGACATTTAGGCAACGTTCGACTGGTACATAAATGATGCGAGTAAATCGACAAGGATTGTTACCTTGCTATGGTAATACACTAATGTGATGGACAACCTTCCTGAGTGACTGTGGGGACACTCGCTACATACCGAGGAACGTTGGTAGCCAGAATCATTATTGTCACCACAAGAATCCGAGGCAGGTAATAACGCAAATCATGTGTCCAGTACAGAAATCGCCCGCGAGCAACACAGTATTTTCCAGCTAAGACACATGACCACACCAAGGCTTTTTCTTTCTTTGCTTTTGCTTAGGAAAACTGTACGTGGGTTTATGTTAAATGTTTATTTCATTTGCGTGCGGCGGGCACATGGACAGAGCGTTTCTAAAGCAATTAGCCTGCATTCGAAATGTGTGAACTCACCTGCTCTCCAGGGTTCCTTCTGTGCCGTTGTTTTAATTTCCATTTCTGATACAGCACCCCGATTGAAGGGCTTGTCTCGTTTATATTAATGTTTACAAAATCATGGGTATGAACGCTGTGGGGGCAGACACAGCCGAGGCTGTGTTAATTGTACCGTTACTATAGAATTTACAGTACAGAAGAAGGAAAAAAACAAAACACAAACAGCAGTGAACAACAGCTGTTTTCTCTTGTGTTTGGCGTAGGCTACGAGCTGTGGCTAAGATAGAAGAGATAAGTTATCTACATGTACAGGGAATTAGCGATCCAGGAAAATAGAAGGTGCACTTTAGCACTAAAATGAACCAACGATGAGGTCATGGTTTAGAAAAAAAAATACCGGTTGACGTCACCCTCAGCCAATCGGAGCAAGCGGCTCAGGGGTATGGCGACGTCACTTTTCTGATCCCGTAGATTAAAGGGACACAAACCCACTGCTGCGAGGTCCTAGTTTAAAGGGAACTGCACCCGTAGAGATACAAATCGTGTTGCGAGCTATTGTGGTGCCAACACATCAGCAGACATGTCAAGGGAATGTAATCCGTTCATACTCACAGGAAACGCAATATTCCGTGTTTTTTTCTTTTTTCTTTTTTTTTTTTTTTGCCTTGTTAGATCTTTTCGCCCGCAAAAATACAGATACCATATCTGTTAGATACCTAAATGTACATGTGGAGATTTGTTCTATGATTCATAATATTGTAATGATTTGCGCGTGAGTAGTCCGGCGCTGGTGCACTAATACTTAGAACAAGTCGTGCACACAATTGATTCTCATGGAGCCATCCTCTTCATTGCCTGTGACGGTTGCCGGGCCAGTCTTATAGGAAAAATGCAAGTTGTATTACAAATTTTCTGCTTCTCAGCTTCGACACACCTGCCAGTATATCCACAGGAAATTGATTACAGCAATCATAAAATAAGCTGGTCTTCCTCAAGCAAAGGAAGTTGTAATTCCCGCGATGGTATAATTTTTTGTCTATGTCTCCATCTTATGGTGGCTGGGAAAACTGTTTATGCCAATGTCCCCAGATTTCATTTTATCTGAAAGAGAAAGCAAAATTACCTGATCACATTAAAAACCACATTCGATCTATTGGCACCTATATGGGAAATGTGCGGTCATGAGGTCATTAATCATTTTGGAAAATTCAAATGGCAAAACAAATGATGCATGGACAAATCTTGCATCGTATCCTCAGAATGGAAATCAAATTACTAGAGTCATGAATTCAGCATCCAAGTTTAGCCTTCGTTGGTTCACTAATGTCAACCACGTAACTGTGAGTAATAAAGTACAAGATCAATGTGAACTAAAAATATAGTGAGCACCACCATAATTCTCTGGACAGTCATGCATTAATACGTCCCCCGCGAAAGCGGAGGACATAGTTCTACCTTCCGTCCTTAATTCCGTAATTCCATGACTCCGTAAGTGCTAAACACTGCCGTTTTAACTCTGAAACAGTTGATAGTCTGCAGATTTTATCTGGGGGTGGGGGACATCACATGCACATCTCTTCTTTACTTTGGTTCTGTACTCCGGCACCTTGATTTTTAAAGGATGCAATAACATCGAGTTTGAAGTGCAGCCTGTCATCTAAAAGGGGGGTTATTTTCATCCACATAGAATGAACCACTTAGAAATGACGACACCTTTTGAACACCCCCCACCCCACTTCTACACGCGCATAAAAATTGGACAGTTTACCATGTAATAGAATGAAGTCATCATATAACTACATGGCTGATACTTTGCATGCAATAACTGCTTGTAGTGTGCGGTGCATAGACATCACCACATGCTGGGCATCTTCTCTGGTGATGCTGTGTCAGGCCTGTAATGTATTACATTCTGCATCTATGGTACACTTCATGACCTCAGCTGGGCAGTGAGTTCCTCCCAATGCTCTTTGGGGCCCAGACTCAAAACAATCACTACACCCTTGCCCTCCTCACTTCCCCTCTGTTTGCTAAATCGCACTGAGACGAAGCTGAAGACTGTGTCGAAGCTGAGACTGCCATGTTGAAGTCTCTCCCAGTCCAGCTAGTGGCAAGTGGAAGTAGATTGTAAAACCCTCCAACAGAGAATCTGCATGGATGCTGACTTTCCCATTTCACTCTGTTACCTGGAGCGGCACAATCATTTTTTTTGGACGCATCTATTGTTAGCTATAGAGGAAATGCCTTTCATTTCCCAGTGGATTAAGGGCAAGGGTGCCCAAAGTTTACATTCGTATTCACACTCAGCCCCTTGGTAACAATTTTCAATAAGGGTACATTAATTAACATTAGCTAATGCTGGAAGAAGCATTAATTATCTGTTTATTAACAGTAAACTAATGGGTCTACAACTCATTTACTAATGGTGCTCATGTTAACTAAGGTATTAATTTATGCATTTTTGAATAGTTTGATAGTTTAAGGTTTTACTTAAGGGATACCTAAGGGATGTTTTCAACTTCATAATAAGGATTTCAAAGAGCATTAATAAATGGTAAGTCAAGGTTACCTAATGCTTAGTTAGCTCTCTGATGCATTAGTTAACTGTTAATTAATTTGTAGTTAATGCTTATTACTACATTGACTAATGTACCCTTATTGTAAAGTGTTACCGGCCCCTTAATGTGGAGTGCCATCTATGGTTTTGAGGGAGACTTCACGGGAAGTGACAATAGCTAGTGAAGTGCTGGTGGTGAGGGAACAGTTTAGGAAAGAGCTAAAATGTATCCTGTCTTCTTTTACTCATTTCCTCTCCACATACATCCAGGTTGGAGAAGGGGATGAGTGGAGGAAGTAAGGATGCGCTTTTTTTGAATTGGGTCAGTGTTTACAGCAAGACAACTTACCTGAAGAGCAGCTGCACACCCACATGGCTGGTAGCCGAATCTTGCCAGCGTGCATGGCTGTGACTGAGATTGCTGCAGGATCGTCAACAACAGGAAGCTGCGCCTCCCAGAGGGAGGGTTCCGGTCAGCAGGTTTACACCTGCCAGAAATCTTCAGTCTTCATGAGTCAGCTGCAAACTACAGTTTCCCACAATAGATTTATTGGGCTGACATGACTGGCCAGAAGAACTTGCACTACAATTTACAAGTACATATAACATGGTGAACAAACATTAATAGAGCTAAACAAAGCAGGGATTGTATTACAGAAATTTCCAAACTAAGAAATCCAGTCTTAACCGTCTAGTAACCATGGCAATTTCATGTGATCTTACTTAGGGCAAAAGCTATTTATCCCCAAACACGTATCACTATCAGTGGTATAGTGGAGGGTATCTGCATGTATACAGGGCAAACCCACCTGTTTTTCTGTCAATTTAAAGTATATCCACCTATCAGCCAAAAACTCATTGAAATACAAAAAGAGCATGCTCACTTTCTCCTTAGCAATCTATTCATCTACCTAAAACAGTATACCCACTCCTCAAGGTATTACTACACCACTGATCCCTACTGAGATCTGCAATATAAGCTTCCTGTTCTCTCGATACGCTGATGGCATGTTTTAGCCTGCTGACCGCAGAAGGACATCAAGTGACGTTGAAGAGGAGCCAGCTGCTTGCTTCCAGAAACAAAGCAAAAATTCAATACAAACAGTGTAGGAATATGCACATATTATGTGGATGTGAAATTTCCTGCTACCTCTCACCTTTACCAATCCAGCTCCATGCTTGAGCTGTGTGTGCATCGGCATGGTTTGTACGGGTGAAAAGCTGAATCCGAACCCATAGCCTATAGTCACTCATCACCTCCCTGACCACTTGGGATTTTCACCTCCAAGCTCCCAAAATCGGAGTATTTTTCATCCTTTTGTACAATCCCAATTCCGAAATAGTTGGGACAAAGTGTAAATTGTGAATAAAATCAAAACGCAATGACTTTCAAATCACACCAGCCAGTATTTTATTCACAATGGAACAGAGATAACATAGCAAATGTTGAAACTGAGAAATTTTACAATTTTATCCACAAAATGAGCTCATTTCAAATTTGATGGCTGCTACAGGTCTCAAAAAAATTGGGACTGGAGCCTGTTTACCATGTTGTAGCATGCCTTCTTCTTTTAAACAGAGTGGAGGCGTCTGGGCATTGAGGAGCCATTGGAATTTGATCCCACTCTTGTTTAATACAGGCTTCCAGCTGCTGGAGAGTTTTGGGTCTCCTTTGACAGACTTTTTGTTTAATTATGCGCCAAATGTTCTCAATCGGTGAAAGATCAGGACTGCAGGCAGGCCAGTTCAGCACATGGACTTTTCTACTACGAAGCCATGCTGTTGTAATAGCTGCAGTATGTGGTTTTACATTGTCCTTCTGAAATACACAAGGCCTTCCCTGGAATAGATGTCGTCTGGAGGGGAGCATTTGTTACTCTAAAACCTTTATATACCTTTCATCATTCATGGTGCTTTTTAAAACATGCAATTGTCCCACAGCATATGCACTAATGCATCCCCATACCATCAGAAATGCTGGCTTTTAAACTGAACGCTGATAACAGGAGGGGTGGTCTTTCTCTTCTTTAGCCTGGAGGACACGACGCCCATGATTTCCAACAAGAATGTCAAATTTGGACTCGTCTGATCACAGGACACTTTTGCACTTTGCTACAGTCCATTTTAAATGAACCTTGGCCCACAGAACACGGCAGCGCTTCTGGATCATGCTGAACAATGGCTTCCTATTTGCATGATAGAGTTTTAGGTGGCATCTGTGGATGGCACGGCGGACTGTGTTTACAGGCAGTGGTTTCTTTACGTATTCCTGGGCCCATTTAGTAATGTCAATGACAGAATCATGCCGGTGAGTGATGCAGTGGCGTCTGAGGGCCCGAAGATCACGGGCATCCAGTAAAGGTCTTCGGCCTTGTCCCTTACGTACAGAGATTTTTCCAGTTTCTCTGAATCTTTTGATGATGTTATGCACTGTTGATGATAAGACCTTCAAAGCCTTTGCAATTTGACATTGAGGAACATTGTTTTTAAAGTATTCCACAATTTTTTTGTGCAAGCCTTCATAGGTTGGAGAGCCTGTGGCCATCTTTACTTCTGAGAGACTCAGCCTCTCTAAGACATCCCTTTTTTAGCCAATCATGTTACACACCTGATGCCAGTTAACTTAATTACTTGCTAAATGTTCTTTCAGCTGATTCTCTTTTATATTAATTGCTTTTTCAGCCCTTTTTTGCCTGTGTCCCAACTTTTTTGAGACCTGTCGCGGCCAGAAAATTTAAAATAAGCTCATTTTGTGGATAAAAAAGTAAAATGTCTCAGTTTCAACATTTGAAATGTTATCTATGTTCTATTGTAAATAACATATTGGCTCATGTGATCTGAAAGTCATTGCATTTTGATTTTATTCACAATTTACACTTCGTCCCAACTGTTTCGGAATTGGGGTTGGACTTCGACTTTATTAATTGCTGATGATGACAAATTAACTCTCTCTGTGGATTAAATAAAGTCTGATTTTAACATTATACAAAACACAATTGTGTTGCCATGAAGAAAAACAAAGGGAAAAGTCAGGGTCTTGAGACTGCTTGCCACCTGCTCATTGGCCTACGTATATCAAGCCACACAGTTTAAGCTGTTTTACCCATTTCTGCTCCATAAAAAAATATTAACTTGTGTCAAGGATCAACAAAACAATTAAATCATAACAAACAATCCAAATTAAACTAATAGGAGGCCAGACACTGAAAAACAGTTTGTTGAGTCTTGAAAAGAACAACATTCATTCTTATAGCTGCCCATGAACATACATACAAGTATTTATGTAACAACTTTTTATAGCGACACATACAAAATTTAAACTATTCTGGGCAGTGATGACAGAAATAGCTTCAAGTCAAGTGATATGGGGATGTGCATTACTAATGTGTCAAGCAACAAAAATGCACAAATCCCAAAGGTGCAGACCTGTTTGGCCTATGCATCAACTGTGGACACAATATAAACGTTTTCCTTCTCTATGTCCACGTTATTTTTGTCTCAAAAGGAAATTATATTTCAAGTTATAAAAATGCCAGTATGCTGAAGCAGCCATATAGTCTTTAAAACTGTACCATCACTGGAGTCAATTAGGATGTAAATATCCGATGAACATCACCAGCCACATGAAGTGAAGGAATCTGCTTTCACAGGAAGATACTGTGACCCTCAGCTTCCTGCATCCATGGTAATTTTAAAAACGCTGAGGTTAGCCAATAATGAAAATAACGTAAAATATCAGACTGATAGAAATATACAATCATTTTCCCTCACTGAAGTAAAGAAACATCTTTTCCCACAATAAGTAACAAAGATAAACAACACAAAAAAGAAAACAAGACAATCCAATAATGAGACACTGTATTCATCTGAGCAACTTCCCACTCCTCAGGGAAAGACTGAATGAGAAACAAAAGGGGGCATTATTGAAATGTTTGAGAAATCTTTCACTGTACAAACAAAGAATGTAAAAAAAGGACAAAAATAATACAGCCTTTTAGAAAATACAGCACGATGGACACTTGCCTTGTTTGAGGACCATTTAAAATTCTAGACATGCATTAAAAAAATCATAAAGGTTTATAATACTGTGAATATTTTCACAAAAAATAACTGGGCATCAAAAATTGCTGTCAATCGAGAGTGTGTGCTTCGAGTCTATCCTTTGAGAAATCTTTGAATGTTAACGTGCAAAATTTCCAACAGGACTGTCCCCCCTATCTCCATCACAAGCCCTTTAAGACCAGTTAACCCTTTAAGTCCCAAGCCTAATCTGATGCTACGTACCTCACCCAAGTGAGGCAGGAGTGCTATTTGCTATGCCATGGAATTAAAGGGTTAAATAATGTAAAACTTAGATATCATCAATCAAACTCAATTAGGCTCCTTGTGAAAAATCTGCAAAAAATCCTCAAAAACCTAAGTACACAGCGATTTTCAACTTATAATCACCACCCAAAAACCAAGGTCTCTTCAACGTTAAAACCATCAACTGTGTATCAGGTCAATGGTTAAAACCAAACTGAACCCACCAGCTTGCCACTATGTTGAATATATTTAAAATATGATTTAAATTCATTCACTATTGCAGTTTAGTGCATTTTATCAGAAATCTTTTATTTATTGGCATGACCCGGACCTGCACTGAAGAAGTGGATGGTCTGTGTTGATGGACAGCACCAGTAACGGTCACTGACTGGACTCACCTGACTTACACCACAGAAAATGACAAGTGCATGCAGTCCTTCAATATCCAGGCAAATATAAAAAGTGTGTTGAATATTTCCATTATTTTCCGCATGAAGAAATCCGTAATGGAGTCAAACCAGAGAAACCAGGTGTAGGGAGTCCACACTGGACACAACAGTGGAAGTTGTGAGGCTGTTACAGCCAAAAATGGGCAAAGATTAATTCTTCATCGGTTTTAATTTGTGATGAACATCTCCTCACAGCTCTGTCCACCAACAAACCTCGCCGCTGTTAGTAATTAAAAATAAATAAATAAATCCCCCTGTCTTGTATGGGATTACTGCACCTATCAAAGTATGTGGGGAGGAGACGAGTGGGGAAGGGGGGGGGGGTGTCTTTTCGAGTACTGGGATGCAGCCTGTGGCTCTGTGGGATTTAAGGAAAGAACATTAGTTCAGTAATGTGCTTCACAAGCCTCTTCTTAGGGATGCCAAGCCAGGTATTTGATGTATTTTACCACAAGAACACCTGATATACCTTATCAAAAGGACTTTGGGGATTTTTATTTTACACCAGAGCATGTGTGCTGGGTCGCTAAATGGGAAGGGTTGAATAAGAATAAAAATTTAATTGGAATATTTTCAGTTTGGCCACTCAGGAAAAAAAAAAACAGTCCATGGAGGGTACAAAGCTCATTCAAAATCAATTATAGAATTAAAATGTATAGTTACAATATAGAATAATTTCACCACAGTGAAGTGAAGTTTTAACTGGACATCAGAAGGTATGCTTTTGGTACAAGAGGATTAATAAGCTGCCACACCGCTAGTAACCACTAGAGGTCTTCAGCTCCTCAGGGCGGGGGTGGACTGCGGATCTGTGGCCCCATGGTGGACACACACACACATACACGCACAGCACTCGCAGGAGCAAAGGATGATGAGATTCATGCAGAAAGCCATGTCCTTCCAAGAGGAAAGCAGGAAAGAAAGGTCTGCAAGATCTTGAGAAGGCACGACACAAGATGGTGGCACGTCGCAGGATACAGCGTTGAAAAAGCATCTCTGCGTCTCAGTGCTGAATCCAGGACTGCCCAACCTTTTTCTGTGAGATTTACCATCCAGTATGATTTCATTTCAACCCAAATTTGTTGATTGTGTCACTATAGCCTAGATAAACACTTCAGATTGGACCACTGACAGTCCATGAATTGGAAAAAGCTACAGAAAGCAAAGGTAATAACATTCTGTTGAACTGGAGCATGTTAGATTTATGATTCTCCGTTTCAGTCATTTTCCCCATTGATTTAAAGTTGATCGGAATGTTCTTACCACCTCCAAAAGCTGCTCAAGACACATCCCGACCATCCCTTCCCAAATCTTTGCCTATGATCTGTGGGATATGCTGGACAAACAAGTCCAATCCATGAAGGCCCAACCTTGCAACTTATAGGACTTAAAGCAGGGCTATTCAACAAGGGCCAGTGTGGGTGCAGGCTTTCGTTCCTACCAAGCACTTACACACCTGATACTAATAATCACTCTCTTTAGCCAAGACTCTTGGGGTTGATTAGTGGTGTCAGGTGTGTAAGTGCTGGGTTGGAATGAAAGCCTGCACCCACACTGGCCCTTGCAGGATAATGTTGAATAGCCCTGACTTAAAGGATCTGCTGCAAAGGTCTCGATGCCAGAAACCACAGCACACCTTCAGAGGTCTAGTGGAGTCCATGCCTCGATGGGTCAGGGCTGTTTTGGCTGCAAAAGGGGATCTACAGAACATTAAGCAGATGGTTGTGATGTTATGGCTGATCAGCACATGGCAGTATTGGTGCTGTCAGCATTCCCAATTTCTCAAGAACTGCTCAGCTAAACACCTTCAGACTAAATGCTTCTCTCCTCTGGGTGCTCAGTAATACATCCGCCAAGTTGATAGCATGAGCTGCGGTCAAGATATGCGAAGGACACACTTATTTACATACATACAGACACACACAGACTCCTTTCCAATAATATGATTATTCATTTTAAGAGACTTAATAAATCTTAATTTCTGTCCAATCTCAAAATGAACCATGCGGTCTCATTTATTTGGACATAAAATTGTTTTCCATCACACGAAGGGCAAAAAAAATATAAAATTTTAAGTGAATAAAGTGCACGCATGAGACTAAAATCCTTGTTTAATTTATGCAACGTAACATTGCTTAGAAGCACAAAGTGCTGGCTTGGTCGCGACTCCAGTATGGCAAAAAATAAAATGGGAGGCAGAGCCTTACATTTGCATGGCCCTCTCCTTAGGAATAGTCTACCTTCTTCAAATCAAGAAGCAGACATTGTCTCTTTACTTAAACCTAAAATTACAACGAAGCCTTCAGAGAATCATAATCTCAATCACTGGCCAGTGCCTTCCAGAATAACAGCCAGGTGCAGTATACATTTCGCCAGATCTGAACAGTCCCACAGGAGGATGGAGTAGCTTGAGGGAAACTTGTTTCCAATCCTAATGACCGTAAAAGGATTGGGAGTTTGTTCCTAACAGGAACAGACTCGGAAGTGTTGACAAGAACGCGGTCCCAATCCTGGACCCTGTGTAATGGGCGGTGATAGGACGCCAGGTGCAGTGACCAGTGAGAGAAGGAACAAAGAGCAGCCCAGATAAGAGACAACACAAAAGGAGGTACACACCTCCGGTAAAAGCTCGCGCTTCCAAGGACGAATAAAAGTCCGCAACACGGAAGCAATGCGAGAGAGAATAAACAAAGAGAGAAGAGAAAAAACTTCTAAAAGAAGCAATTCCTAACAATAAATGGAAGATAACAAGTTACTAGGGTAACAGACTAAAGATATCTTCGGCCAAAGTGCTAGAAACAAACAGACACTATGGCAATAGGCGTGGCGAACCCCCGGCCATATATATAGAGTCCGGAAAACTCCGCCCCAGCTCAATCAGCCAGCTGGGCCAGGAATTCGATGCAAAAGAAATCCGATATCGTCCCAGACGATAGAACAAAGAAAAGTCCAACAAACAAAAGCACGCCTAAACCATGACACCCTGAGTAGGCTTGGAAGCTTGTTCGAGTTACCTAATGATTGTCAAAAGGGTCGTGACAATTATGTTTTTCCTCAATTTATGAAACAAAATCTGACACCCAAATTTACCAAAACGCTCAGTCGAAGCAGCTGTTTTTCACCTTTTGCTTTGCTTGCCGCTTTCAACCTCAAACAGCCTTGTTTAGCAGAAGCGTGCATGTGTCAGGTCTCGACCACAACGGTCCACATCAACGGAGTACTAGCTCCGGCCTGCTCCGCCGGAGCTAATACTCTGAAACATCAGTTCCTGTTTGTTTTTACATTCTGCTTTTTCTGTGATACAAAAAAGGCATACTAAAAACTTACCTCATCATGGCATCTGAATCCAGTTCCATGTTTACCATTTTTCAGTGCACTCTGCTTGGCGCACAGAAAAAGCCATTACAGCTTCAGACACTTTATAAAAAAGCATATCGTTTTCTTCGCACTTGGATCCTCTCGCCTCAACTTTTGTTTGGTGCACATTACCTTGTGCGCTGAATTCATTACAGTATGGTTGTAGCAGGTCAAATGACAGTAATGACCCAGGGATTGAAAGTATAATTCTGTAGATAAAAATAGAAAACAATACGATAATAAAAACAATGTGCAGCACCTGTTGCTGGTTTGCGAGTCTGAGGAATAAGGTTGCTGCAAATCAAAGATGCACTGTAAAAAAAAAAAAGTTGTCTCAACTGAAAAAAGTTAGTGTCCAGGCTGCCTTAAAATTTTAAGCTCATTGAATTTGAGATGATAACTTGAGGTAATATTCAACTTATAATCTTAAATTCAGTTAACTTGAAATTTTAAGGCACTAACTTTTTTCAGTTGAGACAACTTTTTTTTTTTACAGTGTGTTACTACAAATTAAATGAATAACTGTCGAAAGTACTGCAGATTTTATGCATCTTAGCAGAAACTTGAAACTGTTTTCTTGCAGTTAAGTGCTGCTTGACTTTGATGCAGAACAGTAAGCAATACACACACCCCTTCAACACACTCACATGCACCAATAGCCAAACACACACACACACACCCCTTACAACACTCGCATCTGCCCTCAAAGCACAGCTAAACAAATAAACACACCCCTACAACACATACACATGCCCCCCGCGACACAGCTGAGCACATATACACACCTCTACAACATACGCGCGCACAAATTTACACACACAGGCCAGCATCCCTGACGTGTCCTCACAAACAGACACACACACACTGTACTACAGGCAAATCATGGATGCTGTATCCTGAGTTTTCTAAAAAGGAGGAGGAGGTACTCAGTTAATTTAATTCAGTTGTGTCCGTGTGTGTGTGTGTGTGTGTACATGTATGTGTATATATGAGTGTGTGTGCGTGTGAGTGTGAGTGTGCGCGGAGTTGATATCGTTTTCATGTCTTTTTGTTTGCTTGACAGCCATAATTCACAGGCAGTTTTTCAGCAGCTAGGTGTCTGGTCTGCTCTGTAACCATGGCAATGAGGGGTGTTGAAGACACAACTCAGAGAGCAGCAGCCTGCACCACCCACTGCTCTGATCAGCCAGCATTGGCTGAATCCTCTTCTGTCTTTTACCCTCTGTCCCGCCCTCCTTCCATCCATCTCTCATTTAATTTCCCTCATTAACACATTCACACTTTTTTCCACTGCATTTTTGGACCATATTATTTTACAGAGCAGCTATTCCCCCAATCGTTGGCGGTTCAGGAAGGAAAGTTGCTCTTATTCCCCCAACCGTTGCTGGAACAGGGGGAAGGGTTGCTCTTATTCCCCCAACCGTCTTCATGATGCTGCGCTCCAGACGAGACCAATAAAATGGCGCCGAAAAGTTTCACCGCAACATGTCGCTTGCGGAATGTTCCATGCATTTCATTGGCTGAGAATGATAGGGTGAATAACAAAACTGACACTTACAATTTGCCCAACAATTGGGGGAATAGCCTTTGCCCTTATTTTAAGCTTAATCAGTAGTAACACTAATATGATGGACCGTAATGCAAGCTCCCTTCAACCCATGTGTAGACTGCCCTACTTAACATTTATCTTTTTTTAAATTCTCATTCTATGTGTTTTCCCCTCTCTTGCTCTCACTCTCTCTCTCTAACGAACATTCTCTTGCTGTCTTTCTAAAACTCTTTCTAAAACACAAAAACACACATTCACTCCAACAACTAAACACACTTTCTCCTTAACAAACTCTCCACTGCTTCCTCTGACTCTCTCAAACACACAATTATTTTCTCTTGCTCTCTCTCTAAAATGCATATGCTCTCTAATGCACACTCTTGCTCTCTCTCTAGAACTCTTTCCAAACACTATTTCTCGCTCTCCCTCACTCGCTCTCAAATGCACAAACACTCTCTCTTGCTCTCTCTCACTCCCTCTCAAACACACAAATTCTCTCTCTTGCTCTCTCTCAAACACACAAATTGTCTGTCTCTAACACACTCCCTCCCTCACACTTTCACAGAAAAACCAGCAAGCATATTTATGAAAGGGCAGCAGAAGTGAAAATAAACCCTAACTCCAACGGAGTCTTCATCAGTACACACAGTCCTTGGTACATGCAATGACTCAAAATTGCTCACGCTCATCAGTAATGATATGATGAAACCAAATTAACCGTATATAAGCCAGTTTAGAATGCACTCATGACATAGTTGAGTTAGCCATATTGTGGTTTGGGACGTCAGTCATCACTGTGGTGTCCAGATACGGGAGAAGTTCAGCATCAACCAGTGATTCATTAATGTTTGCCTTACCACCACACGCACGGTACCTCAACACATTGGAAGAGTTTTCAATACATTAATGTGGAAGGTCAATGACTGAAACCCTTCCGCCAGGGAAAATATCCTACAGGCAATGGATTTGATCTGTGGTGACCTGCAGTCAAGTAAAGGCTAGATCCACCTCACCCCGTGGGCTTTTCCCTCATTGACTGGCATGGGAGAACGTTGCCTGTCTTTTTGACAAAGTACTCTGGCCAGACCCACCACAACAAGGCAGAATGAATCTCTTATTGCATTTGATTTTGCACTGGAACAGCATTTTTCAGTGTAATGTGCATTGCATTTAGACTTTTTTCAATGCCAAAGTTGTTTATTATACTTTTGTACATAATAAACATTTATTTTCATATAGTTTCATTTTCGCACAGATAAAATGGTTTTGAGGCGATTGTTGATTTTGCCAGATCAATCAGAGGCTTTGTGAATGTACTTTAAAGACTAGGTTGTGTTAACAGTTTTGAGAAAAGGGTGGAATGTTTCAAAGATTGTGCCTTCGCACTTGTAAAAAACTGATGCGGAGCATCACGAAAGTCTTGGCAGTACCGTGGCTCTCCTCACATAGGTCACAAGTCCACATCATGACAGCCTTTCAGTACTACTGTTTGAGAACAGCGCCCGGAGCTTGCCGCTGAGAGGGTCAAAGCACATAAAATCGTATACCGAGGAGGCCACATAAGCTGTTCTAGGGACTGATGAAATTAGCCAAGGGAATTCACCGAACGCTCGCCCGTAGACTCATACCGATACCTACTTCGGTTCTCGGTTGCTGCCGTACGTTTCAACCTGTATGCCTGCCGGAGAGGGTGGAAACACATTCAATATTGTTTTTTTCGTCACGCAAAGACTCAGCATTCAGACAGGTGGTAAATTGACATAATTGACTCCAATACACAACAAATGACAATGCGTATCCTTGCCCTTATATGCATGTAATCATGCAAATTTAACAATGTGTGACCGCCAAGGAAAACAATATTATTAGTCTTTTTTTTTTTTTTCATATGAATTTAGGAACTTTAACATGCATAAACTTGAATGACCACAAGATGGCACACCAGTTCCTGGGATTGTTTTCAGTCTTACATTTATTTCATTTTCAGTGTGCTGACAACAAAATGTACTCCACACAACATACGATTAGTTTATCCTAACAACGGCGGTTCACTACATTTCAATTATAGTTAAACATTTTGGTAAATCTCAGCCAGTGTATCAGAAATATAAATACAGTAACAGCGTTCATTAAAATAACAATAAAATGTATGCATGTCATTCGTATACACCGTGTATGCTAAAGCATAGGCCTATGGAGTGAACTAGACAAACCAGAGGCGTCGTAGACTGCCGACCGATTTCATGTTGTCCTCTAAACCCCATGTCTCCGGCTAGTAGAGGAGCCAGGTAGCTGCATAAATTCGTCTCCAATTTTGCTGTTTTCCCAAAACGCACCCATTTTTAAAGGCAGCAATGACGTAAAAGCAAACATCATGAATACATATTTGACTTTAAGGGTTGCTATTCATTTACTGAAATCCTGACGTCCTATTGACTAAAGAGTAGAAAAGGTCTTCACACGTGTTAAGTCTTTTTTTTTAAAAAAAGTGTTCAATGCTTAAACAAACATAACACTTGATTGGCATTGTATTGCCCATCTAGCGCTTATACTGACATCTAGTGCTTATATTTGGTCCCGCACTATGCACAGTAGGTATCGCTGATATTGATATTGTTAGTGATATTGAGTATGGCACATCGTGGATTTCTTGATTTAAAAATGTTGATAGGTAATCCTTTATTGTGATGAAATTTTTTCTGGCTTTTGAGGGCAGAGGCCCATCCAGCAATCAATGAGGGTGGAAGCAGGATACACTGTATCTCGGACAGTCTGGCTCACTGTCGCAGGGATCACTAACTCTGCACTCACACAGTAATACCAATGGGAAAATTAGCGTCTCTCGTTAGCCTGACTTGCGCTCGTTCAGACTTAAAGGAGAAAACCAGAGTATGCGGAGGGCAGCCAAGCTGATACAGAGAGCACATGAGCAATTCACACAGAAAGGCCCCAGGCTGGATTCAAACCCAGAGCTGTTGTTGATCCAGAGTTGCAAAGAATTTGTTTTAGACGTTGTGGGAAACATTCTGGTTTTGATGCTTACCTATACTTTTCTCTTGAAAATCCTCTATATATACAATGCTGAAGCCTTCTCTTGATTGTTGACAGTGACTTCACCTGGAGAATGTTCTTGATCTGGTTACATGTTGTGAGGGGTTTTTTTTTTTTTTTTGGACTAAAACTTTAAATTCTTTCTTTTTCCACAAAAATATTGTATTCACTCATAGATTTTTTTTGCCAGCTACTCACACTAGTTTTGCTCCATGTTGCAGAAAAAAAAGTAAAATCTTCCCACATCGTCCGTCCATGCATAAACTCAAAATGATTTATGGCCGTATCGGATACCAGTGTCCCAACCACTAGGAGACTGAGATTTAGAGATTTAGCTCTGTTTCCAATTGAGGAATCTGTTGAGGGGGTACCCGTGCACCATTCACCTGTTTACTAACACTGTGCCCACTATAATAATAATAATAATAATAATAATAATAATGTGCTTCGTAGGAGAGAAGGCAATACCCCTCAGCCCCAACACACTGAATCAAAGGTGAAGGTGTTTAAGCCAGAGTGAAAAGTCATTCGGGTACCAAACCTCGACGAGGCACGGCTACCCACCAAGGCGAGTCCACGATGCAAAATCAAGTTCCTAACCCAAACGGTTACAGATAAACGGTCCGGTTTTGAAGGTCAAGGTCACTGAGCAAAGGTCATTCGAGAGTGAAACTTCAACGAGGCATGGCTACCCATCAAGGCGAGTCCACATATGCAAAATGAAGTTCCTAGCCCAAGCGGTTTGAGAGAAACAGCCCGCACAAAGTTTCAAAGGTCAAGGTCAATGAGAAAAGGTCAAAGGCCATTCGGGTACGAAACCATGACAAGGTATGGCTATCCACCAAGGCGAGTCCACATGAAGTTCCTGACCCAAGCGATAACAGAGAAATGGCCCGCCCTTCTGCGAGGGGGACAACAATACCCTCTGCCCCTTAGTCAGGGCTAAGGGGTAAAAAAAACTCTCTCCTTCAAAACAAATAATGATCTGCAATTCTGTTTCTCTGTTTATATTCAGCTGTGGAATTGTCAAAATATTATACTAGCTACACCAAACCTTGTTACACATTTATTGAATTAGCAAAGCTGCAATCTCCAAGCATCAAGTTGTTGCATTTAAATGAGTGGGCCACTTTAAGTTATGATACTGTAAGGGAAGTTGGGTGCCAACCAATGACAGCCAGAGAGAGAGAGAGAGAAAACCTGTGATTTTGTGCTACATGATTGTGTACATAGATTTTCAACCAGTTTTGATCCACAGCTTTTCACCAATGTGGAAACAAATGACACCCAACCACGCAGAGCCGTATATGCAGACCCCATTTTTACAGAAGTTAAAATGCATTCAACGAAAATATCATGAGACTCCCATAAATGAGTTTTTTTGGCAAGTCTCCAAAGGAAGAACCCTTTTTAGTGATTGATGAATGGCCATTTCATCAGTTTGAAAAGAGTTGAAAACTCCCAGGTTGGAGACCATTGGGGTCACGAGTGCAATCATGGAGGGGTCTTTTGGAACGAGACAGAAGATCCATGAGAGTACCATTTCTCAGACCCAAGAGGTACGGCACAGAATAAGAGCACACCTCCCTTTCTGACGTACTGACTGATATATCTTAATAATATGCATAACTGCATATATTGCTGCAGTAACCTAGCCTCCATTGCAGATGTCTTATGTAGATCACTTCCCTCACTTGAGCAAGGTTTCGTGCTCTGTGAGGTAATGGCATTGCGCGAAATAAGCCAATCAGAATGCTTTTTATATGACAGTCCTTTTGGGTTTCCTCTGTCAAATATCAATAACAAAAATTCTGGGTACAGAAACACCTAAAAAACTCGTTGATGATAATATTTGTTTTGTATGTGAAAAAAGAATTGGATCAAAGAAAGAGAAAATACTTATATGTGAAAAAAGCAAATCGATGTTCCTCCAATTATAAGTAGCCTAGTGTTCTTTCCATAAATACTGCTGTCTATTCCTCAAGTGAACTCTTTGTGTGCTGTACGGGATGCTACCGTTTATGAGAAAAGTACTCAAGAATAAAAAGCTAATTGGATGAGACCATAAAGGAAATCAAGCGACTTTACCATGATAGCAACCGGCTCCATGTCAAACGTCTAACTACTGAAGCACCGACCGAAGTTCTCTGCTCTGCAACTAAAGAACTTGTGTTTGGGAAAACTTCAACACCGAAGAAACCAGAATAAATTCTAGCTTTTGAGCATTTTCAACATGGTGCTGGTTAGTCCCATATAGCAGACATCTTATGTGGTTCGCTTCCCTCCCAGGCTCACACTACAGTGTGTGCATATATACTATTCAAAAAAAGTAGGGGATATTGGATTTACAAGTACCATGAAATGCAGATCATGAGGTCAGGAAGGAAACAAATGACATATAAACATTAAGGAAACATTTGTCAATTTATTCGAAACCCTGTGTACAGTCAGTAAAGGACAGATTCTCCAGAATAAGGGTCGACACAAACACAGGGTCACACAGCAAATTTACCACCACTGTGAAACAGAGTCAGTAGCGGGTAAAACCCCCTCTGTTGGCTAGACAAGCTCGAATTCGGCGTGGCATACTCCTAACGAGATGTCCCAGGTCATTTTGGGGAACGTTATTCCATTCCTGTTGCAATGCTGCAGCAAGTTCTTGGACATTGGCAGGAGGTTGTTGACGTTGGCGTAGCCGCTGTCCAAGCATGTCCCAGACATGCTCGATGGGGAAAGGTCCGGACTGAGTGCTGGCCATGGTAATGTGGTGATATTCTGCTGCTGGAGGTAATCTGTAACGATCCTGGCCCTATGACATCTGGCATTGTCATCTTGGAAAATGAAACGGCAGCCATAACGACGTGCAAACGGCACAACATGGGGTGCCAAGATGTTGTTCCGTAGTACTGCCCTGTGACACGTCCAGCAACAACATGCAAGTCTGTTCTGCCGGCAGCAGTGATGCCTCCCCATACCATTACAGATCCACCCCCATACGGATCATGTCTAATGACGTTAACGTCATGGAAACGTTCGTTACGTCGGCGCCAAACCCTCCTGCGTCTGTCAAGGAAGTCCACAGTGAACCTCGACTCATCTGAGAACATTACGTTGTTCCATCGGCGATTATCCCAGCGTTGATGATGGCGACACCATTGGAGTCTGGCCCTAATGTGACGATCCCTCAAACAGGGAATGACACGAGGACGTCGGGCGTGTAAGTGAAATCTGTGCAGACGATTCCTGATGGTCTGGCCACTCACTACCAAGCCAGTATCCCTTTGAAGTTGAGACCTTATCTGATTTGCTGTTACCATACGATTTCTCAAGACAATAGTGCGGATGAATCTGTCCTGAGCCTGAGTTGTTGCCCTTGGTCGACCGGATCGTGGTCTATCCTGAACAGACCCTGTAGCACGATGTCTGGACCATAATCTGCTGATGACAGACTGGGAAACATTCATTGCCCTTGCCACAACGACCTGTCTTGTGCCAACCTGTAGCATGCCAAGGGCACGTAACCTCTCCTCCTGTGTTAGACGGCGCATGGTCTCTGTTTAATTAACGACTTCAACCACTGATAATCTGATGCTTTCTCTTCAAAATCTTCCTTTACAGTGGCTCTAACCTTCCAATTCAGAGTCATGCAAATTTGTGGCACAACCCCCTTGATCATCAATAGCATCCCTTGCAGATCGTGAGAGTGTCATTGATGTGTTTGGGTGATGAATTTCTTTGGAAATGCTTCCTCAGTAAGGAACTATACAACATGGTTTCGTATCCCTTTGTGTATGTGAAAATTTTGATCTCAAAATAAAATATCCCCTACTTTTTTTGAATAGTATATAATTAGCTAGTTCAAGAAATTTCAGAGGTTCCCTCTGATCGATAGAACACACAACTTAGCTTGAGTCAGCAGACATTGTTGTGTGAGGGAAGCGAACAGAGGCTAGCAGTAACCATTTGAAATCTCAGTCCAATCAAGCATCTGTGGAGTATGCTGGAAAAACAAGGCAGGGCCATTGAGGCCCCACGTCACAACTTATGGGAATAAAATGATTTGCAGCCAACGTCTTGGTGCCAGATATCACAGGACACCTTCAGAGGTTTTGGGAGTCTGTGCCTCGTCTGTTTTGGCAGCACGAGGGGGACCTAAACAATATTAGGTAGGTGGTTTTAATGTTGTGGCTGATCAGTGTGGACCAGGGGTCACCAACCCTGTTCCTGGAGGGCTACCATCCTGTAGGTATCTCCAATTCGGCACACCTGACTCAACTAATTAGCTGCTTAATTGCCCAGCTAGTGATCTTGTTAAGTAGCTAATTAGTTGAATCAGGTGTGCTGAATAGGAGGTAGAGCAGAAACCTACAGGATGGTAGCCCTCCAGGAACAGGGTTTGTGACCCCTGGTGTAGACTAAAGTATGCATTTATGCCATGGACTGATATAAGCTATTGGCGAGTCACAGAGGTGCGCACTCCAGGGGCAGAAAGTAAAATCCCTGCCTTGTTTTACTTTTGCCCATGAACTTTGAGAGCTGATTTCAATAATTAGTCCAACCTCCTTGTTTGATTTTACAAATCCTGGCAATTGGAACAAAAAACATTGAAGGACCTTTCTGAAGATAAATTGTCCACCTTTGATTAATCCTCACATACCCACTCAAGGCAAGTTTGCACACTCCACAATGTTGGCCAGAACTAGGCTACAATTCATGAACTCAGTTGTTTGTGAAACCCCTTTGTTCCTACAAAGACCCAAAAATTTGCATATGAACAACATAGTTGTCATAACCAGCAATTTTCACATTTCCCCTGATTAAGCTGAGCCACAGTGCTAGCAGTAACCATGAGTTACCTGGTTGTTGATTAAAATTTAGCTTTTTATCACGTTAAATCGCAATGCAGCTTCCACCAGGTGATTTTAACATAATCACAGGCATGACGAAAGCAAGACATGTAATACGTTGACAATTTTAGTCCCCTGGGGAACACAATGTTCTCTAAATCACAATATAATGTTTGCTGAGAGCAGCCAGACTGACTGATTAGCGACGTAGAGTCTAATGTGGCGAATCATGGGCACAGCAGTCTGTACAAAACAAAAGAACACACCTGCGTCCCACAAATAGCATTTTACGGCCCGACTGGACCACATCATATGAGCTACGTCAATGGCCCGCCTTTTCTCTCAATACATGGGGCGGCTGGTGGACAAAGCTAACAGCATTCGGTTCAAATATCAACCATTCGTGTCATAGGGATCTGTTTTGAAAACAACAAGCTTTGCCTTTTCCATTCATAGCAGATAATATCCAAGCGCTCCGTTGTTTGATCTAAGCGTGTGACTGTAGGAGATAAGGTATGTTCTTTTTTTAGTCATGCCGCTGTTTTGGCGGCAGGAATTTAGCAAACGTCCGCAGATTTCGACCAACAGCCGTAGAACACATAAAGCATAAATCAATCGGTACTTAACTGCATGTGTAGGGCATTTTGTTTAAATTCGTATGAAAAAATTTCCATGCTCAGAACTGCACAAAAAACTTCAATAAAATACAGTCCGGCCCATAAGTATCTGGATAGTGACACAATTTTTTATCACTACAATGGATTTGGAATGAATCAATCAAGACTTAATTAAAGGATAAACTTTCAGCTTTAATTTGAGGTTTTTTTTTTTTAAATTATACACTGTGTAGGAACACCGATCACTTTATACATCACCCCCCACTCCCAGTTTTATGGGGGCAAAAGTAATTGGGCAGACTTGTATAATCATGAATAAATGGTTATATTTTGATTCTGACTTGCAAATCCTTAGCAGTGATCTGCCTTAAGTCTCAAGCCAATTATATATATTCTGGGTTTCTTTCCAAGTGAAGCTCTAACAGGCATTCCCTTCAGTTCCTGCTTGTTCTTGGGGTAGCCTTTTTGTCATCAGCAAATAAAATGCAAGGATTCAGGTCAGGTGACTGTGAAAAACACCTTTGATTGCTTTGTCGGTATGGATTTGGTCATCTGCACTGGGAAGCGCTGTTCTAAGAGTTTTGAAGCGATTGGCAAAATTTTTGCAGATACTATTGCCCCATTAAATTCAGAATTCAATTATTGTGGTAAACTTTCCATTTACTTTGAAGTCTCTCTTAATCTCGCAGAAATGACATGTCGTATATGCCGAGACAGAATTCTTCATCCATCGTGTTGTCATCCGTAGTATTCCAGGCCTATGCTTATTTTTCAGCTCACCTGTGCATTCAGTCTTTTTTGAAGGTACCAAGTAGTTGATTTGGCGATACTTTTTTTTTCTATTTCTGTGATGGGTTTATTTTTATTTTTAAGCCTAATGGTAGCATGTTTCATTGACAGTTACAGCTCTTCGGAATTCATGCTGAGAGTTAACAGCAACAGATTTCAAATGCAAATGCTACACTTAAAATAAGCTCCATATGCTTTCTGATTTCTTGTAAATTAAATAATGAGACAATTACATACACCTAGGCATGGAACAGCAGTGCAACCAATTGTCAAATAAATGCATATCCTTTGGGAAGAGGAGGAGGGCCATATATGAAAAGTGCTGTAATTCCGTTCCCATTCACCTGATCTGTAAATAACCCCTTAACACTTTTCACCATAGATTGACCCCACATATAGGTGTCATATATAGTCATCATGGGGAAATATATGGCATTATGGGGAAAAGAGTAAAACTAGAGGCCCAGTCAGTAGAGTGCTTAACCCCTTTCAAAACTCATTGAGCCCATTGTTTCAAAGAAATCTAGAAAAACCCATTTATTAACTTTTGATGTTGCCTGGCAAATCTTTGACGTTAAGTGATCTCAAATACAATCAGTATTTTGGGATCGTATTAAAATAGAAAGTTGTACACATTGGATTGAATTGATTTTTTTTTTCATGAACAGCAAATTGACACAACATTTATTTCTCAAGATATCTCCAAAAATATTTCACATATTTACAAACTTACATCATTTCGGTGCTTCATAAGGTCCCAAAAAGTGAATCACTACAAGAGCTTAATATTGCCTAACTAGCTGTAAGGTTCGGTTCAAATCAGCTGGGCAGATTTTGAAATATTTTGTTCATGGACAGCAAACGAACAAATAGATAGATGAGAAGACTCAGTTGAAGACCAATGGCTGGCTGAAATTTTATCTTTCCGGGTTACTCAAGGAGTAGGGAAAGGTAGTCGCTATTATAACGTTCAACCTTCTTGAGAAGTTTGATGATGTTTGGACTCAAATTGTGAGTACTAGGCTGTCCACAGATAGACAGACAGACAAACAAGCAAACAAACCCAAGTGACCAACCAGCCAGCCAAAATTGGAAATTCCAGTTAGCAACAAGAGAAATTACGTAAGTCCCATCCAACTTCTATGGTGGAGTAATAACAACATTAATTTCCCCACACTAATAGTGACTAACCTAGTTCCTGAACATCTTCCAAAGTTATTATTCCAGCCCCAACAATCATTTTCACAGTTAAGAGCACAAAAAGATCTCTAGCTGTTCAATGAGGTGTGTATTTTGTAGGTATGACAGAGATAGCCTACAAGACAGTAGATGTCCAGGAACAGCGTTGCTTACCACTGTCCAGATGTTGTACTAGACTGCCACTGACAGGCTATGTCCTGCAGGATGCCATGGGACTTGGATACGCAAACAGGAGTGAGTCTAAGTGTAAATACAGCCCGGCAGGCGTGTCAGGTATGGTGCGTCAGGTCTTGTGATGTTCTGCATTAGTGAGCTCCAAATGAAATAAACTCCCTTGCTCTGTTCCTCTGGAGCTGCAGGCTGTGTCATATCAACCTGACTGGACAAAGAACCAAAAATTCTGACCACATCTGCACACCTTTCACACCATTTTGTGAACGAGAGGTGCAATACAAATAAAGTTTATTATTCTTGTATCACCTACATTCCATAAAGAAAATTGATTTTCCTTACGTCGAGTGACAGCGAGACAGCGTACCTCAGTTTTTCTGTTTAATTTTTGAAGGAAGGGGGACTGCTCCCGTAACGTACAGTACATTTGCAGTAGGACCTATACAGTGGTGAAATGTAACCAAGTACATTTACTCAAGTCTTGTAATTAAGTAAAATTTGAAGATTATTAGGAACAGTACAGATTATTAGGAACAACTCACAAACCTTCAACAGTCATCAGAATTGGGACTGTGCTCCTGCTAAAATCCCCAGTCCTGCCATCTGACAGTTCAGATCTGGCGAGTGTGTTCTTCATCTGGCAGCTGTCCCGAGACACCACTGGCTGGACACGGCCACTCCCCCACACTCAAGCCCGCACCATCTGAACTGAGCTGTGCCATTCTGCACTGGGCTCCATCCCTCCGTCATTACCGTATTACTATCAATATAACCTACTATTGGATTGTACTCCGACTCTGCATTTAGTTCCTGGTCTGGACATTTGGGGGGGGCAATTATTTATTTCATGGAGGTAATATATAACCCCAATTCCGAAATAGTTGGGACAAAGTGTAAATTGTGAATAAAATCAAAACGCAATGACTTTCAAATCACACCAGCCAGTATTTTATTCACAATAGAACAGAGATAACATACCAAATGTTGAAACTAAGAAGTTTTACAATTTTATCCACATAATTAGCTCATTTCAAATTTGATGGCTGCTACAGGTCTCAAAAAAAGTTGGGACAGGGGCCTGTTTACCATGGTGTAGCATCCCCTCTTCTTTTTAACACAGAGTGGAGGCATCTGGGCATTGAGGAGACAAGTTTCTTGAGTTTAGCTATTGGAATTTGATCCCACTCTTGTTTAATACAGCTTCCAGCTGCTGGAGAGTTTTGGGTCTCCTTTGACAGACTTTTCGTTTAATTATACGCCAAATGTTCTCAATCGGTGAAAGATCAGGACTGCAGGCAAGCCAGTTCAGCACACGGACTCTTCTACTACGAAGCCACGCTGTTGTAATAGCTGCAGTATGTGGTTTTGCATTGTCCTGCTGAAATACACAAGGCCTTCCTTGGAATAGATGTCGTCTGGAGGGGAGCATATGTTGCTCTAAAACCTTTATATACCTTTCATCATTCATGGTTCTTTTTAAAACATGCAAGTGTCCCACACCATATGCACTAATGCATCCCCATACCATCAGAGATGCTGGCTTTTGAACTGAACGCTGATAACAGGAGGGGTGGTCTTTCTCCTCTTTAGCCAGGAGGGCACGACGCCCATGATTTCCAACAAGAATGTCAAATTTGGACTCGTCTGGCCACAGGACACTTTGCTACTTCGCTACAGTCCATTTTAAATGAGCCTTGGCCCACAGAACACGGCGGCGCTTCTGGATCATGCACAAGAATGGCTTCATTTTTGCATGATTGAGTTTTAGGTGGCATCTGTGGATGGCACAGCGGACTGTGTTTACAGACAGTGGTTTCTTTAAGTATTCCTGGGCCCACTTAGTAATGTCAATGACAGAATCATGCCGGTGAGTGATGCAGTGGCATCTGAGGGCCCGAAGATCACAGGCATCCAGTAAAGGTCTTCGGTCTTGTCCCTTATGCACAGAGATTTTTCCAGTTTCTCTGAATCTTTTGATGATGTTATGCACTGTCGATGATGAGACCTTCAAAGCCAGTTTTTTTCCACTCCCCATGGCTCAGTGTCTAGCCAGATCAGTGCATCCACTCCTGAGCTAACAAACTCAATGACTATACACAGACACTAGTTACAATTTAAAAAGCCACAGGTGAGGAAAATTAACCCTTAATAGACATTTAAACCTGAGTGTGTCTCCCTGTGTCTATATTACAAGGTCAAACACTCAAGGGTATGTAAACTTGTGCTGAGGGCCGTTTTGGTGATTTCAGTCATCATTATGATTTAAAAAGGAGCCAAACAACTATGTAATGATAAATGACTTCACATGATCACTATCCTTTGATAAAAGACAAGTTTTGTGCGTGATGAATCATATTTTCAACATAAATGGCAACGTTTCACAAATTCAGCTAGGGTATGCAAACTTTTGAGCACAACCGTATATATAACAATTTATAGGCAATTATGTTGGGCTTAAACCTCAAGTCTTTTTTCTGGCGGCCAGATTAGATATTCAATGTACAGTATAAAGTGTAACGAATTGGCAATATTGGGTTGCATTTCAAATGTGCTCTTGGAAAGAGGTGATGGGTCATTGCGTCAGGCAATGACGTTGCATTGTTAGGAGTAGTATGTTTCTCAACAGGGGTGATTCCGCCTCCCAGGCGGGGGTGTTTTGAGAGCTTCAGGGGGCGCTGGGAGCAAGATAGCAGGACAGCATTCATTCAATACAAAAATACCTCTGAGTCTATTGCTAAACTGTATCCATAACTTCATTGAAATTACTTTGGCCAGGACGACTGACTTCATGGGATTTTGGGATTTCGCCACCTAATGAAATCCTACTTACACTGTCAGAAATGATTCTCACCATGAACTTTTTCAACTATTTGGATTCTTATTATTTGCAATCTCATGGCACAGCTATGGACAGTACTTTCATCCCATCTTATGCTTGTTATGTTATGGGTCAATCGGAAGAAAAATTAATTCATAATCCACTTCAAAATTCCTATTTTTCCAAGACTGCTCTGTGGAGAAGATATATTGATGACATTGTGGTCGTATGGAGAGGTAATAGAGGTGAGTTGTCTGATTTTCTGAAATATATCAACACTGTCAAATTATCTTTCTTTTGCAGAGGAACAACATGATACCTTTGTCCACGTTCTTGACTTGGCACTTTATAAGGGAAACAACATACCATTGAGACAACAATTAATTGTAAACCCTTGAGCAGAAACATACCTCTAGAAGCTGAGAGTAGCCCTATGCAGCTCATTTGCAATATTCCGATTGGTCAGTTTTTGAGATTACGTAGAAAGTGTAGTGCTGCTACAAATTTCCAGTGTAAAGCTGTTGAAATGAAAGCGAGTTTTCAGCAGAGGGGTTATTCCAGTTATAAATTTCTTCTGCTTATCAAATGGCCCTTCATGCAGAGCAGGAATCCCTATTAATTAAGAAGTCAAGAGATACCACTACTTCCTCACAGATCACTTTTTCTACTGAATACTCTCTTCTCGCAGGCAGGGTTTAAAGTATTATCCTTAAACACCGTCCTTAAAAGTGACCCTTCTCTCAACAATATAAGTTCTGTGCCTCCCCTTATCACATTTAAACGTTGCCGCTATCTTAGAGACAGACTAGTGCATTATGTGCATTTATTCACAAATAAATTTTTTCAACAGGAAATTATCTGTCGCCAATCAGATATTTCCTTTCTTTCCAGTCAATCACATGAGTGCAATGCGCAGACAGCTGCATCCAGGAAATAAACTGAGTGAAGACCTGGGCTGCAATCGATTAGTCTAAAAATAATGTCCCATCGTCTAATTCCTAACCACTTTTCCTTAACATTGATGGAAAAAGTCATGAGGTTAAGGAAAGATGTAAAGGAAAATTCATAAGGACTCAGGAAAAAATAACCTCAGTGCTAAGAGGATCTGACTGCACTAATACAAGGCAATGTCATCATGCATCCCTTGTTCATTTGATTTTGTGAATTTCCGGATGGATGGTCCACCGCTTTGTATATTGCTCCTGCAAGAAATTGTGGGATGGAATCATCTTGCTTCTCTTTGTAAAGGATGGTCCAGTATTCCCCATTCTAAAGCACTGAAGGATGTTTCCTTAGCATTTTGAAAATTCAAACAGCACTTACCAAGGCTGCCACGTAAATAATTCCTGGTCATTTACAAGGCGTTAGGAATTTTCCTCAGCAAAAAAGACTATTTGAATGCAGCCCTAGTAATTGGGAATCATGAATGCACAATAATTAGCTAGCTAGCCTGATAATTACTACTTTTCCAGTGGTAACCAAAATGCACCAAACAGTTGATTTTAACAAACTTAATGTTTTAGCTATGACACTAGCTGATTAAATCGGATTTGTCAGCCGCACTCTAATCGGTTAGAGGTTCTGTCAGGCATGTTATTCTATGCCACAATGGTAGTGAGTTTGTATGGCCCCACATAACCCACTTAGCCACCAATCCCCCCCATTTTTTTTTTTTTTTTTTTTGCTGCCAAAAAAAAAAAAAAAGATAATAAGCAATCTTTTACTGGCCCGAAAAGGAAACTGAAAATGATCAGTAATTACGAGGCCTGAGTGCACAGCAACAGCTTTCTCTGAAATGGAAATAAGCTTTTGGGAAATTAGCACATAATTGCGCTTGTGCTTATGTTTGATGCAGGACTGATTTTACTTTTAGTGATTGGAGGGGGCATGGTTGCAGGGGCAGGCATAAAACTGAATCTTTCTGAAGGCAGAAGGATTTTTCCTGGTGTTATATTGGTGAATTTGATCATCAAAGTCAACACAAGTCAACCTGAAACTTGAACATTGAGTTACAGAATTACTAGACATTATAATGCAGGCTAGAGCAAACCCAGCTGTTGAACAGAGGCAGGTAATGTCTTTTACTCTACCATAAAACATGGACAGCTCATGCGCCTGACTTGCCTGTCAGAATGAATTCAGGACTCCAAAGTAGACCACAATAAAAATTTAAGTGAAATCTATTTTAGCAAAAAGGTGTGGTGCAGACCGTCAGAGGTCAACACCTGGCGGGCAGAATGCAGAACCAATTCGAAATCCTAAACCATAGTCAGAGATCTGGTAGATGGTCAAAATCCAGCAGGCATGAACAGGCAGAGAGGGGCAGATCTAAATACTATAGAGAAGGGTATACAGAGTCAAAAACAAACTGGCAAACAGACTAAGGCTCATTCGACACTGAGCAGGAATGAACAATGATGAATTTGCGACAAGACATTCCCCAAATCTTACAGTTGCCTGATCATTTCATGAATACCAAGGGGAAGTTCTGCACTTAGAGCTTTCAGGACAGTTATGATTATTTTTCACCCTGAATCAGAAACTCGCCTTTCTTTAAATGAGCAATATATCGCATATTAATCAGGGACGTGCGGTCAGGATAGGCAGTGACTTCTCCTTTTTTATCGCTAGATTTTGTCAACCTGTCTCCACCTACTATGCCTGATCGTCAATCAATCAATTTGACCTTTTTTCTGGTCAATTAAGTCAGTAATGATTAAGAGGTGATAGTGACAAAAAGATTAATTTACCTTTATGCTTTGGTTCGAGACTGCAAGGAAGTAAATTTTAATAATTATTTAGGAAAAGGCAGTTGCAACGGGTACGGCAGTTTTCCAATGCATTTCAATGTAGAGAGCCTACGGCAGTCCCCGTTTCAAACCCTGCCCTAACCTAACCCTAACCCTGACCCTAACCCTAACCCCTAACCTAACCCTAATCCCTAACCCTTCCTCTAACCATAATCCCTAATCCTTATCCTAATCCCTTCAAATCGACTGCCGTACCAATAAAAACTGCCATATCTGTAGACACTGCACTGCGTTAGGAAAAAGTCTCGACTCTCTCGGTAATTCCGTATATTGTTTTGATCTTTTGTTTATCGGATTATGAAAGAAGACTGAAAATAAACTCCCTATTTTTTTTTTTTTTAAATGGCATTAAAAAGTACGTGTTTCAGGGGGGAAATATTATCGTAAACATATTGACCACACACTGAACGCCGCATAAGAGAGGTTTTAATATTCGTTAACGTAGTGGCTATTGCCCCGGACGCCCCGGCTCTATTATTCGAGCTTTTCCTGTTATAGACCCGGACGTAACTTCTAATTTAGGACGAGCGCCCACACTTCGCCCGGCTCAATAACTGGACATTTGAGAAAACTGAACCGGACGCCGGCTATATTACTCAGCCTCTACCTGTTATTGACCCGGCGGCGTCCGGGGCAATAGGCCCCACCATTTGTTAATGGCATTGCGTTAGCTTCCTCTGTAGAATTGCCACAAATGGCCAGTCCAACAGTGATAGGTTAAATCTCACCTGCTACGAGTGAAAACTTTTCACCTTGGCGTCACCAACTGTGGAATTCCCTCTCAGGTATACCAAAAGTCGGAAATACCTGAGAGGCGAAGGAAAGTGTGTCGTCTAACCGTGCTGCCAGATCGGGAGTAATTTAAGGCTTTATTGTTATCTGACTCCAATTGAATTTATAATTAATCTTCCTCCGCATTAATGGTAACATACAGAGGGCTGCACGCACCGTAGTGTGGCTCGGCAAGGACGGCAATCTAGCAATGTAGATGCGGACGTGCCTATGGCTGATACAGCCGGCAATTATACAATTAAATGTATTTGCGACGGCACAAAGTGCAGGCGAATGACTACGGAGTGCAGATACCCAAAGACCTGTGCGTGTGTCAGAACTAAAAATCCATAGCTGTGAAGAGGATATCAGTCAGAGAGGAATACTTGGTTAAGATTAATATAGTTTATTTACAGATGTATGAATCGCAAATTAAGCAACAGAATGGAATGCGAGATAGATGACTAAACGCGAATCTCGCGCGGGAGCCCATGTTAAAGAGGCTCCCAGAACTATTCCACTCTTCCACCTATATACCCAAAGATCAAGGGAAAACAAAGTTATCAATATAGAGGCCAATGAGCAGGAAACAGAAACATCAATAACCACATGTGCTGCATGCTTACACGTCAGTTGCACCTTGCCTGACATAAGCCATACAAACAAAGATGACCCACCCACATGATTACACGAGACTACAAGATGGCTTAGACAATGCTGACCATGAGGTGTAGAACACAAACTTGCAGGAATAGCATAATGACAAGGTAACTTGACATCATTAGTAAACAAGAGTCCCTTATTGACCCCCGCATATCAGCTTTGTAAAAAGTCTTGTTTCCTCATGTGGACTCTGACAGGGGCACCTACACCTCTGAGCAAATATGAACAAACTTGCTGTCTCGTGAGCATTTTAAGTTCGATGCACTGAGAAATAATGTCATGGATGGAACTGGCACGCCATTCTGCCGTTTAGTCTTGTAAATTAGTTAATCAATCCTCAGATTGCTAATCAAGCAAGGTAATAGAGTTATCGTTTGTTTAACGGTGAGGATTCTGCCTGTACTGACCTCCGACGGCACGTCACTGATATTAATCACCAGACAGAGGAAAAGACTGCCTCCTACAAGTACAATTTACCTGTTTGTGAAGCACTTTGTGCTGTATTGCTTGAAAGGTGCTATATAAACAAATGTATTATTATAATTTTTCCACTGAGCAATGTTAGAGATAACTAGCTTTTTTTTCTTTAGTGCTGTTCAACGATGCTACATAGAGTAAATTAATAAAATTTGGAGGCCAATCCATCTTTGCTGGGTAATTCAACAGAAGAGCATCTTCCCTCCACTCTCCCTGTCCTTTGCACTAGATAGGCAACCTTTAAGATTCAAAACTTTCCTGGGCTGTGTCAACAACAGCCTGTTAACATTCATCATTTTATCAAAAACCAGACCACCTTTTACCGTACATCGTAGCGTGAAAAGCGCAGTCAGTGTTCACAGTAGGCCTATTCTTGTCAAGCATTTCATTGGAATTCAGAAGCTATTGTTGCGATTCTTAGTCATTTGTCGAACTGGTGTCCATTCGCAATATGCACTTGCCCCAAGCGCACTTCGCTAATCATTCTGCATAAGAGCGTCCAGTAAATGTCACAGACGGTTTCTTACTGAAGTTGCTTGAACTAAAACTCACAAAACGTGCTTTAGGTGAAAAAAAAAACCTACAATAACAGCGACCTCCCATTTTGAACTACATAGTTCTTCCCAAATTTTCGTGTTGTAGCCAAATTACATTTGCATATGTGTCAAATATGACACTGAACAGAAAATGTGAATTTCTAACTCAGAAAATTGCCATACACGCGCTTAAATGTGATAATATTAATGCAAGAGAACTTACCGCACATTTTAGAACAATTTGGCGGAAGTAAGTTAAATGGGACAGGCGAGTCGTGTCAGAGGGGCTCTATATGCTAATAAGGCAATTGGGGCGTTTGACGTCAGAAAAAAAGAAATTGCCTTAATAAATACAGGAGAAGATCGGGACGGGAAAGTCTGTTCAAGCGCCTCCCTGAGTTGACCGTAAAAGACGGTGAATCCATTGAGAAAACTTAAGATTTTAGCATGTCAATTTCAGACAGCACCGCGTCTTCCGCCAAGAGAACTTTTAGCGCTGCGTCAGAACTCGTCCGAGCCGAATCTTCCACTGTAAGAAATTTTAGCTCCGATTCCGACAACAGAGGCAACTGTGTGCTATCCTTGATATTGCGTTGATCTGGATTAAGTACTTCCATTTCTCAGCCTATCAGAGGTTGCAATGCATGTTATTCCAGAATAAAAAATAATATTGCGTTCGTCTGCAAAAGAGGAGAAAAAGGAGTCAAATAAAAATAATAATAAAAATAAAAACATCTAAAATAATGCACTTTTAACTAGGTATTACAGCCGATATTTTTCTTTAGCCTAACTTATTTTTCAACTGCCAAGTTAGTGACCATGTTCTCCGCTGAGGAGCCTTATGATTCACCTCCGTTTTTAATTTAATCAGTTAATGCAATCACGTTCATGCCTTAGCCTGTAAGGTGCTCATAGGAATAAAAAAGAAATTGCTCGACATTAAAGTTTTCGTGTTTATCTAAAGTTATAGCACTAAATAATGCATTATTTACTTAGCCAAAATTCACGCATAGTAGTTAACTCTCTGATTATCTATGGATTGTTGCTGAGGCTGAACAATAAAGCCAAGCGCTGACACTGAATTTCTGTCACTGCGTTTCCCGCTTTGTTTCTGTCAAGTTTCCGAAGTTTGTGAGTAGAAGACAAAGTCTGATAGAAGATGCGAGGAAGGAGCGCGAGGCTGCGTCCGCCGAGTCGTCGGAAGCGAGCGAGCAGATTGTCTTCGAGGAAGAGAACGGCAGAGCAGTGCTAAACCTCATCTTTACACTGAGGACAACGGGGCCGTCGCGCACACTCAAGGTCTTTGAGGTAAGCAGGGTACGTGTGACACCTGTTCGAGCGCTATGCTTTTAAATACAGTATAAGCAGGTAACAGAATAATGTCAGCCATCGGAGTTACCTAGTTCTTTGCATCTTTACTTCGTTTTATCGCTAGTTGAGGTGCACTAGTTTCCCGTATTGGCCCGATTGGATTGTTCTAATGCAATGCACAGTTAGGATATGATTTATTATCTTTAGGAGGAGAGGAGGCATGATCGGGAATTTGCTCAACTCTCCTCAGATTACCTCGTTCTTGTGAAGGCTATAATGCATTTTTTTGACTCAGGTGCTTTGTCTAATGATCAATGTGTTAAACCAGGTGCTCCGGGGAAAGGCGGCAGACTTTAGACATGATTCAGTAAATCCTGCATAACAAATCAAATTACTGCAATAGAACAAGCTGCGCTCCTGTTTAATACCGATTGATGCTCAGAGTAACATGGTAGGCTAATACGTGATAGGTGACACGAAATCATTTAAATTCCACATAAATAATAATGATACAGAAACAAATATAAAACATAGGCCTAAAGGCAACATTAAATCTAATTTCATGATGCTTTTAAATTGTGCATAGCCAAATGATAATGTTTGAACATTTATCGACCCACCAACTGCTTCTATTATTATTTTTTTTTTTTCTAGATGAATCTACGATGCCAAATTACATTTCACCTTTCATTGTAATGTGATAATGTCCCACTGTTCACGCTGAGGCAAATGGGCTTGACAGAAAAGACTGCTCACATAGTCAGGAAAATATAAACTTGCAGGTCACAGTGCATGCAAATAGTACAAGCAATTAATTCCCCGTTAATTGGTCAAGTTATTGTCAGGGCAAAAATTCAACAATTTTGTTGCAACTTTTAAACAGTGAAAATCCAAACTTAAATTTTGCAAATAGCTTATTACACTCTTCCTAATATGACAAGACGACAATTTTGGTAAATTAATTATGAAATACGCGACAACGAAAAAGCATATTAAATTTCATTTTTGACGGGAATTTTACATTGAATATCCGTGAAGCATAGCTATGTGCAAGAGGCCCGTAAAAATTTAATTTTAAAAAATTTTATATTAATGATCGAAAGAAAAACACAGTTGCGTACACTTAAGCCTTTCAGTGGTCATTGTAAACAAATTACTTAAAGGAGCCGTGTCACGATTAATGCGGATGCCCAGGACTAGCATCCCAAGAAAGTGAATCTGCCTGACTGCAAGTCAAAATCTGATTCCATCCTTGCCAATTCATCTTCCATTTGCATTGTATTTACATAGGTTTGTTACTCTGGCATTATGCTTCTTATATTACGAGCTTTCTGTGGAAATTCATGGATTCAAAGCGCTATTTTAAGCGTTAGCCAAGGGATACAAAGAATATAAGGTGGTTGCCAACGCCAATAATCATAGAAGAAAAATAACTTCTAGATTTTGACTTGCAGCTGAGCGAATTAACTTCGTTCAAAGTTGTGAGCAAGCAGTAATCGTGACACAGCTGCTTTAAGTACAAGCAAGTAAGAGTATATGCTACACAAGTAATTAATTCAATGAAAACATATGCATTATTCAGTTTGATAAAGGGAATGCTTCACTGAATGCAAGAGGCAACCCTGCTGAAAAATCCAGTAGAATATCATTAGAAAAAAACCATTAGGAACCATTAGGTTTCTAATGGTCTAATAGGAATTGGAACCCCATTAGGAACCATTAGAAGAAACCATTAGGACCCTATTGGTCCCACTAGGATGTAAAACCATTAGGAACCTACTGGTCCCATTAGGATGTAAAACCATTAGGAACCTACTGGTCCCATTAGGATATAAAACCATTAAAGACCTACTGGTCTCATTAGAATGTAATACCATTATAAAGCTACTGGTTCCATTAGAATGTAATACCATTAGAAAGCTACTGGTTCCATTAGAATGTAATACCATTAGAAAGCTACTGGTTCCATTAGGAGCTAAAACCATTAGAAAACTGGTCCGATTAGAATCTAAAACTATTAGAAAAACCTACTGAGAAACCTAAAGCTGCAACAGAAATTATAGCAGAGTCATAACACTGGGCACCAGAGACATGTCTATACATATGTGTAATTGTGAATGTATTCGGATATTTTCCCCTCTGAATTGGGAACAGGACATATGGTGTGTGACAACTCATTGCAGTTTATGATTTTAATTAAATTTTTTCAGAACATGAACCATCAAACCATCAGGTTGTGTTCTTTTCCCTCCTCTTGGATGGATGAGTTATTTAATCACAAAAGGCCAAATATGATTTAATCACAAATTTAATCGCAAAGGCCAAAGGTGATCTTGGAATGTATTAAATGAAATCACTGAACACTGCAATCTACAAACATACTGTATAGCCTACATGTAATGGCCGAGGAAGTAGGGAGGCCAAATGCAGCAGTGTGAGAGAGCGAGACAAGCAAGGACTTAAAATACCCACAGAGAGAAATATAAACGAGGCAACAGAAACAGCTCTCGCGCTTCCAAAAGGACGCCCAGCAATCCGAACCAGGAAGCAAAGCGAGAGAGGAAAAACAAACAGGGAGAGCGAAAGGGAAATAACTCGAGAACCGAGAAAGACAAAGCACCATAAATTGGTGCAACACCAAAGAAAGATAGGGAAGGAATCAAAAAGGAAATTTCCCGAAAGAAATATATATCGCAAATATATCGCGAAGGCTTACGCCACAAATCCCTTACTAGAGATAACTTCTGGCTGCAGTGAAAACTGAAATCAGACACTCCAGCAAAGGAGGCGTGGCAGACATTTGGCTTATATAGACAGGTGAAAGCGCCGCCCACGCCTGATGAACCAGCTGGGAAAAGAATCCAATAGAGAAGGAATTCGATATTGTCCTGGGACGAGAGCCACAAAGGAAAGTCCTTCACACACGCACACCACCTAAACCATGACACTACACAAGGACCCACTAGAAATCACACAGATGTGATCGCCAAAGAAGGCTATAACACCTCCATCACATTAGGAACCAAGAGACCACTACACCCTGTAGTGACCACTAGACCACTGTATAGTGACCATTAGACTGGTATAGAAACGCCTGTAGGAACCATTAAGACTTCTGTAGGAACCATTATACTCCTGTGGGAACCATTAAGACTCCTGTAGGAACCATTAGTAGGGACCAGTTAAAGTCCTGTAGATTTGTGTAGGAGACAATAGAATCCCATTAGAAAAACAAACCGAACCATTAGGAAAACATAAGTAGCCATTAGAAACCATTAGAAACTATTACAAAACCACCAGGAACCAATAGAATATGCCTAATGGTTGCCTAATGGTTTCTCTGACTTTTTTCAGCAGGGAACTACGAGCAGCTGCCCAGTCACTACTTTTATTTTGTTATTTCGCTGAACTAATCCAGAAGTTTGAGGCCAAGATTCATCATCTGGAGACGAGGCCGAGACGGAAGTCCAGCGGAAATCCTGAGGAACTAGACTACCTGGTGCGCTGTGAAGTGCACTCATCGGACGTCCACACATTGGTGAGCTCATTACAGAGGACCGCAGATGACGTCAGAACCACAAGAAAGGTCAAATGTAAGTTCATATATTGTAATAAATAAAGAAATATATTTTTTAAAAGTTGGTACATGGGCGGGGATCAATAATCATTTGAATTGACACAGCTGATATCAGCAGGTCATTGTAATCATGACTTGGTACAGAAGCAGCATCCAGAAAAGGCCTTGTCCTTCAGGAGCAAAGATGGGCCAAGGCCCAAGGATTGCCAATTTGCCCACAAATCTGCAATAAAATGATTGAAAGGTTCAAAAACAATGTGCCTCAAAGAAAGATAGAAGGAGATTTGGATATTTCGCCCCCCATGTTCCATAGCTTAACTTAAAGATTTGGGAAATCTGGAGGAATTTCCTGTGTTAAGGACCTCGGGTTTAAGCCTTACTTGAATACATGTGATTTCTGATCACTCAGATGGCACTGCATCAAGAACCGTCATTTATCTACAAGTGATATAACCACAAGGGCTATAGCCCTATACTATGTGTTTACATCGACAACTGCCGGTTAAAACTACAATGCAAAAAGGAGGCCTTAATTTAACAATATTTAAAAGCGCTGCTGACTTCTTTGGGGTCAGAAGTGACTGCAAGGGACCATAACTGTGAAAATGCGTACTGCGGTGAGGCGAGTGAGTATTTCATTTCTTTTTCTGGAAAAAAATGGATACTGTGTGCTCCAGACTGAAAAAGAAAAGGACCATCAAGATTGTTACCAGCAGCAAGTCCAAAAGCCAAGGTGTGTCATGGTATGCGGTTGTGTCACAGCCCTTGGCAAGGGTAACTTGTACTTTTGTAAAGGCACCATTATTTCTGAAAGCACACTGAAACTTTGGATCAACAAGTGTTGCCTTCTAAATGACATCTTTCAAAGCTATGGCTGCCAAACAAAAAGGTGCGGGTGCTAGACTAGCCTGCCTGCAGTTGTGACTTGGCCCCAAGAGAGAAATGTGCCGCATTTTGAAACTCAAAATGTGACAACAAAGACTAGGTACAGTTGCATACTTGACACCTTGTTTGTAGAGGGAATGTGTCAAAATTAGACCTGACACGTTTAATCACTTTGGGTCTTCAGTCTGTAAACATTTTTTTAAATATAATGATGCACTGATACCGATACACGTGTCGGACATTGGTCCGATATTGACTCAAATAGCTAGACTAGGTTTGAGTGACTATGGACCTATCTGATATTTTACTAAATAACAATTCGGTGCATTTATATCCACATTTATTGTTTACATTTTATTTCATAAAGTCAGATAGGCAATGTTTAAGTCAAGCTTGATGTTGCTTTTTATATCAAAAAATGATCCAAGGCTCTACCCTACACTTATTGATTAAACACTGATATTGGATTGGTATTCGGTCTCGGTATTGGGACTGAAGACACTGGATTGGTGAGCTCCAAATCATGCATTGTGAAAAGGAATGGCAACATTATAAAGTGGTTCATTTTAATGTTCCTTACCATGACAACTCTCTCTGATGTGGAGTATATTAATAGTTTTTTTTTTTAACCAACAATCAAATTTCTTGTTTTAGTTCATTGGTTTCCGCAGAAAATCAGCGACCTGGACAGGTGCCAACATCTGGTCACAAAATTTGACCCAGACTTGGACGGAGACCACCCGGTCAGTCAGTGCTTGTATATTATTGTCTCAGCATTTAAAAATAGTTGCCATTAATAAGACAACAACCTATTAAAAATTGCCTGATGTTGGAAGACTGACATTTACTCAATATTTATGTAAGGGTTTCACAGACCCCATCTATCAACAGCGGAGAAAAATGATAGGAGACATTGCTTTCAGACACAAACAGTAAGCAAGTTATTAATCATATTATATGATACTATAGCTAAAGGCCAATTACTAAAATTCAAGACGGCTTACGCTAATTTTCTCTTTATTTTACTGCAGTGGCGAACACATTCCGAGAGTGGAGTATACCGAGGAGGAAATCAGCACATGGTTAGAAGCTAATGATTGAAATAAACTAAAAATATAGTGTTCATTAATGTTCAACACAAGCCTGCATGCATGCATGAGTAAAATCTGTCCTCTGGGGTGTTAATTAAATAGTCAGAGCTTTCAGCATAAAATCAGAGGGCAGACAAACTAGAGGGTGCAGATAGATTCAATTTTAACCCCTCCCTTTAAACTTTCCCTCAGCAGTACTACTACAGTGGGTCCAAGAAATAAAACATTTTTATTGATGGGACATTATTTTACCTTTTTACGTCAGACAGGTTGGGCCAATGACTTACAGTATATTTTGATAGCTTAACTCTACAGGATCTCAAATATAGTAAGGTCCATAAATATTTTGGAATTGACAGTATTATTGCTATTTTAGCCATAGAATATTTGAGCAGAAATTAAATAATGTGTAAAGGTGTTCTTACAGTGCTCAGTGAGTGTATGTGTGCATACACACGTGCGCTGGCACTTTTGGATATGTGTTCACATATGCTTGTCGATGTAGACATGGATAGACATGTGTGTGTGTGTGTGTGTACAGGAAGGCAGTGTACAGCACTCTGAGTGAGCTCTACACCTCACACGCCTGCAGTGAGTACCTGGAGGCTTTCCGCCTGCTGGAGAAACACTGCGGTTACAGCCCTGATGTCGTCCCCCAGCTACAGGACGTATCCAGCTTCCTAAGAGGTCCCAGCCGCGCCTCAGTACAGCACAGCCCACTACAGCCGCGCCTCAGTACAGCACAGCCCACTACAGCCGCGCCTCAGTACAGCACAGCCCACTACAGCCGCGCCTCAGTACAGTACAGCCCACTACAGCCGCGCCTCAGTACAGCACAGCCCACTACAGCCGCGCCTCAGTACAGTACAGCCCACTCAGCCCGCACCTCAGTACAGCACAGCCCACTACAGACGCGCCTCAGTACAGCACAGCCCACTACAGCCGCACCTCAGTACAGCACAGCCCACTACAGACGCACCTCAGTACAGCACAGCTCACTCAGCCCGCACCTCAGTACAGCACAGCTCACTCAGCCCGCACCTCAGTACAGCACAGCTCACTCAGCCCGCACCTCAGTACAGCACAGCCCACTACAGACGCACCTCAGTACAGCACAGTCCACTACAGCCACATCTCAGTACAGTACAGCCCACTACAGCCACATCTCAGTACAGTACAGCCCACTACAGCCACATCTCAGTACAGTACAGCCCACTACAGCCACATCTCAGTACAGTACAGCCCACTACAGCCACATCTCAGTACAGCATAGCTCACTCAGCCCGCACCTCAGTACAGTACAGCCCACTACAGCCACATCTCAGTACAGTACAGCCCACTACAGCCACATCTCAGTACAGTACAGCCCACTACAGCCGCGCCTCAGTACAGCACAGCCCACTACAGCCACATCTCAGTACAGTACAGCCCACTACAGCCGCACCTCAGTACAGCATAGCTCACTCAGCCCGCACCTCAGAACAGCACAGCCCACAACAGCCACATCTCAGTACAGCATAGCCCACTACAGCCGCATCTCAGTACAGCACAGCCCACTACAGCCGCATCTCAGTACAGTACAGCCCACTACAGACGCACCTCAGTACAGCACAGCCCACTACAGCCGCATCTCAGTACAGCACAGCCCACTACAGCCGCATCTCAGTACAGCACAGCCCATTACAGCCGCATCTCAGTACAGCACAGCCCACTACAGCCGCATCTCAGTACAGTACAGCCCACTACAGACGCACCTCAGTACAGCATAGCTCACTCAGCCCGCACCTCAGTACAGCACAGCCCACAACAGCCACATCTCAGTACAGCATAGCCCACTACAGCCACATCTCAGTACAGCACAGCCCACTACAGCTACATCTCAGGACAGCACAGCCCACTACAGCCGCATCTCAGTACAGCACAGCCCACTACAGCCGCATCTCAGTACAGCACAGCTCACTACTGCCGCATCTCAGTTCAGTACAGCCCACTATAGCCGCATCTCAGTACAGCACAGCTCACTCAGCCTGCATCTCAGTACAGCACAGACCACTACAGCTGCTCTCAGTACAGCACAGCCCACTACAGCCGCATCTCAGTACAGCACAGCTCACTACTGCCGCATCTCAGTTCAGTACAGCCCACTATAGCCGCATCTCAGTACAGCACAGCTCACTCAGCCTGCATCTCAGTACAGCACAGACCACTACAGCTGCTCTCAGTAAAGCACAGCCCACTAAAGCCGCATCTCAGTACAGCACAGCCCACTACAGCCGCATCTCAGTACAGCACAGCCCACTAAAGCCGCATCTCAGTAGAGCACAGCCCACTACAGCCACATTTCAGGACAGCACAGCTCACTCAGCCCGCACCTCAGTACAGCACAGCCCACTAGAGCTGCATCTCATACAGTACAGCTCACTACAGCTGCATCTCAGTACAGCACAGCCCACTACAGCTCCATCTCATTACAGCAAAGCCCACTGCAGCTGCATCTCAGTACAGCACAGCCCACAACAGCTGCATCTCAGTACAGCACAGTCCACAACAACTGCATCTCAGTACAGCACAGCCCACTACAGCTGCATCTCAGAACAGACAGCTTTCCCCTTCTGCTGCTCAGTACAGCTCAGCTCACTACGGATTAATCTAGAAGAGTGCAGTGCTCTACTGCCGCATCTCAGCGCAGCATAGAATGTTGCTGCAGTTTCTTAGCACAGAAACTATGGATTTATTTTAGTACAGCAAAACTCACTACAGATTGATCTTAGTACAGCAAAGCTCACTACTGCAGCATCTCAGTATAGCTCAACTCACTACGGATTTATCTTAGTGCGGCACAGCTCTCTGGTGCTGCACTACAGCACAGCTCACCACAGCCGCACCTCAGTATAGCACAGCACATACTTACAATCACACAGAGCCTGGAAAACAATAATAATAAAAATAAAACCAGTGGGTGGTAGAAGTCATGCAAATGCTTAAAACTTTGTACTCATATCTAAATTTTTATGGTAACTTTAATTGTGCTCTCTTCCAATCTTTCCCTTCCTTTGTTTCTCCCGCTCACTCTCGCTGCCCTTCCTCTCTCGATCCCTCTCAATCTCCCCTTCTCTCTTTCTCCATCTCTCCCTCTCATTCTCTCTCTCTCTACCTCCTTCTTTTTCCTCTCTAAAGAGTGCACTGGTTTCCAGTTGCGCCCGGTGTCCGGCCTCCTCTCAGCACGGGACTTCTTGGCCAGCTTGGCTTTCCGTGTCTTCCAGTGCACCCAGTACATCCGCCATGCATCGTCTCCAATGCACAGTCCTGAGCCGTGAGTGTCACGCACATTGGATCTTCACGCTCACTGCACAGGTGCAGCTCAAACATTCCCAATCAAAAGCTAGCATCTTCATCCCACCACTGAACGCACTCACTTAAATGGGCCAATTATCAATGAGCACAAGCGTTCCATACACTGATACACTCATTCTAACAGGCCTATCATGAATGGGCGTCAGCATTCCAAACACTGGTACACACCCACTCAAAGGTTACAGGACTCTTCATCCCTGAAGACTGTTCCTCTGTTCATACCCTAATATTTTTATCCCCTAATGATAAAGAAACGTGCCACCATTGTTGACAGGGTTAGGGTTTGGGTTATAATGCAAGAAGAGGGCAAAGCATTATGGGGACGAACAATCCAGGGACGAAGAGTCCGAGGACGAAAAGTCTGCAGACGAAGAGCCCGGGGACGAAAATTCCTGGGTAAAAAAAAATTCGGGGAAGAAAAGTCCAGGGACGAAGCGTCCTAGAGCCCACTCAAACAAGCCAATGGTTTGTCTGCATCAGCATTCCAACACAGGAGCTAACTGCAAGCAAATGCAGACACAATGACCAACAGAGATACTCACACAACCCATCAGCTTTCAACAGTTACATTCTAACTGTCCAATGACTGCCACCACATTCATCAAGAGCGCTCATCAATCAATCCAGTAACAGCCAACACCCACTACCACATCAACACAAATCTCTACGGCCCTTTAAATTACTAGCACCTTTGCAAAACACAAATGCGTAACTGGCTCCACTTAATTGTAAGAAATTCAAATTAGAGGGATGACTGCACTTACTTATAAGAGCAGAGTGTACCTAACCTGCCTCTGTGCACTCTGGGTATTTCCACAGGGACTGTATTCATGAACTGCTGGGCCACGTACCAATGCTGGCAGATAAAACATTTGCCCAGTTTTCTCAGGTAAACATTTTCTCCATCCTCTTATCAGTAAAAAGAGACCGCTGTCCTGTTCTAATACTCTTTAGTTGGATATTTTACCAGTAAGACACTTACATATGTCTTTATATCATGAATGAATCCGCTTTCTAACTTAAGATTTTCCATATCTCTGCTTTTCTTCATGTCATGCTTGTTCATGTCACTGTGCTTTTTTAAACTCATCTTTATCCGTCACCCCTTCTGCTTTCACTGCCTGAAAGAAGGAAAAAATCCAGAAGATTAGAAAAAAAAACAATACAACAAAGAACACAGGAATATGTCGAGCCTGGAGTCAGTATAATAGCTTGAGATTAATTGTTTGGAATCAGAAAATGTGGCCCCCTGCTCTGGAAGTAAATGAATGCAAATATAGCGGGAATCAAAATTCATTGGACTGTGATGCATTTTCTGTTATTTTTGTTCGGTAGGCCAAGTCATTCACCTGACCTAAATTCAATTTAACATGGATTTTACATGCTGACAAGGAAACTTACACAACAAAGTACCTGAAACAAGCAAAAACTGAGGATGACTGTAATACAGGCCAGCCAAGCAGAGCATCATCAGGGAAGATGCCAACCGGCTGATGATGTCTATGCATCACAGACTTCAAGCTGTCATTGCATGCAAAAGATATGCAACCAAATGCTAAAGATGGTTACTTTATTCTATGCTATAAACTGTCCAATATTTTGTTTTTGATAAGCCAAAATGTCCTTTGGGGGGGGGTGTTGCTATTAACAAGAGGCATCGTTTCCAAATGGTTCATCAGATATGGATAAATACACCCTCGAATTTAAGCTGACAGTTGGCACTGTAATCTCATTGTGTCCTTTCAAATTCAAGGTGCTACAGTACAAAACCAAAATAACAAATGTGTCAATGTCCAATGAATTATGGTGCTGACTGCATGTCTGTTTTCCTCCTCAGATGATTGGGCTGGCTTCTCTTGGGGCCTCTGAGGAGGATATAGAAAAATTGTCAACGGTATGTACTGTGACGGCTGTCAGTGCCCGATCTGCACCTCCCGCCCGATCGGCTCTGAGCATGCGGGTTACAGTTTGCTTCTACTGTAATAACCACTAGCTAGCTAGCTAAAGTGATAACGAGCTCTTTAATGTTACAGCTAGCACACCAGTGTAGCGAGCTAGCTAGCTAGTTAGTTTGCTAATAAAGTTACTGTTCGCTCCTGCTGTAATAACCACTCGCTAGCTAGCTAAAATGATAACGAACTCTTTAGTGTTATAGCTAGCACACCAGTGTAGTGAGTTGGCTAGCTACCTTGTTTGCTTATAAGGTCACATTTCGCTTCTGCTGTAATAACATCTAACTAGCTAGCTAAAGTGATAACAAAGTCTTTAGTGTTATAGCTAGTACACCAATGCAGCGAGGTGGCAAACTAGCTAGCCAGCTTGCTTAGCAGAAATTCTGTGCACTTGCGTAGTACTGGTATTGCCATTGCGCAGAACCAATCGGGCTGCAGGTACGGATCGGACACTGACAGCGGCATCTGGAATCAGAACAGCGGCTTCATTGGGAGAGCGCATTTAGTAACACTTAACGGGGTTACATGATTAACGTTAACTAATGCAGTCATAAACTTGAGTTCCCAATGTAAAGATATTTTATATCAGCTTGAAACTTATCAAATTTATCATTTGTTGAGACATTCTTAAGCAAATAAATAAGACATCATTAAGCAAATTTATAATCTAAGTACAGTATAAACTTATAATTCATGATGAACATATACATTCACTATTTTATCATTCCTCTATAACCGATTAACTAATCCACGGAAATAAAGCACAACTGTGGTCTTAAGGGAAGATAGGAGTTTAATCCAGAGCCAGTAGCTACAGGGCGTGACTATGCTGTACCACTGTTCTGTTTCCCGACAGCTGTACTGGTTCACTGTGGAGTTTGGGCTCTGCAAACAGGGTGGAGAAGTGAAGGCCTATGGGGCTGGACTTCTTTCCTCCTACGGAGAACTGCAGGTGTGTAAACAGTAGTTTCCCAAGTGTGTGTATGTGCATGCAAGTGAATTCAATTTTCAGGGGTTTTTTATTCATAGGGTTGTTCTTATGTGTTAATGTGTACTCCATAATTCATTGGACAGCGACACATTTTTGTTTTGGTTCCATACTTTCGAGTTTGAGAGGGTGCAGTGACAATGAGGACTGTTTTAAGGGTGTGCTCATCCTCACGGGATGAAACATTTAGAAATGACGGCAGAATATATACATAATCCCCCAATCAAAAACATATGGGAGACTTTAACATAATGTAAAGTAATCACTTTTAATATTTGGTTGCATATCCTTTGCATGACTGCTTGAAGTCTGAGAGGCATAGATGTCACCAGACGCTGGGTATCTTCCCTGGTGACGCTCTGCCAGGCCTGAACTGCAGCCATCTTCGGTCTCCTCTTCAGCATGTGGAATGCATTTTCAGTTGGATTCAGATCCGTAGATCGGCAGAACGAAAATAGCAAAGAAAAAAATTCCAGTGTTCAGTGAATAATGGTGCTTACTTCATATGTGTGAAATGATGATATTTTTAATTTAGCTGAAAGAAAAATAATCAGATTCAGTAGCCAGTCACCAGTGCCTTCAAAGCTGTGATTGGGCTATGGGCCGGTGGATCTGACACTCGGTTCGGGTGCACCCTGTGTGTGCTGGGTCCTTGCTCCCAACAGCACGCTCTCTCAGACCAGCCTGAGAGGAGGGAGTTCTGCCCCGAGGCTGCCGCAGTCCAGCCTTACCAGGACCAGACCTACCAACCCGTCTACTTTGTGTCCGAGAGCTTTGCCGATGCCAAGGAGAAACTCAGGTCTGTGAGTGTGTGTGTGTGTGTGTGTGCAGGAGAAACTCAGGTCTGTCTGTGTGCACAAAGAGAAACTGGGGTCTCAGTGTGTGTGTGTGTGTGTGTGTGTGTATAAGGGGGAAACTTAGGTCTGTGTCAGTGTGAGTGTTCGTCAGCACGTGCAAGGAGAAACTGTGTGTGTATGTCTGAGTACGGAATAAGAAGCTCTGTTTTTGTATGTTGAGGCTCGTCTGCAAGAAGGCTAGGCCAGCGGTTCTCAACCTTGTTCCTGGGGGCCCAATCTGTGTGTGTAAGCATGTGCATGTATGTCCAAGGAGAAACTGAGTTCTGTGTTTGCACATATGTGTATGTGTGTATATATGCACCTGCATATAGGCTCAAGGAGATACTCAATGGATGAGTGTGTGTGTGTATGTGTGCAGAGTGTGTGTGTGTGTGTACGTGTGCGGGCACAAGAATGCAGAGGAGTTTGAGAGGAACAATTTTTCCGTTACCAACTAGCAAAACATGATTTTCCTGTGATTTAATTTTATCCATTACTAACTACAATGTTGTAGTTGAACTCATAGATAACGTTTCAACCAGCATTTACCCATAACCATGGACAAATTAGCGTAATTAGAGTTACTCTGGTCTATATATATATGTGTATCATATATCATTTTAAGCCATAAATCAGTCATTTGTTATCTCTAATGTAGTGTGGCTGTTAAGTACTTGTAATGTAAGCTTGAAGGCGTGCTGATGTATGTCTGCACAGGGCTTATGTGGGAGGAATTAAGAGGCCATTTTCGGTGAGGTTCGACCCCTACACCGAGAGCATAGAAGTCCTCAACAACCCCCAGAAGATTCGTGCTGGACTGGAGTCTGTGAAAGAGGACTTGAAGGCACTCACAGATGCCCTGAATGTGTTAGCGTAGGACATCGGGCCTAATTCAGCCCCCTGACCCTCTCCTTCCCTCATATTTAGCCTCTGCTAACTTTTATCGTGTGCTATGCTAGTGCGAACCCTGCAGCTACAACACTGTCAGATACAGAAAATTAGACCAAGGACCCCGTTGTTCACCAGAAAAAAGGTAGCTTTGCATAAATTTTAAATAAATCTGACCTGTAGTTTTGGATAAGATTTTCAAGGTTTTCCAATAAGAAAACTGAGAAAATAAATTAAAATGCCAATATCAAAATTAAAAAAAAAAAAAACTGTGAACAAGCATGGTAGACATTGTCCCAAGGAAGCTCCATATCAACCTTGAGGTGAACCGCCAGTAGGTTGGAGAAGATGATGTTTGAAGAAACTGAAGACCTGGGTGCAAAAAGTACTTAACTTACATTTTGCAAAAAATGAGCTGACACCAGTATTAAAAGCCAGAAAAGGCCAGAGCATCATGTCATACTGGAGATTTCTCAGAAGTACTAGGTATTGGTGTTTTGCCATTGTCAAATTCACTTAACTTTAATGCAAGAAATACCCAAGTCCATAAAAGTTAATGACTGTTCAATCAAACTGCTAGAATGTGTCACGTGATTAGCTGTGAAAATGGCAACCATGGAGGCTGGAAAGTTGCCTTCATGTGTTAAAAGTACTCAAGTTCAGCCATTTAGTGGTAAATGTACTAAGTCCAGGTATTCAGCAGAAAAAATTACTTAAGTCCAAAACTATTTTTCTTACTAACTTCAAATACAGTAGTATTTTTCCACAAAAAAGGATTCATCAGCTCTCAATAGCCCCTGGAAACAATAATGGGCTCCATAGTATGCTGCCATTAAATATATATATATATATATATATATATATATATATATATATCTGCAACATGTTTTGAAAACTTTGACCCCCAAAATGTCCAAAGTGTTATTTTGTGACTTAGGTACTACTTGCACACAGGGCGTCAATTGCTAACCAACGATGATGAAGACAAAAACAATGACTGATGTTTCCATTATCTCAAAATATCAGCCATTGAGCTAAAAAAATAAGTCAGCCATATTTCTACTAGCATTTTAGTCTAATGTCCATCCGGAAATTCCAATTTCCTTTCATTTTTGCTTAATAAAACAAGAACATTGCCAATGACAGAATTTTAAGCTTTACCTATGGTGGAAGAAAATGCAACTTGTCAAGCAAACTGCTACAGCACAACAAATTTATGAGAGAAAAAAAAATTTAAATTTTAAACGTCACTGACACTAAAACACTTCTGCAGACCAACCTGACTCTTCCACAGGTTTCCTGAAAACCTGATTCCATAACACTAACAGTCAACAAACATCTGTAACTGAAACCCAAAGCCTGTGATTGTTTCAAAAACTGGCTGCCTGTTATTTTAATTCCAAACATTCAGAAGTATTGGAGTGTCACAGAGTCTCTGTTCAGCTCTAAAGTTTAAATTCACATTGAGTAAAGTGTGCTCTTTATTGTACTGGAAAATCTCATTTCACTAACATTGCCTTCAAAATCAATTAATTTGATTCATATGATATACCATATATGGGGAGAAAAAAATCTGCCATTTTAGACAGTAAACTCATCATTTAAATAATAAACACTGATTTCTGCAGATTATGCTGAGTGAGCAAAGGGAAGCCTTCTCTTACATTTCTGTTCTGTTTTGCTCTGGCAGACCATTCATTTGGCTTCACAGTGAGTGAGCATGTTACTCTATCCTGCACATGACTCTGACTCCAGTTTTGGCTTGTCAGTGTGTATTAATTTTCAGAACTTTCAAAATGAATGAATAGAGCTCAAACACAATAATCTTCAGGCATTTCTTGCTATGATAGGATAATTGTTCTGTCAAATACTGTTTTTTGCAACTTACAGTAAGTGAGCCAACTGCATGACTCACTTTGTACTTGTTAAATGTCTTAGTTAAGACTGCACATGGAATAATACAGTACATTCTACTGCATTTGTTTACTGAGCAGCTCAAGCTTGCACCTCTCCATTGATTTTCAGTGTTATCATTCAATCCTCCAGTCCAATAAATATGCTTATTTAGAAATTTCACACCAAAATTCATCATTCAAAATTCTAAAAAAAAAAAAAAAAAAAAAAAAAAAGGGGGGGGGGTGAATAAAAATTCAGAATTTGGTATGAAGCACTTCAGAGCGACATTTTGTTTGTTAAAAAAAATTCAAGTGTTGTTTTGATCTTCGGTTCAATTATTTTTCCAAAAGGTGCAATATTACTTAGCCTATAATCATGTAGGTCTGGACTCTGGTATGGCATTCTTTCTCACAAAACTTATGCCAATTTTCCCCTTATAAACTCAACGTTTTATGCAAGCACCTTGCGAGAGAGAGACAGATATGGGGTTGGGAATGTCTGTAAACAAATTATGATCACATCAAATTGCAAAAATGTGCATTTTTTTCCCATTGCTGCAACTCAATAATCTCTTGTATTTTATCAGCAAGTTCAGATATTTAACAGAAAGAGTCAACTTTGAGCTGTTTCCTTTTTGGGGGTATTTTAAAGAATTTATGTTCAGGTTTTAATTTTTAGCGCCCACCAGATGGCAATATAATCCTGTGCATGTTTGGTATTTCTCCCCGACCTTATTCTTGGAGATCTTGTTTCAGGCTGACATGAATGGACTGGGATCGTATCGGTTTTTCCTGTATCATTGTCAATTTACTGCTGATAAAGCCGAGTTCTCTCCAGCATGTATGTACTTTTCTTTTTGGTGGTTTTTGTGAAAGCTCGCATGAAAGTGAAAAAGACCAGCATAAGAACAACTGCAAAACTTCAGAAAAGTCATCGTTTTCACAAAATAAGCGATCGTGATTCAGCTTTGCTACATCAAATTGACAGCCTTGCGACCAAGAACAGCGTTTTGTCGCCAAAAGCAGAGCTATGCTTTTTAAGAATTATTGGGAGGGCATGAAAGAAAATTAAGTTTAGTTTACATAAGAATGCAAATAATGTAAATAATAAACGATTTAAGAGAACTGCAAAACATAAAAAATGACCTGACACCCTCGCCCAGCCCTAAGTCCGTAGGTTCAGATTTCTTCGTCCTTTCATGGAGATACAATGTCCCCATCACTCAGATATCAAGTTCACTCGGTTCCATTCATTCAATGGAATGAAATTCCTCAAATGGCCACTAGGGGCATCAGAACACAGGCACAGTCGCGTTTTTGAAGTGGGTTCTTTCTCAGCTCCGTCTCCTTGCCATTATTCCTTACCTCTCTTCTCCGTATGAGTGGCGCTTTTCTTCTTTCATACCTTTTTTTGTCCATTGGTTCCTTCTCTCTTCCTCTCCACCATTTCTTCTTCAGCTTCTGTCCGGGACAATGAAGAAACTCTTAAAATTAGCAATTGAAGTGTTCACAGCTCTGTGCCTTCACTCAAAAAGATGAAATGTTGGATTTACATGAAAATGTTATGTCAGCCGTCTCCACACAATTGCTTAAGTAACTTCTAATTAAATTCTAAGATTGAGGCCAGTTTTCTTGATTAAGGAAAGTATAAGTTACTAGACTCAGCTGCGTGGACCCACATAACATATTTAAGTAAACCTAACAATCAATTTTTTAGTGTTCTACACTTGCTCAGCCTCAAAAAAAAAAAAAAAAAAAAAAAAATCTGTCTGACTTGCTATTTAAAACCAGTGCTGCAAAAGTAGTAAGGATTAGTCCCAGGATGAGCACGAGTGATAGTTTTTTTCCCCTTAAATTTCACGATATGAATGACATTAGGTGCATATTTCACAGTTGGATATTACAGACAATGCAATAAATATATCACATAATTGCGTTTTACCCAGGATTCCATCTCATATTCACCACATACCAGCTTTTTCAACAAAGGTTTTCCCAGCCTAAACCCAGCACCCCCCCACCACCACCACCACACACACACACACACACACACACACACACACACCACCGATTCCACGCACGACAGATGCTGTTCTCTAAACCCATTCATTAAATCTAAAGCGTGACCGTTGATAAGCCTAGATGTTGCACAGAAAGGAAATACACTAATTCTGTAGCATCTTCCACATTTGAATAAAACAGCAATACTAAGTGAATTTTTTTCCATTGTATTTTGTTATTAAGCTCTGTCCTCACAACGATACCATCCTGGGCTACTGGCTACTGCAGTCTGACCAGAGGCTTGTGTTTATGAAGTGGGCAGTCTCTGACGTCCGGAGCGGAGTAGCCTGTCCCTTGGCTGCTGTTTGGTCACCGCTGACTTCACAATCCTTTGTTACAAATTGTTACTGGTGAGCCTTGAAATCCCGGCAGTGCGCTCATGTCTGATTTCTGCCCCTGTGTGAGTGCAGACACTCTTTCAGGCCGGCCATTTCAGCTCCCGACCACAGCCTTACAAAACCAATGGATAGGTCAGGAGTCAGGAGTAAGACCCATTTTGTATCCATACCAACCTGAGGAACCTTCACCCGTCCACACAGTTTAAATGCCCAAATCTGTCTGCTCTTCTATATTTGAATACTGATGTCAGTGTCACTTTCACCCCTTTTAACAAGTTTCCCACCTTGTAAGCTTTGCCACCAGGGGGTCCCCCCTTCTGTAACTCTTTGAAGTTCATTTGTGACAGTCTTCCCTGAAAAGCTACGTATATAAAAATAATCAATTCATGATGACAAAATGCTACTAGTGGAAATAACCACTTGCCAGATGATGAATTACCGCATTAAATGGCTGCAAGTGGACTTCATTTCACGATCATGTCCAAGTACAAGCTCATTCTGAAAAGCTCACTTACAGCACTTAGTTCCCTCTGTGGAGGTTTTCACAAGACCGAAGTCCCCAAGAAGTGATTACAGGGCTCTGCGTCAAAGACCAATTACCACATTACAGGTACAGGCCATCGTAAAGCATTATAATGATAACATTTGATCAAATCATTGCTGACTTCATGATTAAGCTGACAAGGTCATATGCCATAATCAGCGCTAATCGGCAAGTCTTATGAAATGTGTAGGTGAGGCAGGGCAAATTTCCGGCCATTCTTGCGCCACATGTGACTTATCACAGATCATAGTGATGCGCTGCCACCCTCAATCGTTAGCGACCTCCGGCTTCGGTGGTTATATGTCCCTGCTAAACGGTGGCTCGTGTCTGGGAAGGTCGCCAGATCTCCGCAGCGACCGCATGTGACAGGTCACTTTCTGACCCTAGGTTACTGGATGAAAGCCCTGGCGACTACAATTCACAAGTCCCAATTCACAGGTCCCAGCAGAAGATGGCATTAGCTTCCTGACCCTAAACCAGGAGGTCCCGCTAGGGTGAGCAGGGCAGAGAACAGGCTTAGGGACTGCAGCAGCCCTGTCCCAGGCATACCATCACCTTCCCTGTATTCACACTCCCTATACTATGCAAATGACACCAGTTTTGCGAGTACTCATGGAGACTATCACAGAGACTCCGTATACAGCAGAGTAACAGGGGCAAGCAGCAGGCCTGGATCAAGAAATACCCACAAGTGAGATTTTTTTTTTAAATAACAATTGAAGAAAAAATCCACTGCAGAGAAAAAAAAAAACAAAAAGAAGGAATTTCATAAAGCTAATTTTCACGCTAATTCCATTTGACTGAGGGTCAATTTCTCTCACTGGAGGGCTCAAGCCCGATGTCATTTCACACTTTGCAGAAAGCAAGTTTAATTACAGGCATAATTAAAAATGCATATGAACTCATGAGAGTATATCAAGTTCCCATATCATGCAACTCCCCAAACCCACTAATAATAGTGACCCCCCCCCCAAAAACTTCGTAAAACAAGCATGAAATACTCAATCCCCCCTCCACACATACACACGGGATGGCTGATATCTGGCCTGGAAACAAAATGCAGCTGAGGGACAGACAGACGGACAGGAGGATGGACAGAGGTATAAAAAGGCTCATACACAGTAAGATGTAGCCATAAATTAAATTTCATTGACAAATATTGGATGTTTCAGGAGTTCTGGCTCAGAAGAGAACGAGATAGTTAATATCTGTCAGGTCACATCTTCAGTCCCCTCAGTCCCCAGGAGGAGAGCATAAAAGAACTACAATTCCCAACAGCATCAGCTGAAAATGCTCTGAAACAGAGCAGCTTCCACAGCCAGCGTCTATACAAGCACATTTACACAGCAGGAGTTTTAACTGAGCAAACTAGGTCAAGCCCTTTTGCACAAGGGTTCAACAGCAGTTCCCTTTCAGAGGCTGTAAATCCTCGGCTCAGAGAGTGAAAGTCCAGCCAAGTGTTTCTTCTACCACTGATTAGCAGCCAGCAGGCTTCATCTTATAATTTTACCTCCATGCTGAAGAATGATGCTGATTGGCAACTCAAAGCGGTTGGAACACACTACTGGGGCGAACTTCCAGTTCATGAACCTGGCTTTTCCAACAGTGGTCCATCAGGACGGGAGCAAAAGGCAGCAGACCCAGGTCCAGACAGTAGAAGTCCACCCCAGCTCACCTGAGTAAATCCCAGAAGAGTTCTCTTTAATTAAAGGCAAGTAATACTACTCACACACTGAAATGCAAAGGATAGACTTTCTGCTTTCCGAAATGTACAATAATTATTTCCTGCGATTTTTTTCTCATGGAATAAATCATCAGTCGAAGATGCTTTAGTTCACTTTTGGATCATTTCCACATGCGCAGCCATGTCATAGTCAGCCTATCAGAACAGTCCTACACCTTTTTCATTATGACGTGATTTTGGCTCCGTGCGAATGAAAAGCAACATTTCTAGTTTTTTTCATTTAATTCCATGAGCCAGATTTGGGAGGGGTTCCAGGTTTTACTTACACAAAAAGTTATCCTTTGTGATGCAGATGCTTAGGGATCAAACCTGAGGGTAACTCCACACTGTATAACCTGAGGATCAGTTTTGGTCACCAGATCAAATGTCGGGGCTCAACAGGAATCGCACCAGATCCCTACCTGTGCTCCCCAAATCTGATCCTCGAATCTAAATCCAGCCCTGGTTTTCTCTCCTTCCAGGCAATTAAGTGACCGGTTATTGCCACTGATTGGCCAGACTGTCACCACACCTGATTCCCAGGTAGAGGGCGGATGGAAAACCAGCAGGCCTTGGCCCTAGAGGACCGTGATTTGGGGAGTCCACCCCGAACCCAGAATTGTGCAAGTGGAGGGCCCAAACAGGGACCTGCATTTTTTTTCGTGGAGATACCAGCTGAGGAACATGGGGTTGCCGGCTACCACCCCCAGTCTTAGCTCTCGGGAAGAGTCTCAATAACTCTGTCCTAAGTAGTGGAAATAGGATCTTATTTTATTTGACCATTCCTCACCAGAGGGCTGCCACTTTAAATCCTGACTGAAAGAATATTGTTGTATCCCCAGGTATGACACATAATGTGGCCTAAATTAAACAAACATCCCCATGACTAAGCACATTATGAATAAATAATAGCAATATCCTCACAGTCATTGGCCAACGGATCCCCCTTGTCACAACTCTTCAACTCCTTCATTGTATTTGAGGGGCCATAAACCATGTGTTCAAAGCCATTTCCAAGCCACGGTAACCCCACACTTGTTTCTTTGTTTGCCGTTTTTTTGTTCTAGGGTAGAATCAGTTGTTCAGCCGCGGATGACTCACCGTAATTTAGAAGGGAGCCTTTTGGGTAAAATAAAATGCAGCTATGACTGTACCAGTGTATACCCAAGCCCTTGGCATCCGCAACAAGGCGCTGTCGATTATTTACCGATGGTCCAAGCCAGATTGTGTTCACAACCCCTCCGAGTGGAGAAATCCCTTGCATATGACTGTCAGTGTTAATAGGAGGGCACACATTTTCATCAATACTCATGACAAGGTACGAAAAAATGCAGCTCGTGATCATGCATTTACGGGTAGTACCACGTTTTAAGGGCAATTATCTGGGACAGGCAGGAGTATATTGTGGATTATAAAATGTGTGACAATACTGTTGGTAGATCAAAGCAAACTGATTTGTATTAAATCACTTGAAGGAAGAAAGACTTTGGAGATGTGGGTAAAAGGTGAAAGCACACCTGTAAGGAACATAACGGCTCAGTGCACAAGTATTCGGACAGGGACACCCAATTAAAAGGGCCTCAATTTCTAATGAACCAGATTCACATATGGCTGCAAATAACCACATAATTAAAGCTGATGATGCCTGTTGTAACCTAATATTAGTCGTTTTGAAGGATAACGTGTTGGGTGCAGAATAAATGCAGATTTGTTTCAGTTTATCACTCTTCAAATATATACATACCACTCAGTTAATAATGCTATTACCATAGAATCAGTTCGATTTAATGTATGATGCCAATTCGGACGAAGAACAGTGGAATACTGCACTATGAAAAAAATGTTTTGCTTCAAGAATTGAAAGAGATTACGTCGCAAGACTGTAAACACCTGGGGGTGGGCGGTGGAAATGGGCACAAATGCAAAAAAAAAAAAAAAAAAAAAAAAAGAAAAGACAAAGGATACTTATTTAAGACATCAAATAAAACAATCCTTCAAATCGTTTAGCAAGATCCTAAAGCCGCCCATCATTCAATACAGCGATACAGGACGAGTCAGTTGAAACCCATTAGATCAAAGGCGGTTCCACGGTCGCATGGAGTTAAAGTGCACTCAAGGCATTAAACATGACCACAAAGAACCTACGTAACAATTGTCCTTCGCTTGGCAAAGGACAAGGCATGGATAAAAGACGAACGGTATCATTTGAACACAGTGATACAAGTGGTGTGGGGGGGGGGGAGGGGGGGTTTCATTGTTGTTCAACAAAATATAACATGGCGCATTTCCAATTGCACCTGCCAGACGGTACTCACAAAGCAGTGAAGCACCTTAATCGAAGCTCGTTGGGAGGTGCTTAGAATACGAGCAACTCCAATTGCTGTTCAACTGAAGCACACTCCGAATGCATTCGTTCGGTGCAGTCGTCGTGATAAAGTCGATTGCGTTTCAAATTAAAAAGCCTTCAGCCGGCAGTATCGACAACTTTTGTGGCCATTTCAGTGACATGTACAGCAAAATATAAATGCTGAGCTTGCTCTGTAAAGCTTCCTTCAAGCTTACGATCTTACTGCCATTCAGGTAGAGTGCCGACAATTCTATTCGGAATTATGGCAGTAAATTTTAAGTTTTCCGAGAGAAATCGGCGCATACAAACAACCTATGGCATAATCGTCGTTTCACTTATATGCGCGACAGAAATGCACAATGAAAATGAAATGACATCAAGCATTCACGTCGTAACACTTCTTCGTCTTGCGCATATCCAAGTTATCCGACCTTTACACTACAAAATACAGCCAGGAGTATTTCAATGGTCCAGAAAGCGAACTGATTGTAACCAGTTGTTCAATCTATTTATCTCTGAGCCAGCCCGAAACAGACAAAGAGTCTGAGACAGAAAGAAGCGAGCAGCATTTGCCGAGAAAGTAGAGATCAATTCAATCCGTGACGCCCGCTTTGAAATTCAGGGACGAGTGCGAGCTTCTTCCATTAGCCCAGATCCATTTTATCATTATCGGTAGCCTGAGCCTAGACGATTCTTGCCATGCGCAAGGAACGGAGTGGGGGGATGAAGGGGCGGGTTTTTGGTATATAACAGTTCACACCGAGAACTTTTGCCTGTCGCAAGAGATTTGGGACAGCTTCACACAACATTTCCAAAACCAGCAGCAACCGGGAACTTACTTGCCTATTCTACCTTAACTGCCACTGACAAATAGCCTGTATTTACTCGTACACAGCAACAACAGACATGGAGGAGCAGCAAAGACACTTCTACCACTCTTGCTGTCACACCTGCTTAAGTAGAGAGAGAAAACAAACTAAGGTAATATCTTCCGAATACTGTTTTGTGCAAATTTTATTCAGTCAAATATTTCACTGTAACGCATGCAGATGACGATTATTCAATAGATACTACCGTCAAATGATGTTAAATTTTTAGTTAAATTTAGCATTTTAAAAAATTATTATTATTATTATTATTATTATTATTATTGAAAGAGCCGAGAGAGGGGAGCGGTGAATAGTGCAATTAGCGTTTTATTTTTTGAACGAATGTGAACCGGTTTTTTCTGTATTGGTTGCATTTATATTGTGATGATCATCATCTCAGGTTTTGAGGTTGTGACATCTTTGTTTCGCGGCTTGAAGACAGCTTGCTCATTGAACACAACGCAGACAATTATAGCTAAGGGCAGTCTTTACCGCCAGGGGGCGCTGAGTGTAAAATTGCAGAGAAGAGTAATGAGTGCAAGGCTTGGTCTGAATGGGCATAATAGTGAACGTTAGAATGTTATCGAATTTTGCCCTAGTCGAAAGCAAATGTAAGATCTAGTGACAGAGTAAATGATAGGGCCTGACATTAGTTTTAGTCACAGAAGAGAAATGGTCTGTGTATTTGGGGCAAATTGCAATGTTCTTCATTGACTGGGCTTTAAAACACATGATTTTCCAGCTCTGACAAAACTGGAGTCTGTGGATTTGTTTCGTACATGCATGGGCTAAATGGGCTAAATGAGGAGCAAACTGCGCGAATACTGTCTTCCTTTTCAAGGGTTTGGGTTCGTGCACACACGCAGCACCTAAGTTTTCGAATATGGGGTTTTGTTCTTTAAAGGAAAGGTATGAATAGTGATGTTGTTGGAAGATTTCAAGCTGTTCGTTCGGTAACAAAGTGGATTTGGGTACTTTGGAATTCCACGGTTTCTTCAAGTGAGAGTGTGTGTGCGTGTGTTTGGGGGGGTGTTGTTGATTCCATGCCTACATAGAATCTTCTCCCTTCATCTTTCAGTTGAGAAGGATGCCACTCTCAAGTCGAGTGCTTATATTCACGATGGCACTGACGCTTTACTTCGTGGACTCTGGCTCCGGTGAGACGCTATGTGGTGGGGAACTGGTAGACGCGCTGCAATTCGTATGCCAAGACAGAGGCTTCTATATCAGTACGTGCTCCTTCTTATTGTTGTGTGTGTGTGTGTGTGTGTGTGTGTGTGTGAGCGTGTCTACATGTGCGCGAATGTGTTGTGAATGGTCTGTATTCGGTTAAATAACATTTTTATTTAAAAAATGCGAGCGCACAGTATGTTTCCCCAAAGGCATCTTATTCTAAGCCTGTATAGCAACAATCAGTCTATGGATTGGGGGGTTGAGTCACAGTCACACTGAACATATTTAATTCTCTTTGTGTTGTTTGTGGGTCAAAGGCGCGGGGTTGTAAGGGAGCTGCGGGGGCGGGGTCTCTCAGTGCCAGCTTGTTACTGACAGACAAATTCAAGTATGTTCATTGAAAATACTTGTGAAAAGACGTGCCGCTTTCTCTGATCCTCTGCACTCCCAGTATACGGCAGGGACCTCAGAGGCGCGCCGCTGAACCAGCTCCAGTAACCGGTTTTGTTTACTCGCAAATTCCACGGGGTAAAGTAATCTTATAGTAGCTAAAGTGGGTGACATTTAAGTCGGGGCAGTTCCCAGCCTACTATTGTGCGAGAAATCAAATACGAGGAGGGAATACGAATGAAAGGGAAACGAGATGATAATCAGAAATAACAAATCGAAATTTCAGGAAATTAATATAGCTTACTAATTAAAGTCTAATTATTGTTTTCATGGGTGAGGTTTTCATATAAGCCTCCTCGGGTTTCATAACTCTCCTTTGCACATTCCAATTATATTTATTGTTGATATTATTTTATATGATATGTTTGTGCATAATAAAATCATAAAATTAAAAAAAATTTTAAAAAGTTAAAAAAAGAGCAGTGTACTATTTGTCGTTTAATGCAAATCATTTTTCTAGACATAAGATGTTCCTAAAAATATCGATATCAAGTCACCGCCGCATGACAATTACTTCTGAAAGATGTTAAATTATTCAATGAAAGGGGTCAATGAGGGATTTTGGCAGACTTGTATTCCAGAAACTGAGCCAACTGACCCTCTTTGGTTAATGGGCATGCACGGACATGCCTTTCCAGTCCTCTCGATACGAAAGACTGCAAACCATAACATTTTTGCAACATTCTGCGAAATGTTCCCTCCTCCTTCATCCAACCCACAGCACTGTCGCTTTTTACCCCTCCACTAGACGTTTCTCTGTCGGAGATCATCCTTTCCCTTATAAGCAGTGAGTCAGAGCAAGTTCAAAGAGTTTCTATTCTGATCGTTTACTCATCAAAATGAGCAGTGTGTCTTGTCCTCTGTCGACTGTGTGTGTGTGTGTGTGTGTGTCTCAATCCCGATGATTACCTCAGTGCTGTGAAGAGGTACACACACTCATACGTCCACTCATTCAGGGATGTGGTCAGCCGCATTCCCTCAGACTAGACTTGAGCCCAGTCTGGTGGGAGAGCTACAGGGTCTGCTCTGTGTTACTCGGCACTTAATTTATCCTTTAGCATAGCCAGTTACAGTGGCGTCTCTTCTGACCTGGGCCTGAACCGCCACTTTCCATGGCGATTTAGAACAGCAGTGGACCCTGTGGCTCTTCCAGACCACGGTGACTGACACTGGTGAGGGTCAATCTGAACAAAAAAGATGACAAACTACATATTGTATAGTATCATAGATTATGTCAAAACTACAGATATTTTAGCATAGTCATACAAGTGATGCCCAGCAGATCAAAGTAACATGTAACACCCATGGCAAGGTGGGGCTTAAGATCCTGCTCAGAAATCAGTTACAGTGCTTTTTTGTAGCTAGCAAACAGAAAAGTTTAGATTTTGTTGTGTTTTTTTTTATTATTGAACAACAAAGTCAAAGGACAGCTGACCGTAGTCCCTTCCATTACAAGATTTCCTGCGAAAGCAGGGTTAATACCAGTCTCTACAGGATGGTCATTAGAAGACCCCATCTAAACATTATTTTGGTTTTTTTTTATTTCTTTCTAGGCAGACCGACCAGCAGGGCGAACAGCAGGCGGTCACAAAAAGGAATTGTAGAAGAATGTTGTTTCCAGAGCTGTGACCTGATGCTGCTAGAGCAGTATTGCGCCAAACCCGCCAAGTCAGAGAGAGACGTCTCGGCCAGCACACTGCAGGCCATACCTGCCGTACCGCCAATAAGCAAGGTACGTACTGCTAACTGGCCACAGCTTTGTTACTGCTTCTGGGCAATGTTCATGCTGCTAACTCGCGTTACTACCACTTAAAGGTTTATACCGCTAAACCTACCAAGCAGGGTTCATACTACGAAATCTTGGTACCACAGCTGTGCAAGGTTGGTACAGCTTAATGATGTTACTGCCACTGAACAACATTTGTACGGCTAACGTGTTACCGTCTCTGAGCGAGGTTCGTACCGCTAATTCACATTACTGCTATCAAGCGAGGTTCATGCCGCTACATCTTGGTACCACCACACAACCGAGGTTCGTACCCATAGCTCATGTCGCAGCCATTAAACAAGGCTCCCGATGCCTACTTGCTGCAGGTCATAGCTCCGTCAGGGCCTCTGAGCAAGGATTGCACCGCCAAGTAACTGCATATCATGTAACCATTGCAGAGGGTAAAGAATTCGAAATCTCCCACTGTCTGAACCCTGGGCCTCTAATTCGGCTAAACATTCCACAGACAAACATTACCAGTGTGCTGAAAGTAAAATCTCCTTTAGCTATAAGTGCAAAGGCATTTAGTTTTCTGGCTTGAAGGGCACATCTCCTGATGGTTTGCTGGGTACATCTGTACCTGCTCCACGAGACTACTGTAAGTCACACATTTACTCCCAAAACAGAACAAGGTGTGTTCAGCCAGCTTTCTGCAGGTGACACACGCGTATGCCAATGCCAGCGAGTGAGGCGAGTAACGTCATAATCGCTTATCACCGTGAGAACGCGCCAACCCCCAATGCCCCCACCCCCCCTTGCTTTGTTCTCGCTTGAAACCACGGGCGGCGGCCGTGGGATTAAAGATCTTAAAAAATAAGCTCTTTTTTTTTCTTGCGAATCGAGTCATGCTGAGCAAGGGAGTCTCTCGCTGAAATCTGCTGAGCGAGGGGAAAAAAATCATTTAGTTTCAGAGCCGGGCGGAATTATACAGAAAAGTTCAAGTGAAAGTCCGCTTGAGAGGAGAATACAAACTGTACCCACTGCTTAGGATTCCAGCGGGGGGGACAAACACCTGACCCATAAATGTCAAAAGTGCCTTGAAAGTCATTAGTACATACCTGAGGTTTCCAACCCAGGGCTGGCGAGCTGTGTGGTCTTAATGTCCGTTATCACTGATATTCAATGAAAATTGAAGTGGCAGATTACATTAAGTCACCTCAGTAACAGTGCTGGTCTTGCCGAGGCTGTGGTCCCAGCTATTCAGTTCAGTGGTTTTTGGGTCCATTTTAAACAGAAAATGGGGAAACCACTAGTATTTGTACAACGCCTCAAAGCAAGCATCACACTCAATTCCGCTAAGCATGGCATGGCAGCCTCAGTGGCCAGGGTTCAGAACTGGCCCAAAAATGTCAGCCTGACTGCATTTGAGTCCCTGGGCCTTTCAACCCAAACGTGACCACAGTCTGCATGCTGCAGCATTTTGAATGCCCAACTCAGTTTGAACCCGATTTTAATTAGTACAGTAGACGCACCCTAGTGTACCTGATTACCAAAACTCTTGAACTTCTGCTGCAGTTTATGCGTAAATCATTGCTCTTGGCTGCAAAGCTACAAAGCACTCGACCCAAATCAAACCCAGACACGGAATGACTATATTAGGGTATCTGGTTAGGTTTAACCGGGCTTCGGTGAAAATTACAATTGCTAAGAAAGTCCATTGTGGGCACAGACATGTCTTTGAACGAGAAGGTGCGCAATTTACCAAACCAATGGGAAAGATGTTGTGGGAAAACTTATTGTTTTGGGGAGAGGAGGCAAAGGTATTCCATTTTGCTTTGAGGACATGTCCAGACGCATCGCGGGCTAGCTTAGGCCCTGGTTAAACCCTAAACTTGCGTTAGAATTAGCCGGAGGGGGGCTGGTAGCTTCTTAGGTAGTATGAGGCAGTGTATTAGTCATCGTGAGAGGAGGCAAGGTAGCCATTTTAATAGGTGGAATGTTTGCCTTAGCCATTCCAAGTGGGGCACTTTGGCATTAGCCATTTCAATAATTGGTATGCTAGCGTTAGCCATTCCAAGAGGGACACATTAGCGTTTGCCATTGAAATAGGTGGAACGTTAGCGTTAGCCATTCTAAGGGGGGCACGTTAGCATTTGCAATTGTAATAGATGGCACATTTGCATTTTCCATTGCAATAGATGGTAACTAGGAGTAAGCGATTCTAAGTGGGGCACGTTAGTGTTTGCCATTGTGATAGATGGCACGGTAGCATTTGCCATTGTACTAGGTGATATGTTAGTGTTAGCCACTGTAATCCTGAAGGACTCACTCATCCCCTCTTTCTGTTGTTCTTTTTTCCCCTCCGTCCCCAGGACACCAGGAGGCACGTGTCCATAAAGTATTCCAAATTGGAACTGTGGCAGCGAAAGGCTGCTCAGAGGCTGCGACGGGGCGTCCCGGGCATCTTGAGGGCGCGGAAGTTCCGGCGGCAGATGGAGAGGGCGAGGGCCCGGGAGCAGGCCCGGCTCCACCGACCCCTCATCACGCTGCCCACCCACCGGCCCCCGGCTCTGGGGCCCACAGACACATATGCCTTCCGCAGCAAGTGAAGGGGGACCCTTTGCACAGACGAGGAAGGAGTCGTAAAAGAACACAACAAAAGACTAGGGGAATATAGCTTTGTTTCTGACGTCATTTCTGTGGCAGTCCTTCGCCGGCCCCGTAGGCACCCCCGTCCCACTACTGTGGCCACCTCGCCACGTCCTTCTCCATTCTCTCACACACACTCAAATGCCCGCTGTCTCCCGTTTGGAATCACCCGCCCCCTCCTGTCAATGTGTTCCACACACAAATGCACACAAGCAAGAGAGACGTTTCAGCCGAAAGCAGTACAGGTGCGTCCCACGCAAAGATGAAGAGGAGCAGAGGAGAGAGGACAAGAGCAAGAGTTATGGCTCAGCCAATGTCTGAAGGACATGCAACTGATGGCATTTTTTGCTGCGGCAGAAAAGAAACAGGAGAGAAGACGGCCAGAATTAGCGGCTCCATCCCCTGGCAGTCGCCGACGATAAAGGAAATCTCTGTTCAATTCTTCTTTCTTACTAGATTGCACCTGTAATGACAACAGGGATTTCCACACTGTAAGGAATTATTTTGTTTTAATTCGATTCCTGATCCAGCACCTTTTTTTAATCACAAACACATAAAGCAGACAATAACGTCTGCAGATTGCACATCGCCACGGATTACGTCAAATTTCTTGTTTTTTTTTTTTTTGAGAAAAGAGAATAAAAGGCACTATTTTTGTATGAACAATGAACATGTAGCTCAACAAAAAAATGTTGTGGTGCTAGCTTTGGGAACGGACTCAAAGAAGAGGAATCTGAAAATAATGCACGATTTGTTTTCTTTTTTTTCTTTGAATAATTATTAAAGCTTTCCGTTTTATGGAAAGTGTGACTTAAGAGAGAAATGTGGCTTGGTTCCGGTGGTTTGAAATGGGGATGCCACCGTGACAGACAGAAGAGAGGTGTTCCGGAATTCAGTGGCATTGCCATGGGAGCAGCAGGTGAACAAGCCCCACCCACGCACAATCAGAACGTTGCCATGGCGCTAGGGAGGAGCTCAGCTTGGTGAAATCCAAAGGATATCGAGGGACCCCCTCCACTCGGAGAAGTCTGCCCCCACCCACACCTGTGGTCCTCAGTCTGAGGAGTCAAACCTTAGGAACGTAAAGCATGTGTGATCTTATTTTCTAGTTTTTAATAACTGGTTTTTTTTTTTAATAAACATATACGATCCCATCGGACTCTGCTACCATGACATTCCTGTTTGCAAAATAGTCATTTTCTTTTTTTGTTATTGTTTTTATTGTGGTTAATGATATATTTTACATTTCTTTTAAAAAAAGGCACAAATTTCAAGTCAAAGGGAAAAACAGCAATAATGTCAACAACTAACATTTTATTTTTTATCAGTAGTATTCACATGCTTTTGCTTGAAGACAAATACTTGAATATGTATTATTAGTGTCGAGGGATGGCGTGTCAGTTCCTCCTAGTCCCAGCTGTGTCTTGCATAATGAGCCGCCAAGCTTTTTTTTTTTTTTTTTTAATTCAATTACAAATAATGGCACTGTATAAAGGCATTATTTATTTTGTTATAAAAATATATATGAAAAATTGGTCCAAATAATATACGTAGCACTGATTGCGCAACTGACGGATTCAATTTGTGTGTCCTCTTGGTTCTCCTTTATACCGGGATTGCTATTTGTACCAAAAATATATCCCGCTCTGCTTCTCCTGTACCACAGAGTAATGTCAAATCAATATTTAAACAGCTGCAGTAGCCCCGATTGCTTAGGCATGTAATGTCACAAAAATAGGCTCGCAATTGAAGTTACGCCCCTCGGCTCAGCCTTTGGTTCATTAGTTCAGGCGTTTCCATGGGAGCTGGAGAAAACCAGCCAACATTGGCGTCAGAACCCTACATCTGACGCTAAAAATGCAAGCTGGCCATTCCCTTAGCTGTCGACATCGTGCACCCCTGTGGTATTACTGCTGGCTTCATTGGACATGTCTGCTGGAGTACGAGCGCTTGTCTTCGGGGCTTGATGCTTGCGATCTGGGGTCAATGAGGTCACCCTGGGAGAAACTAAAATCTGGCAACCCACATAATTACCACCACCAATAATTTGAACTTAGATCGATTAGTTACCATGATGTTGAGTGGGTTGGTAAACTGGTGATCACCTTCACAACGTAATTGGGCAGACCAGAACAGTGGGATTTCTAGTTGTTCGAGGAGTTGTTTCAGTGTTAATGAATCCCACTTACCCATCGTTTGACCGTATGTTTCCAATGAGGAGCTATCATGCAGAATTTCTAAAGGTTGGGAGAATTCTGTGAAAGACGGAAGTTCATAGTAATGACACAGAACACCTGAGGTAATTTTAAGTGCCACCTTCCTCTCTATCGTGAAAAACTGTAGCTCTGCTCCCCCAGACAGAAATCAGCCTATCATTGTACTGGAGGCATTTCAGCCAATCAGTATACTGGAAACATTCAGCAAATCAGTGTGCTGCCTCAAGACCATGTGCAAGCATCAGGCCTCGCCATGACAGGCATTTAAGACATGAACCAGCTGATCTTAGGGTCTAATACAGTCTTTCCATCTTTTAACACACGAACACTCACAAACATCCCATCTTTCTATCTTGTAGTTTCAGTTGTGTCAATAAAAAGTGCAATTATATCAATACTCATTCTTATTACTGGTTTTTTACTTTGTCCAGAGGATAAGGTTTTCCCCCCAGTGACTTTGCATATGGCTAATCAATCAAATGGTGGGCTTCTGCATTTTATTTAAAAAAAAAATGTATTCTCTCTGTAAGGACAACATGTCTTTCTGTATTGTTATGACAGAATGTTATAGATGTAAACCACTTCTGTTCAGTAAATATGAAGGGATTTCCACCTCACAATGGTTTCAGTCTTCTCTACAGCCTGTGTGTATGTCAGCAACTTAACTTCCGCACGCTAGAATGGCCGAAATGCACAATCCATGTACTTCATTTTTAATACCAATAAAAAAAAGTTTATCAAATTTCACTGTTATCCGGCCTCTCAATATACATTCGCCATGAATGTGTGTGTGTGTGTGTGTGTGTGTGTGTACGTATGCGTGAGTGCGACTTTTTCATGTGCACAATGCAGATGCTATTTGAGTGTGTGTTTCCAAACATGCGTTCTCTCAAGGTGCAGTGAAGTGCTTTGCTCTTACGTGCCACTTTACATTATTTAAGGATTCTTAAGAACAAACGTGAAACGGGGCCAAAGGGCCAACCCAACCGCTTTAAAACGTACTTCTGTGCCATATGACCCAGAGAGAGAGAGAGAGAGAGAGAGAATGAAAGAGTGCTAAATAATTAAACCGTCAAAATATCTTTAATGTTCACAAAGACTGCCCACAGTTTGAAAAAGAGAACACATCCACCAATAGAGAACAAATATCCTCTCTGAAATGACTACGTTTGCTTTGCTCAGAAACATTTTGTTCTGAAAATACCCATGAAGAGTCAGAATTCCCAGGAATGGTTCTCCCCAGCTTATCAGGAACGCACGGCAGTTAAAGTATTCCAGATAGGCTTCTGACCCAGGTCAGGTGCAGACAGCCCGCAGTTCATCACCCTTCCGTACAACTGCAGACCTACACGCTGGAGTCCAGGCAGGAAATAAATCAATTATTGAATTCCAGATGTGGATCAGTTTCATCCTCTTATTATTTATATGATGAGCGGGCCTTATTACAACATGAAACAAGGAAAAGAATGACTCAGGTTTCTATAGGCAAGAAAACATAAAATGCGTGGTGCTATAAACCAGAGGTAATAGATGGGAGATTTTGGTCATGACAGGGTGCAGGTGGGGGGTGGGGGGGTTTGTTGCAATCACAGGCTGTGGGTTGGGGGGCTGGGCCAGTAATGGCAAGACAGGGAGGTTTGGAAATTTTTTGTAGTTTTGAAGTGGGATTGATGGAATGGCCAGGGTTGGGAGAGGGTGGATAATGTTAGCACCACGTTATGCTAACACCCAGGAATGGTTGAGTTGGTTATTTTTGCGTTATGGATGCAGACACAGCCAGCACTGCCCAGCAAGACGTGCGTTACGGAGGCTCCATTAGCCAGCCACAGCAACCAGTAAACTTTCCCTCCCTCTCCTGCATTTTAATTCCTGCGTATCAGCAGCATTTTTGCAGAAATGACGGTCGACCAGATTGGACATCTTTATATTTTTTAGTCAAGGTAACAAGGCTGAGGTAAAATATGCAGCCAAAAATAGCTAACAGAGAAACCAAAGGAGGCAACTCCAGAGACACTCTCAGATATGTTGCAAAAAAGAAATAAATAAATTAATTAATTAATAATTAAACCAACAAACAAATATGGCGGGAATACAGATACCCAGGAAGCAGAAGATCCAGGAGGCCACAGCTGCCTGCAATGAGCATTGGGGTGGCCTGTGACCTTTGCCCTAAACCCCCCACATCCCCCTACTGTCCCCCAGATCTAAGACCATCAAACAAAACACACGGGTGACAGCCTTAATTATCCATCCACCAGTCCATCCATTATCTAAGCCGCTTACTCCGCTTATTCAGCGGGGGGGTTGATGGGGCTGGAATACACTCTGGAGAGTCACCAATCCATTGCAGGGAAGGCACACCATTAACTCATGTACTCATACATACATACCGTCAGCTTAGAGTCACCAAGTAGCCTCACAAGTCTTTTGGCTTGTGAAAAGAAACCGGAGTACCCGGAGGAAACCCACATGAACACAGGAAGAACATGCAAACTCCGCACAGAAAGGCCCCAAGCCGAAGTCGAACCCACAACTGCAACAGCATTACACGCTGCACCACTGAGCTGCCCAGCTTTAATTAAGGAGGACAAAATTCCATTGGATGGCACTTGTCCATTCACAAGGGCAAATAGGGGTTTCCTGGCCTTTGATTGGTTGATGGTCTGGCCCAGCAGGGAGCAATGGATGAATAGTAGGGAACAGACCTGCCCATTATTCAGGGAATTTTCCAACAACTGGATCAGATTTGATATGTACTTGACTCTTACCTAAAATCACAACCTGCTTGACAGACTAATCAGCATGGGACCACAAAATAAACTGACCAATCAGTGCGTAAGCAACTAGACAGAGTATCTGACAGACCAATAAAAGAACGTCTTTTATAGGTTGCTTTTGAGAGGCCTAACAATCCATATTAAAAAGAAGTTTCATAGATAGCATTTCTCAAAAGTCCAGCTACACTCCAACCTGCTGGGTATACTCAGCAACTCATGAAATATTTATGAAATTCCCCTTACCGTACCATAATGTTTCAACTACAAGTCTCAACCCAGCCAGTTTTAGGAGCCAATATTCAAAAAGAGCAAACACAGCATTTTACGATTGCAAGGAGAGGAAGCTTGTTTAAATTGAGTAACACAATGGTGAGGTTGTTAAAGTAATTTATTAAAATAAAATTTTAATTGGCCAATCTTAAAGTTCTTTCCACCGTAAGTTCTCTCGGCAAATTTCCAATGCATTTTCGATCAGGGTTTTCCTTCTCCTGCCAAACATAAGGTATAACGTAGGCTCACTAGCTATTTGCATTCTCCTTTACAAGTGAAATTACATTCTTTAATGTCTTATCCGTGAATTCCGCAGCTACAAGGTGCTATAAAAAAAGGAAATGGTTAACAAATGGGACAAAGTCCATATTCTGCCAACTAGCACTCAGTTTTTGTTTGAACCCAGGTGCATGCAACATTACCACAGTAGTCCGAATATAGCCACTTGCATTTTATAAGCTCATAACAGCTTTAAATTCACAATTGAAGGATTCAGTGCAATAACTTGATAAATGGCAATCTCATGTTTTATATACAAAAGAGGGGGACAGAAAGATTACATATTTTAGTTAAATTTCAGAATTTGGTCAGAAACAATATATCACGAGAAAAGCAGATTTCTGACCAGTACGCAACATTGGTAGATGGTGAAAGTATATTCTGTAATAACATAATATATAAGATTGGCATATACCGAGTTATTGCACTGGAGCCTTCAGTTGAGATATTGAACATTACAATTTAATGTTTTGAACAAACAGTGGAACTTCAGTCTGCTTACACTATCCACTGACCTTCTATTAAGAATTTTAAAGGGGTCATATTCTGCTTTTTTCTGTTTCTCTTCCTTTCTTTAAGGTGTTACATAGTTTTTTGGGCATGTAAAACGTCTGCAAATTAACAAACCCCAAAGTCGACTTCAAAGGGGGGTCATTTTCCGTGACAGAAAACACCATTTCTGAACTGTGGAAAATGCCATAATTGTAGCCCAGCCTTTTCTTCCATAACATGTCTACATCACGATGTAAAACATTTGCCTTCTGTCAAATGAGTGGCTAGTTTGGCATGCCTTCAAACAAAGCCAGGTAGAGCACTGGCCGGGAAGAGTTTGGTTACTGAGCATCATCATGGCGAGATGATGTTGTTCGCTTCAGTGCAAAGGCAAATTCCCTAAGTATAGACTTCAAAAGGAAGACAAAGAGGGGAATCAGTGGTTAAAATTAATTTTTACCATAACTCCTCAGCAGTGCAACCTCAACCTTTGATTGTGTTCCCTTCATTTTATGGAGCATTGCTTCCTGAACTGTGGTTGGCCAATCACAGCAGAGTGGACTTTAAGGGAGGGGGTCTTTCGAAAGTGGAGCCAAATCAGCCCATTTCAGAATCAGTGAGCCTGAGATGCAGTATACAGCCAATACAGCTGTAACTAGGAGCTGCTTGACCGTAAAAATATGCAAGTGTTTGTCAATAGACCACAAAAATGAAAATATTAAACTAGAAAAAGGGCATAATGCAAAAAATCCTTAAGCAGGAAGAAATAGACACATTAGAGATTAGGAATCTGGTGAGAGAATCCCTGACTGAGAAATGCCAACTTTCCTCCCAGTTTAAGCACTAAAAGCTGTGGTGTTCTGCAAAGACGAAACTTACCATCAATGACCCCAGAGGCAGTTCTGGTTTAGGACTTAAATCAACTACATAAAAGAGAAAAAGCATAGAAAAAAAGGCATGCAGAACACCATGTGGCCAGCTTCTCAAAGAACCCACAGAATATGCCAAAACTCCAGTTACAGCATTCATGCACAGCGTCCATGTCTAACATGCAAATTTCAAAAGCAGTATTGGGCTTGTCCAAACACGTATAGGAAGCATCACGCTGGGATCTCAGTCTGGAATTATACGATCTGGCTGACATACAAAAAAACTCACACTATTACGATTGGCCCTTGGCCTGAATAGATATTTTTTCTGCATTTAAATGACAAGGTAGCGCATTTGTCAGTAAGAATCAAAGCATCCGATGAAATATGAAATACTGAATGCAATAAGGAAAAAAAAAATGTTCTCGAGAAATGTTTTTTGCAACTGGGGCACATGTGTTTCTCATACGACTTAACCTTTCTTAAGGACACACACAATGAGAATCAGATGAGACATTTAATCACACTTGTACATGATATTGCTGTGCAAATGTGAGTAAAAAGTAGATTATTACTCAAAATTATTCATTTTTAACACCACTTTCAATCCTATGAAACAATTAGTGAGCCTTCTAAACCACTGGATGGGTCTTAGTCTGTGGCCAGTCATTCTCAGTCAGTGGGCTGGGTTTCAAAGGTAGTGGGTGGGTTTTACCAGTTAGTGGGCAGGATTTCAGTGGCAGTGGGACGGTCATATCAGCCTTTTCACAAAGCGGGTGGGCTTCCTCAGATGCTGTCAATTCTAAACCAAGAGATCATCTCATTGAATCCAGATCATAAGCATAATCATGTTAACAGCATAGTATTCATCAAGATAACAAGCATAATTACGTGAAGAACGCCACTCAACTGCAGTAGACAAGATCAATACATATCCACACAAAAGTGCAACCACATATTTGGTTAATTGCATTAAGTTCAATTTCCTCAGCGGTTAAGTGCTTTGAAGTGATATGACCGCTATAATTAGGAAGGCCTCCTGTTTCATCAGGAGAGGACAACTGGAGTCCAGCATTAAAAAAGCACAATCTGTGCGTTCAGATCGAGGACCACAACAAACACGCAGATTTGTGGAGTGTAATGGATTTCATTGTGAAAAATTATTCCATTCAAAAACAAATACCATTAAGGCTCTGAACATTTTCATTCATATTTTTAAATGAATGAAAAGAACGCAAAGAAAAACACAAAGCTGTAACAGGAGGCTAGGACAAACTGTACAGGTCAGAACATTCCTGCCAGAGGACTGCAACCCCATTCATTTCATGTGGGGGGTAAGGGCAGGGCAGAGCAAGTAGGGGCTAGGACAATTCCAAGTGTCCTGACTAACAGGGGCCCAGCAGCATGGCACCTTCCTGGTGTGGAGTAGCCCAATGTGAAATCTTTTAAAGGGGCACAAAACTCCCCCCCCGCCCCCCCCGGGCTGCAGGGGTTCGATGAGAAGACAGAGGTGATGGAGAAAGAATGCTTTCTTGGGACCCGGTCATGATCTCTGGAAATGACCTGCTTTGGCCAGCAGCAACTGACGATGATCAACATGTAGTCTTACGTGACCTACGTTTGGAAAGTGCAAGGGTGGCCTTTCCCTAATTTGACACAATACACTACACTCCTGTCTGGCATGCCAGAGATATCTTTCCCTCCTTCACCTAAAATCAACGCACTTCATACTTGACACGGGAACTACAAACTATGGACATTTAACTACATTACCCATCAGCCACCTGAAAGCAAACCGGTGTCGCAAATCAAAGAGGAAAGGAGTGACTGAACTCGTTAACCTGGTAAATGATGTGCCAATGCACTATGGCCAGAGGTACTGGCTGCAAGATCTAAAAGTTTCGTTCAACAGATGTGGGCTTCGATCATCTCCCCTGGAATTTAAGGAATTTAAAACCCAATGATCTACAGCGGTGAAGTGCTGACAGGCCAGGGAACTGGAGCGGTCTGCAGTCCTCAGCTGTTACAGATACACCATTTGAATAGGGATAAACTGGGCTAGGCAAAGTAGGCCAAGGGTCTGGGCTCAATTCATCAACGGCACGTTGCTATTTTTTTGCGTTTTAAGAGCAGCTGCCTTGTTGCCTTAACCTAAATCTCCCCAGACTTTGGCGTCGCTTTAAAGAGCCTGCGCTGGGACTGCAGGAGAGGTTGGCCGCCGCTCAGAGCTGGAATCCACTGAAGGATACTTTCCATTTCCTCAGGGAAGTATTTACTTGTCTTCGCGGCCGTTGGCTTTTTCACACGAGCCTGGGACCACAGGTCTGGGGGTGGGGGACAGGCCCGCAACCGTGAAAAGAGCCTGGCAAGACTGATCCTTCGTGAAAAGCATTAAACACCTGAGGTCTCACTGAGTCCACGGCAGTTTCTCAAAGCGTCAGCTTTAGGTTAGGTGCTGCATTTCTAGGCTGCAACATCATCACGGGCTGTTCACCTGATATATGCAGCTTTCATCCTGCCTGATATCAGATGGAAGTGCAACAAGTTGATAATTCTGCCTGCTATCTGGCAAGATGAAGGCTGCATTTCTCAGCTGTGTTTGAAGGCGACTTCAAATTGGAACAATCTTTGATGACGTGGCAGCCTAAAAATGCAGCCTACCTCAGCTGCAGCCTACACTTCGAGAAATGGTCAAGGTCTCAGCAGGTTAGGCAGGTGGTCAAAATGTTTTAGCTCACCGGTATACGCAATGCCATGAAAATGGATTTCCCCCTTCCAAATTTCCTATATCATTGCATATTAATTACACTAATGACTTCAAATCTTTTGTTCTTTAGACAAAATATAATATTAGACGAAAGGAACTAGAGCCCACACAAAATACATTCTATTAAACACCCACACCACCACCAATTAAAAAAAATAAATTGCCCCCAGAAGTTTACATGATAGGTGGCTGCATCACATTTAACAGCAATAAACACAACCAAACAGCTCTGATAATTTGATATCAGCCTCTCTCATCCAGTAGCATTGCCAAGGGGGGGCCAGGGGAGGCACGTGCCCCCCCCACGGACATGTCGTGCCCCCCCATGTGCCCCCCCATTTAAGATACGTAAATAAATAAATGAAGCGCATGTCACTCGTGATGACCCCGGTCAACAAAATGAAACGCGATTCCCCCCCCCCCAAAATAAATTGCGTGCCCCCTCATCAAACTGTTGTGCCCCCCTTGTGCACCCCCAGAGTAAAAAGTCTGGTGACGCTACTGCTCTCATCCCTGCGGACGAATTTTTGTCCTTTTTTCTTTGCAGAGTTTCATTCAGATACCGAGGTAGAAAACTGTTTCAGGTCATAAAACAGCATCTCTGCTGGGTTTTACACTTGAATGACTCTATTTGATGGCTGCTTCATCAAATTAATGGCAAAATTATTTGATCCTGTGGCACCATGCCTCCTGACAATTGCTTTACTTGCAGTTAGGGGTTTAGAGCACATTGGATCAATGACTTTTTCTTAACTGATTTTACAATACGGAGAGTGAGGCATAATATTCTCCCATTGGTTGATGCGATGATGGAAACAGTCCTGCAAGCTCGTCCGCCACAAACTTGGCACCAACTGGCCAGACTCCAGGCTCAACACAAGCAAAACAGAACTACTCTGGCAGCAGCTCAACTCTGCATGAGGTGATGATTATAACTCAGTGTGAAAAAATACAAAATGACTCTGCCTTTTAATCCAAATCATCTATACTTTTTGCTCATGCATTTGTTGGGAGGTGTGCTCCCTGAAAATGTTTTTGTTGACATCTGACATCTGTCGAAGAAGGTAAAGAGGGCGACTCCATTTTAATATTTAACAAGGTACAAGTGAGTGGAGAGTGTTAATTGGTATGCCTCCGTCGGACGTAGCTTCATACGCCCTAAAAGTTGATTTTTGGTCCCTGCATGCAGCTGACCTCATGTGACCTTAACCTTTGACCCGGTGACCTCCAAAACCTGATCAGTACAGCTATCCTCTGTGGGAAGTAACCATGTCTGATTTGGTCAGAATTCATCCCCTCTCTCAGTAGATACCGCGCACACTAGATGCGCGTGACAGACAGACGGAGTGACGAGACGGACAGACAACCCGGAAACAATAAGCCTCCTGCCCACAATGTGAGGCAGAGGCATAATAAAAAAAGATCTTAAAACAGATAATTTCTTGCTAAAAAAAAAACCAACACATGGATCATTTTGGCAAGAACACAACTCCAAAAAAGTTTGATAAGAAAGGGCTGTTTGTGCAAGGATAAACCCCAAGGAACAGCAGCAACTTCAGGAACTGTGGGCGCCACAAAAAACACCCTTTAAACCAATGCGGGGAGAGGGGAAGCATTCGGATCAAAACAGCCAAATAAGGCCCATGAGCGAGGGACGGGAGATAAATTTAGTCCCGTTTCCTGTCTTTATCGTCTCGACTTGAGATGTTGCAATCGGAAACTCGACATTTCACCCGGAGTACCCAAAGACGCGAACAGTGTGTCAGCATGTCTAGCCATACATTATTTTTAGTGTCTCACAAATAAAAAAAAACACAAAGAACACGGAGGGAAAGTGCACGGGCCATAAAGTTTCAGCCAGCTTGTAATCAGCGTCGCTGAGTAACACGTTCCCGGTTCAAAGCACGGGGTGAACCCATGAGCCCAGGCTATATTTAGGGCCCTTTCTCTCTCAGACCTCTAATCTTTGACACAAATTGGCGAGTTATAGCCAGGAAATATCCCCCTCCTTGCAACTCTTGAATGTGCTGGTTTTATCGCGGCTGGGCCACAATGGAACAGGCTGCCACCGCGCGTCTGGTCCTCTTTGGCAGCTAACAGAGCTGGGGCGCACAAGCCTTATTTACACCATCTCTCAATGCCACTGCGCTCTGACCAGTTCTGACGTAGCCACAGAACTACGCGATATGGTTGCTGTATAATAGCGCGAATTTAACTATGCTATTGTTTGAACTTAATACGTCACTGTGTTGCGGGAGAACTATGACCATGTTGCTATAACAAAACAACCGTGTTCCAGTTCAATTGTCTGGCCATATGACTTCGTGATTTCAACTGAGTGACTGGGTTACTGAGCGACTACACATGGCTGCGTTATAGAGCGACTGTGTGCGACTTTCTAACGGACAGCATCACCTGGCAACTGTGTGATTTTGGAACCATGCTAACTGTGCGACGGTGTTGCCAATTCAAATATGACAGTAACCAGCAGTGTCACTATGGGGCACAGTCTCATCTGTTAACTGTGCAATCTGATGCACTTCAAGCCCGCTCGCAGCGCCGACAAATGCTGCAGCAGCACAAATGTTTCTCAGGGCTGTGGAGATATAGCATTGCATAAATGGTAAGAGAGCTGACAGCTGACAGGGTGGGTGAGGAGTGCGTGTGTAATCTCCCTGCTTCACTGTATGCAAAGTCACAGCCTCTATCAAAAACATGCTTCGAACGCCAAGGCCCAGACCTGCCCTAAACTCAATTCACTTTGTCCTCAAGTCTCAGTTTGGGAATTCAAGCTCTGAACAGACATAATATGTTTTCTCTTAGCCATTCAGAAATTACTGAAGAAAAAGAAACATTGTGTATTTGGTTGGTTTCTTGCACAACATGTTTTGGCAGTCCCTGAGTTTAATGTCCATTGAGAAAGAAAAGTTGGACGCTGTGAATGAGCAGAAATCTTTCTCAATCTAATCCCACTGTTGAAGGTTACGGTTGATGTGCATTTCCATGAGATTCAACATTTGGCGTAATTTAGCGAAACTGAAAAATTCCATCGCAACAGTAAAGCACCACCATGAGCTCTGTACTTACCACGGATCATATCTCTAGATTTCAGGGGTTAGATCTCTTTTTTATTTCGCCAACAGGTAATTACAATTAAATGATAAAACGGCCCTTTGCAGAACAGATGAGGCTTCTTAATTATAGGGCGTGGGGAAGCAACATTATGATGCTTTTTTTTAAGAAATGATGAAGCAGATCTTGGGACTTCTCTTTAAAGAGTTATAATGTTGATTCTGATCCCCCCTTCAAATTCAAAATGGAGCATTTTCTTTATACAGCTGTGGGAGACTTATAGCAAACAATTAGACTTAACCATTTAATAATAACGTAGCAGGAGAAAAATACAGGTTGTTTACAAGTGCTACCTCTTCTGGTGCCATGTGCTTCAGAGTTTTGGCAAAAATGGAAGAAAAGATGTAGTATTCACTGACATGTTACAGCCAAGCCTGAGAATAGGTAACTGGTGAACAAAATGACTAATAAATGTTCCTTCTTAAAGGAACAAAACCTTGCATGGAGAGGGCTATAGTTTGGCGTTTACACTAATGCAGACAGTCAGACACACACACACACACACACAGTCATGCGCACTCAAAATCATGAGCAGAAAGGTATGTACATACAGGTGTGCACACACACCTCCATACACACACACACAGTCATGCACATTATCACACATAAGCAGAAAGGTATGTACAAACACATGCACACACCCACATACAAACACTCAGGGCAAACAAAAGCTCTCACAGTACTTTTCCCTCAGGGAGTACAAATTGTCCCGACTTGAGGCCCATATAAACTCAGAGTTGATTTAACGAGAGAAATTATGCTGTGCAGGCAGTGAAATGTTGAAGGCGTGTCTTCCCCTCTGATTCCACAGCACCGGGGGGAAGAACACTGACACCAGAGCGGCCGAAGCCTCAGCACTTAGCGCCACTAATCCACTGCACAGGAAGCTCTTAGCATACGGATGATTTGCGCACACTAGTTAAAGCACCAGCACTCAAATCGGTGACCCCAACTGAGACCAGGAACCAATCACAGGGCGTCTCAAGAGAACTGAAAGGGAATATAGACTACCATGTCTACCTAAGACTCCATAGTGTTTGAGAGCAAATGCACCTAAAAATGATGCGCGGTATCTGGGAAAGTAATGTACAAAATGTATATATAAATACACATTTTCTTTTCCTTTGTCATTCTCATCATTATTCTTATAGTAATGACACTCATTATTCTAATAAATACCTTATTAAATCACACTGGAAGAACATTTAACTGCGAAGTCAGGATCAAATTATGTAAATACTTTAGATGTATGTATACTTGCAACAAAAAAAGCACAATAAAAACAAAATATAATAAAAAATCTTAGCGGGTTCAATGAACTATATAGGGTTATGGAGTTCTCGCTTGCTCGCTCTCAGTCCCCCCGCTCAGTTTTTCCTCTCGCTCACGGAAATGGATATGAGGAGTAATCAGTTTAGGTTTTGAAGACGTTAATTAAGGTAAAACTGAAACTGGAGTACGCACAGACAGGCAAACCAGAAAAATATCATTCAAATGAATCAGCATCTGTTCCTTGACCGTAGAATCTCTAAATATTTAAATTTCTCACCAAACTTCGTCACTGCAATAAAAGTGTAAAAATTATTGGTGCTTATTGTGCAATTGTTTTGGAAAACGGAGTTTCCTCTAGCTCGTGCGTGCGTAAGATGCTCAAATGGTAAATAAAACGACGAGCACTATAAAACGGCAAATGACGCATTAAGCACAAATTAAATTAAAATATATTTCATTTATCAAAATAGCAAAAATAATCATATCTGTGCTTTGACCGCTGACTTTTGGAGCAAATTGCAATGATATACAGTTGTGGTGTTACATCAGTGATCAAACCACCCGACCTTTCGAAGGATGCACCCAGAGTTACTCCAGTAAACAGTAAATGACAGTGCCTCCACAACTCATTCAGGAGAGCACAATTTAATACTGCACAGGACAGAACTACACCAACATTTACATTTCCCGAGTAAATTATTTGACTGTGAAACCACAAAGTTCTGGCAAACTCTGTAATTATGCGAAAACTTTAATATTGCCTGCCATGACTCTGATCTCAAAAGGAAAGGAGAGGTGCGTGCGTATTTGTATATTGCTGGAGTATAAGGGCAAAAGAATAAAAAAAAAGTTTTTGTCAGTAGGCCTAAACATCACACGTCAACTTGACTGGTATCACCAGCCTGCAGTGCGAGTGTAGCACTGATTCCAACCTGTAGTCCACACCAGATGAACCAAAAGACTCAATCAGACATAATATTCTTTCAAAATTATTTTTCGTGACTAAGTCTCTTTGATTAGATGCCCAATGTCGGCGCCAGAACTGGACTTTGTGGGGGCACAGACACATGCCTTTTTAACAACAATTAGTCCTGGCTAGTCGTCAATCATTTTCCTCATTGACACGTTTTCCAATTATAGTAATAACCCATTGGCAATTGAGGACACAGCTTGTCTCCCCATCCGATCTAACAGCGATAAAATAATGGGCTAAAATCAATACAAAAAATAATTTACTTGTAAAAAGGCCTATGCTTTATCGAAGACAAACTGCTCTGGAACTTCTGCGCTACTTTATCGGCACATCACAAGATCTAACCTGCGCTTCATGATCATTTATATTGTTGAAATTAAATAAAAGAGCATTTTAAATGCCTTTGTGCAATTTTCAATAACGCTGATTTAAATGCACCAAAGTGCGTGTCCAAATAAATGATACGCTGTGTTGGGGTAGTTACTCTGAAAATAGTAATGCATTACCCATTACTAGAAATTATTTTTATGTAATCCCTCACTTTACTTAATTACTCACTGCTGAAAGTAAATAGTTACACTACAAGTTACATTACTTTTGGATTACTCAGCACCATCATCTGAAATTCGCAATAAGTTAATTAATTAACCATATCATGTTAAATCATGTTAATCATGTGAGTCAAGTACAAGGCTACAGTTCTGACATAAACACGCATGAAAAAAGACATCTGAATTGTTTCTCAGCCCTCAATCTCAATTGCCAATATACTCAAAATGAAGAAGAAGAAGAAGAAGAAGAAGAAGAAGCAGAAGAAGATGTTCTTCTGGCCTCCCGTCCTGCAGATAGTAGAAGAATTTAAAGTAATGCAAGTAACTAGATCATTTATTTGTTAGTAACTGTAATCTGATTTCTTAAATTATGAAAGTAATGCATTACATTACTGCATTACTGATAAATGTAATCTAATTACAGTAATTAGTTACTTTGTAATGCGTTACCCCCAACACTGATGATATGTCGCCTTACTTTAATGGGGAGAACTAGCCATGCCTGATAACTGTGGAGTGTTTTCAGAGTGAATGTATTGTTACTTTAGAAAATGATCCCGGAAAAGGGAGGACTAATAATTGTTATAAAGGGATGTGTCTGTGCCCCTCCAAATTCCAGTTCTGGCGCCGACACTGACCCAAGGAGAGATGAGGAAATACTAAATCCCTGGAAGAACCCCCAACCCCATTATGTTCGACTATATGTATGTGCTTTCAGGGAGGTCATAGCAGAACTAGGGCCGGAACAACATGCAATTTCTTTCTGTTACGAACAGCAACAACAAGAAACTGTTTTGAGAGCCAGAGAGTCTGCAGCACTCTGATCCCATCGGATCCAATCGCACCACACTCTGGAGAAAGGGTTTAGAAACACAGCTAAGACCAACACTTACAGACAAGTACAGCAACAACAGTGGCAGTGACTCTGGTTCAGTGCACACAAAGCCATTTTTAAAGCACAGCGCCACAAACACGCGCAATAAAAAGACACTGGATGGTAGAAAGAGGGTTAGAGTAGGGGTGTCCAATGTTGTCCGCAAAGGGCCAGTGCGGGTGCAGGTTTTAGCTTGACCTGACATTAGGATGCCTGAGCTATGTAAAATACGCAGGGTAGGGGTACTCCAAGAGCAGGGTTGGGATACCCCGGGAGGTGAAAATGAGCGTGGGAATTATTGGGTTAACTGAAAGCTGAATGGGCCTGATTGTTGGTGAAACTGGGCACAGATGGAGTGTAGTGTGATGAGAAATGTTGTCATCTGCAGCTGTTTTTTTTTTTTAACAGATTCAAGAGCTCTCGATCCAGGACACTGGCATGTTGAAGGATAAGAAGTGTTGTGAAAGCACTTTCAACCATCACCAATACATCTCGCAATGCAACCACATGCCCGTCACCAGCCTAATTAAATAACTATACTAATAGCTTCTTTTTAGCCACCTCCAGCGCTTTCAGCTACAAATTTCCAGGATGGACATGTTTGTGTGATAATACCTCTGTACACCTTACACAGTAATTGTTATTTGTTTGTTTGTTTGTTTATTTGTTTCAAACCTGATATCACAAATAAGCCATAGTTTAAAAATGAAAAAAATAAACAAACAGACGTTTTGGGAACAGGAAGAACCATGGATCCGCGTCCAGCAGTCGAAAAGGGACAGAATGTTATGGGCGCACCTAGGATCTGATCCGTGACTGCTGACGTCTGATGTGTAATGTTCCAGGATAATTGTGTGTGTGTGTATGTGTGTGTGTGTGTAAGTGAGATGGGTGGGAGGGAAGTACCTGGAAAGTTGGGGGAGGGGTTTAAAAGCAATATAGGTGGATAAACCACGCCCACGTGGGTGACACACGCCCTCCCCCACTAGCGCATCGGTCGCACGCGAGAAACCTGAGTCATCTCACCAATCCAAAACGAATTTGGGTATTTAATCACACGTTAGCGGTCACGGTAACACTCAACGTGACGTCCGAACTGTTGTGATACCCAGTCTCTCACATGCCGGCAAGAATAATCTGTGTCCTTCTTCCTGTTACCGCTGGCCAATCGCAGTCAAGGCAAAACACCACATCAAAGCAAGAGCCAGCCAATCAAATGGCTTGTGAGCTGCAAGGTCCCAGGTGTGTATACAAGTCCAGTATTGCCACGGTCAGGTTACAATGAGCATAATAAGAGCAGGCACAGTACAATGTGTGGGACTCGAGATGAGTGTACCTTCTGAAGCATGTCCCCAGTTCCATGAACCAGATAGCGGAATTGGCAAACCCTGCCACGGGCCCTTTGTTAAAAAAAAGATCAAGAGCTCCAGGAAGAAAGCAATGAAAACAGCTCTCCTTTGCTCACATGTCCAGCAGTGTTCTTTCCTTTGTTGATCTAACCCATTACAGGATTACGGTGCCCACGCACATTAGCTCCCAAAAAAAGGCCTTTATTTTTGGAGGGTTTTGCAGTGGGGGGAAGGTGGAGGGGGGTATCAGTCACAGTTGTTGTAAAAATCCACTCAAAATCCGTAATCCACTTGTACTCCACCCCATCCCCACCCACCTGTTTAGCTTCAAAATCGAGGAAACCGGCAGCAGCTAGCCTGAAGTGAGGGCCTCTAAACTGGAGACACACACCGCTAAGGGCAGGAGGGGTAGGGCAGGAACAGAGCTCAAGCAAAGACAGGCTCCCGCAAAAACAGGAGGCTGAACATTAACCTCCCAATTTTACATCATGTGGGGTAAGATTTTATTATCGCTGGAGGGAAAGAGAAGTGCTCACATTTGATCACAGTGGCTCGCACTCACGCAAGTGTATGTAGCTTATCTGGCTTATGAAGCTTTGAATCCTTGAAGTGTATGGATAGAAGCTTGTCCCCTTTTTTTTGTCTCCCACCACTCGAAGGCTAGGTCAGGGGACAATTGATTTAGGCCATGTCAGAACATTCATCCGTCCCTTCGAAACCATTACTCTGAAACTTTATTAAACAGCTTTACCATTTTACACTGACTTCATGACCTTTTCCAAAGCTTCATATCTGTTACTATTTTTGTGACCTCTAACTTTGATCTTTGAGCGATGACCTCCATCACTGTTTTTCGTTTCCGAGGCATAACTCCAACACTGTTGACAGTGGTCTTTTGAAACTGCTTGTGTAGTTTGGTTGTATTCTCTGATTGTGCCTTTTGAATGTTAAGTTGACCTATGACCTTTGAACTTTTTCCTCAAGTTTCAACTCTGAAAAATGATCCAATCTTTTAATTTTGCTCATAAAAATCTCCTAAGTTTAGGTCAAGGAAACCAGTGCAAGCATTAAGATTGAACAACAACCTCAGCAGGTCATTTTATGTTACCTTTGACATGTGATATTGATCTCAGTTCTGTTTGTAGGGAATATCCCCCAAACTACTAGCATTGGCCTTTCAAGATTGTTTTTCAGTCCCCCGCCACCTGAAGGGCATGTTGGGGACTATTGATTTAGGCCATGTCCTTAGGTCTGTCCATCTGCCCAACAGTCTATCTGTCCGTCCGTCTGGCATTGTACGCATGCGTCCTTTGGCGGGGGGACTTTTGCAGTCTCTGACCGACTTTTGTTGGGAATTATGGATGGACTGCTCTCCTTTCGTATTTTTACTCTATTCAGACAAGGGGAAAGCACAGAGGGTAAAATACAGAGATGAGAGGTCATAGCTCAGGGTCAGTAAAGCAGGAACAGAGCTCAAGCAAGCACAGGCTCCCACACAAACGGGAGGCTGAACATTATAATCGATCCTACGAAACATAGAGTGTCCACTGAATGACATCACACATTTTGCCACACTCCTCATTTCCCATGCACTGACCAGGGCCCATACCACTGCCCTTCATCACAACCATAACCAGAGCTTTTCTGACAGAACAGCATCCTTAATACTTTCCTCAAGGACTCACTATCACCATAAACAACTGATATTCCACTTTGCCTGTTTCTGCATCACCTCTCATGGGCATTAGTGACCTGTTCAGCGTTGAATCAGAGGGAGGGGCGCATTATCACACTAAAGCTGATTGTCCTCTCTGGTAATGCAGACACCCCCGCTACCCCCCCACAGGTAAACAAGCATTATCTCCAATGAGGCAGACAGACGGAGAGCGCACAAAAGTCGGCAAACATGTAATTTCTGACTGGAATGAGCATTTACCGCACCCGTGCCTGAGTGAGCCGTGTAATTACCACACAGGAGGGTTGGGGGGACTGCTGCTGTTCCGGGTTTGAGGCCCAGAGAGAGAAGCAATGGACCAGACTGTTGCCAAAGTCTGCCAGAGGAGGTTGATAGACGGCTATCAGCGAGTGCTTTGGTTGTAAAGAGTGCAGGGACACGTTTTCTTTGCTTTTTGAACACCATACACCAGCTCATTTGAATTTGAAAACAATGGAAGGTAAAAGTACAGGTGGTCAGCTGTAATTTGTGTTTACATCCATAAGATGTGGAGCTCGCCAGGACTTTTGGAACAGTGTCAGCATCCAAATGCTTGCAGACTACACTGCACAAACATTACTGCTCTTTAGCAGATGGTCATATGAAGAGCAGAAGTGTTTTTGCATTGTTTTTGAATTTGGCATCTATTTACCCTCATAGAATTCAGGCTGAGTGCCCTCCTCTATGGTACTGGTTTGGCAATCACACCAACCACACTTTGGGTGAAAGCCCACTTTCCTGCCCAGTATACTACAGTGCTGCTGGCCAGAGACTAGATCCACCCCGATGTTCAGGGTTCAACTGACAAGATCTCCCGGTTTGTGATTTGACCACAGCGATTCAACTGTTGCCTGACGGCACGTCAGGTTCGTTTAAAGAACAAAATTAAGCTGTGAGGCTGAGGCACATTCCTGAACAGGTGCCTTTGAAAAGATGAATAAATATCGGGGTGACTTCATGCAACATGGCAACGCTCATCATAACTGCAGCCTCCCTGGGTAGTTTGGAAGAGCGCATACCAGTGAGCTCTCATCTCATAAACACCTGACATCAGGCTCTCTTTCACGCACCACACATGGCGTTTTCTGAGCTCTTCACAGTCCAACTACCTTGCTGTTTTCTCTAAAGATGGCAAAGTCCTGAAACAACTGGAGATGAAAATGATAAATATGGTAAACATTGATTTAACCAGAAGGCCAGAGTTATGCGGGGCTCCCCAAATCACGATCCTCGAGGGCCAAGAACTGCTGGATTTCCACCCCCCCTTTAGCTGAGAGTCTGATCAGCTGATTAAACTCTGGCAAAAGAGTGACAATACTTGTTCACCTAATTGCCTGTAAGGAGAAAAAACAGGGCTGGATTTGGATTTGAGGGCCAGACTTGCGGAGCCCTCCTACACAGTAGTCACCATCAGGATCTATCAAAACAGATTGCCTAATCAGCATCCATCCATCACAGCTCCGCATATATACAAGAAAAACACTTCATTACCTCAACCTTTTCATTCATGAAACACACTTGTTGGAATCTAATCAAAATACATCAATCAAGTCAGCTTACAATTAATACACCATTTCTCTACTCCACAAAAATGCAGTTAGGCAAATTCTGCGATTGCTAAAGCGAACCCGCCAAGTTCATTTTAGGAAATGAAAGTGTAACAGTTGAGTTTGCTCACAATTCATTCTTCACAGAAGAAATGCAGTTTGAATGTCGGCCAAAGAGGCCATTATGTAAATCTGTTTGTGAAAGCCATGACCCTGACAGTGCAGTGAGGCATCCGAGATCCAAGGATTAGTCAGAGTTCAAATGACAACAAAACACTTCCATTCAGTGCTCCAGTCTGCGGAGTAAAGTGATGAGCAGATAAAGTACAACCCAACGGTACAGCTGACACTTACGGTTGGCCGTTCTGTAGAAGCTCTCACTCACAATCATCACAACCTGCACATTTTATTTTAACATGAAATGAATGTCCACATTTAAAAGTTTTGCAATTTTGCAGAGCAGGAATATTAAGACTCATTCTTGTATTCCACAGTACTGTGAGAGAGTACCAGGGAAATTACCAGAACCCTCCAAATAATATAATGCCCTTCCAGAACATAGAAAAAATAATACGCAATTAGGCGATTATACATATATCACAGATACGTAATTGGGTCCATATATATTTGGAAATTGACAACATTATTTTTATTTTAGGTGTGAATCATAGAATATTGGAGTTGAAATTAAATAATTAATATAAGTTCAAAGTGAGGACATTCTGCTTCAGTCAGAGGGTTAACACATCAGAAAATGGGTGACTGGTGTAGGAATTGCAACATTTTTAAGAGATCCTCCTTTTTAGGGACCAAAAGTATTTGGATAGTTGGATGTTCAGCTGTTCAATGGCCAGTTGTGTTTTATTCCCCAATAACTTCATTTAAAAGTTAATAAATAAACAGTCAACAGCTGATTTCAAGAGTTACATTTTCATTTGGAATCTATTGTTGTTAACTCTCGATATGAAATCCAAAGAGCTGTCAGTGCCAATAAGACAAGTAATTATTAGGTTGAAAAATCAAAATAAATGCACCAGAGAAAAGAAATACCATAAGATATGGTCAGCTAAACTTTTTGGTATATTCTTAAAAAGACAGAAAGCTATGCTGAATTCAGGAATACAAAAAGGGCAAGAAGACCACAGATAATAACTGCAGTAGATGACAGAGGAATTCCTTCCCTGACTCAGAAAAACCCCCTCACAACAGCTGGCCAGATCGAGAACATTATGTGGGAGGTAAACGTATCAGAGCCAAAGACAGCAACCAAGAAAAGACTTCACCACAGTAAATACAGAAGGTTGATTATAACACGTAACATGTATTGGTGAGGCTGCAGAACGGGAAACTTGCCAAAAAATCTAAACATGCCAGTATATGTTGTTCTGGAAGAACATCCTATAGACAAATAAGACAAAGATCAACTAATATCAGAAAGATAGGAAAATAAGGATATGAAAAAGGAAGTGCTCATGATCTGAAGCATTCCACCCCTTCTGTGAAAAGTGGTTATGTATGGGCATGCATGGATGCAAGTTGAGTTGGTTCCCTTCAATCAACTGATGATGAAACTGTTGACGAAAGCTATCGGATAAATTCTGGACTGTGGCTATATTAGGCCTGTATGCTTATATTCAGCCAAATGCATCAAACCAATTGGACAGTGCAGATGTACGTTGACTTGGGAGCATGCTGCAAAAACAATCCAAGATTTTTTAAGGTCAAGAAGTGGAATATTTTACCATAGACAAGTCAATCATATGACCTCAATCCAACTGAGCATGCATTTCACTTACTAAAGGCAAAACACCCAAAAAACAAGACGAGCTGAAAACAGCTGTTATCAAGGCTGGGCAGAGCATCTTTAGGAAAGAAAACCATTGTCTGTTAATGTTTATGGGTTCCAGACTTCAGACAGTAATTGAATGCAAAGAGTTTGCCACCAAGTATTGAAAATGACATTAAATATCGATTATGTCAGTTAGTCCAATTACTTTTGAGCCCCAAAAGATGAAGGGACTGTGCAGAAAATGGGTATAATTCATACATGGTTCAGACAATATTTTTGAAAAACTCCTAAATTGAAGTTGAAAGTCTGCACTTCAGGCCTATCTCGATTGTTTGTTTGAAATCCATGTGCAAAACTAATATAATAAAAATATTCTCTCTGTCCATATATTTATGGACCAATGCATGTGCATCCCTTCTGAAATTGGATTCAGAAAGTTAAGTGTAAGGTCTGTAATCCATCCAATTTTTCCCTTCAGTTTGACAAACAAATAACTCCGAGGGTAATTTTCTTCACAAACATGATTCGGCAAGTTGAACTCGTGCCAGCGTTACCATGAAAAATGTTGATCGAGTAGATAAGAAACTTGGATCTGAAAGTGAGCCGACATGTAACAACAGAGTTGATTAACTCCATTCGTGAGCTCCAAAGTCAAAGCCACAGCAGCATTTCCTGACCTTAGAGTTGAACTTGTAGCCCCTGGGCAAGGAGCACATTAGCGCCTTCAGAGCAAAGGCTATCGGCCAGAGCTAAAGCCCAGTGTGGAGCTGGCTGGACGCTGATCAAACATCAAGCACACCCTGATCAGGAGGGCATATCGCAAAATAGGCCAAATTATGAAAGTTCAGCATCAAACCCAGGACAGCCATTTTATTTTAGGTCATGTTCCAGTTCTGGATGGGTTCCAGTGAAATTATTCAGCTAAATCTTTAATCCTGCATAGACATTTCTGCTGAACGTCCTCCCACCAGAAACAGCAGCAGGGACAGGGACGAGAGGGTTATGCAGTGTTTTTACTAACAACAAAACAGAGCCCTGCCCTCACCGCTATACTCATGCCCTTCTTGACCTATACATTCCACAGACACTGCAGGCTAGCTGGTAGCTCCAGCACAACGTACACGGGGATAATTCCTGGTTGGGGGTGTCGTCACGGCCTGCAGCCGCTGTGGGTAATTATGGAAAGCCTGGGAAATGAAGGGGCATGGCCGGTGAAAAACAAAAGTATTATCGGAGGAATGAGGAGGACTCTGCCCTCTGCATTATTAATAGCGTGTGGTGTTAACGGTGACGTGCGTGTTCCGAAGCACAGGTGGCGTGCGAAACCGAAGAGAATGGACGAGTACCGCTGCGGCCATTACACATCTATCTCTCTCTTTTTCCCTCAATTGCTCTCTCTCTCCCTTGTGCTGCCCCTTAGTTGCAAACAAGCATGACAGAATGTCAACCACCGTTTTTTCTTTCAGGAAATATCTTGACGTGCGTCACGTTGTTGTTTTCCTTGAACAGGAAAGTTGAAGGGCAGTGAATCACTTCTGTGAATGATCAGAGATTAATCAGTGTCATCTGGTCAGCCTCTGATCTTCTATGTTGGATCAAAAGTTGAGGGTTAACTTCAGGCAGAAACTATAAAAAAATACAAATTTATTTTCAGCAAAGTATTTCTCTTCTAATTCTTCCCCTGTAAAATGAATTGAATACACAGGAAAATTTTCCTGGTAATGACTCACATAAAGGGGAAAGACCCTTCTTCAAAATGCACTGCATGAAAATGAAGTCAAAGGTCAGAAGTGTTTTACAAGCTTCATTTCATCACAACCGATGTACTAACATCAGAAACAGACCAATTCCTAGCACAGGAGGGTCAGATGTGTACATTCCTTCATACTTTCGTCAGAAATTTGAAAAAAAAAAGAGGAACAGATTGCAAAATAATTCTTGCAAATTCTTGCAGGGAAAGTTATCTGGAATAGCTGACAATGCGTGTGAAAAATGCTGAAAGAATTAATGATTTCTGCTGCCATTCCAGACACTCAGGTCTCGTCCACACGGAGACGGAGATTTGTCGAAAAAATTTTTTTTGTCTTTTCTAAAAAATCTCAAGTCCACAAGGCATCGTTTCTAAAAATATCTGCGTTGACACGGAGATGCCTAAAGCGACCCAAAATGCTGTAGTAAATATTCCAGGCCGGCGTGTGGCGCTGTAGCATTTCACGGAGATGGACCAAAGATGGGGAAGAAGGCGCATGCTCGCCATCGCCTTCTCCATTTTTGGTCTATTTCCGTAGAAACACTACAGCGCCACACACAGGCCTGGGGGCTGTGATGGGGGCTATCATGTCATCGTTTAAAAAAAAAAAACTGTTTTGGTTGTCCATACGAAAACACTGGGGTGGCAATTTCAGATTTTCTCACTCTGGAACCCGTTTTCAATAAATATCGTTTTCGGGCTTTCGCTTTTCGGGGGATGGGATGGGGCGGTGCATGGTGTCTGAGTTTGTGTGTGGGGTGGGTGGCTTGCAGGGTTGAGCAATGAATATTATGCCTGTTCTGAGAAATACAGTGACTGGATTGGGAGGGTGATGATTATTTACAGTATATTGAGAGGGTGGTTCTGGCAGTTTTGAGTGGTTTAGTGACTCGATTTGGAGGGTGCGGATTAGTTGGGTTGAAGGGATGGTTATGGCTGGCTTGAGCGGTTTGGTGACTGGATTGGGAGGGTGATCGTTATTTGGGTTGGGAGGGTAGTTCTGGCTGGTTTAGGTGATTTGCTGACTGGATTGGGCGGGTGCTGATTAGTTAGGTACAGGGGATGGTTATGGCTGGTTTAAGTGATTGGGTGACTGGATTTTGAGGCCCTTAATTGAGTTGAGAGGGTGGTTCTGTCTGGGTTGAGTGATTTGGTGACTGGAATGAGTGAATGTTGGATAGTTGGGTTGAATGGGTAGTTTTGGCTGGTTTGACTGGTCGATGGCTGAGTTGGGAGGGTGTTACTTGGGTTCAATGAGTAGTTATAGCTGGTTTGAGTGGACGATGACAAGTCGTGTATGTTTTTTTGGCTGGGTTGAGAGGTCTCCAGATTACCCATTGTTTTTCCTCCTTTTGTTCAGTTTTTGCACCATCACAAAGAGCCATGCTACAGGTTCCTGAAGTAACAAACAAAAGGGTTTTTCTTGATGGAACTAAACAACCCAGCCCCCCACTCCAGCACCTCGGACAGTTTGAGAACTGCACAATGTGCATCCCGAGATCAAAGCACCGAGCGGGACGTGCTCGCAGAGACAAAAGCGTGGAATGGGCATTGCAGATGTTCAGGGATGAATGAGGGGCAAGTGGACGGACAAAAACAGCTCTTTTTACTCTTCTTCACCCCTCCTGCCCCCCCCACCCACCGAACCACACACACACAAATCCCTTCCCCCTTTCAAAGCTCTGATTAGTCAGCAATCGGACAAACGTACAGGACTTCAGCTAGTGAGAGAATGCAACCTTTGACCTCAACCAGGCCTGCTCTTACTTCAGTCAGATAGTCTGAACTCAGCCCGGCTAAACCCTTCACTTCTCCTTCAGGCTTTGAAGACTTTCTCTGAATTTCCTAAATAAGTGACATTTGACCTTCCCCTAATCACGGATGCATAAAAGAAGAAAAAAGATAGAAAAAAAATCACAAAAACAGAGAGACAACAAAAAAGAAGAAACTTGCAAAAGAAAGCAAGGAGACAAAATGCTAATTAATCCTCCCTTTGGTCTCCCTTCCCAGCCATCTGACTGATCCGCCGCGATGTGCTTTAACTCTGCATTCTTAATGCTCAATAGCACCTTCCCCCTAATTATTTTGAGGAATCGGCCAGAACAGAAGTAGAGGTGCTTAACCGAAGAATGTCCCTCGTTAAAAATTCCGGCCCTTTGTTGCCACAGGGACTTTGTTTCCTGCAAGATTCATAAGCCAGCGAGATAAAAATTTATCCCAGTCATGCTCTTGTGTCAGTTGTTGAGAGACTGAGGGAAGCAGAGGATATAGCACAGACAGATGCTGATTTTATCACATGCTGTGGCGAGAACTTTCAGTTCTGACAGGTGAAGTCTTTCACACGTCCATTATTGTTTCTCTCTTGGGTGGGCCAATAACCAAATTTCTGGTTTGAAAAAACCGTGTTTGTTCTTTGAAGAGTTGGTAAACCATTCATTCTGGAACTCCATAGCTTTTAACCTGTCAGCAAAGATTGTTAAATCAGGATTTCAATGTTCAGCCAAGAACATCCTAATCATATATTCGTGACCTCACACCTCAAAGAGTTACAGAGAAGGCAGAGTTACGTAAGACCAGGTGTTTTTTGGCCTCACTTTATTGTTATTTGCCGTACTTCTGAGGAAAGGTTCCCAGACTTCTAGCGCAGTTGTTGTTTTTCCTGATAATCTGAGTCTAGCTCGCCGACAGCAGTGGGATTACTGAGGTTTCTCGGCACATGTGATCACTTTCTCCGTTTAAAGGAATGACATCACTTCTGCAGACATGGACAGTTGACCCCCCAAAAGCCAAAGGATTGTGAGATTGGAGGAATAAGCATTGTGTTGACCTTTTACTTTTAATTAACCATCCAGGGAGCAGTTTTCACTTTTATAAGTAATCATAATGGAGAACAGTGAATCAATCACTTTTTTGTTTAGAAGACGCGTGCAAGCATCAGGCCATGACACAGCATATATCTGCTCAGGCTGATACAGGAGCAGGGGGCTTATTGAGTGCAGATGTTTCACTCTAATGAATCATGAATCTTCCTCAGTGAGGAGAGGCGAAGGTAGAGCCTTTATGATGAGCCGTCTTAATGGAGAGCAGTGAATCAGCGCCGAGTGTGTGTTTGGGGTGGGGGTAGCCAGGAAAGCAATGAATTTTCACAATATATCAAGCACCTTTTAATAATATTTAGGTAACATTCAGCCACGTCAGCAACTACAATATTGACAATAACACCATCCTGGCAACCGTCAAATAAAAGATACAAATGCTGACCATCCATCAGCTGTGTATTTTTATAAAACTCTAAAAGGCTTTTCCTCTTTAAAAAGAGTATTTTGGGTCTGGCTCTCAATGTCTCATCTGCTGGGTGATCGAGCATCCAGCCTGACCAAGACTGAGCTAGTGTCCCTTCCCACTCACAATGTCCACAATACTGTTAGACCTCTCTTTCAGTCTGGATAAAGGGGTTCAATCTTAACCAAAAACTAGATAAGGGGACTCTAAACTTACCTCAAAACAAGAAAAGGGATGTCAAATCGTACATGAAAACTTGAATAGGGGTGTCCAAATTTACCTGAAAAGTTGAGAAGCAGTCTCCAATCGTATGCAAAAACTAACTTATGAGTGTCTAACCTAATCTGTGAACTAAACTAGGGGTGTCCAATCATAAATGAAAACTATATCAGAGGTGGCCAATCATGCCTGATAACTAGATAAGGGTTGTTTAAACCTGCCCAAAATCTTCCAATCTAACCTGAGAACCTGATCAGGGGTGTCCAATCTAACCTGAGAACTAGATCAGGGATTCCCAATCTAACTAGAGAACTAGATCAGGGGTGTCCAATCGAACCAGAGAACCTGATCAGGGGTGTCTAATCACTCTGGGAGGGCCCAGAAGACCTGCATACAGTCCGGATTCCCTTCCTGGCAGGCAGGAAATATTTGCAGTCTCCAGGCCAAGTCTACTCTTCTCTATCCTGCCAAGAGATTTTGGGAGTCTCTCAGGTCCACAGAGGGGCACAAACTTTTTAAGTGACAAAAAATAAAAATGTGGTATATTTTAACAAGTACTTTAAGTTAAATCTAGAATCAATACCATATGAATTTTACCTTCTTCCTAAAAAATACAAAAAGATTTCCAATGAGGCAAGATAGTTTGACTCAGTGGCAGCTTTGCAAGTGGGGTGAGAGAATTTCTCTCCTCCACTTAAAAACAAGTTACTGGTCTCCACTTGGGGGCTGAAGCTAAAATGGGTCAAACTAGTTTTGCCTCGTGGTAAGAGGACACGTTCAAGAACCGAACCATGACGCAGCATATATCTGGTCTCCAACAGTAACAGAAAGTTTCCCTTGTTTCATGACACCCTGCTCCAGCTTAAACAGGAGCAGGGGGCTTATTGGACACAGATGTTTGGCTCTAATGAACCGTGAATCTCTTTCAGTGAGGACAGGAAAAGACAGAACTCTGTACACCAGTGGGGCAGATGTGTGTCTTCAGACCCCTGATTCTCTGCTCTGGAGAATGAACACAGGTGGAGAGAGAGTTTCCCCACACAGGTGTCGTACCTGTAGACTCACCTGAGATGTGTCACTGCACACACACTAACAGGTCTGTCTCAGAATCCCTGAGCTCTACCATCTGTCTCTTGAGATAATAGAACATGCCACTGTTTAAGCACGTGGTCTAACCACTGAGTCAGGTTATGAATGATTGATTAAGCATGTCAATCAGCAAAAGAGAGGCAAATTTGTGAGACCAGGGGTAGAATAGGTGAAGGGCTGCTGAAATGTGTGGGTGAGTGATGTGGAGATTGAGAGAGTGAATTAGAATATGATCAACCACGGATTGCACTATGAGGTAAATTGTGCTGTAAATGAGCGAGTGAAAGTAAATTTGCAACTGAGAATGAATTTGCGAGTCAACAACTCAGCAATTACGTGTTTGAAACAGAAAACCAGAGTGAATTACAGGCTGAAAGAGCGAATATGAAAGAGTGACAGAAAGATTTAAAACAATCACAGCAATTTACACATCATCTTACATCTCAGTGCTTCACAGTGGGGGAGGAGCACAGCTAAACGGAAGTGGAGCCCCGATCTTGGAGATTTTTAGTGACCCAAAAGTACCCGTGATTCAGTGTGCTGGAGGACCAGAGAACAAAAATAAGACTTTTCCTCAGATTCCCTTCGGATTATTCACTGACCTACCCAAATTCCCAAAGTTCATGACTAATTCACCTATTTTGAAAATCCCGGCTTTACAGGAGACTGTTGTTCCTTATCACTTTGGACAAACGGTACATGCAGCTCAGCCTCCCCGCCCAATCTTGGGACAACACGTCCTATCTGAACTGGTCTGAAGCAGGGTGAGGTATGGTATGGTATGCGAGGATTCCGAGATCTAAGAAGAAAAGGGTGTCCCAGGTCCAGCACTGAGACCCTGCCATGATGTCTTCGCTTTGCTTTGTAACATTCGCGAACTGTTTGTGCCTCAAGCGCTGCTTTCTGCCTCTGATATATGAGGTGATAAATATATGCCTCTGATATATGTGGTGATAAATATATGCCTCTGATATATGTGGTGATAAATATATGCCTCTGATATATGTGGTGATAAATATATGCCTCTGATATATGTGGTGATAAATATATGCCTCTGATATATGTGGTGATAAATATATGCCTCTGATATATGTGGTAATCTGGGCAACCATGTTTGCTCCGTCTACTCAACGTATTACTACCAGCTGTCCGATGTTAAGTAAATGTGGAGGACTTCAGGATGATGTATTTTTTTGCTGTGTATGTGCTGCTAGGTCACAAACTTCCTTTTTTTTTTTTTTTTTTTTACTATTTTTTGGGTTTAGTTTTACTTTTTATTTCCACTAACCTGCCCAAGGTTGTACTGATGAAATAGCCCAATTAATGTAAATGTCCCATTTCTAAAGGTCCCCTATTATTTCAGCAGGTGCACAGCTAATTAGTTATTACAAGCCATTTCAAAATCTCTTCCCTCTTGACATCACATGGGGAAGTAACCAACCAGAGGCAAGAAGAACTGATCACCTTCAGCCAAGCAGTCAATCAGATTTCATTATTCTGGGTGGTCACTTCCCCTTGTGATGTCAGGTAGGGGAGACTTTGAACTGGTTCATAATGGCTAATTAGCTGTGCACCTGGTGGCATAATAGGGGACCTTTAAATGAAATATACTCAAACTTCACGCACTCCATCTACAACCCTTAGCTGTAAAACCATGGTAAAAAATAAATAAATAAATGGAATAAATTGAATTGAATTGCTCAGAAGCAAAAAATTGATCCAAAAATAAAGGTAACTGCTGATAACATTATATTTGTTTCGAACAACACTGAAATGTAATGGAAAGATCTACATCATTTTATACCAATATCTACGTATTTTTTCTTCTTAATGAACAAATATATACATTTTCAGTGTAAAATGTGCTTATTTCTTGGCAGCTCACTGACATGTTCTTGACTCACAAATAAGAGAGAATAAAGGAACTCAAATACAGCAGCAGATCCTTCTTAAACACACCAAAGCAAAAACAAACAGAAACATTTCAATGCTAAGCTCAGGCTAAGAATTAAAAATGAAAATACCAGAATCACTAAAAACGCCAAATTCTGTCACAGCCCACGGACCCCTAATTGCATTTTAGTAAACACACACACACACACACACACACACACACGTAAGTACGCAAATACACACACACACACACACACACACACACACACACACACGTATGCACACACACACTCACAGGTAGTAATCCTGAGGAATTTAGGATCCTGAGGGGGAGCTTGTACGGGACCCACTATATCATAATCTGGCTGCGGTGGCAGGTTATTGGACTGCGTTTCCCAGAGTACCTCTCTTTGCCCTCCTTCAGGGCCTCTCTGTGCTCTGCTGTCCATGGTCCTGAACTGCACTCCTACATAGCCCCGTGTCCAGTGACATTTCTCACACTTTCCAACGTGACTTCCTGTGTCGCAGGGGTTTGATATGGCGATGAGCGTGGCTGATGCCATGCCTATGGTGTGCATTTGGCTCAGTAAGGCCACAGCTGAAAGCCACTCCGTGAGAGATCCCCTCAGAAAAATGCGAACACCACGGCAAATAAGCACCTGGGACAAAACACCCCCCCTTTCAGTAGATGACACACATGATGGGTAATCACACAGCATGATAATAGTAGCATTCGCCTCTGGCAGTTATCAAACAGTCCTATGTATTCAAAATGGTCTGTGGAAATGTGTGTAAGTGCCTGCAGGCACATTATGTTCCTGCACATTTACATGTGATTGGAATTGCAAAAAAACTGTGAGTGCAAATGCATAAGTGTGTGAGCCAGTGCACTGAGTGTGCATGCCAGAGTTATCAAGCATGCCAGGAAGTGCTTGTGCACCTCATACACCACCATTCCTTCATGTTTTAGTACCCCCCCACCTCCTCTCTTTAAGCTCACAGAGCACATTCAAATGTTTATACAAACACCAAAAACCCCCCACACTTCCCCCACCAATCCCTTCCCCCCGTGAGTATGGGACAGGGACAGCACTGCCCCCCTCCATCAGACCAGGCCCAGTCTGCTTTAGTCATAATTTAACTCCCCTCTGATAAAGGCTGCAGAGGAGACACAGATAAGCCCTGCAGTTTAAACACAGACAGGGAGCATTGACACTCAGAGGCCATTCAGAGAACCGCCGTGGCCTGAGAAATCAGGTGCAGCACCATTCACACCGAGCGCTTCCAGCCCTCTGATTGGCCAACAGGACTCCGCTTTCCCATCACATACGAGTCATGCCAATTGGCCTCCATCGATCAGCACTCTTTAAAAAGTAGGGCAAACTAATGAATTCAATGTAGCTTTCCCATTCAAACGGTGGGGTAACAACTGCTAATACCAGGGTATCAGTTCACGAGGGGGCACATTGAGCATTCAGTGGAGACCTTGCATGAGCTCTTCACTTGCCTTAAGAGCTATTCTGGCAGAGAACTGAAGCACTAAGAGATTTCATGAATTGATTTTTTTTCCCAACATCCAAACAGAGAGATGAATCAATCAAGATCTCTAAGGGTTAATCTTAACAAAAGCACTAAAATTTCAGCTGGAATGTTCTCAGTCCTGATGTGATGTTGTAATTCTGGGAGACTTGGACACTGTAAGACCATGTGTGATCAGCTTAAGTTCATGCTATGCAATCCATGAGATGCACCTCTGCATTTCTTCCATTGTATGCAGTGAAAAAAATGCGAGAGAGGAAAGAGGAGATGTAAGATATGATAAACACAAAAACAGAAAAGGAAAGAAACTTGGATAAATGACAGCTGGAGGACAAAAGGGTCACGTGTCTGTCTGTCTGTCGCATTTCCTCCGCTACTTTCCACGAGACGGGGCAATCGATAGGCAGGGTGTCGGTCAGGCAGCCATGGCCGTCCTGATTCTGTGAAAACAATCGACTGAAATACGGGGAACTCGGCCAATAGGCTTAGACAGGAGCACCGAATCCCAGAGAATCCACTGAGTTTACAATTGGCCACTCTGGGAACTCTGTAACCAATGAGACTTCATCACCTATTGGCTACATATGGAGGTGGACCAGTAATTGACCCCACCCCCCCCACTGAAATTATTTGCAGTTATGAGGGAGAGGTGGTTACAGCAGAGCTAGTGACAAAAATGAATTTTCAACACAGGTTCCTAGAAGTCCAAAGACCGAAGCGAAAAATTTGCCGGATGAAAATCCGCTGATCTGTGCACTTTTCTTAAACACACACGCACTTTGTAAAGTAGGACACCTGCATTCCCAGGAGCATCATAATTCCATGAACCTCTCCACGAACAAAAGCAAAAACCTGAACTTCTAGAGGTACAGAACATTCATTCACCTAACAGGGAGAAAATATTTGCACAGAGAGGTTTATGGTCAGTCAGTACAGCAAACATAAAGTGGACTCCAAAATGGAGAATATAGGGGTATTCTGTGTCATGTCACCTGTAGAAACAAGGTTTGGACACTCACCGCCTCAAGATGTTGCTGAAATTATAAAATTGTTTACACCGATGAAAGAAGTATTCTCTACACATTTTTCAAAAAAATATATACTGGTGTCTTAAATAACAGAACGTTTCTATAGTCCAAGTCAGGTGATTTGATAGTGATAAAATATAATGCAATTAATTTAGATATCTATTTCTCCTGACAGAAAAAATAACCATCACAATTTTCAATTAGAGCAGTTTATCAAGCGTACAGAAATTAATTTGTTCAGCTCCATGTTTTATCCCCACATAGTGCTCTTATATTGTACACAGTTCAGTTATATATTCAAATTGTGGGGTACAGAGACTTAATTAGGGGTGTTTGGTTGTTTTTGGATTCCTTGTTCCTTGATCAGTGATATTGCCAAAGCTGGTCCAAATCGGAGCCATAATTTTAAATTTTAAACATCTGCAGTCAAAATGGCCAACTATTATTTATGAAACCAATAAACATTTTGACAAAAAATGTTTAAATAATATTTCTGTCATCAGTGGACACCATCTGGTAAAGTTTCATTAACATCTGCGGGTGTCACACTTTGGTAATTTGACATGGAATTACACTATTGTAACATCAGAAACATGCTGCTCAGTGACTCTGTGGACTCGAGATCTCTTAACATCCTCCAATTGAGCACAGACTTTGTAATTAACTCTTTCAACCCCAGATATTCTAGCATCACTATACCCTTCAACCCCACAGCCCTCTGTAGAGGGCTGGTCATTATCTGGACATTGTATCTTACTGTTATCTCTGGAATCCTATTAAATGTAACCTGATATGTTCCAATCAATTAGTCAGATTGTTTGAATTTTCCCTACAGGAATTTGGGGTTGAAGGGAATATGTTGGTCAGCCCTCTGTAGAGGGCTGTGGGGTTGAAGGAGTTAAACCTGCACATATAATAAAGGGCTGGAGTGGATGTTCCAGGTGCAGATTTTGTAATTGTAATAAAAGGAAGGAGGGAGGGAGGAAGGGAGAGAGAGAGATGGAGAGAGAGAGAACAAAAGAGAGAAAAAACACCTGCTCTACACTTGATAGTGAATTACGATTTTATTATTCCATGTCTAATCTTTTGAATCATAGCAATGTATCTGAAAATCCCAAAGCCCTCACACAAGTGAAATGTCTCATTATTGAGGTCATCTCCAGTTCAAGAACTTTATCGGAACCAACTTTGAAAAATGACTGTGTGCACGTTACGATGTGAAAGTTACCCATCCCATGTGCACTGATGCACCCTTATAACATCACAAATGCAGTTTATGAACTATGCACTGATACCCAGCTGGGCGGTCCCTCCCCTCTTAAACCCAAAAGATGTGGTGCGCATGATTTAAAAAAACAAATTTCACATTTTGATTGGTCAGACCACAAGACAAGTCTTGTTGATCCCATGCAGTAATTTTCACAACAAAATCTTGTCTATTTATGATGCAATGCTGCCTGAGGGCCTGGAGATCCTAGCTATTCAATATTGTTTTTGGGCCTTGTCCCTTAAGTACAGAGACTTCTCTCAATTCTTTGAATCTTTTTATTTTATTATACACCGTAATTCTTCACAATCTTATGTTGTGAAGAATTACAACATAATTATATCTCCCTGGGATACTCTGTTCATGGCCAATGATGTTACTGAACTGTCACCAATTAACCAATTTGGCAGTGAGATGTTCCATCAGGTATATATATATTTTTTCCATCATTAAACTTTTCCAGTCTTTTGTAGCCCCTGTCCCAGCTTTTTTTGAAACATGATGCTGGCATCTAATTCAAAATGAACAAATATTTAAAAAATAATAATAAATAAAATACAATTTCTCAGTTTAAATATTTGACATGTTGTCTTTATTCTATTTTCAATTAAATATAGGGTTTAAATGATTTGCATATCATTGCATCCTGTTTGTATTTACATTTTACACAGCTTCCCGGGTTTTTGGGAAAAGGAGTTGTGCGCACACACGCGTGCACACACACACACACACACAAACTCACACATCAAACATATGAAAGCTTTTCTGTTTGAGCAGTTCAAACACCATTTGAATTCAGAGAAAATGGTTGTTCAGTAGTCGCCCTTGGACAGATAACGCTGTTTAACCATGAGGACCTGCGGGTAGAAGTTCAAACCCCAAACTGAGAGGAGTTTGGCATGGGGGGGTACTTGGGGTTAGGCAAGATAATGGTTAAATCATGACGTCAAATTCACGAAGCCAACAGCAAGGCCCACATTCATTAAAATCTAATTTGTTTGGTTGAGAATCTCTCTTTATTCCTCCTATAATGGGACTGGCAGATGACAAAATAATGCACAGAAACACCTATTACTTAATGACTAAAGACAAAGCTGCAGGCTATTTCCTGCTTCTTCCTGCTTTGCAGCCTGCTGATGCACTTTTTTTGAACACTACATTGGATAAGGGCATTGGCCTGTAATGTGCACACAGGGCACTGTCATCTCTTCATTGGGTACATGCGTGCATAACAACACGCATGCACCCCACTCACGCTCTCTCGCACGCACGCACGCACACACACACACGAGGACGTCAGAACATGAGGTACTCCGCTAAATCAGAAGAACTGAGCAGTAACCTCACAGTGACGGGTTAAAAGGACGTCCTCAGGCGGCAGATGACGGATGACCCAGTTCAGTTAAGGGAAGACTCCAGGAATTATAAAACATACAGCATGTTTGGCCATGACTGTCTGCAAATGGGCGCCTAAAAAGACTATTGGGCTTGGTTGGGGTTAATGGTGGAGTTAGTCATATGCTCCCAGCTAGGCATGTGCCGGTATGAGATTCTGACGGTTTGATAACCTTTAGCAAAAATATCACAGTCTCACGGTATTGCGGTATTGCAATTACAGCTCTAAAATGTATTATTTTGAAATGTCTAGGTAAAAACACAACAACTTTTTCCATTGAACACAATCTATTTTATTTTTAAACAACATATAGAATATTTGGTATATTAGTAAACGTGTACCATGTTAAGTTAAAATAAATAATAAAATAATTGAATTCTTCTAAATAAAATTAAAATAATTTAATTTAACCTAAATCTGTGATGACAGTCAACTCTGCTGCAAAAATTTGTGTGCTTCGGTAATATAGTACTGGATTAAATATAAATTTAAGCACAGTATTACATGATCTAATTGATTTTATGTAAAAACACATATACCACCACACTTACTACTACTAAGAATAATATGAAATAATGCTACAATATTGATTCTATTATTTCAATGTTGATGCATACATACACACACATCAGGAGAGAGAGAGAGAGAGAGAGAGAGAGAGAGAGAGAGAGAGAGAGAGAGAATGAGTGTGTTGACTGGTGTGTTCACTTTATGCACACACACGTGCTCTTTCTCCATACAACACAAATAGTTGCAAAACCCCAGAGAGCCTGCAGGCTGTTTTAAAAAAAATGTTGTGATTTTGAACAGATGTACACAATGGTGGAAGACTTAAACAAAGCTATAGACGTGATACCAGCTAAGTTTAATTTTAGCACTACAGTAAAAGTACTTATTTCGCCGAAAATGAGTAGCTACTTCTCTGCTCTTCTCCGCTCTGTGAAGTAACGTTAGAAAGGAAGCTAGCTGATGTTAGCCATGTTCATTAGCCATGATATCTGCCTCGGTAGCAAGACTAGTATTTATTTCACCAATGCAAGACACGCTAACTCTCGTAGCTGGTTGCAAACGTTCATTTCAAGACAGCGTTAATGTTACCTTGAATTTGGCAAAGAGTGATGGGTGGTGCTCCCGTAGATGTGAAATCATATTTGAAGTATTGCCTCCTCTGGCAGCCACTCTTCACAAGCACGTTTTGTGTGTCGGATATCCTTCCTCCTGCAAGCCGTGGCCGTCAGTGTTTTTCCGGTACCTGAAAAATTCCCATACAGCCAGAGATGCCAAGTCTCACGCGTTTGGCGTAGGTCTCATGCATTTTTTTGACTTATTCACCGTAGTCCGCAATTATTCAATGAACGCTTATTAATGAGATTCTCACGCGGAATTAAAATCCTTGTGCATTGAAGTTTCAGTTTCACTTGCGTAAAGGTGGACCTCACCACAAGTAACATGGAAGCGATTATGACTCCGGACTTCTCGTGCTTCTCTTTACTCAGGGATTGGAAATGATTCATGTGTTTCATGATCATTTAAATTGTTTAAATGAAATAAGACCATTTGAAACGTCTTTATGCAATTCCATTGCTTTCAATCCCTCAGTAAAGAAAAGCGTGAGAATTCCCGAGTCATAATCGATTTCCGTGTCATTAGTGGGGAAATCCACCGTAATGCACGTGAAACTGATTAGCTTAATGCAAAATGACTTAAATTCCACGAGTGAATTTCTTCAGTGTGCATTGATAGAATAATTGCTGACTGCGGCACAGGGACATGAATGCCACTAAGAGCAGAGACTCACGCCGAATGCGTGAGACTTGGCATCTCTGTTTAACAGCCGATTTCGTCCTTTTCGACGGGGGAAAAAGTTTGGGGGGTTCACCCCCTTCGGCCATCATACACTGAGCTCACTGACTGCTTGCACCAACAACCGGAGGGGGAGGGGTCGTGTCACTCTACGCTGCACACTGCCTGAGGGATTCCTGACCTGCACTTTCTGTCTTTGACGACTCATAAAACTGCTCATACCGCAGGAACGGTATGACGGAAAATTTTAGTGGTTTTGAAACCGTGACTTTTTCAAACCACGGTATACCTTGAAACCGGTAACCGGCCCATGCCTAATCCCAGCCGGACCTTAAGGTGTACGTGTATGAATGTAGTATATGAGTACATATGCATGCACGGGTGTGTGTGTTTGTATGTGTGTGCCTGAGTGTAAGCATGTGCATGCATGAACACATATATGCGCCAATGTGAATACAGGCATGTGTGGATGGATGCATTTTTGTGTTTGTGCCACTTTATAAGTGCATGGGTATGTGTGCATGTCTTCGTTTGGGGCAAAACTACACTACTTGAAATTACCTTCACATTTCAGGATAAATAAAATGTGGCACAACAGGTACGGTGACTCTGAGACCAATATAAACTAAAGTACTTAACCTGACCTGCTCATTAGTAATACCCAGCTGCACATGACTGGGGCTGCAGCTGCACACTGCACTTCTGTACCAGCTGAAAAGGTGTTGTTGAGGGTTGAACAGCACTGATACGTACAGGGGTGTAAAATACGGAAGACTGGGGAAAAATCTCTCTCTCTCTCTCTCTCTCTCCCTCTCTCTCCCCCTCTCTCTCTCTCTCCACTAACCTTGTGAGGACATTTCATTGACTTCCATGCATTTTTGGTGCGTATCTACAGCCTTTCCCTACGTTAAGAATAAGCAAGGCATGCCTAACCTAAACCCTTACCCAAACCTTCCTTAACAAAGAGGTCAAAATTTACCTTTGTAGGTGTGAGGACAGGCAAAAATGTCCTCACTTCCCAATAATCTCCCCACTGTTGAGGGAAAAACATTTTTTAGTCCTCACTGTGTCTCAAGTACAAGTACACACACACACACACACACACACACACACCTGTCTCCTGCAGGGGTAGATATGTGCAGACAGACATGATATAGCCCGAGCAGGTGCTTCATTTCTCCTCAGAAAGACTTCTTTGTTCATTTACCCAGAAATTATTGCAAAACGTTTTTTTTTCTCTTTTTGTCCCAAATGCCACATCACCTCCCTCTCTGGCCACATATTGTGTCAATATTTTCTCTCCGACAAGCATCCAAACTCACGGGAACGAGTCCGCATTTCACAGACGGTCCTGTTTTCTGTCTTTCTTTGTCGATCAAAAACCGACAGAACGAGAAGTCTCCTGCAGAGAGCTGAGCGGCATTCCGGGGGAAGAGCAGTTTTGCATTTAACAGGCGCTGAGCAGGGATGCAGATTGTTATTTTTCCCGTTGGCTCTGCAGAGAGAGCGGCCATAATCTGAAGCAGCCAGCTCACCAACACACTGTTCATGCACTGGACACAAAGGGTTTCTGGGGCAGTATCTGTGACTCCCATGGGCACGAGCAGCCCGTATCATTCAACAAATGGGACACCACAGCAGCTCGTGGCACGTTCTGACCAAATTGAGCAGTATATTTAAGGGGCATTGTCGTGGCCGAGCATGCCTAAACATTGCTCATAGGTTATAAGAGAGACTCTAAAGCTGACCATGATCTTGGCTTTCGTACATGACTTTGATCTCTTGCAGTGTTACTGAGAATATAATTCCTTGGAACACATACAATTTGTTTTATGTGTTGGCTTTCCTTTCGTTTATCTTCAATTATACCGCGTGCAATCCAATATTACGGACAGTGAACTCAGTAGAGATCCCACGAGGGTGCATGTCTTTCAAGTATCCTCGGCCAGACACGACAGCAAAGAAACAAACGTCTCAAAGTTTATGCAAGCAAACTGGATGTTTGAAAAAAAAAAATTAACTGAAATAAACTATGAGTCCTGCCCTAAGAAAATAATTAGTTTTTTTGGAAGGAACAGCCATGATTAACAACTATGATTATCCGCGATATAACGTTAAACTATCAAATTTTAGCAATCATTTTTCTTTCTTAAAAAGGTAAAGTGATTTTGAACTTAAAATAAAATAAAACAGCTTTAACACAGACATTTTAAAATGCTTGTGATAGCAGGTGATTGGACGTGCTAAACCACCAGAAGCTGCACTCAGCTGTGCTACTGACTAGCCGTCTGTAACGTTACATGAGGAAAACCTTGTAAGAATTCTGTTTTAGAGGTTCCACGCAGTAGAATTCACTTTCAATTATGGAGATCTGTTCTCCTGGTGAGCTGTTTGGTTATTGCCACTGTTGACTGGTAGGGGAGACTGGGGTCTGATAAGCCATGGGGACCAATGAGTCATATCACTATTTTGCGATCAATTGATGACATAGCTGCTTAAAACAGGCAAAATATGTGACCATTGACTGATGAGTCATGGGGATAAATGAGCCACACCACTCTTTTGCCTATTTTAAACACCTTTGGCATCGATTGATCGCAAAATAGTGATATGGCTCATTGGTCCCCATGGCTCATCGGACCCCAGTCTCCCCTATTGTTTCCACCTTGTGAGTCTGTGTGTGTATGTCATCATGTCAAAATGTGGTCCTAAAGACTCCCATCGTATCAGGAACTACCACAGAAGTGATTTTGAGTTCTTCACAGGTGTTCATGTGTGTCTGTTCGTCTGTCCGCGAACAAATTTTGTCACTGTGATAGAGCCACAACTGTTTCATAACTGTTTTTCATCCAGAACGGTTTGTTACCATGTTCGGGCCCTAGTTATTACATACTCCATTGGTGCCTGTGTCACAGCCTATCCATTCTAATAAAGTTGGATTGTTTGAATGGAAGCCACACACTTGCTGCTGATAAAAGCGTCAGCAGAGCAAATTGATTATGAAATGGCTGCCGAAGAGAATGAGCTGAGCCATTCAAGATTTGTTTGATTTGGCTAGTCTCTTGGCTCGATTGATCAAAGCGACCACATAAAAAGACTTTGGTGAAAAAACCCCATCAAAGATATTGCAGAATTCAGCCATTTTCCCAGATTTTTTAAGGTTTCATTATTCATTAACTCAAAGCCATCTGCGAGACACACATAGGCAAACACCACAGGGAAGATTAGAATCAAAATCAATGTGACATCATGGTATCCAGTTCATATGCAAATAATTAAATTGGAAGGGCATGTGATTATAAAATCTTTTTTTGTGACACTTTATGATAATGCCACGTGAATTAGCAAAAAAGTGAAACTGTAAAAATACATTTGGCAGGTGCAAAATTATCTTTGTACTTCGTAATTATTTAGCAACACATAGAAAATAAATATAATGTGTCAGCCATTAAATAAACCAGTTTCGATTTGCAATATGAATTGGCATTAACTTATGTAGTCGTTAATGTGCTGTAATGATGCACGGATACATGAACAAGCAAGAAACCGTGCAGACCCACAGCACGTAATGTGTATGCGTCCCACTAAACGTTCCCAGCCAATGTGCCTGCTAAGTGTCAATGAGTAAATGAATGAGTGAGCGAGTGAGTGAGTGACCATAGTTTGCATTGTACCGACCACAGCGTCAGTTGGCACACCGTGAGAAAAATACAGAAGAGATTCATTTCAAGGAGTCAGTGGCGCATGCAACAGCATTGTAAAGTGTAAACATCTTTTTTATTTTTGCTGCTTCCTAAACAAAATATGCATGAGCATGCATATCAGTCTTTGTATGAGTGTGTTATCTTTTTTGACGACCAACAGTCCCAAAGCATTAATGAGCGGGACCAACAGCAACCAATCAGAAAGTCCGAATAAACAACGGGGAAATCCAACAACATCCGCCACGGCACGTCCAGGGACATTTGTTTGTCATTTGCGGAGTTTGCCTGAAGGCTCAGCACAAGTGAACCAACCGAAAACAAATTGCATCCTTCTATTTTTTTGTACTCTCTCTTTTTGTTCATGTAGCACAATCTGTATTATGGAGTTTGTTTTCAAAGCTTCCTTTAATCTCCTTTCATCTGGCTTTATATCATTTTCTGTAAGTGGTCCCAAATGCTCCAAATCGTGCCTGCCAAGACATGGTTCCAGTAAGGCCGACACATATGAGGGTTGCTTGAAAAGAGGAAAATGAAAGTGCAATTATCTTGATAGTGGCACTCATAACTTATTGACAGTGAATAAGTCTAAATTAATGTTTCAAAGAGGAAGAGTTATAGTCCTCCCAGCATCAGACAGTACCACCTTTCTCATCACATTAATTTGACACTGAGAGACAAGACAAGCTGGTTTTCCGCTCTCCTTTACCTGAGATGTGTCATAACAATAACAGTAGCTCAGTGCCTTATTATTAGGAGGGGGGGAAAGCTGCAGGCTTTAATGGCCGGATCTGAATGCGTCTACAGCAGAACCACCTACCCTGTCCTTTCTCTGGTCCAGCATGTCAGTCATATGAAATTAATTCAAACACAACTTTTCAGGACAATAGATAAGGGCCATTGCCTTCGTCGCAACCGGAGGTAGGGAGGAATCACACTTCTGAGGATGTGATTATAATGTACTGGCCGCGAATAGATAAGCAATTGCCATAAAAGAGATGGAAAACAGCAGACAAGGTGGCCAATCTGCGTGGAACAAGTTGGGATCATCTGACTGACAGATAAATCATGTTTGAATGTGTTGAATCAAATCAACTGAATATAGACTAATGAGCGAAAGCATTATCACTAAGTATTCATCGCTGCAGACGGGGAGCACCTCACAAAACTTACCATGCTGGAGATGCGCTAAACCAGTCATCTGACCATGAAAATTTGACCCTTGTGAAAGTCACTTTAGTCTTTACGCTTGACCACTGCGACTGCATACAGTACGTCAACTTGAGCCGACTGTTTGCTTATGGTCAAAAACATCCCAGACCTTAACATGCCTTGTTGTTAGGAGATGAGCAATTTTATTTGCTTCTGCTGTGAGTGGTCTGAATGTTTTGCCTCAGCAATGCATATCGTCCAATCCAGGAGAACTGGGACAATGAGTAAAATCCAAATAAAATGTAAAATTTGTGAACGAACTATAAATTGGCCCAACGAAACCCAGCTGTTATCATTAGAATGATGCTAGCATTTCAAACAATCTGATCCCCAACTCTCTACAATGAACCATTGAATAGTTATGAAGGGAAAAGGCTAAAGCAATCAGCACAAGGGGCGGGTCTTTGTCAATTAACATGTGAGCTTTTCCTGAGTCCCACAACCCCACCCCTTCGATGACATACAGAGTTACGAAGGAGAAAAGCAAAGCCAATCAGGAAAGGGGCGCTGTTTCATTGATTAACGTGACCCCTTCTTGAGCTCAAAAAACCCAACCCCAAACTCACTCACCTGACTCTCTATGAAAAACTGTTCAATAGTTATTAATGATCAAATACCAACTAATTTAACATGTGATCCTTTCCTGGGTCCAACAACCCAATCCCCAGCTCTTTATGACAAGTGGTTCAATAGTTATAAAGGGTCAAATACTGACCAATAAGGAAAGGGGTTTAACATGTGATCCTTTGCTAGTCTATCAACTCTCTATTCCTGAATCCAGAACCCCAATCCCCAACGACAAACAGTTTAATAGTTACAAAGGATCAAATATTGTCTATTAGGGTAATATGAGGGATAGAGTGATGAAAAAAGTGAAGAATGCTCTGTGTGTTCGTGGCTCTCTGTGCATGGTGGGGGGTCAGAGACATCAACATCTATCCTTTGGAAAAGTCTTAAGAGTGAAGGAAATTTAAAGGCTCTTGCAAGAAAATCAAGACATGGTAAATGACTGAAGTTTAATAGAGGATAGAGTGATGAAAAAGAAAAGAAAGAGGGGACAAGAAAGAAAACATAAATATCCATTCTCTGGGACACTTTGGAGCTATACAGGAAGTTTTGAAACTCTACTCTTCAAATTTTGGGAATGTGAGAGCTTTTGAAAATGAAAGGAAGTCGAAGGAGCACGAAAAGCAGAGATGATAAAGAGGGATGGAAATGGGGGAATCGTCAAAAACTTAAAAAAAAAAGACAAATCAGACCCAACATGAGCAAGTTTGATGTTTCTAGCTATAAAATTGCAGGAGTTTTAACAGTTTTAATAAATTACTACAGGAAAAACTGGATGAAAAAAGTAAAAGAAAGAAGTGAGCAATTCATTCAAAAGGCACAAGCAATCTGACTGGGCACATCCTGATACTGCCCACCAATTTCTGAGTATGTCGAAGAAGAAGAAGAAGAAGAAGAAGAAGAAGAAACTGTTGACTTTCTCAAGCCAGCTTAAATAGCAAGCAGTAATTTGCTAAATTAATGTGTTTTAACTCATCTTTTTGGAAAATAATGGCCATTTAGAAATGTGATGTTTGCCAGATGTTCTAATGAAATTTGGACAGGCCATGTTCACTGATTTGTAACATTACCTCTCCTTTTAATTACAATTAGTAGTCGTTTTGAAACTGAGGACACAAATTGTTAGGAGTTTTGAAAGCGGAATTTGCTCCCCTTCTTGCCCGATATAGAACTTCAGTTGGCTAATGGTCCAGGATCTCTGTTGCCGTACATCTGCTTTATAATTTGCCATGTTTGCAATGGGCGGCAGCACATTTGCAAACCAGGCTGCAGGCTGGCCAGACTAGAACCTACACTCAATGGCTACAATGCCACGCTGTGGTAATATGTGCAGAGAGTGACTTGGCGTTGTCCTGCTGGAACAATTAGGAGAATCCCTGAAAAAGATAACTTTTGGAAGGCACTCCAAAATGCGCATGTACCCTTCTGTGTCAATCAACTCTTCACAGATGTGCTAGTTGTCCGCACCGAGAGCGCCCATGTAGCCCCAGATCACCGCAGACACTGGTTTTTGAGCATCCCTGGTAACAGTTGAGATGGCCCTTCTCCTCCTTGGCCCTGTGAACACAATGTCCATCATTCCCAAAAACAAATTTAATGATCGACACATCAGACCACACTACTCCTTTCAATTTTGTATCAGTTCATTTCAGATGAGCTTGAGGCCAGAGAAGTTGGCAACTGGCCTGGTCAGTCCAGCTGCTGCACCACCCTCTTGAGCAGCCATGCCTTTTTTAGGCATGCAGAATGTTGTTTTCTACTGTCTTGATAAAATATGAATGAGTTCTCTGGAAAAGATGTTGTCTTGAAGTTTGCATATGTTGCTCCAAAATATCAGTGTAATTTCTGGAATTAATGGTGGCTTCTCAGAGGAGGAAGTTACCCTTGCCAAGATAACTCCATACCATGACAGGGCATGGCTTTTGGACTTGTTCCTGATAACAGTCCGGAAAGTCTTTTTCCTCTTTGATCCAGAGTGTATGGCATTCATTTAATCTAAAAAAAACACCTGAAATTCTGATTCGCCCGATCACAATCCGTGTTTCAACTGTGTGAAGGTCCATCGCAGATGCCTCTGAGCCCTGAGAAGCCAACGGCGCTTCTGGACGCAGTTGTCATGCGGCTGCCTTGTTACACAGTAAAGATTTAACTGACATTTGTGGATGGAAGTACACATTGAAGTACTTGATAAAGGTTTGCCAAAGTAATCCTGAGCCCTTGTGGTCATGCCAATTTTAGATAAATCATGATTCTTGAAGCAGAGCCGTCTGATTGATTGGAGATCACAGATATTCAGCTCTGACTTGTGCCCTTCTTCTGTATGCACAGAAATTCCTTCAGATTTCTTGAATCATTTAAATATTTTATGCACCATAGGGGGTGAAATATCCACGCAGCATGGGAAAACTGGCAATCCTCTGCCCATCTATGCTCCTGAAGGACTAGACCTTTCCTGGACTCCGCTTTTGTACAAACTGAAGATTACAATTACCGGCTAGCATCAGCTGTTTCAAATCGCATCATTATAAAAATTTCTAATCTCATTGGTAAAATTCCCTTCATCCCAACTTTTTTTGGAATTAGTCGCAGGCCTGAATAGAGGGAATGGATATGAAAGAGAGAAGAGACAGGGCCCTAGACCTTTCCTTCGTTTCAGTCAGTCGCACCCAGTGACCCCTGGCAAGGCCAGAATTTGATATCAGACAATGAGGGCCATCTATGAACTCTTCCCCATTATCTGACTACAACTCAAACACACATGGATGTACGTTGTACATGCTGACACGCGAGAGGAAGCTTCCACGCACGGCAAAGACAGATGGACGGATAGACGCGTCTGGGTTTCATCAAGGCCTCGGCCAGTAAGGCGTGACTGGTCCTTGCGTGAAAGCGCTCAAAAAATGACTATAGTAACAAATGCTGGTTAAACCCATTATCCCTTTACAGGGAGAGGGAGAATACTTTGCAATTAGCCCACAGACGTGCAATCTACAGGCGGACTGCACCTCTCAGCGACTCCCTGTCTTGGATCCTGGCAAGATGATCAAACACCACCTAGCGCCCTAGAGTGCAGGTCTACCACCCCCTCTTCTTGCCAAATTATTAGTTTCAGCCTCCTGCTTTAGGTTTTGGGGCCCAGGCCCGATCCATATTTCTGCTCCTCCAAGTCTGAACCCATACCCTTAGCCCCACGGACATTCTCATTCGCCAAGGCCATTAGTATTTGCCAATGCTGTCAGCAATACATTGCCTTTACTTGAATGTCTTCTAGTGTTTTAAGAGCGTGTACATACGATACATCCTCATAAAAAATCTCGCCCAAGCGAATACCTGAGATTCCTCACATTAAAAAGATTGCGGGAAAACCCCTAGCTAAAGAGCAACAATAGTTTTTTTTTTAATGTTAGGGGATTTTTCAGAATGGAGAAAAGCAGTAATTTTTTTGTCTCACAACTTCATGCTGATTGTGATAGCGAAACATGGTTTCAGCCTTATGATGATTGCTGCGGCTATAATTTTCGCTGTGAGTGAGAGTGTGTTTGTGTACGAGAGAGTATGCGCGTGCCTGTGCGCGTGGTTGGGGCGTGTTTGTGGCATGCTGCATTAAAGTGGCATACACCAAACTGAGCCCGTTTTGGCTCCTTCCTTGCTTGGCTGTAAGAAAAGAGATAAGACTTTCAGATATTAGGGCTGGTGTGTTAGTTAGGATTCATCAGCTGGACACTATGTGTTTAGAGAAGACTTACCCCAAGGCTCACACTCAGCCCTGCTTTGTCAATAACATAATATCATAAATACAACATGGTTCAAATCATACGCTCAATTAGCGACCCAGTGTGTGGGGTGGGTGCTACTATATCACTATAATTTTAGGAGCCAACATCAAGGTCCACAGTTGGATGAGTCAGAAAATGCAGGTTTTCTGTAAATTGGCTGGGCTCAACAACTTCTAAGAAGTCAGCCGTGGATCTGAAGACATCTTATTCTTCCTCCAAAACCAGCAAAATACAAGGGCAATATGCAAATCAAAATGCATGCTTCGCTTCAACGGAGCAAAAGGAGGATCTGGTCTCTACATGCACTCGAGGTGCACGCCCACTCAGCATCATGCAAAGTAGCTTCCACAGATAATAACAGTGGGAGCTCAGTCAACAGCTACAGAGAACACACTCATTAATACCTGCTAGAACCCTTCACTGTATTAAAGTTCCACCTCCTTTAATAACCCATCATTACCTCAGGCACACACAGATGTAGACAGGACCGCCTTTGTTGGTTCAGCCCAGAGTAAAGCAAGGCATTTAACATCTACATTACCTAAAAGATACCTTAATGTTTCCATAAACCGTGTAATTTTCAAATAAACACAGTGCCTCAGCGTCTTCACTAGAGCCGAAGCCTGCGTGCTGGAACCGAGTCGGGCTTACGAAACGCTGCGATTTTGCCGGAGTTTACCCAAGTTCACTTTTTTGATGGAGAAGCGAGAGCCGTAAACACCGAACGACAACAATAGCGCCCAGTTCCCTCAAAAGCGGCCAATCAGCAGCCAGATCAGCGAGCAGCTGCTACAACCAACAAAAACAAGCAAGAATCGCGGCCCTCTGATTGGATATCGGAGACCTGGCCAATGGAAAAACAAAAGGGAAAACTGCAAAGTGTTTTTCAGACCCGACAGCGCGGAACGGTTTGTCCCCAGGACATAAACGAACAAATGCCAACGTCCCTCTCCTTCACAGATTCCCCTCTTCACCATACCGCTGCCCCCTCCTCTACAATTACACGTCTTTCTTAACCAGGGGAGACCTGGACAGGCGAAGGAATGCTCGCGAAAGGAAGGACAAATGGATGAGCTTCAGAGCAGCGAAATTAAAAACACGCACCCCCGCATCCCAGATCCCCCAAGAGACAGGGGGAGGGAGGAGGACAAATACAGTGCAGCGGGAAGAGAGGAGAGAGTGAAAGTGAGAGAGAGGCAAAGAGAAATATTGAAAGAAAAAGAAGAAATGAGGAATGCGAAAAAGGGGCTAAGAATGAGTAAGCAGGAATGAGGGGAAGAGACTGAGAGTGAGAGTAAGAGAGAGAGTTTCCGAGCAACAAAGGTTTAGGAGTTGCGAAAGAGACAAACTAGACTGTGCGTGACATCTGACTAAATACTCTCATTGTTTTCTCCCTGTGCACACGTATCGTGTAACAGGCAGTGCGGAGGGGGGCCCGGGGGGGCAGCCACGTCTCTGGGAGCAGACTGAATCCCCAACAACAGACCTGGCAACCCTGTCCACTTGGTATTACAAAGATGTGTGGCCAGGCGCTGTTTATCCCGGCCGGCTCGTTTAAAGCCACGTTACCCCTCGAGCGCGGCAGCAGATCTGGAAAGCGATCTCGCCCACGGAAAGATCTTTGACCAGTTCCTGGAAATCTAACGTACTTAAAACTGAGGCTTCAAAAGAAAGGGTGCTTGATGCACTTTGCATGGCTGCTTGCAAACAGAGGATAAATTCAGTGGGCGAATTTCTCTAGACTTATTGGTTCAATATGCTTATGTTCCCCTTTCGATGGCTGTTTAAAACATGGCTACCACCTCAGTGAATGCTGTTAACGTCAGATGAAGAAATTACCAGTGGGTTAAATGAAAGTCTCCAAATTAGACGAGTAAGTTGTCCCCAAGTTATAAGTTTCCAAGGGGACAAAATCTGGCCATGAATTTAAAGCAGGCATGTAAGCAAGCTCATATTGCACAGACGTCAAACTATTTCGCTGGGCTAAACTTAGAAATGCAAGCTAATTGATTATTTTGAAAATTTGGAAAGTAATGTTTAAGAGAACGTAACTTAAAGAGAGGAGGACATAGATGTTAATCACACTATCTATCCTCTCTGCAGACTGAGGTCACTGAGGTCAAATCCAGCGGATGTCACTGGTGATGTGACCCCGGGTCAGGAGGCTGATAAGATCTGCAGGAGAGACCCCCCATGTACACTCATATGCGGATGGACACACACACATACACGCAAACACATGCATAAGCCCTCACACATAAATAAGTGTACACACATAAATGCGTACTCACACTCGCATGCACACGCATATAACAACACACACATATGCGCACATGCATATACATATTCACATACATGTCAACACACACACGCACACAGAGTCACACGCTTGAACACAGACATATGCACAGACACACAACACATGCACGTACACAGGCACAGATGCACAAACTTGCGCAGAAATACAAACATAGACCCACATACACACACACACGCACACACACACACACACACACACACACACACACCCCATTTCAACCTCTCCCCTCTTTTCCAAAAAATCTGCTTCCAGCTTTCTTTACCCACTGGGATGTGGGAGGTGTTGGGGGGGAGTTGTGGTCTGCCTGTTGCCGTGGTATCAATCCCTCTCGCTCTCTCCCTTTCACTGCCCCACCACCGGCACCCCACTCACCCCAGCCTAAACCCCCCATGATTCAGCCACAGAAGCCTAGCATTGTAAAGGTGGCTGAATCGTCTGGGCTGTACCACTGGGACTGTGGCCCTGGTAAAAGAGGAACTGGACAAAAGTTCACGGAAGGTCACATGGACTCTGTGAGCTCAGAGCACTCCCACACTCCTAATGAGGATTCACCGCAAAAAATTCCACCAAAGAGAAATTGTAAAAGTTTGCAGAATTTAATGCGTCAGTTCAATGTAAATCACCCCCCCACCACAGTATCATCACTCCTGTCTGCACTTAAATGAGCTCAATTTCACAGGCAGAGAATGTGACCGTGCTTCTCTGATCACACATACACACACACACACACACACACACACACACACTCTCTCTCTCTTTGATTGTGAGTCACAAAACTATCATCAACCGAAGTTAATGTGCCATTCTGCAAACAAATGGTTCAATGGCAATGGATGTATTTGAGTCAGTGGACAGATAGGGCAGTCTTTTTTCAGAGCCCACTCTTTGAATACTCACATCCTGGGGTGCGTTTCCCGAAATCACAGATGCTTATATAGTTGGAACCATTGACTGTGAATGGACGAACCAACTATGCTTTTGGGAAACACACTCCTGGTAGGTGCAAAGTCAGCTGTTCTTCCAAATGATTGGTTCATTTAGATTGTTCTAAACCAATCAAAAACAAAGCAATACAAGTCTGAGATGGTAACAGAATTCCTGAGCTCTAGACTATGGAACTTCCCCAGGAATGTGGGGATATGATTAAGTAAAAAAAAAAAAAAAAAAGATTTTGTTTTCATTTCTATTACACCTCAGTGTTACAAAAAAACACACAGAGGTATTTCCTGAGAACATAATGTACAGTTAAAAATGCATATACATTGATTACAACACAGTTTAACCCTAGAACACAATCACCGGGTGATTTTCACCCGAGCAAACGTGTTTACGTGATTTTCATTATGTTGCGTTTGTCTGAGTGTCATGGGTCCCTGGGTAGCTTCAGCATCGTCTTTGACTTCTTCGAAGGCATGTGTGTTCTGTTTACCTCATGGTACTTTTTTTCATTTTGTTAGACATGGCACAGTTGAAAATAGAAGAACACTACTCTAATTTGTCATGTATTATCATATTTTGAAGACAAGTACTTTTTATTGGGTATATTATATCGGGTAAAAATCACCCGGCGTTAGTGATGGTGTTACTAATTTTAGCGATAGTGTTCTAGGGTTAATTTGGCATACGCTGTGCCCTCAAAAATTATTGGCAACCTTGGAGAATTAGAGCAAAAACCGGCTGTGAAGAATAGTCTTTGCTGATTATCCTCTAGGTCTTTCACTAAGATTTTTAACAGAAGTCTTGCCTTTTCATTTCAGTGAAACTACTATAGAACAAAAAACATGTTTACATCCAATAAATATTTTTCTCCAAAATATGAGTGCCACAATTAATGTCACTCTCAGAAAATTTGATGATTAAAATCTAACTGAAGTATATTTCCAAACATATTTCACATTTTTGAGTTCATCAGATTGATTTGGAAATCTAAAGTAGTAAACCATGACATCCTGTTTCCCAGGGGTAAAAATATGCGGTGACACAGGCCAAATTCCCTTTGTCATTGCTATAGGAAAGAACCAGGAACACAGTGACAATGCACCAGGAAAAGTTGGTGAGCTGCACGAATTAGGAAATTTCTTGGCAGTTTAACATGCCCATTTCCACAATTATCGCAACAAGTAAGAAGTTTAAAGTGACAGGTGATGTCAAGAATCAGCCTAGAAGAAGTCCTTGAGTACATTAACCCCACAGACCACAAGGAAGATGGTTCAACAGGCAAAAAAATCTCCAAGGATCACAGCTGGAGAATGGCAGAGGTTAGTTGAGTCTTGGGGTCCGAACATCTCCAAAACTACCATCAGATGCCTCCTTCATCACCGCAAGTTGTTTTGGCGGAATGCCAGAAAAAAAGCCTCTGCTCTCAATCAACAACAAACAAACGTGCCCACAGTTTGCCAAACATTACAGGAACGTTCAATGGGATTGGGTTACATGGCCAGATGAGACCAAAGTAAAGCATTTTGGCAACAACCATCAAAGGTGGGTCTGGAGGAGACAGAATGATAACCATACAGAAAAGCACCTCATACCCATTGTGAAGTATGGTGGTAGATCTCTGAGGTTATGGGGCTGTTTTTCTTCCTAAGGCCCCGGGTATCTTGTTAGAATAGATGGTATCGTAGACTGCATCAAATTCCAGGAAATATTAAATGAAAACCTAACAGCCTTTGCCAGGAAGCTTAAAATGGGCCATGGTTGCACGTTCCAGCAGCATAATGATTCAAAGCACACTTCAAAATCTACATAAAAATTGTTCACCAACCATAGAATAAAGGTTTTGCTATGGTCTTCACAGTCCCCAACCTGAACCCCAGGGAAAATCCGCAGAATGAGCTGCAGAGGAGAGTCTATAAGCATCAACCTCAGGATCTGAAGGATCTGGAGAGATCCTGCATGGAGGAATGCTGTCAGATCTCATGCCATGTGCTCATGAACCTCATCACACACTACAGGACAGGACTCAGGCCTGTAAACGTGGCAAACCGAGGCTACAGAAAATATTAAATGATGGGGTGCTGATAATTGTGCACACATATTTAGGATAAAAATATTTCTTTCACAATAAGAATTTAATGTTTCTTTCAGTCATGTTACTTCAATAAAAGGTTAGGTTTTTGCGAATGTTTTCATTGAAAATCATGAGGATAAACGATAATGATATTTTTTCGCATCTCATTTGGCTCAGTTTTACTACAGGCTGCCAGTAATTCTGGAGGCCACTGCAACTGTAAATCATGAAAGATAGTTTCAAACATGATGATATCTTAGAGGAACTCCGAACAATCAGAGGCGTCACTTTAATTCTTGTGGTTGAACTTTTCCACAAAGTAATGTGTTAGTTTTCAGAGACTTGCTTGAAAGGTACACCATTCACCCCCCCAGAGACCCGGTCACAAATCCCTCCATCCGAAAGGAAAAATCCACCGCAATCACACTGTACACATACTCATGCATCAAAGCACCATGTGCCAGAAACCAACAAACCAAGGAAAATCAATCATCCTCAATTTATACCTCAAGGAGGAGGCATGAATAAGATAACAATGGCGGTTGAGCAATTGTATTTGTGATACCAGGCCTTAAGCATGCAGCTATAGACAAAAGCAACAACAACTGTTTGGTTAAAGACATGAATGGAGCCGCGGATCTCCTCCATGACTCAGCGGCCCCACCGCGCTCTCACTTTCCCTACCCCCCCTCCCCCACAGAGGTCTGCACTCACGCAACATCAATAATTACGATCCCAGAAATTACCGCCAAGTCTGTGGGGAGACAGTAAGATGAAGACGAGAAGAAGGGAGAAAAATATTCCTGGATCGAGCTTGGTGTTCTCACTCCTGCTGTAGAGCCAAAAGAACTTTACAGTACATTTATCCAATTCCACAGCGCACATGAATAATGCATCATGTAAAACGAAAATTTACACCGTCCATAAAATATTATAGCGTGGAAAATTTTTCAGTCAGCTGCAATGGCTTTTAAGTTGCATCACAGAAACCTCAATCCAACTGAACCAGAACCATGGCGCTATGTAGCGCAGTCGATTGTGCCATGTAGCTCCACAGGGAAATGCAATTGCAAAATATGGTGCCCAGGTAATGGGAGGCCTCAGTCTATTACAGATCCATGTTCATCATCTACCCATCCACAGCACGTAAAAGCATGTAAAAAGCCATTTACAGAAGGTGTAATCGTCTTCAGGCCTTCAAGCCATATTAGACAGGCAATATAAAATCATTAACACCCATGACCTCATCCTAGCTTCTTAATTAGAAAAATACCTCCCAAATGAATGAAGTAATTGTGTCCTGATATATCAAATCATTTTAACCCCCCACCCCAAAAAAGAATAACATTCTACTTCTTTTTTGTCCGAAGTGAAATGTTATTATTTTGTTCTCGCATAGTTCTCACTCGTGTGAGAACACACACATGCACACACATTACTGGGCTATAGCGTCACCTGGATTAGCTATTAGATTAAACACAGTGTAACAAACAAAAACCACTGATGTTTGTTTAACGTACCAATCTGAGCCTTTGAAACTATAGGTTTCATTTTAAACTAAGGCATCACTGCAGAGGGGGGAAAATTATGTTGAACATTTATGGGTTTCATAAAACTGGAGATGTTGAACAAAAACAACAGAATAAGGTTAAGGTTAAGTGCTTTGCATTAGTTTTGCACATTAAACAAACAAAACTGCCAAGGAGAGGAATGTGTGCTGCTTTCTTAAAAACAAAAAAAGACTTTTTGACAAATCAAATGCTCCAGAGACGAAACTCATTTTATGTGCTTCTGTGCATATGTGCGCGTATGAGGTGTGGATAACAAAATAAGAAAAAAACATTACATGCGTCAGTGTGCAGCCGCTGACCCACATACAGAGAAACACACAGCAGGGCTGTTAGCGTCAGCAGAGAGAACACAAGTGCTACAAACACGCACGGAAAGTGAACTAATGACATTATAGTGGAGAATCATGGGAACACATGAGCATGCCATTGTTATGGGCAAAATACTAGGCATAATGTCACCTTGCGCAATGATTTGTGTGCAGGAGTGTGTGTGTGTGAGAGAGAGAAGCATTCCTTAGAGTTTCTCCATTTCACTTTGTTCAGCTGCATTTCCATGAGTGGGGGTGGCACCGACACCACTGTTCAGGGTAGAGGGAAACTGTTGCCCTTTGCGGATTTTGGTGTGATTTGGGGAAGGCGAATATTTTACAGAGCTGGTATTTCGTTGCCCAGCTGGCATTTCGATGCAGTGTCACCATTAACAATCCCAAGACTACAGCCGTGGCCAAAAGTTTTGAGAATGACACAAATATTAATTTTCACAAAGTCTGCTGCTTCCGCATTTTTAGATCTTTTTGTCAGATGTTACTATGGCATACTGAAGAATAACTTCAAGCATTTCATAAGTGTCAAAGGCTTTTATTGACAATTACATTGAGTTCATGCAAAGAGTCAATATTTGCAGTGTTCATCCTTCTTTTTCAAGACCTCTGCAACTCGCCCTAGCATGCTGTCAGTCAACTTCTTGGCCACATGCTGACTGATGGCAGCCCATTCTTGCATAATCAATGCATGGAGTTTGTCAGAATTTGTGGACTTTTGTTCGCCCACCCACCTCTGGAGGATTGACCACACGTTCTCAAAGGGATTAAGGTCTGAGGAGTTTCCTGGCCATGGACCCAAAATTTTGATGTTTTGTTCCCCAATCAACTTGGTTATCACTTTTGCTTTATGGCAAAGTGCTCCATCAAGCTGGAAAAGGTGTTGCTCGTCACCAAACTGTTCTTGGACGGTTGGGAGAAGTTGCTCTCGGAGGATGTTTTGGTACCATTCTTTATTCATGGCTGTGTTCCTTGGCAAAATTGTGAGTGAGCCCACTCCCTTGGCTGAGAAGCAACTCTGCACATGAATGGTCTCAGGATGCTTTACTGTTGGCATGACATAGGACTGATGGTAGTGCTCACCTTTTGTTCTCCGGACAAGCTTTTTTCCAGATGCCCCAAACAATCGGAAAGGGGATTCATCTAAGAAAATGACTTTAACCCAGTCCTCAGCAGTCCAATTCCTGTACCTCTTACATTATCAGTCTGTCCCTGATGTTTCTCCTGGAGAGAAGTGGCTTCTTTACTGCCCTTGTTGACACCAGGCCATCCTCCAAAAAAGTCTTCCCCTCACTGAGTGTGCAGATGAACTCACACCTGCCTGCTGCCATTCCTGAGCAAGCTCTGCACTGGTGGTGCCCCGATCCCACAGCTGAATCAAATTTAGGAGAGGGTCCTGGCGCTTGCAGGACTTTCTTGGGCGCCCTGTAGCCTTCTTCACAACAATTGAACCTCTCTCCTTGAAGTTCTTGATGATCCGATAAATCGTTCATTTAGGTGCAATGTTACTAGCAGCAATATCCTTGCCCGTGAAGCCAATTTTCTGCAAAGCAATGATTGCTGCATGTGTTTCCTTGCAGGTAACCATGGTTAACAGAGGAAGAACAATGATTTCAAGCACCACCCTCCTGTTAAAGCTTCCAGTCTGTTATTCTAACTCAATCAGCATGACAGAGTGATCTCCAGTCTTGTCCTTGTCAACACTCTCACCTGTGTTAATGAGAGAGTCTCTGACATGATGTCAGCTGGTCCTTTTGTGGCAGGGCAGAAATGCAGTGGAAATGTTTTTTGTGGGATTAAGTTCATTTTCATGGCAAAGAGGGACTTTGCAATTAATTGCAATTCATCTGATCACTCTTCATAACATTCTGGAGTATGTGCAAATAGCCATCATTAAAAACTAAGGCAGCAGACTTTGTGAAAATTAATATTTGTGTCATTCTCAAAACTTTTGGCCACGGCTGTACATCCATCAGAAAACACAGCAGCAGTAAGTGCATTCTCCTAATAAGAACCAAAACCTAGGATCACTATAAGTTTTATCCCAACCACCACCAAGCCCCCTCTCCACCACCCCAAACAACAGGAATTTGAATATGAACCCTTCTGGATCCATGCAAGTTTCATCCGTCAGTCATATTGGGCTGTAATTACAACAGAACACAATTATGTTGGAAAGGAATACATTTCTTTGTAGATTTAGATTTAAAAAGATTTAGCGATATCAACTGCAAACTTGCAGAGATGGAGGCAGAACTGGTTCTCCCGGAGGTACAGTTTCAAAACAAATATGAAGGAAAATCCCTGACTTTACTGAATCTGGGGGCTTTCTCAAAAGAGGGAAGTGGTGATTAGAAAGGGGATTATGGACATAAGCGATCAATGCAATTTCATTCCAAAGTGCATTTCACAAATAAACACAGCAGAGGGTTTGAATGTGGAGATCTAAGTGACATCAGTGAAAGAGAGAGGGTTGATAAAAAAAAACAAATCAACTTTATCTAACTTTGAAATGACCTCTTTTCAGAAAGTGCTACCACTGGGTTAAAGGTTTTGAATTACTGCAAGCTGCATGCAAATATTTTTCTTTTGCATTTTACGCTTCTTTTTCAAATGCCGAGCCAGCAACACTTCATTCACTCTCAGAAGATGTAGTAAAAGCTCAAGCTGCAATTCAGTTCCACTGTGAAACCAAAATAAGTCTAAGAAAGACTTATGCATTTCATTCTTATCTTCAGATGCATGTTCCCTTTTGTGATTGAGGGAGGATGGTTTTCGCTCATTTCAATATAAGTCAAAGGGGTGAAAAAATATCACGAGCCAAGCGAGGAGTTACGTAAAACAGGTGATGGCAATGTTTGCCTCACATAAAATGAGCAGATAAAAGAGAGGAATAGGAAATTGAGCAATAGAGAACGAGAGAAGATGGGATTTGTTTGGCACAGTCTGCGCAGAAGAGGGAGGGCAGGTCAGCGTAGAATGCTTTTAACAACGTGTCTTTGTTTTTTTCCGTGTCATTTTCTTTTTGGGGGCTGCACCAAAATTTTCACTCAAATATATTCCGCATTTGCCGCGCCAAAAATCCCATCGCGTGCAGAATCAGTCTTAAGCCTGAGTCAATTAACTAACGAACCCGCAAAACTGATTCCCACTGCTCACCTACTCATGGGGTTACTGGCAGCAGGGAGTTCGTGCGGATCAACCCAGCGCACAAAGGATTTTTGCCCTCCCTCATCTGCGGCTTTTTCTTTCTCATCCGATTCCCTCCATCTCCGGCACGCACAGCCGACTTTCGTAGTCCGGACGCTCCGCTAGACGGCGTGCGTGGAATTTTCCTCTCCATTGCGCTGATGATTAAAAAAAACACACAGAAATTAAAGACATCAACACAGCCCCCCGGCCCTCCCGAGAGAACAAAGACACGGTCACAAAAAAAAGCAATTAGCTCGGGCTCGTCCCTTTCTCTTCGCCGCTAATGGTCGCCGGGGTTAACAGCCTCACAATGGAGTGTTTATGGTAAAAAAAACAAAACGGGGTTATTTACACCTCACTGCCCCCGGCCTGTGTAAACACAGCATCATGGGGTGGGGAGGGAAACCGCTTGAAGCAGCCCCCTTGTGTTCCAGTGAAATTCTACGGATTCTGGGTTAAACACTAGCAGCTCTATGCCCAAATCCCAGATCCAAAGCTTCTCAGGTCTTGGGACTGGTGTGACCCAAACTTTGGCGATTGCACTTTGTCCCCAGAAGACCGGGACTGTTTTGGGTGGGAGGGGCACTTTGTTTGTAAATAAACTCGAGCAGTGCATCATGGGATCTCTGGCTCCTGCACTAATGGGGGCATCACCATCCGGCGGTTTGGCTTTCTAAGTTGTTGCTTTTGCGTTAACGTTTTTGCATGCAACCCGAACGGCTTGTTTGGTGTCAAAACAAATCACAGACGGCCAAAATAGCACCTCCGCATACAGAGAAAAATGTGCTCTCAGGAAAGTCAACTGCCCCCTCAGAAATCTCGCACAGCATTTAGCATTTCTCCCCACAAACCAAATGATGACTCACTGTGCTGTGTGAACATCTCACAGAGCGAGTTTAGCATTTGGTCCTGAATGGCTCTGAAAACCCCACTGAATTTTTTATCAGGACCCATTCGCTTGGTCTCCCTGGGACCTCCAGTGCTTTGGAGCATCAATTCTTTATCCTACTTGCACCGAAACAGCGCTCGACATGGCAGGCACAGCCAGCTTAGACAAGCAACCGTCAGCTATCTTAGAAATGAGGCCTATTTGAATACCTGGCCTTGATAATACATACCTTCAGAGAATCTTATGGGCAATAATACCACATGCAAACACAGCCAAGCAAACACACAGATCCATGTATGTACACAAGCATGCACACACATGTCCATACATACACACACACACACAGGACAAAGGAGCAGCCCTGGGATTTTTTACACATAAAAATGAAATGATGGGGTGTAGTGTGAAGTGGGTTCACACAACTGTTTCATAAAAGGCTGCAGCCATTCTGTCTCAAACTCCTGGAAGTGCAGTTCACTTTTACAACTGCAATTCAACATGTTCCTCAGGTTTTTTCTGGCGAATGATGTGAGCGTCAGCAGAGGAACCCCTGCCGCTCGTTTGGGCTCAAGCTCGCTCCACCGCCTTTAATGAAGCGCAATTAATAACCATCCAACAACCCGTCCAACGATTCCCGCGGGGCGATAACAAATTACCGAGCACTACCGCTTTTTCCGAGACCCGTTTCCAGGCTGATCAGCAAACGCAGGATCCGTCTGTATTTACAGCCTTCTTCTGAAACCAAAGCCTGGGTACCTCCTGCAGTTCTTCTGTGATCTTTGGATGCCACCCATGGAAAGAACGAGCGAGAGGGGTCAGTGCTAGAACATCAATGTAGTATAATAACATTAAAAACAGAAATTATGAAACTTCGACTTGAGAGAGCAAGATAGAGGGAAAGAGGAAGTGATAGAGGGAGAAACAGAGACAGTTACCAGGAACCCCACAGAAAGAAAGAGAGAAAGTGGGTGAGAGTGGCAGAGGGTGGAGAGAGAAGAAAAACAAGTCTTTATATCAGGAAAAATCAATTACAGCGCCAAACCGTAAATCAATTTTGCACTGGCAATTATGAACCGCAGAAAAAACAACTCTAAAATTGGAGGGAGTTTGTTGGTTTTTTTCCCCAACCTAGGACATCTAAGGTCAGATCTGTTTCCTGCTAAAACAGGTTTCAATCTTTCATAACCCGCAGCGTCAGTTTCTCTCCCCAGCTTTCTGTTTCAACAAGCAGATTTCCTTCCAGCCGAGGGAAGCACATCCTGTTTTTAACGTCGGCATCATGTGTTTGTGTGCAGGCCAATAAGCACGCGGAACACCCTCTTCCCCAAAACCGTGCCGTTACCCAGCTAATGCATCCCATCCGCAGCCGTGCCTGCAGCGTCATTATCACGAAAATAAATCCAGAGGCAGAAACAGAGGGCTACTAAGAGTCAGAGGGGTCAGAGTGTAGTTCGAAGGTGGCAAACCCGGGGGTTAGAGAGCCATGGGGTTTGTCAGTTTCTGTTTTCACATTACATACAACAACTACATTAGACCCAAGAAATCGGGGGAGGTGAGTTAACTGTGTGATCAATTGCTTGCCCAGTGAGAACAAAAAACAGCAGACACAGCAGCTCTATATAGGACCAGGGTCTGCCACACCTGGTGTAGTCTGAAAGGACAGGTTCATGATGGACAGATTGGTGACATTCTGACTGCATCCTGGACACTTATCACCAGGAAGAGGGCAAAACAGACTGTTGACCTGGGTCTGACTGGCCAGTTAATAAGTTATACACCATTATGTATTTTCACTAACCACATGGGTATCATTTGTCCTCTGCATTCATCCATCCTAGAAAATTGGGACAAGCTACAGGGCAGCTGCTAAGGACCACCTCCAGCTGTGAACCTTAGTCAAGGGGACAGGCAGGACTTTACCCATGATGCATCTGTTTCCATGTGAGAGGAAGCTGGAGAACCTTGAAAAAACTGACCTGAGCACAGAAAGAACTCCATACACGGCTCATGCGTAGATGTCCTCCAACTGTTTAATAAGGAAACGCCATCACTTTCACTTTGATGTGTGCCAATATAAGTAACAATTAGAGGAAGACTGGAATGCCAGTGAACAAACCGTGTCCAGCGCTGGATCTCTAAGATGCAGCCATTTTCTGAATTAGCTCCAAAGGTCAAAGGGCAAAGCAGGGCAAACATCAGATCATGCATTTGTCACCAAAATTGAACAAATCTGCCAGTGGGGCGCATATTTGAATTCAAATCCATCCCATGATGCAATCAACTGCAGCTTGCTTGGCCAATGCCCAAACCTCAACAAAATATGACTGAAATAGATCGAGAAATTTGAGAGATACAGTCCGCACAAACAAACAGACAAACAAATAGACATGGATGAATGCAGAACCTCTGTCCAAATTCATTGGTTGGCGGAGGCAACTATGAAGTATTAAATCCTTCAATAAAAAAACTCAGAACTTGGTATTTTTCGTTTACCATCAGAGGTTGCCCATACGAGTTTCAGCAGTCATAGAGAGAGGTGACTCCACCAGACGGGGTCACGGCATTCCCAGAGAAAAACAAAAGACTCAGGTTCCAGTCCGTCATCGTCCAGGCAGCACTCTGCAGGTCGCCCTTTTGAGGAATGTCAGAGCAGGAGTGACCTGCCTCAGACGAGACAGTGCGTTTTTATCTTCAGGGTCACCCAAACCCCAAAACCCCCCCAACCTCAAACAGTCCACCATTTCCTGAGTGGGGGTCGACCAGGCTCACGGACCCCCTTTCATGTCGAGGCCTTGATGAGATGCTCAGAATCCGTTCTTTCCCTCTAGGTAACCAGACTCATCTGTACTCTGGAATATATCACACCAAGCCAATTCCCTAAATACCTGCCCAACTTGTGACAGTTGGATACAGCAAGATACGCTATTTTCCAAAAATGAACAAGCATTTGACTAGGCAGAAGGAGAGAGAGATAAAGAAAGATAATCGAGAGAGCAAGAGCAAGCGACATTGTGAATATTTGATTTAACGGAAGCTTTTTGTTTGGGTTATTCCATGTGAAACATCCAAAACTTGCCTGTGCCAATAACTATGCCATTAAAGATTGCCTTTAAAGTTTTCTTTGGCAATGTTTTTAGTTTTACTTGATATCCCATCATTTGAAATCAATTTCTTCGAAATTGAAATGTACACGCTACTTTGAAATTGGGGGGTATACAAGGGGCAAAATTCACAATTTAGCAAAAAAAAAAAAAAAAAAGGCTTCCACTAGCTACAAGATGATAAACAACACGTTGGACGATTCAAAATTTTTCAAAAGCTGTCTGAGTGAACAGTCACCACAAGAAGTCTCCACTTCAATAAAATGCAGAGAAAAAACTGACTCCAAAACAGGAGGAGCCAGAGGACATTCTCAAATTTTTGCTGTCCCCAGCTTTCCCCCCCTAAAAAGTTTCAAACCAACTTTGAGGACAGTTTTGGAATATATCCTGGAAAAAGAACAAATTCTGCAAAATTAGCCTGATACAAAAATTTGTTTCCATTTCACAGAATCTCAAAAATTCACAAAAACGAACTGAAAGCAAATTGTGCTAACACTCCCATTTTTCAAACCCCTATAAAATCTGAACAGATGGACATGCAGACCTGAGATAAACAGTTTTCTTCATTTGGCATGCAGGACCATAAAAATACTAAAATCATAAACAATTCTAGGACCATGACCTGGGTAACTGGTGATTTCACATGAAATGACCAGTGTATTAGTTATCAATTATTACTATTGTTGAAAGCCAATGGCAGGCCCACGTGCAAGAAACATTCTTGTGCTTTTGTTTCCCGAACACCCCCACCCCCATCCCACCCCCCCTTTGAAACAAGACATTCAGTGCTGTTATCATAATCCCTCAAAAAATATTTCCGTTCCGATAGGGGGAAAATTTCTCCCGGAGCTCACAGAGATAAATGAGGTGTTAATGGAGATGTGTTTCTGGGGGCTGGGTGGCTCACCTCCACACTCAGACGTATGGGAGCTTTTGGCTGAACGCTTGGCCAACTCTCACAGGGGAAACAGATACGCTAAAAAGCTAGACACTGACAACAACATGAAATAAAACCAATCCTCAACGTGAAACACGTTTACGACGTGTCGTCCGTGTTAGCTACATGCGGAACCCTCAAATTAAGGCACAAGAGCAAGCCTGGGGCAACAGTGGCAGGGAGAACTTCTCGGTCGAAGACAGGAAAAATGCTACTGAGCAACCAGACTCACCGAGAGCCAAAAACCACCGATGGAAACAAAACCGCAGGATCAACACGCACGTGCTTAGAGGGAATGAGGGTCTATCGAAAATGTCAAAACACGGGAACAAATTGGTCCCCGAAATTCAGTTTGCGTCATGATCCTAGGCCTTCCATTTGGTGCTCGTGTGAAATGCCAAAACAAAAGAGACAATTTAATGGGTACAGGAACTCAATCTAAGACTCAGTGCAGGATTAGAATGTTTGGCGGTCGCACCAGTTCAGTGGTAGTTCATGAGGCAAAACGCTGGCATTGAAAAATTCAGTTTGCGTCACAGCACAGCATTACGCCATTTCTTAAGCGTTGCGAAGTAGCTTCCCTTCAAGACGCCCAAACCAGGCAATTTAAGAGCACAGAAGCTCAGTTCAGCATCTTGCACTCATCCTGATTCAACAGCCACCTACAATCCTGAAAATCTGAAACACAATATAAAGAATAAGCCATCCACTTTGCAGAGGGGAAAAATAAGGAAAACGCATCGTTTGACGATGGCAATTTTCTTTCATTTTCTTTCAATTTTTCACCTTGAATGACTCCATGTGCACTTTGTGTGCACTTGGCATGAATGGCAAACAGGCAATCAGGACGGATATCCCAAAGAAAGTGAAGACAGGGCCGTCGATCTTTTTTGAACCAGTGTTTTTTTTCTTTTTTGCGTTCTGCTACTCTGGTGTTTTTCACAAAGAAATCACCTTGAGTTTGCCAGGATTGTAATGAAAACCAGCTCCTCCTGACACTTAATTGAAGCAAGCTGGACCTCCATGCAGGACCCCACTCATTGTATGTGACAATTTAACCCATCACTTCAGTGATACTGCTCTGTGCAACCAGAAAAAAAAAGCATTCATAATAATCTTTCCTGTTGCACTCAAAGCCCCCAAATGTTTATTGTCATGGGCAATACCCAGTGATCAGAGGATTAAAAAAATATTTATGCATGACTTTAAAGTCATCCAAGGCTCTGGCACTGCGATACATTAAGAATGACAAACTGACCCCTGGTATTGCTCTAGTTCAGGACATGAGCCCCCAGTTCTCCACTGCTGCAAAGCAAGAAGACAGAAATGGTCAAAGTGAACAAAGTCTAATTTGCAGATAGTGATATTAAAAGAGGGAAAGAATTGCTTATGAACTCCATTCATTTAACACATAAGTTACTTCCGAATTCCGTTAAGCTAACATCTGCTATATTCAGAATAAATACGCATATGCTATATTAGCCCTGTACTGCATGACTATGCACTACACAACCTACCACCGTTTACTTTATTCCCCATTATATTGTAAATACAAGCCCTCAACTACGCGCCCATTAACATTATCATTACGTACCGCCCCTTCTCCTACAAATGCCCTTTTACGACACCTCGCTCTTCCTATGTACCGTGAAATATTAAACACTATCCCTCCAGTATATAGACATCAAGAATATAATGCTCTAATAAAAATGGCAGCAACAAACCTCATCACTTAAAAAAAAAACTGTTCCATTGTCACAGGGGAGTATAATAACTACACTGGACACAGTGTGTCGCAGCATTGGAACATGGCTGTCAATCACCGTAAAGTGACAGCTGACTCAATGTGGGTGACTGTGGCTGTCACTGTGAAAGCAATGAAATACCTGTGATTGACGATGGCTCTACCACACCCAAGCAGCTGGATCACTAAACTGCAGGTGAGAGAAAATGGCTGACGATCCTCAGGTGGTATTTTTGCAAGTTTAACCCCATCAGGCAGAGAGATCCACCAATGGCATTCACTAAGATACTAATTAAGTTATTGCAGATAAATGGTCTTGTTTGTGTAAATGGAGCTCCAATTGGAGGAGACCATTCAAGCAGAGCCAACCCATGACCAATAAAATACTGTATCTCTGGCTAAATGTACCTTGAACCAATCAGCTCACAGGAAACTAACCTGCTGACAAGTTGCTCCTCCCCACTCCAGATGGCCGACAGAGGAAAAACATCTGGGCTCAAGATTTCTGGTGTACTATACGATAAAATGGCCAGAGTAGGGGCCAATAGTCTGGAGACGATACCAATTTTGCCTTTTCTTCGGCATCTGGACTCAATCAACACGTTTCTCAAAAATGCAAACTGAAACTAAGGAACATCAAAAGTATGGTACATATTAACAAAAAACTCTTGACAAATAGTTCTCAAATGCTGCAAAGAATGATCGCATTTTTGGTGCAGGAGAGATAACACCTTTCATTCCGAATAAAAAGCGACTAGATCAGAGGTGGGCAATGAGGGCTGTATCTGTCCCTGGTTTTCGCACCAACTTCTGGCCTTTAATTAGTATCTAATTATCTAAATTAGCCAAACTATTTATGAAATCTGACATTTCAGGAGCATTTCTTTAAATTATCATGAACGAACAAAGACTGTTCTTGTCTCCCTACATAAAACATTTTTCTTTGATCGAATCTTTGCACAAATCTATATTTGCATTTGCAACCAGTTAGCTCAATTAGTCAGGGTAATTGATAGAAATAAAAACCTGCATACACACCGGCCCTGCAGGACCAGGACTGCCCACCCCTGGACTAGATAGAAGGTAAAGTCACTGGTTCTGATGAGGTGAGTGGAGGGGAGATTGAAGGAATGTATGATTTTTAGGAATAACCTAAAGCAGTTTAACTCATCTAACATCACACTGCACACAGACTGAAAGAAGCCTCTCATGAAGAGTTGGGAATAAAGACTGAGAGAAGCCTCAGGGCCGGGATTCAATTCAATACTTAAGTACAATTTTGTACTTAGTGCTGTACTTAAGTAAAAATTGGTCAAAGTTGGTATTCAAGTAAACTTTTGGCTAAGTATTTTGCGAAGTTTTTGATTGAGAATTTTACTTATTCTAAGTAAAAATCTAAGTACTTACAGGGATAGTTCACTTTTTTTGAAGTGGGGTTGTATGAGCTTCAAATTGCCACTACTTACATTAGATGCAGTAGAAAGCTCTCTGATCTCGTCCAGGTAGCCGCACCAGGGCATAGTGCTGGGTGGAAATTTAGGCGATACACTGTTGTGAACGGAAAAACAGAAACAGCGTATTTTCACGGCCTAAAAGAGGTCCTACCTGAAAATAATACACCATTTCAATTGTACGCTATATTTAAAAAAATTACAGCACTTTAGCTGCTCGGAAAAAAATACAGTTGCTCTTAAACTAACCAACTGACGTATTCCTGCGCGAGGCGCATCGTAGTTCACTGCGCGCTGTAGCGATCAGCTGTTTGGGTCACACAAAACGCGTGTATTCATGTCTTCGCATTGACTTTGAATGTAATCTGTGTGCGAAAAATTTGTTTCGCGTCCAGTGTGCAAGCGGCTTAACTGCGCTTGCGAGGTCGGACAGCCGTTTAACTTGTGCAAATATTTCGAAAATGGTCCGTGTGTGTCGCTTTCTTGGACGTGAAAGCAAAGCTGTATCCTGGTGCACTTACAGCTTCCACCGCATTCCTCTGCGGAATATTGGACTTGTAGCTGTGGCTAGTTGCCTCAACACGGATATTGATACGCCACCCGTATCCCTTAAAGAACTCCGTGTTTGCAGTATTCATTTTTCCAAAGAGGATTTCGTTAGGCTACATTCATGGAAATCTCAACGGTGCACGCTGAAGAGCACTGCTGTACCCAAGCATCAGGTAAAAGAGTAAAACACCCGTGAAGAAGTCTAATGTAACATTGCAGCACAAATTGATATCGCATAGGGTCTACACAGCCACATACTGTGTATCTGCTGTGCTGGTTATTGTAGGGATTTTTTTTATTTTTTTTATTTGATACGTGATTATATGCCATTGAAAGTCCGACTCTGCCGCAAACCGCTCAGAGTCTGACCCAAACAGCTGATCGCTACTACGCGCAGTGAACTACGATGCGCCTCGCGCAGGAATACGTCAGTTGGTTTGTTCAAGAGCAACTGTTTTTTTTTCCGAGCAGCTAATGTGCTGTAATTTTTTTAAATATACCATACAATTGAAATGGTGTATTATTTTCAGGTAGGACCTCTTTTAGGCCGCGAAAATACGCTGTTTCTGTGTTTCCGTTCACAACAGTGTATCGCCTAAATTTCCACCCAGCACTATGCCCTGGTGCGGCTACCTGGACAAGATCAGAGAGCTTTCTACTGCATCTAATGTAAGAAGTGGCAATTTGTAGCTCATACAACCCCACTTCAAAAAAGTGAACTATCCCTTTAAGTATTTTTGGTATTCAAGTGCGTACAACTAAGTATTTTGTCGTGTCCAGATTGGACAGTTAAGTCCAATATCATTCTCAAAGAATCATTCGTCGGGACAAGACGTATCATCATGGCTGCTCTCCTCCATCTTCAATTCAACCAAAAACGCAACTTCGTCAGCATATGGCTAACCAACATTTACATCCAATCGACGCGTACAATGATACAGAACTTATCAAAAGATATCATTTCAACTGGGAAGGGATCCTGCGCCTAACTCAGTTGATAGAGGACGACATCGCCCCCAGGGGCAATACCAACCATCCAATCGCACCTGTGGATAGGCTGTGCACAGCCATGCATTTCTATGCCACGGAGATGCTTTCAGCGCACAGATGGAGACACCACCCACAACTCCCAGGCGTCCGTATCCCTGATCGTCGACAACGTGACATCGGCGTTTGCGAGGCGGCTCAATCAATTTGTCCGAATGCCTGTGACGTCATAATTTTGGCTAAGTAACTTACTTAGATATCGTCTGACTAAGTAAATGTCTTAGACGCATCTTGAATACGACTTTAGCATTTTTCTTAGCCAAGTAAAAAACTAAGTTTAAGTTTTACTGAGACTAAGTATTGAATTGAATACCGGCCCAGGTCCTGAGCGTCTGCTGCAGGGAGCCTGGATCTCAAGAAGCAGTACGGGAATTGTAGTTCATGGTCATCTTATACTGTTACACTCATCAGTCACTTCCCCCTTCCGTATTAATTAGTCAAATTGTCCAGGTGATTAATTGTCATTACCTCGTCCATTCCACTGTGCATTCCTCACGCCCTTTCCCACACCTGTTTCTCGTTGTACTTGTTTCTGAGTTCCATGCTGTGCAAAACTCTTAGGCACAATTAAAGGAATTTCGTAAGACAAAAATTCTTGTGAAAATAATGAAACAGAAAGTTTCTGAGAAATGTACTATACAGAGCAGTAAACTGTTGAAAACAACATCAAACCAATAGTAGTGCGACCAATAGTGTAGTGTGACTTTGGCAAAAAATTCGAGGCGCAGTCCTGTTGTGCTATAGCTTTATAAGCTAATTAGCTTTTTGCTTGTTCCAAACAGAGTGGAAAACTTGCCACCGTTCTTCCGCAGACTGACTGTCTCACTTGTGTTTGTTCCTCCAAGGAATTGCAGACAGCCATGATGATGTCATCACAACTCTGTCAAGACTATACTATCTGTATCAACTGCTTTTAATGAAATACAAACGTATTTATAAAACCATTTTTTACATTAGCATTTGGAATTTCATATACATTTTATCATCAACAACATTAATGTGGAAAACAAACAGTAAACATCTAAAGCCAGATTTAATTAAAAAAAAAAAAAATGTAAGGTGCCTAAGACTTTTGCCCAGCACTGTATTTAGGTTCTCCAGTTTTCAGTGTTCATTGCCAGATTATCTTTGAGCCGCTTTGTGCCCATCATTGCTCTCTCGCGTTTACTCTCCGTGCTCCTAATACCTATGTTTTCCAAGGCTCTAACCAAAGACTGCCCTTTGATTATGAACTACCAGCCTACACTATGCTCCCTGCCTTGTTCTCATTTTGGACAGTCCATACAAATAAGAAAGACTCTGCTTATTCTGATCCTGTTATTGGCTCCATTATGCTCTAAGGCAGGGATCCTAAAATCTGGATCTCGAATCCAAATCCAGCCCAGGTTTCCTGTTACCCCAGGCAAGTAAATGAACAGTTAGTGCCTCTGATTGGCCAGACTGTGTTAACACCTGACTCCCAGGTAAAGGGAGGGTGGAATACCAGAAGTCCTTGGACCTCGTAGAGTGTGATTTGAGGACCAGGGCTCTAAGGGTTCTGACGCATATCATTTCCTGGGTTATGCTTACATTTCCTTCTTCACTAATTTCCCCAGTGCACCTCCCCACACTGCCATCCCCTTATCCAATCCTCCTCTCCTTCCACCTCAAACTCGCTTTCGATCCGGTTTCATTTGATTCTAATGAGCCAAAACAACGTGTTTTTGTTTTCCTTCCCCAAATCTCTCTGCTACAGTGTTTTGGGGGGTAGCACTTTCATTTGTCTTCTTCAGATGGTGTAAAACCCTTTAACCCCTTTACGCACAATACAAATATTGTCACTTTTTCCTGTTATGTATTAGCCTATTTAAGCTTTATAACTCAGTATTTGTGTCATGGAGACTTTGGAAAATTATTCCAGTGAAGCAAGACATTTGGAAATTCAATTTCAGAATTGTTTAGGCATTAAATTTCAGAATTTATGGACGCCGGCGTCTTATCTGCGCAAAGGGGAGTAAACTTTCACATGTGCTAGCATGTGCATCCATTCACACACACCCCAACACACACAAGCATGCACACAAGTGCTCGCATGCGGCCTCCTTGATGACAGCAAAAAATCAAGCATGGCCAAAGAACAGCAAGAAAAGCTCTCTGCCAACACAGGAATTCATATTGATTTAGAGGACGAACACTGGACACCATGTGCACTTGCACGTTCAAATGGCTCCCATAATTCAAAGGAAATCTGACATCTGAAACAGTGCAGTGAAAGCTTCCCCGAGGCCTTCAGCGAGACGGCACGGACCGGAGACCCAGAGCGGGAGAAAAGCTGTTCCTTCCTCTCCAGCGTCTGATCGAAATCAGCCCTACCCTCAGTAACCTGCTGTGTTTCAAAAAAACGTTTTATTTCTTTATTTTTCCTGTGGGTTTCTCAGAGATGAGAGCCAGAGGAGAAGGGCTCAGAATGAAGACAAACATGCGCTCGCTGCTCACCACATGGTAAGGGCGGGTAACAGCCAGAGACGGGACGTTCGATCAAACCTGCGAGAGGGTCAGCCGAGGGATGCCCTCTCTGTTTGGCTCTACCAGCCCAAGACCTGCCCATCCTGTGTGTAGGTGAGCATGTACACGCATCCGCATATACTGTTTATAGGAGTGTGTGTATGTACATATGTCTATAACTGTGTGTGTGTCCATGTACAGGCACATAAGTCATAACCTGCGTGTCTATGTGTGCGGGCACGTACATGAATGTATGCGTCTGCATAAGTCTGTGTGTGTGTATGTGCGTGTGTGTATGTGTCCATATGCATGCACATAAGTCACAATCTGTGCATCTGTGTGTGCGGGCATGTACATTTACGTATGCATGAGCATAAGCGTGTCGGTGTGTGTATACCCGCATGCAAGTCAGGGTATGTGAGTGAGAGTGGGGAAAAACATCGCTCCCACCCAGCCCCCCCACCAGAGTCGGTGTTTTCCAGCAGAGGAAGAGGGTCCACAGAAGGGGTCAGGTGAGGACACTGGGGGGCCCCCTCCCCGGGTGCGAAGCGGGGAGCATTTTTAAGCGCAAACGCCGCCCCACCAGCTCCGGCCCGTTAAAACAAACACACCGACCCCGGGGCCCCGAGACGTGGCCAAGACCGCGAGCGGAGGTTAAAACAACATCATCTGCGACATTAATTTCAATTAAAGCCCCTCATTGCGAGGGCTTTGATCCCCGCCGCTCTCCAGAACCCCCATGCGCCTGACGGATTGTGTGGATGCGATAATTAGAAGGGGGGCGGCAAACTGTTCGGGGGTTTGAGGTGATTCCTTTCTTTTTTGGGGGGGTGGGAGTGGATGGAGGTGGGGGGAGGGGGTTCGAGGCAACTGTGTTTAATTTCTGAAAGCCCACTGTTGACATTGAGGAGGGGAGAGGGGGATGGGGGGCAGGGATTTCTGCGAAACAGTGGTGGTATAAGCGGGCTGTTTACGCTCTGCACCAGCTGGCCACTCCGTCTGAAACGTCCGCGTGTTTACTCCTTCCACTCCAAAGACAGAAACAAAAGAGGGAAAAAGACATTTCCCTCGAGGGGCCAAAAAATTTGGACAGTTCCAACGCTGGCCGAAAGCTTTACCCGTGCCAATACGATTCGTTGCAGCTTGACACCATTGCCCGTCTAACTCACTTCATTCCCCCCTTCCTCACTGGCATCCCCCCCATCAAAAAACATGAAAACCCCAAGTGGTGACAGATGGCACTGCAGTTTATTAAACTTCGAGTACAAAAAGCAAAATTCCCCTTTTAAGTCCATTAAATACTACGTACTAACCCAGGAAAAAATATACTACAATGCCAATTCTGAAAAGGTTGACACATTATGGAAAATGCAAATAAAATCAAAAAAGCGGTGATCTGAAAAATCCACTCACTCTCTTCTATTCTAAAAACACTCCAAGAGAACATAGTTTAACACTAACTTGTGACTTTATTGAAAATATATGCGGATTTCAAGTCTGATGACTGCAACAGACTCCAAAAAAAAGTTGGCACAGGGGCAATAAATCAACGCTGTCCAAATTAACCCTCTAGGGACCAAGTGGGGTCATTTACGACCCCAGACGTATATTTTTATGTGCTCTTTTGGTATTTTAAATCAGAAAAATGTTTCCTTCCATTGTTTTGTTAAGCCATTCCTCTTACAACTTTTCACAGGTTTTTAAAGGAATTGGACTATTGCCGCGACAAGGTATTTGAAAGATGTGCGGGGTCATTTATGACCCCAGAGATATAGGAGTGTTGATAAAAGAGCACTCAGAGGCTACATACCTCATCCAAAGCCAATTATTATTTCCTAGTACAGACAAGAAATATGCACCCAGAGGGGGCAAATACCATCCATCAAATGACAAAAATAACTCACTTAATCCATTAATCCTGTTAATTGGGCCTATATGTCCATTTTTAAATTCTAAATATTTTAGTTCCTTAGAACTATGCCCAGTTGAGATCAATAATTCAATTATTTGGATCTTGCACCAACATCTACCCCTGTGTAAATTTTGGTGCAGATCACACAATTAGTCTTTGGTGTAAAGTTGGCGATGTACAGACACACACAAACAAATGAAAACATGACTTCATTGGCAGGGGTAAAAATAACTGAAAATCATGTTATTCCCAATGATGCTATTCGATGAAGAGGTCAGTCTCTCAGTGCAGTCTCTCACGCTGACTGAAATGGACAGAGGCATGAGAACAGACACAGAAGATCATGAACAAACGCACACACAGGCATGCACACGCTCAGGAAGACAGGCATACGTACACACACACGTACGAACACGCGTGACAGAAACACGTACGGTCACACATGCCTGCGGCTGCACATGCTCACAAGTATTCTGGAATATTAGCAACAGATGCCGCCAACAGATGTGTGTGTGTGTGTGTGTGTGTGTGAGAAAGAGAGCACAAACATGCTGATTCACCACCAGGGCTCCTCCAGTGACTGTCATAACCCATTTAGTGATGGACACGAAGACAGGCCAAGGAACGGCCTGTTCCACCCGTGCTTGAAATAGACCATCCGGGACCCAGCTGCTCACAGGTAACTGCATTTCTCCTTCATCTCCCGCTCAAACCGAGCCGTAATGGCTGACAGACGCGACCATCAAAAATGAGCAGTCGAGCATGCCTGCTGATTATATCTGGGTATGAGGTCATCTGAAATCGCAGGTTAAAAAAAGGCTATGTTGAAGCAAATTTTAAAAAAGTAGCGATGAGGTCATAGTCCTTATTTCAGACAGATGTTCTGTCTTTTCCTTTGACAGAAAATTCAAAACATAAATCTGTAAATTAGCAATACCTTCTCAGGTTAAAGTAATTCTCCCACTTTAAAAGCTGTATGGATTCAAAAAGGTGCTTGAAACATTACTGGGGAATTTTTGTCAAAGCTGGTACAACAGCATTACACAAATCCTGCAAATTTTTTCAAGCCATACATCCAAGCTGGAAACATCTCATGCCACCAGGCACATACCCAAGGTGCTCTACAGTACTGACATCCAGAACAGACTTTACTCACTGTCATACTGGTGGAACTGGCCAGAGATGTGCACTTAATGGCAAGTCACAATACCCTGCTAGAACCATCCATTTAACAAAGGGGCAGACTCTGGCCGTGTAGGGAGCACAGTGCAGTGGCAATGCCTTGGTATGCCGCAGTGCTCAAATGATGCCCTCTTGGCATAACGCAATCAAAGAAAAATGTTCCCTGCACCATTACACCACCAGGAACTATTCATTTATGCTGGTTATACCAATTCTAACTTGGCCAACTGTAAGATGTAGCAGAACATAAGACTCACCACAACGAGCAACATGTTTCCAAACCTTAATCAGCCAGTTTAAGAATCCACTGCAGTCTCATCTTCCTGTTCTAAATAGGCACAAGTCTGCTCCAGTCTAGACAGTGATGCTCTTGTGCCGTTATTGGCATTTGTGACCTTTCTGCTACCTTGAATGAGATTCCCAATTCTCCCCCTGGGCGTTCCATTTCACGCGGTGTTTTGGGCCACAGAACTTCCCATCACTGGAGACATTTTTGTCTTCTTTATTCACCAATGTCCTCTAAACTCTGCAGTCAATACCCTTATTCCTCAAATCACTGTGCAAAAAGTCTGAGAACTGCAGGCTTTCCACCCTTCCTTTACTGAGGAGTGAATTGTCGAGACAGTCTGGCCAATTGTCAGTGCTAATTGTTCAGTGACTTTCAAGGCAGAAAAGAAGACCAGGGACAGGATTTGAATTCAAGGGCCAGATTTGAGGGCCACACCCAGAACTACAGTAGAGTACACAATAACCTTATACGCTACTGCAGTCTGTGCTTGTTTGACTCTTCCGTCTTTACACCCATCTCAGCCTCATTTTCCACAAATTTGGAATCAAGATCTGACGCCTTTCTGTTCACCGCTGTACTCGTTTGTTCAAGTTCAGAAGGGCCTAGTCTTCATCTCTCCTGAGACGCAATGAAGTGGTGAAATTGTGTCTCGTATGAACCACGACAAATAGCCAAACAGTCAAATTCCTCTCTGCCATCCACCAGACACTGAGACAGGGAGGATGACCAGATGCTGCTCGCACAGACTGACTGCGGGAGGCCGTCAGACCACAGGGGGGCGCCGATGTGCGACGAGATCCAGACATCCGGCTGACTACTTACAATTTTTGTGTCCACGGTCCAGCAATAGCAATGTTCCTGGCTTGTGGTCTGGGGTCAAGAATGTCATAAACTTAAATCAGTAATGAGAGGCAGGTAATTTAACTCCACAAAATCAAAAATCAGCACAGAATTCCTCAGAACAGAAAACACACAAACACCACTTCTACGCTGTCAATGCCAAGGTTAAGAGATAAGTATATCTGTTAAAACATGAAGACTCTTTGGAAAATGGTTTGAAGCATTTCTCTACATCGTATTCAATAAAAATATTCATTCTAATATCAGAGACCAGCTTTAAAAAAAACTTTTCCACATTTTGTGAAAAACCACAGTATCTCGATTGTTCTTTTGAGTGTATTTACAGTACAGTCAATTTCCCTAAGTGTGGCCTTGAAATTAGCTGGAAGACATTTCCTATTGTATGCTGTAATGGCACAATTTCACCACTCCGTTTCCCAACTCGACTGCTGCCAGCTTACAGCGGGGCCCTGGTAAACATTTGCGGTCCTGTCAGAAATGGAGCCGCTCAGGTCAGAACCGGGGCTCCAAACACAGGGTACTGTTCTCTCCCGTCGGGAAAAAAGCGCAACATTTTCAGCTTTTTTTTTTTTTTTTAAAAAAAAAGTTAAAAAAAAAAAGCTGCAGAGAGCGGAACAGAAGTCGTGCGGTGGATGCATTTCAAAGCGGCTGCCTGTAATAGCGGGTGTTTAAGAGGGCGCGCACTGCGGGAGCCTGATGTGGGGAAACCCTCACGCTTTACTGAAGGGACGGAGCCGGCTAAAAGTAGCTGGAAAACCCATGACATCATCCCAGAGGGGGAAAAAAAAAAAATTCCCTTGGAGCCCGATTCACAAACGTTTCTAATTAGAGCAGAGGAGGATATGGAGACCAGACCCGGGGGGTCAGAGAGGGGGAGCTGGAAGTGTGAGAGTGTTAGTCTACATGCATGTGTGCGTGTGCGTGTGTGTGTGTGCGCGGCACTAGGTATGTGTGTGTGTGCGTGTGTGCGTGTGCAGCTGTGCACATATGTGTAGGTACAGCACTTGAGTGCGCACGGATAAGTTTGCTTACACACGTGTATGTTTCTGAGTGCCTGTTTCTGTTTGTTTGTGTGTCTGACAAGGATAATGGGGTCAGCTGGGGGTCTAGATGAACTCAAATTGCAATTATCTGCCAAAAAAAAAACAGAGAGCCATGCAATACAGCACATCCACTGACTGTGGATACCTGGGTTACAATACTCTCGGTAAGGCCCTACAAACAGCATATTACTGTTCGGAGGGGGATTGGAAAGGGGGAGAACTGGTTGGATATGGGAAAAGTAGGACAAAATAGAAAAAAAAACAAAGACAACTCATACTAACCAGCTTAGCAACACCCCCCCAAAAACATCATTTTCAAAAACAGAGCAAGGGCATTCCAGTAGAAAGGTGGGAGTACGGGGGCTCAAGTGGAAACTCAAACGCAGCTCAGGGGAACGACAACCCCCCCAGCCCACACCAGACCCCCGTATCACTCTCTGCCCCCACCCCGTAATCTCCTCATCCCGCCCCATCATACATGTTTTCCAGCACCTCAATCCTGACTCATACACAGATACGGTATCCACTCTGAGCACTGTGACTAAGAGCAGAACTTTGTGTGTGTGCGTATGTGCGTCGGTCAGGCAGAGTAAATGTCTAGGTTTATTGGCATAAGTGGGCATCTGCGTATGTTCGTGCAAATGTACGTGGGTCTATCCGTATTTGCATGCTCTCATGTGTGCACCACTGATCATGTGTGAACAAAACGGCACAGGACAGAGTTCACTCCATTCCCTCTTAAAGTCGTAAGAAACACAGTAAAAGTCTTGAGGGGAACAGAGAACAAAAACGCTTAACCAACCCACCATGACGCCAAATTTTCCTCATGAACAACAACAGAGGGCAGTTTAAAGCCAGGGCCTGATTTAAAAACTCGGTGTGAACACACTTATTTATAACACCAAACATATTTTCCATTTAATGCTCCCCGTCTTCTGCCAAATCATGTTTTTTCCTGTGGTCACTATGGCAACCAGCTGAGCAGTGGCATTACAAGATGCGCCACCAAGCACCAAGAGACCATATTTTAAATTAACAAAAAAAAAAAATGCCAAAAATCACTTAATTTTACTTTCTTTGATCATTACTCTATTCACTCTGTAAAAATAGGCCATTTGTTCAAGGCTTGCAGTCAATTAAGAACATGGGGTTGAGATTAGGGCTCTTTGAAGGCCATTCAGGGTCCACTGCCCCAGTCTTAACAAACCACATATGGGCGTCGCTGTGAGCATTGGGGGCACTGTCATGCAAAAACAGGAAAGAGTCTTCCCAAACTGTTGGAAGAACACAATGATCCGGTGCGCATTCCATGGTATAGAGTCAAGACGATCATTCAGTGGCCAAGCCCAAACCATGAAAAACAGCACCAGACCACCAGTGTCCGCATACATTTTTAGCCAGGCAGTGCACATACTATTATATTCATTTTTCAAATTTCACATGCACCCGCTGCCCTTTTGCGAAGGATTTTAGGGTGTAATCCAAACAGCATGTGCAGTCAGATCAGAAGACTTCAATAAACAAGTACCAAATATGTGGGATAGCAACAACAGGACAGAGAGAATGAAGCGATTTCAGGAAAGAATTCAATTCACTGAAGTCATCCCTGTAAACAATGGGTAATCCGTTACGTGACTTAAAATTCTTAAAACATTCATAAGTCATTAGCCGAGCTTAGTTATTTCTGCTTTATTTAATCAGAAACATAATAGGCCTGTTTTTCTGGAGCTGTTGGTCAGCTTGTTTGCAGGGGTACTCCAACCTTTGCCAGGGTTTGACAAATATACCTGCACAACAGGGCCGATGGAATGTCTGCGGAATGTTCTGGTCACCCCAAGAGTGATGGGGGTGGTATTGTGGAATAAAAATCACTTCACTTTCACAAAAGTCTTTAGGAAATAACAGATTTTCCCCAGGGTCAGATAGCTTACACACAAGAACTCCAAAACAAACAGCGACCCGCAAGTACACGCACACAAAGACGGAACAAAAAAACACAGGTTTCCACGCAGCAGTGGGTCTTAACCAGAGTCAGAAGAGCCTTAATTATCATGTGTTATTGAGACAAAGCTGTTTTGATAGAGATTCCGCAGCAGAGGAATTTTCCATGTGGCGATGCATAAATAGCCAAGATGTTTAAGAGTGGCGCTAGCAGGAGAAGAAAAAAAAAGACTAAAGCCGCTTTCACACTGGACGCGGAACGAATTTTTCGCACGACAGATTATATTCAAAGTCAATGCAAAGACGCGAATACACGCGTTTCGCATGTATTCGCGTCTTTGCGTTGACTTTGAATGTAATCTGTTGTGCGAAAAATTCGTTTCGCGTCCTGTGTGAAAGCAGCTTAATCCGATAGCTTTGTTTTGACCAGATTTCAGCCTCCACATACACAAAGGAACTGATGTAATATGTTTACATAAACTTGAATGGGAAAAGGCAATATAGGACAGCCAAACACATCAGACAGACACAATGAAATGAACAGCCGTGACCGAGGTGTGTAAACTTCTCCAAAAGGCCGTTAAGAAGGAAATCTGTTTCTCCACATGATGAGCCAACTCCACTTGAGGTGTAACCCCCTGCCTCCCGTGCCCTGACCGATGAAGCTTTCCCCCAGATCTATAAGTTACACTGAGTATCACAATCCACAGCCTCAATCTGTTGTGCAAATACATGTCTGAGCAACACTGTACACACCTGTGTCTCGAAAAAGAGAGAATCCAAACACTTCTCTCTGCACACAAGAAAACAGCCCACAGTAGACTAACTGTTCTGGGGGAAAAAAATAGCTACCCCAACCAAACTTCAGAAAAACTGTTCCGCACATAGAGAAACATTTTCTATTGAAAGAAATGCATGGCTGTGTCCGAAATCACTCACTCATTCACTATTCCCTACTCACTATAAAGGGACTCACTATGTAAGTGACTATATAGTGAGCTCGTTGACAGAGGGAAGAAACGCTTTCGGACACTACCTGGCTCGTTTTGTCGCAGCTGTTAATAGCGTCATTGCTGTCGCAAAATTAAATCTTCCCTACTCAACTTCAGTTGAAGGATTTGGGCGTATTTCTGTAATAACCGAACGGAGTATATTTCCCACTGTGTTTGTGTTTACCATTATCGTTTAATAAAATTTGCCATTAATTTTTAATATCGTCATCTATTTTTTGTCCTCTAACTCGTCATTATTCGTTTTAATAGTACCTAAAAGTAGTTTATATCCTGTGTAAAAAAAAAAAAAAAAAAAAAAAAACGGGTCTCCTTCGCTGCTTGGTTTCCGAAAAAAAAAAAAAAAAAAAAAAAACAACATTTTCTCGTGCCTGTTTTCCAACTCCGTTGACTAAACGCAGCTCTTTCGGAGCTTTTCGGTTTGTGTGCAGTGCATGATGGGATGTATAGCTGGGTTAGTGACCATCGGATGTTCGCTAAATTTCGCGGTGGATTGTGGGATGTAATGAGTTCACTATATAGAGGATAAAAATTCTTACAAACAATTCGGACAGCCCTACAAAATAAGTGAGTAGTCAGTGATTTCGGACACAGCCCATGTCTTAGGCTGCTTTCGCGTCCAGTGTGAAAGCAGATTTAGGCTAGAAATCTTACAACACAGTTTTCAGGGATGGACATGATAATTATTTATATATAAATGCATCATACATTATTATAGTCATTTATATAGCAGCATCAAATAATTTAAACGTTTCTCAGACACTTATTGTACCCAGCTTGCATCCAAACAGAGGTACTCCATTACCTTTCTGTTGGGCCTTTATTTCTCTGTTAATTTAATGTCAACTGAGGCCTGGTGAGCAAAGGTGAATCGCCACTGGATTCATACCATCTGTAATAATTTTGTGTCTGCTGGGCTGATACCATCCCAAGTTGTTTGATCTGTTGAACAAGTTCACCTGTTTCCATTGGACTCGTGTCATCTGATTCAATTTCTAATATGAGATGTGATCAATTCTGACTTAAAGCTCGTGAACTCTGATAGTTAGACGCACAGTTTCAGTTTATTGTCTAGTCAAGGAGTTACAGCTTCTCAGATTAGTAGATAAATTTCTTGAGTTGATCTATTCCTACTGGGCTCCCATTATCTCCAACTGTTTTACTCGTTCAGGTCTGAGTTCATCAGGCAGCTTCTATTGGAATTGATTTGACTCACAGTTTGAGTCAATCAGATTATATTGACTTTGCACCATCTCTGAATGTTTCATTTGTTGAATGAGTTGTTTTGGCATTGATACTTTCACTGAGTATTCATCGGTGGCTGTACAGTCTGAAGCATACAGATTTAATACCCAAGTGTGAAGACTGAAAAGGCCAATGAGGCCACAGTGCAGCAGGGGGTTTATTTCTGGTTTTAACCAGATCATGAGGAAACGGACACATTCCCTCCTCTTTCCTTCCAGTCTCCATGCCCCCTCCCCTCCCTAAACTTCCTTTGGAATGCTTTCCCGAAATCTGCAGATGGCAGGCCGATGCTGAACTGCAGGTGAACCCCTGAAAAAAGCCAAGCAGCTGACGGACTCTGTCCTTTTGTTTTTTTGAAAGAGGAGAGCAGGACATTCTGACCTCCTTTCCTATTTTTTTGCTTCGGTCAGGTAGAAAAACAGGGGGGGCAAGAAAATCTTCAGCCTGGGGACCAGTAATTCTGAGTCTCAAAGTCTCAGAGACCTGCACTCTTTGTTAGGTCAACAGTATTGTAGATTTCATTATGACTCACTGTAACTGCAGGGGATCGGTGGCTGTGTTAGTTGGAACCAGCATTGTCCATGGTCTGTTGTTTGTGAACTGTGGAAATAAACAAGAGACCAGAGCTGAGAAAGTGCTATTGCAGGGGATGAAACCACCATCCGAATGGTGGAAAGTGCACAATAGCTCAGAGTCATTCATATTACAATCATTCAAGAGATGCTTTTATCCAAATATCCAAAGCAATAAAAAGTTGACCAATCAGGGACCAATTCACCCGGGAGCAATGGGGGGGCTTGCTCAAGGGCCCAACAGCTGCAGTCATCTTGTTATGGCCACACTGGGGCTTAAACTGGGGCATGTAGCCCCAGCAGACAGTACTACGCGTCTTTCCTCGCCATGTCTTCCATCTGAAAAACATTCCCAGTCTCTGCATACTGTAGCACATCCAAGTGACCCTCCTCTCTCCAAAATCAAACTGTCAGATTGTGGATGTGGAAGGGCACTGAGGTTTTTAAAGTACACATGCTGTACTGTACTGTACTGCCCATACCCACCCGCCAGGGACCAGAAACATACCACACAGTACACAGGCCACACTACCATTGGCATGGCACTAGACCACTATTCAGGTTAACCTACACCAACATAGCTGGCAACCTCACACCTGCAGCCAAAACCATGGTAACCATGTCTCCACCAGGGAACACTTCAACATCTTAACCCTGGATCAGAATGCCAAACCAGACTACTAATGGGAGCCCCAAAACAGGATTTTGATTCTGAAAAAGGAACCCTAAAATGGATTCCAAAGCAAAAACAATAAAGAAAGCATGACCAAAGACGATATAGTTTGACATTTGCTTTTGAGTTTAAGCGAACGCTTAGGCCAGCTGGGAACCTACATTGTGATTTAAAGATGACAATCACGGAATTGCTAGTCAACTGCTCGTAAGGTAAGCTGTTGGCAAAACTAGCCAATTATTGCACAAGTTTCAAATCCCAAGCCTGAAGGACCCACTGTGCCAGTTGAGTTATGTTGCCTTCCCACACTTGATCATTCAAGCCATTATTGAAAGGAGAGGACTGAGATTGTCACTCCTGGACTGCAGAATACTCAGCTGGTGAGTAGCTCATCAGTCAGCTAAAGCCAGCCAGAAGTGTGAAAAACAAAGCTTAAACCAGTTTCGATCAGTGCCACACTGATGAATGAGGGCAGTCACGCCGAAATGGAGAGTGGAGCCAAAACGCCACACCTTGAGGTGTTGAGCCCTAGAGAGGAAGCAGGTGAGGGCAAGGTGAGACAGCGACTGGGACAAACAGGGAAACAGGAAGTTCGTTTGATGTGAGCAGGAAGTGAGTGAGTCTGGAGGAATGAGGTGGGTCAAAGACTCTTAAGCACAGGAAGAGATTTACCTACACACCAGGCATATGCACACATTCACATTTAAACAGATACACACATACACTCAACACTTTCATGGTCTTCTCCAAATAAAGTGATCTGATGATCGACTCACTGACCGCAGATTTGTCTTTCCTGGATGTGTCATCCAAACATGTCAACAGCTCTTGCCGGCTATTCAGACAAAGGGCATTACTGCTCAGGTGAAATGAAAGTTTTTATAGTGTCATTCTTCACAAAGAATTATTCACCCTCCAAACCTGCCAAAAAGATTGACAGTCCTGCCAGTGACATTAAAGAAGTCAAGGATACAGCAGAAAAATAGGAAACACAAGAGACAATATGGCAACCAGGGCCAACCATAAATCCGTCACCATCACAGCCAAGAAAAGTCCCTGAACATTATGTGAGAGTCAGGTCCTTGTTGGGTCATTGAAAGTTTTCCTGTCCCCCCTGAAAAAAAATCCTGGAGTGAGAAGTATTCTTGACACTACCAACTGGTTTTAATTGGCTGAGCAGTTGAATACTCTAGTCCACTTGACCACCAGAGTGAATACCATCATACTCCAGAAGCTCAGCCAGCATTGAGCATAAAACATCTATAAACAACAACAAATCAACAATGACCAGCAACAATTCAGATATAACCATTCACAGACCAGCTATGACCAGCAACAAACCAGCAGTGATCAGCGACAAACCTGCAAGGACCAGCAACAATCCAGTAATGACCAGCAACAATCCAGCAATGACTAGTAACAAACTAGGAATGCGTACCAACAAACCAGCTACGACCAACAACAAACCAGATATGACCAGCAACAGACCAGCTATGGTCAGTAACAAACCTGTAACAAATCTGTCAGGATTGGCATCAAACAAGCAATGACCAGCACCAAACTAACCAAGACCAGCAACAAACCAGCTATCACCGGCAACAAAGCAGCCTTAAGTCAGTTATGACCAGCAACAAACCAGGACAGACCACAAACTGACCAGTTAAAACCAGCAACAAACCTGCTAGGACTAGCAAAAAAACAGCAATGACTAACTACAAACGTGCTAGGACTACCAAAAAACCAGCAACTACCAGCAACAAACCAGATATGACCAGCAGCAGACCAGATCTGACCAGTAACAGTCCAGCTATGACCAGCAACAAACCAGCTATGACAAGCAACTGGTACTAAAAGTGTTAGGAATCTGATTTGTGGTCCTCATGTACACAGTCTTGGTTCACAGTACCCAAAATAACAATACCAGCAGTGATCACACAGAGGAGCACAGTCAAAGCCTCTGTAAATACAAATGACAACACTGACAGCTGAAATAACGCACACATACACTGCCCAACCCTCCACTCACACACACACAATAGTTGTCAAAATAATAGGAGATCAAACTACCATCCGCATGGCAGGAATTGAATCAAGGCTCAGTGGCCCCACCGACAGCGCTAACACATCTCGCCTCACTGTGCCTTCCATGCCAAAAATGTTTCAGTTGCTGCACAATGAACCTGTCAGGTGGTGGTTTCTGAAGGAAGCTGCGGCTTGAAATGTGCACACATCACACTGGCCAAGGTGTAATTGTGTGTATTAGAACAAATTAGAACACTGCTGTTATTGAACATTTTTGTTCAATGTCAGCAATGGAATTCATCCAACAGGAACAATCCATCTTGAAGGAATTAAAACTGAACTGAACCCATGCACTATTCGGCAGAATTTGGGCATCATGACCTCAGGTATAATCAGATCTGTTAGAACGTTAGTGGTATAGCTTTAACATGCTAGCTGTGTTAGCATCTGCTGATAAAGCACTGGATACTGGAAAGCTGAAAAGCATTGTTTTCAGATTTTTTCAATCGTGGCCACATCTGCATGAACATGATATACAAAAAAATACACATCAGAAAGTACTTTAGAGAAGTAGCAGTCTGATGTTCAATGACTTGCAATCCTTTCCCTCCATTGTAACCCCCACCCCACCCAACAAAAAAAAAAAAAAGATTACAGGGCAACAGTCAATTTTTAGTCATCCTAGGAGGTGTCTATGTCTCTTAAAAACATTTCTGCTAACAGAACTAAAGGTGAAATCTAAGTAGCCTTTATGGTCATTATCTGAAAGGCTGGCGCTGTGGTTGGAAATGGCATTATTTTGGGATGGTAATATGTTGGGGAGCACGTCTGCACTGGGGATAAGGCCAGCGGTCTCCTGGTACCGTTTTCCACCTCTCAGGTCGCCGTTTGGCTAGATTCCACTCGCCGCAGGTATAAATGAGCCTGTCACTCAGTACACCTTCACATAAATGTCTGTATGCAAAAATGCACAGCAGCAACTGTCAGTCAGTACAACCTTGGACAAGCACGTGCACCCACACACACTCACACGCACATTCACACACACACACACGCATACACACACACACCTGTGGAAGCATTCATCCAAAAGCAGCTGGGATCTAAACTGGTTTAAGATGTGCTTTGGACACTTTTAGCTGTTATGGCCGGTCTGTTCCGGATCTGGTCCCAGTCTGGTCGTAACTCCTCAAGTTTGAAGCGTGTTCTGGTGGTCAAATGGGTGGGCTGGCTGGCGAAGAGCAGCTTGACCTGCTAGAACCGCTGAAAATGTGCAAGTTGAACCAGCTTGACCAGTTTAGGCTGGCTTAAACCAGCATTTTATATAGGGACAGGCTGTCTGTGTGACTCAGGGCATAAATAGCAGTGGAATGGTGAAAAACACTGAGCAATGGAAGTTTCTTTTGTGAGCAACATCGTCCATGCCCCCCTAAAACTGTACCCCGCGCCTCCTCACTCCTTCTCCCTACAGGTTCCATTACACTTACCAGAAGTGAAGATTATATAAAGAGAACACAGAAGACAGTGTTCTGAAGCTGTCTGAAGGGGCTGTCTAAAGATCGGTTCATCCATGATTCATTGGATCAGAAGCGAGCTGCCAGTCACTTTCGCTCGAATAACTCAGGCAAGTGTTACGTAAAGTTCAATGAATAAACTTCAGGAGCTATAAGAAGAGATGCAAAAACTTTACAAACTTTTATCTGAACAGGGAGTTCCAGGGTGAAAAAACTGTGAAGCTGAATCAAGAGGCTCTGATCATAAACCATCAATTCATTATCCATCCTGCTAATTCCTGGTCAGGGTCACTGCTGCTTATCCCAGCATCCAATGGCAAAGAGTCAAGAACAACTCAGGAAAGGCTGTCAATCCACCGCAAGACACATACACCATTCATGGTTCTCCTCTGAAACACGCGCCTGTCAGCCGCCACTGCTTTTACAACAGTAGATTAAAAACTCACATATATAGAGCGAGGGCGGAGGAAACTTAAACATATGCCTGCAAAAAATGCTATTGATGAATGCCCGGATGGCCAGCAGGTGGTGCTTGAGCAATGAGCTGCACTTACACAAACCAGCTGTATCCCTCCCACATCCCTGAGCAACGCAAAACCAATTTTGCCGTGTTCTCACAAGGCTGCTGGCCACAGTCAACACTGGAATGACACGGGATTCGACCCATTGCCGTGGCGGTCACTGCACCAGAAAAATGGCACCTTTATCGAATGAGCGAAGCCAGGACACGCCCAAAATTTTTAAAAATCTCAAAATATTGTAAAAAGGTTTTTACGCTGGGAGGATTTGGAAAAGTTGGTGTATTGAGAATAGGTAAATGTGATTAAATGATTAACATAAATCACCTTGACGCCACTCAAGCTTCTGCTCAGTTGCAAAGACGAAAAAACTCTACTGCGGTGGTGTATAGCACCCGACTGGAGAATTAGCATCAGCAACGGCTTACCTCTACGTACCAACTCCAAATATTCATATAGTAGTAGCAGATGGCAATGCACATAATTAAGCATTTTTCTGATACCGATTTTCCGTAAATTTGGGTAAAATAAGCTACATATTTGAATGAAAACCTGACTAATGAGACTTTTGGAATGATGTTTCTTGGGCATCTTGAGAGCTGTTACTCACTCGCACCAGAGTGGTTGGCCCTAGCATCGGTCAAAGAGAATTATCCATTCAAGTAATAAGTAATTTTAACATGAAAGAACTGAGTCAGTTTGTCAAATGCAACTAAAAAACAGAATTATTACATTTGTAAATGATTTTTTTTGTTGAAAACGGCAAGATAACGTATTTCACATTTCACCTTATCAACTGCATTGATTTTTTCAAATGTTCACTAATTCCAAATTTAAAGCCCTCAACATGTTCCAAAACAGTTGGGACAGGGGATTGGAAAGACTGAAAAGTTGTGGAATCTTCGGAAAAACACCTGTCTGGAACAATCAACAGATAAACAGATGAATAAGGCAAGAGGTGATTGGGTATAAAATGCGCAGTCAAACAAAGCATGATTGTTTACCAGCAAGATGATCTGAGTTTTGGCTACTTTGCCAAATGCTTCCTGAGCAAATAGTGAACAGTTTAAGAACACGTTTCTAACAAATGCATGGAATTTAGGAATCTCACCATCGACAATCCAGCGAGACTGGAGCAATCTCCAAGCGTAAAGGAGGCCGAATTCTAATATCAGATGCGCGTGACCTTTGAACATTCAGATGTCTATAATATTTATACAGTCAATGATTGAACCCTTGAAAGGTCCTGAAGAGGAATTGTTTTAGTAAATATCTGCTGTAATAATGAGTAGCGTACAAAGAATGTAAGTTGTTGAAGTCATTCTGTGAAACAGCACCCAGTAAATTCCTAAACTGAATTGTAATTCCTGTGAAGTTTAATACTTCAGATCAAATGTACCGCTGACCCGCAAAAATCAATTTTGGGGTGGATCTGAATGAAAATCAGACAAAACAGACATAATAAAAATGAAGCATGAATGCTTTGTTTAAAGATCCCGAATAAGTCACCAGGTACACAGCCAATTTCAAGAAATTTTGAAATCTTTTCTTCTCAATATCACAAGAGGGAGTGACCACCCAGAAAAATGTAGGGACTGATTAACTGGTTGGCTGACGTTAATCCGCCCTTCTTGCCTGAGGACAGACACTCTTCCAAGTGATGACAACAAGGGACAGAGTTTGAAATGGTTGAAATGGCTAATTGCCTGTGCACCTGGTTACACTATGAGAGGATCTTCACTACTTATGCCAAGTTTTTTCATAAATATCGCCTTCATTTTATCATGCAGGTCACCATATTTTGCAGGGGTAAATACAAACAGGGGAACAAATGTTAATTCACATCAGCATTGTGGCTTCTATTCCACAATTTTTCTTTCAGGTCAAAAGCTCTCTGTTTAGACCAAAAGTGCATGGTGAAAATAGAGCCGAACAGTATAAAACTACAGCAGGAACGACATTGCACTTTGGACACCACAAAGTCACCATGGCACCAAAACACTCAAAGACCGATGCCTTCTGGGGAATGATTTAATTGCAAGTAAATTACTTTCTGTTTATTACAGTTGAAATTGCTACACTGCTCTGTGGCCTTTCTGCCAACACTTACATTTGTCCTGAAACCACATGACTCCACTTTCATTGGGCCTCCAGAAAGATCAGATAATTTCTAAACCAGACAAGTTTACACAGGAAAATAAATGTGGAGTTGCCACTTCTAAGGATGCAACATAGTGACACCATGAGTGATCTTCTTCATGCAGCCAATGTTGCTGTTGTTCAGTTTGTTCCCTCAAGGGGAAGAACAAATCCCAATCGGTATTTCTAAGAAATAAGGCACTGCTATGTACAGTCAGATTTCTCAGTACTGTACCACATATTACCTGCATTGCTGGTCAGTGGTCAATAAAGAAAGATTTTGCAAAAATGTTTTGTGCCAAACTGCTTGTTTAAACAAAACACCATGTGTTAAGACACCCCCCCCCCCTTTTTTTCCAATTTGACTGCAATTATGAGTATAAAATAAAATCACAGCAGAATGGGCCCCACCCCACACAGCTTCTGCGTTTGAGCCGCACTCAAATTTTCCCTGCCAATAAACTTCATAACGTTTTCCTTTTCCCCCTCCGATGGAACAAAATGTGGGTTCGTTCGCAGCCAAAAATATGCCGAGGGGTTCACGGGCAAGCGATTCTATTTTATCACGAGTATTTACATAACTTTATGGAGAAAATAGCCGCTGAGCACATCAGGTTTTCCACAGTCCAACGGACAGTACAATCCTTGTTAAGATAATGGGGCTTTTACATGAGCAGCTAGTGTATACGCATGTAAGGGGGGAAAAACTGAGTGGAGAGCAAGAAATAATTGCGAACGCTGACGTAGGATTCCATAGGTATTCGCTCTGACGATAGCTTCTATACCTGCCTGACACAAACTGAGGCATAGTACCGACTCTGCCGCCTGGTTCTTTCAGGAACCGTCAAAACTTGACTACAGGACTGTCCTGCAAAGAACAATTCCTACACGGCTCACTATATGGGTGTTCGGACCTGCAAATTAATTTCTATGGTTTTTAAATTCAATGTGTTGAATTCATCAGAGCAGTGCTTCCAGACAGCATTTGACACCTTCATACATGATGGTCCCAGAGTTCTCCTGCCACACCATGAATGAATGAATGAATGAATGAATGAATACTGCACTTACAAAGCACCTTCTCATACATACTTGAAGCGTTTTACAGTACGGGATAATCTCATCTCACCTGGATGATGCGACGGCAGCGATTTTGTACCAGAACGCTCACCACACATCAGCTTACGGTGGGGAGGGAGAGGACAAATTGCATAGCCAATTAGATCAAGGGATGATCAGATGGCAGGTTGAAAGAGCCAGATTGGGAATTGAGCCAGGACACCAAGAAAGCCCCTACCATGTGCTTTATTTGCACCAAACAGAAACAGGGAGGTAAAACTTGAAAGCTGCTTCCAGCATTCACTTCAAACACCATTAAGTAATCACAGGAAGGTTCTGCACGAGGGTTTGCACTGAAAAGCAGCCAACTGAACCAACAGCATAGCTGAACGTTACCAAAGCCGATCTCTCTGACGGCCAGTGGCTCCAATTAACAATTAAGCTATTAGCACAAAGGCCTTTAAGCTGGGATGGAATATGATTTTGTGTTTGTATAACCCTTTTTTGTTGTTGTTGCCAATGAACAATGTGTGGAAACCTTACCTGAAGGCACTTGAGTTTTAAAATGCTGCCAACAAAGCAAGACCGGTAATGGACAACAGGTCCAGAATCAGTCTGGAATTAAAGATGGAATTGCTTAAGCCGTCACTCTCCCTTAATCTAATGGCAGCACATTGCGCAGACAGACTGCACAGCGAAAGTACAACTGCACGTCGAGACTCCGCACACATATGCTGCTGTCATTCCGTAATGATTCCAGCAACATCTGCTTGTGCGTGTGTGTGTGTGTGTGTGTGTGTGTGGGGGGGGGGGGGTTAGCATCTTTCCAAGCCTGCACCTAACGCTGTGAGTAATTAAGGCCTACAATCTCCCCCCCCCCCCACCACCACCACCACCCGACCCCATTCCGGGAAAACCTGGCATCCTTCCCTCCAGAGTGAGTCAGAGAGAATTCCTCCAGCACATGCTAACGTGCTAACGTGAGACTGATTAATCCTCTCATCATTGATCCAATGGGACAAATATGTGGCTGCAGATGAAACGAAAACCAAAAGAAGGGGCAGGATGTCGGCATCAGCGGCTCTTCGGGGGCGGACGTTGACCACTGTTCCGTCTGGACCAAAGGGGGGGTGGAGTGGAGGAAGAAAACAGCGCAGACACGCATCATGCGATCTCAATGCGTCCACTCTCCCTGCTACCGCAGAAACTCACCAGCGGCTCCTTTAAGGGCACTGCAGAGTGCAGCAATCAGAGCAGGCGCCTGCTACACGCGCATAAACACACACACGCAGACGCTTGCACACACAGACATGCACACACACTTCCAGTGTGGGCAGTGGAGCAGTACCTAAGGTGCTTGACAGACTCAGAAGGCTGGTGTGACTGAAATGTGTAGTGATGCCATCTTGGCAGACAAGAATGCTGAGACTTTAAGGAGGTGGGACGAGGCCCAATATTGCTCTGTCAGGTCCCTTATGATGTCACTATATTACCCATTAGGAAATCTTGCAGATTTCATTTTTTACCACTCACATCATGACAGTGGAACATACTGGAGATAACACTCCTGGCCATTCTATGAGTACGCGTGTGAGGGCATGTGCTCATATATGTGTTTGTGTGCACAGGCATGTTTATTACATATCTATAGCACTTTTCCCACATCCCAGCTCATGACATATTTTGATACACTAGGTACATATCACTTTCTTGAAAATTTCGTTGGCTGAGAGCGTGAGGGAAAAAAAAGTCAAACTGAATACTGGTTACAGGAGTCATGGTCCCCGGATTCTTCGTCCCTGAATTTTTCATCCCTGGACTTTTTGTTCCCATGGAATTTTCATCCCGGACTCTTCGTCCCTGAGGACTTTTCATCCCTTTTCGTCCCCCAATTTTTCATCCCCCAATGATAAAGAAACGTGCCACCATTGTTGACAGATGGATGGACAGACAGACAATGAATAGATCACCATGATATAAGGGTTAGGGTTAAGGATAGGGTTAAAATGCAGGAAGAGGGCAAATCATTAATGGGGATGAACAATCCAGAGAGGGGGAGTCCGGGGACAAAAAGTTCATGGGGACAAAAAGTCCAGAGACAAAAAATTTGGGGACAAAAAGTCCGGGGATGAAGTCCTAGACCAAAAGTGCATGATGTCCCTAGAGTCCTCGAGCCCTGAATAACGTGTAATGTTGGTTTAATCAGTGCGGCTTAGTTCTGTAGCGAGCTTCTGTAATGCCACTTTCATGTATAAGTTAACACTAATTAGTTAGCTAGCTAGAGTGTATATAGTGCCTTTCCATAACCATTATGTAACATTAGTTTGTTAGCAAGCGAGCTAATATTAGCTAGCTGCTCAGTTGACTGTGAATTTACAAACCGTTGCTAGTTCAAACCGCGAATGTCTGTGACTCAGTGACTGTCTGCAGTAAGTTAGCGGAGTGATGGAGTTAGCTCAATGCTAACATATAGTGGGATCGCAACAAACACCAAATTTACTCATTTCATAACTTTCATATGACACGCCCACTCGTGTGAGATCCTCTATATATGTATACTATAGGCATGCGTGCATTTTATCTGTCCATGTCCTTTTAGCCTTGCATGCAACTACACTTCTGTAAATTTTGCTTCTTGGGCCTTCTCTACCATCTTATCTTGAATTGGGTGCAGATGGCGACACGTCCATTATACCAAATTCTCAGACGTTTAAAAATCATGCTAAACTTTTAAAAGTGCTGCACTTCCTCTGGTCCCAGAGTTTACAGACCTGTGATTTAATCATCATTTCCTCACATTTAGCCCAGTCTGATTACCCCTCTGACTAATGTAGACCCTTACAGACAAATGCACAGCTTTTCTAAAGCGCTTTTACAATCAGAGTAGAATGCACATTTTGCATCATTCATGCTAGGTAGTACATTATAAAAGGGTTCAAACTGTATGAGAATATGACCAGCTAAACTGAGGACTCCTGCACACACACACAGCAAAAATGCTTCAACATTAAATCGACACATTTCTACTCTGCCAGAGGAACTTTGTCTCTCCCCGCGGGCTCGTATAAACTCAGTAAAAGTCAAACACACACTGAACATTTTTACAGCGCTGTAGCCAGCAGCAGCCAAAAACCATAGAAATAAATGAAAATGCATGTTTTCTGGGCATTTTGAGAACTTAACGGCAGGTAAAGGACCGGGAATAAAGCCTGAATCGATCAAGGTTCGTAATATCTGTGACTACCGCAGGGTAGGAATTGAAGCCCACAGGATATTACTGAAGGTGCATCGTAAGCAGTGACGTACAGTCCAATCCAAAAACGGCTGATGCGGATGCTAGTTTTTGTTCAATCTCAGCACTTCAACACCTCAATCAATCAGGATCAGGATCCTCAATCACTACCTCATTAAGCGGAATCAGGCGCGTCAGCGCTGGGCCAGGGCTACTAAAAAAGCCTGCAGCCACACCGACCCTTTCCGGTTAAGATTGGACACCCCGATCCTTGAGGTTCAGTCTGGGGGGAGCAGACTGGAATTGAAACTTCTTATGGGGAGTAGAGTCACTGGAAAGATTCCAGGCCAAGAACTGCACAGGAGAGCCAAGGCTTTCTCTCTCTCCCTGCGTCATTTAATCATTTGCATCATTTCATGGGCCGCTTTTGAGGACGCGAGTCCTTCTGCTGAAGACAAAGACCACCCAGCCGGCCGTACGGACTGGAGGCAAGCCCAGCGCAGGGCGCTGGGGAGAATCACAGTTTCCCTTACGGGGATATTGTAGCGTGCGAGAACCCCACACGGCTAGACGAGCCACATTTGCACAAACATTACACATCCACACTCAATGAAATTCATCAAAAACTTTTCAGCGAACCAGATAAAGTTCTGAATTTTAAACACAGCAACTTAACAGCCCTTGCTAACCGTTCACTTACAGGACCTTCAAGAGGAGCAAAATGGTTTTTGAAATGCTTCTGTAACACATGTGCAGCGCCCATGAACTACTTTTCCAGGAATGGACAGTTATGGGAAAGCTCAGCAGGGCGAATCCCCAGGATTGTAGGTAAATGGGGGAGGGGGTCTCTGGGCTGGGGGGCTGGTTCTGTTCATTACAAACAGTGCACTACTTAAATATGTAAACAAAGCAACTGCTTAAAAATAGCTACTATTCGTACATAGTTTGCATGATATGGCTGTACGCACATAACCATAAATTTAAGTTACCAGTCGCTACTTTAACCACCTATACGTTGTTTTCCAGTCCAACGTGCTTAAGTTTAGCGCCAGAAATAAAAAATGATGCCATCATTTTATAAACAAGACTCTAAACACTGGAAACACTTTCTGTCAAGTCGACTTGCAGCTCCAAGTTTCTCTACACATACATGTGCTAAGGCTGGGCAATATATGGACATCGTATCAATATTGTGATATATCGTCTAGGATTTCTGATATCAGAATATCATGATATGAGAGAATCGTAATGCTTTCTGATTTCAAAGGCTGCATTACAGTCAAGGGATGCAGTTTGATGCATTTAGACTGTTAAAGCTGTTACCTGTATCTGCTCAGTCATCATATCAACATAATTAATGACTGTACGTAAAAAATGTCATTGTGTAAATATTTTGTACAAGCACCAATATTTATCCATATAACATTGCCTCAATATTGATATTGAGGTATACAGTCAAAAATATTGTGATGTTTGAATTTGTCCGTATTGCCCAGCCCAAACACACCCGCATAAATCCACTGCATACACATCTACCAGGCATGGGGCGATTAATTAACTTAATCGCTAACTTAATCAAGTTAAGTTAAAATCCCATTAACTTAACTTAACTAGTTAACTTTT